>CM053624.1:52117295-52198219 GCA_028646595.1 Phalanger gymnotis
CCCTGCTCTCCTAGTGCACATCTTTCCCCTCCTCCCTCTCATCCTCATCTTTGGGGAGTGTTCTTTCCACTTTAGTTTTTAGTTTGGTCCCCACCTTTGGCAATCTTATTGCTGGCAACTGGCTCCTTCAGATTGAAGTCTCCCTAAAGTAGGCAGACAGACTTCAAGGCACTGGTAGACCTGGAGAAGACAGACATGTGAGGCCAAGTGGCCTGTTAATTGAGCCCTCTGTGGTCCTTGAGTGAGAACATCCAGACTCTGCCTCAGCTTTGAAGCCTGGCTCATCCGGACGTCCAACAAATGCTCCCTGCAGTACTCCCGTTACGTTCAGTCATGGCAAAGATCAGGCAGGACTTTTCCCTTTTCTCCTTGGGTTTTAACAGCCACACCAGACTATAAAGTAGTTTTGAGACCTTTCGAGTTTGTGATTCACCGGATGGAGGCTTCTCTTTTCCCCCTTCCCAGCTCTACCACGTGCTACTATTACACCCAAAGAAAGCATCCTGTCCTGCTGAAAGTTAAAGTTGGGGATGGGAGGAGGTGAAAGGAAAACTGCCCCCGATTATTGCTGGCAATGTAATAGGGTACAATTACAAAATCCTTTCCGGTAGTAAAGAGAAGGGAAGGTGGGTGTGTTTTCTTAGCACTTTTTTTTCATTAAAAGTTTTCATAATTTCCTGTTTTCATCTTCGATCTCTATGGAGAGAAAGCACTGAGTCCAATGTCTTGCCTCAGAATCTGAGGCATAGTCTGGGCTGTATTTACCCGGTTTGAAATTCTCCTTTCACGTTTTAGGTAAGTACTGTAGAAAGAGAAAAATGGCAGCCATGATTTGGTCTTAGGATGTTCCCCTGAAGTCAGACAAATAAGGCTTTTTACATAGTGCTTAAGTAAAAGCTGGCTGGACCAGACTTCTCCATCTCTCTCTGTCCCACATGCACGTAGCTTCTGGTAACTCCCTACTGCTGACTGGCTGCCTTAGGAAGTGTTACTCATATTTTATGCATCACTCTTCCACCTCATGATTCAGAAGATTAACTTCTCATAGGTTTGGAAGGAGAGTGAAACTTCTGGGGGAAGGTCTTCATTTGCGTCCCAGACAAATCTATTGTCGGTGTTTACCACACATTCTCCTTACTTTCCTTTCTCTTCTTGTATATTGAATACATTGATTTGGTGCTGAGACCTACATGCATCATTTTGGGGTGAGGATAACAAAAGCAGGGAAAGAAGATAATGTATATAACCACTGGATGCCTACCCCTAATGCCGTAAAGTAACACAGTAGGTCAGAGGATTTAAATGCCGTATGATTTTACATATTTTCCTTTGCACTAAAGACCACAGATATGGATACATGTGGCAATCCCTCTTGGTATGTGATTTCCAGCATAGTAATTAATGAGCCATTACCATTTCCCTGAGTGTGTTACAGAAAGTTAAATCTAATGTCGCTCAGAACTGAAGCTTCCAAAAGTGTTTTTTGTTAACTGAAGAAAGGTTCAAGGAAGTCTGTTTTATCTTCCTCTGATTTAGGGCAAAAATTCAAGCTCGAACTCACTTTCCTGGAGATCCTAAGCTCCTTAAGGGACTGTATTTCTTATCTTTAGATTTCTTTATCCTGGCACAGAAGTGCTTAATAAATGCTTGTTGGATTTAAGTTTCTGTGAAATAAAGTTATTTTGGTGTTCTCTCAATTAACTGATATCTTCTGGAAACCCTAGGGGACCTCAAAAGACAAGACTAATCTCCTGAGCTGTGCATTGTTTACAAGGCAGCTAATAATATTGGAAAAATATCTATAAAAATTCCATTGGGACATGAATTTCTTAGTGTACATGGCATCTGTTGGGTTTGGGCAGAACAAGAATCAGGAAGGATTTGTTCTCTTTTTAAGATTACATTCTCATAATTACAACTTCACTTATTCCACTTAGACTGGCAAAAGTGAAATTTTACTTCTTTCTATAGAAGTATTCTATACAATTCTGTGTATTTTTTCTATGATATGGTAAATTATTATTTTATAATTTTATGTGTGTTTTCTATGTACAATAGAATGTGAACCCCTTGAGGGCCAGAGCACTTCTCTCTGAGAAAGTATCCTATTAGATATGTTAGGATACTAAATAAATGTTTGTTTGAATTGCTTTCGTGTTAGTCTGATTTTAAGATAGATTTGCCTGCTTCCATAAGGTATGTAATACAGCTTTTACTAGTAGATAAAATGAGTTAATTGTTTGCCCCCTACAGCTAAAATGGTAATAGTTGAGTCCCAGACCGTTCTGGTATCCAAGGGTGTGTCTGTTCCTTAGGGCACAGAAGAGGGAGGGTCTGAACTCCCTGCTGCATTGTTGGTTGCAAAGGTATTCTCTCTGTCATAATCACTAGAGATGATGAAATAGTTACCTCAGAGGAAAGGGCCGATTTTAAAATTGTCACTATAAATTTGAGCCAGAGTAATGTTTATTCATGATGTCTCACCCATTCAAGATAACAGCTTATGAGAGAGCATTCTTTTATGTTGGGTAAGTGGGGAAATTTGCACATTTAGAAGCTTTCCTCTATTTCTCCTTCAGGGAGTCATAGTGAATTATGTTCACCTCCCCAAATCACTTCTTGAAGCAAAATTGTCATCCTAACTAAATTCAACCTCTGTTCTAGACTGCAAATTCCTTTCCATGTAGTAAAGTTAGTGATAACACAGCAGAACATTTTGCTCCTGCTAGTTAAAATAGGGTGGAGGGTAGTTATTAATAGCTCAATTTCATATAAGGCTTTAGGGTTTTCAAAGAGCTTTCCTACTACATGAGGTAGGCAGTATATCATCCTCATTTTACAAATGGGGAAACTGAGACCTAAGTGGTGACCCTCTTATTTGTACTAAGTAAAGTATCTAGGTTTCATCCCCACTTTTTAAATGGATTTGAAATCTAAAAATGATTACATGAAGCCTCATACAGGATCTTTTTACATCCAATAATTCAGCTGGAAAAGAGAGATGAAATTGTAGGATTTAATTGCCTGAATTATGGTATTTAGATTATTAATATAAGGATCTTCTCCTAATACTTCTAGCATGTACTTGTCCAGTTTGGTTGCTGCATTAAAGTGAAATGATTTGGTTGATAAAGAAGTTTATTATAACTGTTAAACATTATGCCTTAAAAAGTTTACAAACCCATACAATACCTTGAGTTGTTTGCCTCCTCTCTTCAAGTACTCATAGCATTAAAGAGTCCCATGGAGAGAGCTTTTAACTACATTAATTTGTCAACAAGAAAATGAGGAAGCAGATTAACTGAAACCCATGGGGGGGAAATGCTTATGCAAAATTTGACTTGCAACACCCTGCTTCAATTTAAATTTTACTTTAATTTCTCCTAAAAGAAAATCTCAGGGTATATTTGACTTAATTGAGAAGAGTTAGATAAACATAGAAGAAAATGCTTCATTTCAAATTTTTCTTTTGGTTGCCTGAACTCTTCAAATAAACCTATTTAGGGTATGGGGAGGGAATGTTTCAGCTTTTGTTGGAATGTCTTTATAAAAGACACCAAGTCCAGTCTTTCAGAAATGATCTTGCAAGGTTCTCAAGGTTAACAATATAGAGCATTGCTTATAGCTATCTTGAAGGTGTAAAGGACTAGATAGAATCTTAAGGGCCTACATATCTGCTACCCAAAAATCTGGTGTCTTATTTTCTCATGACTTGTCTTTTTCCCTTTTCTAATGACCTTATTACTGGGAAATTCCAGTTCATTGAGAGTTCTGAGCAATTTAATTTGCTAAAATAATTGATTTAAAAATTTTGGTTTTAGACTATTTTGTGAGGTGCAGATTGTTCAGTGACCTTTCAGTGTCTTTTCAAGCTTGGATCCTGAAACGACAGATTGCTCTATTTTGCCTCCCAAAGAGGGGAGAGGACTGAGCAGCTTTGGAGGGTTATTTTTGGCATCTGAACTGCAGTGTGGTGTGCTGCATGGCACGTAGGGAGACTGCAGTACCTACCAGTGGCCGTTAAGACAGGAAGCCTAACAATCCAGGAAGAATTTAATGAGGGGAAAGAACAGCTGATCTGTAGAAGCTTTAAATGAATGCAAACCATTTGCTTAGTAGAGCTAGGAGGTAGACTGGTTCAGAGGATCAATTAGGCATGGTTTTAAAGACAGATGTAGTGGACTAGCTGTGATGAAATGGTCGTCAGATTTCAGGAAAGAGTAAGTTACTTTATTGAGTTGGGGGAGAGGGTTTAATTCTTCATAGCATATGGACTGCTGGGGCAAGCCAAGGAGGCTCAACTTATGCAGATACCAAACTACCCTTGATCAGGATGGATTTACCTTCCTACCTTCTTATGCCTTAAAATGATTCCGCTATGTATGTGGCTTATGTATATAATGGTGTTTTGTGAAGAGAGAGGAGTACATATTTGAGGAATCATACAGTTTTGCCAGATGTGTTCAGGGCTCCCCAAAGCAGTGGTTGGTGAATTCCAAGGCCCAAATACTATTTTTGTATAACTCTCAAGCTAAGGTAGTTTTTACATTTAAATAAAGTTTTATTGTATTTAAAAATATTTTTAGCTCAGAGGCTAGCTACCAACCTAAGCTTGAAAGTCTAGGGATGATTTTTCTTAATACAACTATCCCTTTTGTGTGTTATCCATGACATAATTTAAGGACTGTGGGAAGGGAGAAGAGAGGCAGTATTTTTTGTCTTTGTATTTCCTTGTGCCTGCCTTATAATAGGCATTTAATATCTGCCTCTTGTCTTTTACTTGTTAAAAACAGGAGATCCATCAGCTCAGAAGCTACTTGTTTTACTACTATTTACTTTTTTAATTAGTGATAATTTCTGTTCATTGCCTTGGAAAGATCCTATCTTGGATATGATATTGTGTTTAGCTCTAAACATCAGTTTGAGAAAGACGTTGATGAGATTAAGGTGACAGGAGAGTGAAGGACCTTGGGCCCATGTCATATAAAAAGCATTTGAAAGAACTGGGAAAAAGAAGCTCCAGGTTCAAGTTTTTCGGCAGCTGTCATAAAGAAGAGGAATTTGATTTTGTCTATTTGGGGTCAGAGACCAAAACCAGGAGCAGTAGGTGTTAGTTACAAAGAATTTACAGTATGCCAAGCACTGTGCTAGGCTCTGTGACTATAAAGACAAACAGACCTTGCCATCTCTCTAGGTGCTTATGGTCCCCGGGGGCAAGCATAAAATATGTACATATTAATTTAATAGGGGTAGGAAGTGAAAGATTAGGAAAGAGAAGAGGTGCTTGTGCTGAGCCTTGAAAGTCCAGGATTTCCTAAAAGTCTTATTGGTGGGAAGAGAAGAGCCTTCCAGGCTTGTGGGACAACCTGTGCAAAGGCAAAAGGGTCGGTAGGAGATGGAAAACAGAATTGTGAAGAGCAAGTAGGTAGTTCTGGTTAGAACACTGACTGTGAAAGGGAAAGTAATGTGAAAACTGTTTGGAAAGACAGGTTAGAACTATTTTGTGAAAGGGTTGGGCATGCAGCAGGCAAGGATGAGAGGGAACTTCCAAATCAGTGAGATCACAGGCTCATTTCTGAGTCTCACCTGCAGGAAATAGTGATTTGGAGCTGTCCAGAAGTGGATGGGACTGCCTCCAGAGGTAATAAAGGTCTGACCTCCTTTATCAGAAGTTTTCAAGCAGAGACTAGATGACTACTTGCTTGTTAAAATGGTGTTTGGGGAGGGAGGGAGGGAGAGGGTTAATGGAGTGGGCTGTTAAATTCAACTCTGAAGTCTAATTCAGAATGTGGGCCTTCCTTACAATAACTTGAGAAAGTTTCCTTCTGGAAGGAACATCCATACTGCCTATTGATAAAATCTGATACATACAAATCAAGACCTCATTTTCTTCCGTGAAGGAATTGTATTATTCAGAGGGCTTAGCCTTCATTGCTACCTATATTATAGATAAAGTTTCCCACTCTTTAGAATAGTTCCTATGAAATAGTTCTGGAACAAAGCTGGTTTCTGTTTAAGATTAGTAAGGAAAATCTGCACTTATTCCTACAAATGATACCAGAGCTAAAACTCCCAGTTTATCTTCCCTTGGTGAAGCTGACCAAAATCCAGAGCAGATCCATTCTATTGCTGAATACCTCTGGTTCCTGACCAAAATTCTGCTTGCATCCCATTGTAATAGGTTTAAATCTGGAAAAGGTTTAATGGATATCAGTCTAACTTCTGTCTTTTACAGATAAGGAAACTGAGGCCAAAGGGTGTGGTTAAGTGATATGTCCAAGGTCAGACAGGCTGTAAATTTCTTTGGACCAATGATTCAAAACCAGGTCCTACAAATCTCACATTTTCCATTAGGCCCTGCTGGATCTCAGGTTTCTGTAAGGGTGTGTCATCCTGGCTCCTTAGTGTCCAGTGTACTGTAGTAAAAGTAAATGTATTTTTAATTATCTTTCCTGTTAAAAATATGATGCTTTGGAAATTCTTGTTTCCAGACCATTGCCAGTAATTGGCAAATGGTTTGCTTAATTTCTGCCAGAAGAAAAGAAAATTATGTCTAGAATTTCTGGTTGGACAAAGACTTTCTGCAAGTTGGAACCAGGATTAGCCAGGCTTGTTGATTGGTGAAGAAAGATTTGGTACTTGGTGAAATGGAACTCACAAATAGTGAGCTGAACATTCCTCACCCATTGTTAGCTTTAGAACTTACAGAGTGATACAAGATCCAAGAAGCAAAAATGTTTTGAGTTTTTAGTTCCAAGTTTTTTCTTTCCCCTCTCACCCTGTGCAATCATGTAAAACATTTCCATGTTAGTCAAAATGCCTATAATTTAAAAAATTCATTCCTACCTGGTGTGCAAATAAATATTTGTGTTCAAGAACAGAAAAAACATAGTTTAGAGAACCCAGGAGTATATTAAAGTGAAGTGGCAAGTTACCCTGTAGGATACAATGGATAGAACACTGACTAGAAAAGAACTTTTTCATAAATCTCCTTTCTGATGCTTACTCTGACAATGGGGAAGACATAACTTTTGGCCTGTTTCCTTATCTGTAAATGAGAGATTGAATGAGATGACTTTTAAAACCTACATTTTCTGCAGTTTTCTGAGTATAAACCTGAAGATTTAACTGCTTCAACACTAACTCTGGCCTTGTGGTAGGTATTTTCAGTAAAAATTATGAATATGTGTAGGAGGGATGAGAGTGAGTCATGAGAAAGAAAGAAACTTAAGTTCTGAACAGTATCAAAATGATACCACTTACAGCCTGGACTGAGTAATTTCTATAAAGTATGGGTTTGTAGGGGGATTTTTTGGGGTGCAATAAGGAAAGTAGCAAGTAATTTTATTGGGTCCTCAGGAGTCCAGGAATCTTTGAGGGTCTACCAGAGGTTGCCAAACTTACTTGGCCTACTACTCCCTTTTCACAAAAAAAAAAATTACCCAGTACCCTGCTGGAAATCTACTTAAAGTTTTCTTAAATCCTTTAACGGTTTTTTGAAATTTGCATCATTTCAAAAAAATATTTTTTAAAATGACAGCTTAAATTTAATCACTTATTGTAAATTTGTGGGATCTTTCCTGCATTAAAGTTTCGATGCATTTTTGCATTTGTAACTATAGCATCATATTGTAAACAAATCGTTACAGATACATATTCCTGTTGATGAATCCTGGACTTCCTCACAGTGTAGGACATTCTCTCTTGCCAACACTTGTTTGCTAAGTCTTGTCGCCGGACTTGACCATTGAGTTGTAACTTGAATGTTTAACTTGTATGTTTATTTGGAAAATAATGTAATCACTACAACTATAACTTTTACACAACAGATGAAACTTGTACAAATGGTTTTTCAAAATTTTCTTATCTTTCCTCGTGCTTCCACTGTCCCTTTATTTTAATTCAATGCCCCCCAATTGCACCCAAGACTACTTGCCCCCCCATCATTCCAGCACCCCCAGGGGGTGGTATCAATCACTTTGCCAACCTGTGGATACCCTCAAGAGGAAGAATTTGCTTTTCTTTGGACTTAGTAATTGATTCAGGATCATATAGTAAATGTTCCCAATTTTTTCTGAATCAACTAGAGATTCAGAAGGAATCTTGGCTCTTCCCCCCACCTCCCCAATTCCTTTTCTGCTTCTTTCCTGAAGAGTTCTGACCCTAGTTGTTAGAGTGAGTTTTGGGACAAATTAATAGGCAGCTGATTATAATTGCCAGTAAGTGCCTTTTGTTATACTCCTGCATTAACCAGTCCCATTCTTGATATGTTATTGTGGATTAAAATGACAGAACTAAATATGATAGAAGCTGGCTATGATGGAAAAATCTCATTTTTCATAAAGGTGTCTTATCCATGGCTTTCAGGAAGATCCTGCTGCAGTGGCACAGGCTTGGGACTAGGGCATCAGTATCAGGAAAGATTCTTTGCCATTTTAAATGGAGAAGTTGGATAACTACCAGTTGGAGGTGGATTCTGCATGTCTTTGCCTCTTGAGGAGGGTGCAGTAATGAATGAGTCAGCTGCCTGATAAGCCATGTTGCATGTGCTGGTAGGAAGCTATTCTGAAGCCTGCTTGGTAATAGGAGAGAGGAAATTAGCTACAGAGGGAACTTTGATAATGCATATTTCTGGCTTCCCACAGAACTTGATTGGGGGTAAAAGGGGCAGGCATAGGAGTGGAGGGAGAGAGGATGTTGGTAATTTTTCTGTTAGAAACACAAAAGGCTAGTTAACTACTAGAAAGCCATAGCCCAGAGGAAATCCTGTAGACACATCAAGTTACCCATCTTACTAATGACAAATTGGATATTAATCTTTTTAGTATACAAGTGCCTGAATATTCAGTACTATGCTAAATTATATGGGATTTACTAAATGTTGGAAGATGGAAAAAACAAGGAACTTGAATCTTATTCAGATAATTATACTGTCATTTACTAATTACTCATGCATGGATTATTGCTTCAGTTTTGCAATCAGTTATAAATATTACAAGAATTTGGGGAAAGGGGGTCCTTTGCAGCTTTATTGAACATCAGTAAAGTCTGGAGAGGTTGAGGAAAGTTTTATGAGACATGAGAATTGAGTTAGAGCCCCAAAACATTGATAGGATTTAGATAGATCTTGGGGAAGGGAGAAGCCAATTCTAGGTAGGGATACTACTAGCATGACAAAGATCTTGCAGGCATGTTCTACAAAATAGTAGGAGAGACTGTTCATGTGGATTAGAGTTGGGAGAATAGTGAAAAATAAAGTTGGATAGGTTGGATGGAAATAAGATTGTGAAGTAGCTTGTAACTGAGGTATTTAGAAGCTGAAATGATATGGGGAGAAGTAGAGAGCACAGGAATGGGAGCTGAAAGACCTGTGTTCTACTCATAATTTTGGTGTTAACTTGTCCATTATTTGGAAAGTCATTTCAATTCTAGGCTTCAGTCTCCTCAGCTGTCAAATGAGGTTGATCTAGATCTCTTAAGGTTCTTTTCACCTCTGATCTTTTTTTTTTTATCCTATCACCTTAGGCTTATTAATCCTCTTAAATTTGTATGCTGAAAGTCATGTCTTAGAAACATTAGGCTGATTGTGGGATGTAGCATTGTATATGTCTATTTTATAGTAATAGCAAATGTGGATGAGTGAGAAGAGTAGTATGTACTTCTGTAGTGCAAAAGAAAAGCTACTAGGTGAAGTGTGATTGGTTCCCATGATGACCTGGCTTATGGGATTTATCTAGTCCTGATTTAGGAAATTATAGTAGTAATCAAATGAGAAATTTTATGCTGTTGGGATAATCACAAATTTGAATACTATGGATATGTTGTAGAAACCAAACCTTAAGAAAAGCATTTGTTGAGGGATACTTGGTGATAAGGCAATAATACATCCAGCTTTTTAATACCCTAGAGATAGCTGCTTTTGCAGTCCATGGACCACCTAATTAATAAGGCAGTTCGGCAGTTCCCTCATAATCTCAATATCTGGCTTTTAGAATATATCAATATCTGGCATTTCAGAAACTAAAATATTGCTTCAATCCTTTTACAGCCCTTCAAGCCACGGCTCATTCTACTCTGCGGGGTGTACTTTACAGTTCGGGTCACGGAGTTTAAGTGGAAGCAGTAAGAAAAATCCAGAAGATCACAGGTATCTTAATTCTCTCCTTATACATGCATTCAGCCACTACAACACATGGCTTATTTTGTCATCTAAGTAAGAAGCAAAGATCAGACAGTGTGGTTGTTTTGTTGTTTGTTTTTTAATGAGATTACAGCTCATTGCCCATGATGGGGAGAATTGTAAGAACAAAATTACTTATCTCAAATGTGTGCCCTTGGTGATACTAAACCATTCCTTAGTAATCTGTACTGCTGAACTATTCAGGCAGGCTGTCTCTATGGAGGGTAGGGTATCAGGGCAGGCCATTCAAAGAATCACAACATTTCACAGTTGGGAGGAATACCAATGTCTGTCTAGTCCAGAGGATCTCAAACCTATTTGGCCTACTGTCTCTTTTTCAAAAAAAAAAAATCTCTTTAACCTTTTAATGTTTTTTTAAATTTGCATCATTTCAAAAAACAATTTTTTAAAAATGATACATCTTAGATTTAATAATTTATTGTAAATTTGTGAGTTTCTTCCTGCATTGAAATTTCGATGATGCCATGTAACCATATAGTATTATATAGTAAATAAGTCATTACATATATATTCCTGCCAATGCATAATGGACTTCCCAAGGACCATGTGAGACACATTTACCTGCCAATACTTCCTCTTCAAGATCTGTTGGCAGATTTGACCACTGATCAGCTATAACTTGCATTTTGTATGTTTATTTGGAAAATAATGTAATCACTATAACTTTAACTCTGAAACATGTGTGATGTTTTTTCAAAGTTTTCTTGTCTTCTTTCCTTATGTTTCCACCACCCCCTTATTTTTATTCAATGCCCCCTAATTGTACCCGAGGCTACTATGCCCCCCCCCCCATCATTCCAGTGTCTTCCAGGAGGCATTATCACCCACTTTGGGAACCTGTGTACTCTAGTTCAGCTCATGCTGGAGAAACAATCACCTTTACATCACAATGTTTGGTTACTTACAATGAATGATCAACTGGCCCTTCCTTGAAGACCTATAAACTGGGAGGAAAACAATACATCTAAAAGATTACCATTTCGCTTTCAGATAGCACTAATTGTTGGAACCTCAAGGTTAGATATCTGTTACAGGCCCTCATCACCTCCTGCGTGAACTATTGCAATAGCCTGCTGGTTGGTCTTCCTGCCTCAAGTCTATTCCTAGTTTAATCTTTCCCCCACTCAGCTGTCGAAGTGATCTTCCTAAATCCAGGTCTCACCACAGCCTCCACATACACACCCAATTCAACAACCTTCAGTGGGACCAAATATAAAATCCCATTCTGGCTTTTAAAGTCCTTTATAACCTGGCCCCTTGCTACCTTTCTTGTTTCTTACACTTTACTCCCTCCTACATACTCTTTAATCCAATGACACTGACCTTCTTGCTGTTCCTTGTGCAAGACACTAATCTCCCTACTCTGGGAGTTTTCACAGTCTTTGTTTTTCATGCCTGGAATTCTCTCCCTCATTCCTTTATCCTAGCTTTCTTAAATGTCTTCAAGTCTCACCTTCTGCAAGAAGCCTTTCCCAGCCCTCCTTAATCTTTGTAACTTCCCTCTGAGAACGCCCCTAGTTTATTCTTTATATGTTATGCATTACGTAGATGTCTGCATGTTGTCACCCATCATTAGACTGTGAGTTCTTCAAGGTCAGAGACTTGTCTTTTGTCTTTCTTTGTATTCCTAGTGCTTAGCATAGTGTTTGGCACACTGAATAAATGCAAGTCAGCTGACTGCTCCTTATTCTGCCATTTGAGGCTTGAACAAATCTGATTTTCCCTTCCACATAACAGCCCTCCACATACTCGAACACGTTTATCATATTTACCCTGAGTCTTCTGTAGACTATATGTTCCCTTTCATTCAGTTATTTCTTGTATGACATCATCACCATCCTTTGGATTCCCTACTACTTAGCAATGTCTTCCCCTAAATTCTGGAACTTACAGGTCTCTGAGCACAATAGTCTAGACAGGGTTTAATCAGGGCAGACTGCATTATTAAGGTTTATTTTACCTCCTTCCTGGCCATGCTGTGGAATCTTTTACTTTCTTGGTTGTCATGTTCCATCACTAACTCATTGAACATATATAGCTCCCTACAACCACCAGATTTGTTTCCTGCTGCCTAGTCATTCCTTTCCCATAATCATACTTGTAAAGTTGACCTCCTAAACGCAGAGTATCAGATTTTTCGTTTACCCTGGTTAAATCTCATCTTCGTTGATTCAGACCAAAGTTCTAACTTAAGGTCTTTGATCCTTGGAATCAAATCCTGAAAATTTGGGAAGCATCTCTGGCTTTATTCAAGTCATTCATAAAAAATGTTAAGTAGCGTAGGGCCACAAACATACACATGGGACACTCCATATAAGGTTTTGATGAAAATAGTAATGCTCTGTGGTTATCACCACTTTTTAATTGATAGGATTTAAAGTTGAAGTTTCTAGATCATCTAGTTTCTTTCCCCTGCCCCAAACTTACATTTGAAAAACTTAGAAAAAAACAAAATAAAACTTAAAAAAGTTAAGGGACTTTCCCTCAAGGTTGCATAGGTGGCAGGCACAGGTAAGAAGAGAGCATAGGGACTGAAAATTAGAAAGCACTTTAGTTTTTTTTTGGGGGGGGGTGGGAAGAAAGAGTGTAGAGGGGAATCTTGAAAAATGTTTTTTATTTTTACTTTTTTATAGGCATACCTCAGATGTTGCGGGTTCATTTCTAGACCACCACAGTAAAATGGGTTACATGAATTTTTTTGGTTTCCCAGTGCATATAAAAGTTATGTTTTACACTATAGTCTATTAAGTGTGCAACAGTAGTATATATAGATATATATCTATATCTATATATACCTTAATTTTTAAATACTTGATTGCTAAAAAAATGCTAACCATCATCTGAGCCTTCAGTAGATAATGATCTTTCTGTTGGTAGAAGGTCTTGCCTCAGTGTTGATGGCTGCTGACTGATCAGGGTAGTGGTTGCTGAAGGTCGGGTAGTTGTAGCAATTACTTAAAATAAGGCAACTTTGAAGTTTGCCACATCAATTGACTCTTCTGTTCACTTGAACACTTCGAGGCCATTGTAGGGTTATTAATTGACCTATTTCAATATTTTTGTGTCTTGGGGAATAGGGAGGCCCTAAGAGAGGGAGAGAAACAGATGAGAAGGAAGGCTGGTGAGCTGGGCAATCAGAACACCTGCAACATTTATCCATTAAGCTCACCATCTTATATGGGTATGGTTCATGGTACCCCAAAACAATTACAATACTAACATCAAAGATCACTGTTCACAGATCACCATAACAGATACAATAATAATGAAAAAAAATTGAAATATTGCAAGAATTATCAAAATGTGACACAGATACAATATGAGCACATGCTCTTGGAAAAATGGTGCTGTTAGACTTACTCAATGCAGGATTGTCACAAACCTTCAGTTTTGCAAACTCTGAAGTGCACTAAAGTGACCTAGACATGCAGTAAAGTGATAAACATATAGTTATGGCTACAGATAAAGATACTTATGAAATAATGGAGAAAAGGGGATATGACAAGTGTCCTGAATAACACCGAAGGTGTTAAATCAGTTCAGCCTTTGAAGGTAAGGAAGAAGACAATAAATTGCTGGCTTAGGCATAAAGGTGAGTAGATAGTCACAATCTGTTAATGAAAATAAGAGAGTTACTTATATGACCATTTCAGTTCAAGAGCAGATTTGACGTTGTCTTACTTGCAGAAGGATAGTCGAAATGCTATGTCGTTACTCTGTTTCTTCCATTTTAGTAACTCAGTGTTACTGTTACTGTCTCCTTCCCTGATATTTTACCATGTATACTGTAGATAGAGTTCTACTTAGATTTTTAGCCAAGCATTTCTTAGTTGTTTTTGTCAACAAGACACAGAAAGAGATAGTCTTAGAAAAATAATAGGTAGATTTGAAATGGGTTTAATAGCTAGACCTAAAGCATCATGAATAAGCCAATGTCAGCTTCAAAGGATTGTCCCAGGAATTTATGGTCGGCTTTATGCTGTTTAATGTTTTTATCAAGAACTTGGATAAAGATATAGGTAGATGATATGCTTGTAAAATTCCCATGACAGAAAGTTGGTAGCGATAGCTAGTGCGTTGAACAACAATCAGAATCCAAAAAGATCTTGAGAGGCTATATTAAACAGAGAGAGGCCGTGGAAGGAATGAAGGAGGAAGACGATAGTCTTGCTGTCCTCTGCCCTGATGTCAAGCCATATCTGGAGTATTATGTTCACTTAAGGATGTCACATTTTAGGAAATATGTTGACAAAATGGAGTTAGGCCAGCTTGAAGAATAAAGAAACTGGAGATACCTAGTTTGGAGAAAAGAACACTCAGCTGAGACATGATAGCTAAATGTCTTGAAGTATTTGAAAGGCCATCATGTGCCAGAGCTATACAGAAGCAAATTTATGCTTGATGCTGTGGGAAAACTTAATGACAATTAGAGCTAACCCAAAAATGAATGGGTTGCCTCAGAGGGCAGTAGAAGAATGGTTTTCAAGATAAGGCTCTGTAACTCAGCTTGTTGACACTGTAGAAGAGAGTTTTATTCAGGTATGAATTGGACTAGATTACCTGAGGTCTCTTCTGACTCATTCTCTGGGAAAAAGGTATGACTCACCATTACCCACTATATTATATTTACATATATATGTATCTGTCCTCTTTCTCCTCTCGCAATGGTTACTACCTATACCCAACAAGTCGCAAAGTTTGCCCCCTTCCCAAAGTAAACTGGACTTATAACAAATCGAAATCATTGTGCTCTTTGGGGAAATTCCTAACCAAAAGGATATGGTTCAGGGTTGAGAGGCTGGTCCTAATCACAGTAACATTTCCTAGTAGAAATTGGCTCAGATTTTCTCACCAGCGCTGTCAGACTTATGGCTTTAGAATGTTTCAAGTGCTCTTTTCCCAAATTGGGGCCTGACTACATATAGGAATAATCAAATCTATAAATATTGGGACGTGGTTGCTGTGCTAATAGTTCTAGTCCACTGTACTAACTGGTGCCCAAGAAGTATGTGGAAACAACTTGAATAGAATTGATTAATGCTACCCCTATGGAGAAGTAGCCTTGAGAAGACCTTTCTCCTCCTGAAGCTATGACATGTAACCCTATCTGTGTCTAAGGCACCTTGTCCTCTTTGTTCAAATTTAGACCCAGGTATCGATAAGTTTCCTTACTGCCCATGATGAAATACAGTCACTGATTTTGCAAATTGTTTTATTAAGGAAACCTGGAGTATGTTTTTACTACCTTTGCAGGCAAAACAAAAGCAAACCAGAAACATTTTTCAACAAAAAACCAAGTCTTTAGAGCATTCTCTTACTTCTGCAGTGACAGTGGCAGAGTGCTGGGAAAAGATCAGTTTTTAGTAGACTGCCAATCTAAAACTTCAGTTTGACTTTTGGTGTCCTCTGACAAAATTATAAAGATTAATTATGATTCAAATGAAGAGATGAGGGGACACCCCCAGTCAACCCATCCCTTTATGTAAATGGGAGGTCCACAGGTGTGTTGTACAATTGCACATGTTTGGGGAATTGTTAAATGCGGTTTGATCAGTTGGGTTGGGTTTTCTTTTTCCTTTTTAAAATATACCTTTTGTTATATGGGAAAACTTGAGGGGAGAGGGAGTGATGCTTGTTGGAGGTGATGATGTAAAAAAAGCAAAAGGTAGTAATAAAAACTTTTATGAATGGCAAAGCATGATTTGGGAAGAAAGAATGATAGAGGCCCAAGACTTACTGAAGCTTTAGGCTTATATCATGAATACTTTTTTTGAAGAAAGGATTCTTAGGCACTAGACATAATGAGCCCTGATTAACACTGTAAAAAATGAAAGTCTGCATTTTAATAGGAAAAAAAATTCATTACTGATGTGAGAGTTATCCAAGTCAGCTATCTGTATACAGTCAGATCATTGACTCATCAGAGCTAGAATAAGATCGATAAGTAATAATATAAAGAATAATGATAAATACATGACAAATAAGTGAAATAACTTTGAATTATTTAAATATAATTGAAAGAAAAGTGTGAAATGGACAACAGGAATGACATTGACAGAATATAGTGATTTCATCCAGAAGTTAGTCACATAAATTAATTGCTACAGCTGAGATCCCAAAGAGTTCAGAAAGTGCCTTAGCAACAAGGCACTCGTTTACTTGCCAAAGGAAAGAAATAACTATGAAAGAGCTGGCAGGACATCCAGCTATGCCAAGCATCCCAGGTGCATTCAGAGATAGTTAGTAGGAGGACTGCATGCAAAAGAAAAATGGAAAAGATGAAAAGATTTGTGAACTCTTCTAGCAATTTTAATAGACTTCTTCATAAGAATAAATCATGAGATTCTAATACTGCAGTCCAAATTGAGATTTTTAGGGGAGATCGAAGTGGAACTTGAGAACAAAGATGGAAAAAGCAGCAGGATTTGGACCAAGTATAACTAATACAGTTCTGGTTATTTAATTGTAGGAGCCTTGAATGACCTCTATATAGGGTATCTAGAAAACAGGACACTGTTACTGGGAGGGAAAAGGTCACAGATATTTTAAGTCATCCAGGTGGTACTGTGGATGTAGTACAGACTTAAAGTCAGGGAGAGCTGGGTTCAAATGTGACCACAAATAGTGTGGCTGTGGGCAAGTCACTTAACCCCTGCTTACCTCAGTTTCCACATCTGTAATAATAGTACCTACCTCACAGGGTTGCGAGGATGAAATGTAATATATTTAGAACAAAGGTCTTGGGTCTGAGAAATTCACATCTCTGGAGGAATTAAGGTAGGCAGAATCTACTAGTTGTTGGATAAATGCTCTTCTCTTTTAAATTCCTGTCAGCCTGCTCTCTCAAAGCAATTCCACTTATATGCTAAACAGGATTCTTTGAATACAAAAACTATCCCTCTGCACTTCCACAGAGTGCAAGTTAAGAAACAGCCTGCTTTTTGGCTCTGATCAACTTTTTTTTTTTTTCTGATCAACTTTTTAACCAACAGGAATGCTTAGTTGTAATGAAGAAAAGTAAAGGTCAGGGAAGAAGTCAGTGTGACCTCCTGAGTCAATTAATGAGCTGTGACAGTGAGTTTGAGCTATGCTGCCCAAAGAGTAACTAGGACTGCTGATACTAGTAGCTAGACTACAGAATGACTTTTGGCATTTTTTTGGAGGAAACTGAGGCGGGGCGAGGTGGGTAAAAGGGTTTGTTTCTAGCTTCTACTTTTAGAAAAGCTGCACATGGATGCAAATTTTAAAAACTAAAAAAGTAACAATGGTCATTTCTGTTGCTGAAGGATTTTGGTTCCTTGTTAACAGGAGACCTCAGTAGTGCATACATTTTTAAAGACAAAGTATACATGCTAAGGGAGGCCAATTTTGACTGGATACCTAAAATTCTTTTGCCTTACAACGTGACAATGGTCAAACTGATTAATTGCTTACCTGGTAGGGGTGTTATAAAGGAGGTGGGCTGGCCTAAATAATATTTATTGTTCTTTCCAAACCTAAATTCCTACTAGATAAAAAAATTTTTGACCAGAACTGCTATACAAGGAAAGGTATATACACATAACCAGCACATGATTTAATTTGCTGTAATTTGGGCAGCGTAATTGCATATTCTTGTTAATATCGTAACACAGAAAGGCTCTCTACCAAGCATTATTAATCCTGCACTTGTTAGGCTATAGGATGTGGTGCCTGAGTTCTCTTCTCATTGACTTGGTTCTTCTTTCTTATGACTCAGCAACATGGATGTGGGCAAAACACCCAGTGAAATTGCATGCAACACTTTTCAGAGCCAGCAGCTGTTTGCTGCCATGGCTGACACCTTTCTGGAACATATGTGTCGTTTGGACATCGACTCAGAGCCCACCGTTGCCCGAAACACCGGTATCATCTGCACCATTGGTAAGTGGATGTGATTCACACTTGAGTCCCAGTCCCTTGGCTACAATGCAGTGGCTCTCAGAGCCTGCCGTCTTTTGCCACAAAGAAGGCTTGGTAGAGCATATACTGTTAAAGGGAGAGGATGTACCTCAACTCAGATAAATAAAATTGCAAACCTCAGTAACAAAAGCAGTTTGTTTTAAGTACCTGGTGAAAATAAAAGAGAATTTGAAAACTTGAAGAAGTTGAACTAGAATACTAATGTTGGAAGTGACTGATTTATTCTTCCCTTGAATGTTAAACATGAAAAGCAGCCTGTAGACTGCCCTTTCCAAGTTACTTTTCCTAGAGGCCCTGAAAACTCCTTGAAGGACCTACTGTATACAATAAGTAGGTTGGACCTGGAGACTTTTTCAAGCTGTGCTACAGGGAGAACAAACATGGCACAGAATGTCAATAAAACACTGGGTCTGGAGCCAAGGGATTGACATTGACTCCTAGCTGTGTCACTTTCTAGATGCATGACCTTGGACAATCACTTCATCTCTGGGGAGCAAGTTTTCCATATCAGTAAAATTGAAGTTGAACCAGATGATGTCTAAGGTTCCTTCTCTAGATTGTAACTAAGCCTTATCCAGTGCTTTTGGTCTCAATTAAACAGAGAAGGGTATAAGTAGGGCAAGGGGGAGGTGGGGGCTGAGAGTCAAAGGAAGCAGAGTGTCCTGATGTTGGTGGAAAACAGAAATAGAAAGTTTAGAAAAGAGATGGCAAGGAAAGTTTAAAGCATTATGAAATAAATAGCTTTTAACCCTATAATTAGTTACTATTCATGGTTTTAATTTTTAAAAATTTTTCTGTTACTTAGGCCCAGCCTCCCGGTCTGTGGACAAGTTAAAAGAAATGATTAAAGCTGGAATGAATGTGGCTCGTCTAAATTTCTCCCATGGAACTCATGAGGTAAGGATTCCAGCAGAGGGTAGGAGTGGTCCCTTCCTGTAAATTGTGCTGCTCAGTTCATCCAGTGGTTCTTTTTTAAAAAGAAAAATGTGATGATTTATATAAAAATATGATACTCTTCTGGATAATCACCTCTTCTTGCTTTTCCATTAAATCTTTCCATTTAACAAAGAAAACTATTTAAAACAGTTGATAACAATGACTGAGTCTGACAAGTATATATGGTATTCTACCCCTGTAAGTCTTTCTACCTTTCTGCTGAAAAGCATGGGGTATGGTTCATTATCTCTTCTGGGACCAAAATTCATCATTACAATTGAGAGTTCAGTATTTAGGGTTCTTTTAGTGTTTGGAGTTCAGTATAGCATTCTTTTAGTATCACTGAGTATATTTTTCTTGTTATTAGTTTACAAGCATTATAAACTATGTGACAGACCACCTGCTAAGTGCTGAGTATATAAAGAAAGACAAACAGGGTTCTGGTTCTCAGGGACTTCCTGTTATAATGAGATAATATGCAAATAAGCATAAACATAAAAGCAAAGGGAAGGTAATTATAGTGAGGAAACACTAACCCGGGGAATGGGAGTGGGAAGTGGAGTTTATAAATGGCAGAGTTAGGACTTGAACCCAAGTCCTGGTTTCAGAGTCCCTGTGTTATGACTTCACTCAGCAGCAGTTCATGTGTCTTCCATTTTTCTCTGAATTCCTTAGTAGTCTTCATTTCTTACTGAATGGGAGTATTCCAGTACCTTCATAGACTAGTTTTGTCCAGCTATTCCCCAGTTATTGGCACTTACATTTTTTCCATTTCTTTATTTACACAAAAAGTGCTGCTACGAATATTTTGTTATTCAGGTCCTTCTTTCTTTGGTCTCCTTGGGGCATCTACCCAGTAACCAGGTCATTGAGTATAAATAATCACTTTTCTCAAAAAAATTTCTAATTGTTTTCCAAAATGGGTATACCAATTCTTAACTAACAGTTTGTTGGTGTGTCTATATTTCTACAGCCTTTTCAATGTTGACTATTTTCATCTTTTCTCATCTTTGCCACTTTGAGGTATATAAAATGAAGCCTTAAGACCATTGTTAGATGTGAAGTGTCTTTTGTACTAAAACACTCTTGTAGTTAACTTCCTAGCTTGATCATCATTCTTCCCTCTTTGGAAGGTTCTTAGATGGTGAAATAAAGGTGGTGCATTTTCAGTATACCTTTAGGAGCTGGTGTTCATGGAGCACCAAGACTCCTTTTTAAATGCATACCTTTTGATTACCTCTGGGGCTCAGAGCAGCCTAAAAGCAAACTCATTTTTCCTCTTTCTCTCTTTTACTTTCCTGGCCTCCTTGATCAGCAGAATCAAGCTGACCTATGAGTTGCACATAGCCACCCTTTGGTATTTAGAAACTGGTATTAAGTTCAAGCTAAGAATAAGATCACAAGAAATGAAACCAGGGAAGAGTGCTCCTCCCATCTAGAAATAGGAGGTTTTTCATTGTGGGGTCATTCCATAAACAGCTTATGGCCTGGCAGGCATCTGGCCTTGTAAAGGTCATGAGCCATGAGCTGTAGCTTCAAGTGATGGAGACTGGGTAGTTGTCATGGATTACTAACAAACACAGAGAGAGAGTGAGAGCGAAGAATTGCATGAAATCTTTCAAAGGAATACAGTTAGTTCACTGCTCATAGAAGTTACTTTTTGCATTTAAGGGCAAACTTTAATGGCTTTACTGAGGCTTAGATCCTTGCTTCTAGAAGCTTTGACTTGTGTCTTAGCATATATCTTGCATGTTAGGTGTAGGAGCTTAAATAGATTTGATATGTATGATACTTCAAAATCTCTTCTGTTTTTTTTTTTTTTTCACTGATCCTAGACCTTTCCTCCTTTGTATTAGGATTTACCTTTCTACTAAATACTAGAAATGTTTAGAGATGGAGCTAGAGTCTAATTAATGTTTTAGGGTCTAGAATCCTGATTGCTCATTTTATGAAAATTAAAATATGATCCTTTCAATGTAAGGAGAGCTAGGTTTTAACTCAAAAAGAAATAAGGCTGTTGCTGGGGTTAGAGTTTATGATTGAACATGGAAATTAGGCTGCACCTGCTGTCTCTTAAGTTCCTTTTACGGTTTATCTGACTCTGCCAAAGTTCTGACCACTAGGCCACACAGAATAAATGCCAAGAAACAACCGTTGAGCTGTGCCAATTTTAAATCCTCTTGAGCACACACTGGTGTCGTCGTCCCCCCCACCGCCTTTTTATATTAAGGAGTAACAGGTGTTCTGATCACATGTGTGGTAGCATATTGCCCCTGCAGTTCATGTGAGCAGTTCCAGTGCTGAAGTTGGGTGTGGCTTAGCACCCTGTTGGTCTAAGAAGTGTCTGCTTTTACGTAGTTAAATGTAGAACCTGGAAGAAAATAGAGCCCTTGGTGAAGTTCTTCTTCTATTGCTGCAAAACAAGCAGTCTATCAAATGATCACACAGAAGGGAGACCCAAGTCCAGAGCTGCATATTGATTTTGGGATCCACCACTGAAACTGTGCTCTGAGGTCTCTTGGTGACTGTTCATAAGACCTTATTAGGAGTTTATTCTCATTGCATGTGAAATTTTCATAGATGGTAATAGTAAAAGATAGCAGGTGGGAAGATGCTGAATTAAATGTTCTTGTCAAACAGTTTCCTTTTGACTCCATTCTCTAGAGACTCTTTCAACTTTTTATCTTGCCTCTGAGTCCCTTTCTAATCTTAAGTTCAAGTGAAAGTGGTAGAGGACCTGAAAAGGTAAATCAGAGGTTATTGAGCAGAAAATAACACTTAAACCTACATAATCATGGGAACAGAATGGGACCTTTCTGTTACTCTGAAACCCAGTTTTATATGAGTTTGATAGCTTAGCTGGTGACCTTGTTAACTAACTCATGCAAAGTGAACACTAGGCCTTCATTTTGATCAAAAATAAAAAGTCAGTAAAGAATTAGAAGAATTGCTCAGATTCACTAGTCAAGAACTAGAATTTTAATACCCGATTTCTGATAACTGTCTTAGCATACAAATGTTTTTCTTTTTAATTTTATCTTTATTATGAACATATACAATTTTATGGGGTAAGGGGGTAAAGATACCTAACAAATAATTAAACTCTAATTATAAATAAAAATGGTTTTTGAGTGGGGCAAGACTTCTTAAATCAAAGCAATAATAGTGCTACCAACCATTGTAGTGTTCCTTGTAAAACAGGGATATATAGGAACACAGTTTTGTAATTTATAGAATTTAGCTCCCATGTAGCTCTTTATTTTCAATTAAAGGGCGTCTTGTTCCATTGGGTTACTAATTCATGAATCTAGAGGATGTTGGAGAGGTTTTCTACTCTGTCTAGTTTTCCTTTTACCTCCTTCAAAGATCGCTGGCTGACATAGGAGACATTTGAGAGACATAGGATTTATTCAAGATAGAAAATTCTAAGGCTCTGAGTCAATATAGAATACATCCCCATTTTCTAAATCAAGGCATGATACATTTTTTCTGTCTTTATTTACATTTAAATATGTAATATTTATCTAGAGATTTCCACAGAAAGGTTGAAATTGGTCACCTTTTTTCCCCTCTATAGCTCCTGAAAAGTAATCTAGTTTTGTGTACTTACTAGTCTCCCTCCTCCCTACCCCCACCCCTTATCCCGTGAGCTTCTCCTGTTTAAAATAAAAAAAAATCCCTTATCTCTTACATCAAAATCCATCCTGGGGAAAGGTTATTTAAGAGACAGTGGCAACAGTGTATCGTATATATTATGTTCTAATTCCTGAGTGATACACTGCCTAAAATGACCATAATTTTCACAGCCTTTAGATCCTATGAAGGTAATGGATGTAGGGGAGAGGTAGGACATGAGAGCTAGGTAATAATCCGTATTGAGGCTCTTATTTGAATTTCTTTCATTAACTTTCCTAGTACCATGCAGAGACTATCAAAAATGTCCGAGCAGCCACTGAGAGCTACGCTACTGATCCTATCCATTACCGGCCTGTTGCTATAGCCTTGGACACCAAAGGACCAGAGATCCGAACTGGACTCATCAAGGGCGTGAGTATCCAGTGATGTGGAGGCAGGCTGAAATGGGCATTCAGTTTGGTGAATGTTTCTGTGACGAAAAACCAGTCCCATACAGATACAGACACAGAGAGACAGACGGCACTCACACTAATCAAGGGATTCATAATCTGGGGCAGTGAACTTGTTTTTAAATATTTCAGTAACTGCATTTCAATTTAGTTTCCTTTCTAATCCTATGTATTTTCTTTTATGCATTTAAAAACATTGTTCTGAGAAAGTGTCTATAACACAAGGAAGGCTAAGAACCTTTGCTTTAATCAAAATTATTCCAAGAATCCTTGGGCTTTCACTCTTAAGGATCTGATGTCCTAATAGGAGGACTGGCTTTTTTTTTTAACTCTAGTAGCTTTGTAGTACCTGGCTTTTTTTTTTTTAACTCTAGTAGCTTAGTGACGATTCTTAAAACATTTGTAAAGCTGGGTGAGATTTGTGACCTATAATTTACAAGTGCATTCTCAGTCTTTAACTTACAAGCATTGTTCCCTATAGGGGAGAGATGTGGGGTTTTGTTTTATAAGGCCCAACTACAGGGAACTTATTAATGAGCAGACTAATGAGTCAATTTCTCCTACATACATAGAGTGGCACAGCCGAAGTGGAGCTAAAGAAGGGCAACACTCTCAAAGTCACCTTGGATGACACCTATATGGAGAAATGTGATGAAAATGTCCTGTGGTTAGACTACAAAAACATTTGCAAGGTGGTGGATGTTGGTAGCAAAATCTTTGTGGATGATGGGCTCATTTCTCTTCTTGTGAAGGAGAAAGGTATGCTTTGGGTGGGGCACGGGTCTGGTAGAATACTGTTGCCATAAGCTCCAACACAATTGCCTCCAAAATAGCCTAGATCCAAGTATATGGGAAACCTTTTCGAATGGTATGAAATTTGTCCTGCATTTAGATAGCAGCCTATGATTTCTCTTTCAAAAAGCCATGAGATATAATTTGATCTTAGCTAACCCCATGACCCTTCTACTTCTTTGGGAGAGGATGAGAGATAACAATCTTTGCTGTTTGTCAGCAATAAGAGAATCTGGAGGGGGGTGAATATGTCAGGGTCTTTGTGCTAAATTATTGTACAAATGATGTGTTTTCATAGTTGGGAAGAATAGCAAAAAGAAACAGTGGTCATTCTGTTACTAGACTTTATTCAAGGAAGGGCCTAAGTAAGTAGACTGGATTAGGGGTGGGTGGATTAGGAGTTACAACTATTCTTCTTATTTTGTACTCCTTCTCAACATGGTACATTGTGTTCATTTTATATGTGTATGTGTTGCCTCTCCTGAGAGAATGTAACCTCTCTGAGGTGAGGGACTCTTGTTTCATTTTCATCTTTGATTCCCCAGCACCTTGCACATAGTAGATAGGAATGTTTATTGATTGGTCAATAGGTCCGAATTTCCTTGTGACTGAGGTGGAGAATGGCGGCATGCTGGGTAGCAAGAAGGGTGTCAACCTTCCCGGGGCAGCTGTAGACTTGCCTGCTGTGTCTCAGAAGGATATCCAAGATCTGCAGTTTGGATTAGAGCAAGATGTGGATATGGTATTTGCATCTTTCATCCGAAAGGCAGATGATGTCCATGCAGTTAGGAAGATCCTGGGAGAGAAGGGCAAAAACATCAAGATCATCAGCAAGATCGAAAATCACGAAGGAGTCCGAAGGTGAGGGGAAGGAGGAGGGGCTGCTTAGGTAGGGACTCCCAGAATGAGAAGGAAACTGTCTTTTCCCTCCAAGAACAGGATCCTGGGGATGGTTGTTTTAACTCTTCACTTTCCTGGCTTGCTTAGGATGGATTGATAGGTGAAGGAAAGACTTTGACTGCTAAGGAAAATATATAATAAATAGCACCTAGGACCAATATCATTACACTTATTTTTCTCGCCCTAATAATTAACCTGAAGTTGCTGACTTACTACAGTGCCATTTTACTTCGATTGATGTTGTGGGTTGGAAGACATCTGGGGTGAATATGGTCATAAATTCTGGCCCCCTTGTGTTTTTATTAACCCCTTCATTCTCTTTGGCCCCCATTTCCCTGGAAGTGAGCAGCCTCTTAGGAATATTCTAATGCCTAGCCCTGCTAGCATTTCACTTTATTCACCTCAGTTTTAGCAACCTGGAGCATAGGGCCTATTAATCCTTTCTTACAAAAGACCAGTTAATTTAGGCATAATAGGATCATAGAATTTAAAACTTAAAGGGAAGGGATCTTAGATTATCTGGTCTCTAACATAGTCCCTATCTTCTAACTCCAAATCTATTATTCTTTCAACGATACCAGTCGTAAGTTCACTCTCCAAACTCTAGCCCAGCCGTATGAGAAATGCTTGCCTTTTCTCATAAATGAGCTCAAAAGGAAACACAAGTCTGAGGTAAAGAATGCTCTAGTTTTAACTGATTGGAGAAAGCTCAGACTACATCTGTTCTAGAAGAAAAGACTTTTAAACCTGGTTTGGTCAGTTAATCTCTTACCATGTAGCTGCTATGTTAAAAGCATCTTTTCTGTCATTTTAATAGGCCACAGATACTCAAGACTTGGCTTGGTGTGGATGTGAGGTTTACTGTTTCACCAATTTGATATCCCAAAGGGAGCCATCCTGAGCAGGGCAGTGGATAGATAGAATGATGACGAGACCAAGGTGTTGGACCTAGCTTCAGATTGGAACCTGGAAATGGTGATAGAAAGAATGGGGATCATTTGAGTAGCTTTTAGATTCTAAAGGGGTAGGGAATCTTTGGCCACTACACCACATGTGGCCCTCTAGGTCCTAGGAGTGGCCTTTTGGCTGAGTCCAAATCTTGTTCTCTGAAGTTTGGATTCAGTCGAAAGTCTGCACTTGAGGACCTTGAGGCCCCAGGTTCCCCACCCTTGCTTTAGAATCAGCAGAGGAAAAGAGTTAGATACTTTCAGAAATGGGGGTTAGAAACAAAACTGTAGAGATAGCTACCATATTAATACGAAATCAGGCTATTTTCCTATCATAGGAGTGGTGGAGAAAATGGCCCAATTGGATACCTGAGATAATGAAAAGAAAGAACTAATAGCTAGTTTCACTTTCTAGAGGGATTCTGTCAAGTCTACACACTTTTCTTTCTCCCTGTCCCTCAATTAAGGGAGAAATCTTGTAATCTTTAGAGACTTCCCTGCCAAGTACCAAGTCACCTTAGAATGTAATCCTGTTCAGGGGCATGTAACCAGAAAATGAGACTTCCTGCCCATTTGGCCCTTTTAATAAACAGCCTTCATTGCCTTCCCCAATAAGTAGGAAGCCACAGACTTCTCTCACATTCCCTCCCAGTTCTCTGATATCTACTGTCCTTTACCAATGTACCTTCACATTGTCCTTATAGCCCTAAAAAAAATAAAACCTTTTTTTCCTTTTTTTATGATGTCAGATTTGATGAGATCCTAGAAGCCAGTGATGGCATCATGGTTGCTCGGGGGGACTTAGGTATTGAGATCCCTGCAGAAAAAGTCTTCCTTGCTCAGAAGATGATGATTGGAAGGTGTAATAGAGTTGGGAAACCTGTTATTTGTGCCACTCAGGTATTCTTCTCACTTCTCTTTTCTTTTTTGTACTCCCACCCTCAACCTCTAGTGGCAGTGAGACTGAGCACTTAGATTTTTGGTTAAATACAGACCTTACTTGTGAGACTTCCTTAAAGCAATAGTACATTAATTTTTTAGATATTTAGAGCGCCTGTCAAGCTGGGTTTCCCCATTGACTTAACTCTCTGGTCTCCTTGTATTCTGGACATTAGAAGTCAGATGAAATAATTTAACTTTAGCATGTTTTATTGGAGAGGCAGTATGGAATAGCATGTAGAAAGCCAGCCTTAGTGTCAGTAAGAACTAATTTCAAATCCTGCTTCCCACACAAGCTGGATGCTTGACCCTGGACAAGTCACTGGTTAAGTGACTAAGTCTCTGTGCTGCAGGCAGGTCTGACTATAAGTTGCAGACTAGGTAGCAATCTATATTGTTTAGAGAATAGGTCCTCACCAGTGACGAAGCTCTTTTCTTTTTTCTTATCTAAAAGTTTGAACTTAGGGGAAGGGGTTTTTGGGGTAGGCAGAACAGGGACAGGTGTCACTGTTCTGGTATCTCCTCAGATGCTTGAGAGCATGATTAAGAAGCCACGCCCCACACGGGCTGAAGGCAGTGATGTAGCCAATGCTGTCCTGGATGGAGCTGATTGTATCATGCTGTCTGGGGAGACTGCCAAAGGGGACTATCCAGTAGAAGCTGTGAAGATGCAACACTTGGTGAGTGTCCTTTTCAGAGCATGGGATAGTGATCAGAGAGCCCTTACTTAGCCATCACCTTGGGCTTGTAGATGGCAAGTCTAACAGAAAAGGGACACTCTCAAGAGAGAGGTTTACATGGATTCCTGGCTCAATCCCAATCCAGTAACCACCATGTTCCTTTTAACTGTTTGGGTGATACTTGCTTCTCCACAGCCCTGTTCACATTCCTAATTTCTTCCCCCCTTCACTTTTGTCCTAGATGCTCACGGTGCTCCTTTACTGATAATTTTCTGGGTCTTCAGGACACCTGTCAAAATGGATTTCCCTAGGAAGATTAATCCTCTGATCTCCCTGTACTGAGATTAGGCAGGCATATGAAGTTACTTTACTTCAGTCTGTTTTCTTAGAAAGGTTATTATACCAAACTTTGTCTCTAGCTTCCTAGAGTCAACTACCTGCTTCTTCCTATCCCCTTGTTAGAAGGAAGTCATCTTAAGTAAACTGTGGGGCAATAGGCAGCCCAAGCATTGTTCTCTCTATCTCTGGCCTTTGAATATAATGTCATCTGGTAGCCAGTTGCTTTTATGGGCTTTTGAGTTTCACCCTGGACCATGCACCATCAAAGACTTCCCTTGGTTGAGAACAAGCTAAATTCGTGACTGTGCAGCATATAAATGCTGCTTTTCCTAATGCTACTGCCCTATGTTTAATCTAATTTTCTTGGTTTTTTATATTATTTAATGTCTTTGGTCTAATCTTAAGCTTTATGCAGCAGGGAGGGAGGCCGGGCAACACTTATGTTCATAGTTATATGTTAAAGATCCCATGCCAGGTCTAGGCAAAGTGAAGATGAGGCTTCCTTTTAGTGCTTACTTCCCTGCCTACCTGCAGTGGGCCCACCCTCTACCCCTCAAAAGCTGTTAGGCATAATCTGTAGTATAGAGTAGGGCTGTCCAAAGTGTGGCCTGCAGTGCAATTTCACGTGGCCCACCTGTGTTTACTACGGGGCATGGAAATCGACATAAATGCTTTAACTAAAGCATCTGTGTCGATTTCTGTGCTTGTGGTAGACATAGGTGGGCTTCATGGGGCCACACGGTCCGTGTTTTGGACAGCCCTGGTATAGAGGTATAGACTTCTTGCTATCCCAGAGGTCCTGTTATTTGAACTGCCCTTCCCATCTGAGAGCTTAAGCTTCTTTTTATTTTTAATTTTTAACTGCTCCAATCTTTCTGTCTAGCACAAAATTACGAATAAATAGTACATATCCAGTGACAAGAGGTTAAAGGTGGCTGTGATCTGTCAGATGCTTTTTGGGGACAGCTACAAGGTGGTATGGCTCAGATAGCAATTGTCTGTCACCACCTTATTAAAAATGTAAGTTCTTCAAGTGGAGAGGTGACCGACCTTTAATTCTGAGAAGTTCATGGGACAAGCAAATAGCCAGTCTGAATGGCAGCTGCTTGATTAAGCCAGAGATTTCATTTAAGCTTAGCAACTGTATTTTCTGGTTTGTATTCTAATGGTCCCTCATTTTTTGTAGCTCACAAGTTTTCATTTTCAAAGTGCCAGCCACCCTGATGGTCCTCATGAAAACTGTTGATCAGACCCCTGATTTGTGTTAAGTTTTGATGCCAGTAATGATACTTTCCTAAGTGTAAAGAATTTTCGTTAGGCAGTAATTTTTTTTTCTCCTTGATTTGAAAAGGACGAAGAGAATTGAAAAGCTAATAACTTAACAGCATTATTTGGGCTTCTTTTATAGGGGCGAGGTAGACTAGTAAGTATCTGTACTCACTGAAAAATTTACTTACCTGTAGATGAGCTGCTAATGTCAACCCAGACATTACTGAGCTTTCATGTAAAAGTTAGGAGTTAGCAAATTTAAAAGTGTTATTTTCACTCAATATTAAATACTACTTTTTCTCCTTCTAGTTATTCAAGGTTAATGACACATGAGTAAGGACTGAGGGAGTGCCAGGTGTAGTGATGCTCATGGATTTATCTTCCATGTTTTGGGGGTGTCATGTTTTGTTCTTCGTACAGAATGAACTCCATCAATCTAATAACTCTCAGTGACACTTCTGCTTACAATGACCAGTTAAATTAGTAGAACTGAATCTTCCTCCTTCTTGCTCTCTATTCCCTAAAGTCTTTCTAATTATTAGCAGTATAATCTACAGCTGAAATTCACTTTTTAACTCTTGATTAAGCCAATCATTTAAACTAGAATTTCTCTTTCATTCAGTGCTTCACACTTGTTAATCATTAGATCAGAATCTAAAGTTAAATGGAATATTAAACTTCTGCATGCTTTGCTACCATAATGGCTCCATAGGTGTCTCTTTACATGGTTTGTTCGTAGAAGACATAAGAAAAATTCTGAACTACATCTGTGAGTCTACTTGTAACTTACAGTCAAAACAAGCAGACTTTCCAAACCTTATGGAACCCAGAAAAAAAACATTTAATTAGTTTACCTAGTTAGTTTTCTAAAGGTTCTAAGAAGTAGTTTGCTGGCCAGAACTGAATATATATGTGCCTAGAAAGGAAACTCAGCAGGGAACAAAACAGCCATGTAAAGAGAGCCTGTTCCTGTTAACTATGCTTTGTCTTGAAGGCAGCGTGGTAAAACCTGTCACAGAGAAAAGAAACACTTAGCTGAAACTCTGTGCATCTCCAACAAATGTGTGTCCTTTCACACCAGCAAGAAGTCGGCCTGTGTTGTTGGTATGTTGGCTGCAATGAGCCCCAAAGCAGGCAGCATCTTGGCTTTGGGAGAAATAAGCCAGATCCCTGCCCTAGTATCCATTCTCTTGTCTCTTCCACTTTCGATCCCCAAAGTAAAATTCGACTGGGGCTAAATCACTCTGCAAAGGAGTCCTTGGGGAAAAAAAGAAACTGTTTTTGTGACAGATAACACAAGAATTTAAAGCTCTCCCATGCTTTTTACCACCTTTTTGCTGGCCCAATGAATTTCCTGAGACTGTTTCACCACGCTGCCTCTTACGATTTTGAGGATCAAATTAGCCAATTAACTTAGGGTTGCATTATGTTTCTTTCTAACTCATTCTGTCTTTCCTTCTGTGGTCTCTTGTTGTTATTTTTTCCCTTTATTCTCTCCCCTCCTTTCTTTGTCTCCCTTCTCCTTCCCAACCCCCTTTGGCTTGCAGATAGCTCGAGAGGCCGAGGCAGCTGTATACCACCGACAACTTTTTGAATCACTTCTCCGATGCTCAACATGCACAGATACTGCAGATGCCATGGCAGTGGGCGCTGTAGAGGCCTCTTATAAGTGTTTATCCCCAGGTTTGATAGTTCTGACGGAGAGTGGCAGGTAGGGCCCTAAGGGCAAGGCAGTAGCTATAGATAACAAGTTATTTATTCCTAAGAGGAAGTCTTCCAAAATGGTGACCATGGCTTCCAAAAGGTCAAAGTGATGTCTTGTCTTACTCCCTGCCCTGAATTGAATTTGTGGGCGTAGCTCAGAAATGCCAGGAGAACATCCAAAGACTTCGCAGTAGGATGAGTCCCTAGGTCCAAAGGACAATTCATTGATCTCTGACAAATATGGTAGAGGAAATAATATCACAGGCACATGTGAACTTGCTCTGGTCTTTGATCTGGACTCAGATGAGAATCCCCTTGAATGTAGAAGCCTAATTCTCACTAGGGAATGATGAATTCCTGTGTCACCATACTTCCTTTTCTCTGACACTGAAGCTCTGACAAAGATGTGGTCTGTTCCTCCCTTATTCTGTCCCCTTGGACGGGATGGGTGTTGCTCTTATAGATTGCCCGAGAGGCAGAGGCCGCCATCTTTCACTCCCAGTTGTTTGAGGAGCTTCGTCGCCTGGCCCCCATAACCAAGGATCCCACTGAAGCTGCTGCCGTGGGTGCCGTAGAGGCTTCCTTCAAGTGTTGCAGTGGGGCCATTATCGTTCTCACCAAGTCTGGAAGGTAGGAGGTGGCAGGTCATTTGGGGAAGGTCAAGATGAAAGGAAACAAACTTGTGATGGAGGCCAAAGTCCTCAAGGAACTTCAGAAGTGTGGTAACCAACCTCTTAAAGATAATCCAAGCTCAAACTCATGGAAGGTAAGATAACATTTGAGCTGCTCCCTGGAGGACTGGATGCTTTCATCTTCAACTCACATTTGAAGAGCTGAAACTTGGTTGTCCTTTATAATGTGAATGCCTCTGACAGTGCTTTAGGCAGTAGGAGAGGCTGCCAGTGCTGAGGAATTTTGTGGCAAACCAATGGATGGGAGTGCATTATGGTACAGTGAAAAGAACACTGGCTTTATTCAAAACCTGCCTCCTTTGCTTATTATGTGTGACCATGAGCAAGTCTTTTCTGTCCTTTAGGCCTTAATATTTCCCCATCTTTAAAATGAAGGGGTTGGACTAGATGGTTTTGGAGGTCCTTCCAGCTCTAGTTCCACGATCCTATGATTCCTAAACAAATTAGACAGGAAAATCTCATGCATTCATCATCCTGTGGCTAGAACTTTTAAAATCTTGTACTAGAAGGAGCTAGGCTGAAAAAAAAATTTACTATGCAAACCAAATTAGAAGAGATGCAAGTTGCTAACTACTTAAGGAAATGAGTGTGTGGGGGGGGGTTCTTTCAGTTTTTTATGGCTCTAGTTTTTATCACTCACTGTATCCTTGCCCCTAAAATACAGTTTTAAGCGTCTGTTTACATAAAAACATCATATAAGGTGATGATTAGAAGTGATTCCAATCCATTCATTTAAAATAGCCCCTCATCAGGCATTCTTTAGTCAGACATTATTAGGAACTTAGGTAAGCCTATTTGTAGATAGTATTGTATATACTTAAGGACAGCTTGATGGTACAGTGAATACAGCAGTGGGCTAGGGGCCTGAAGTCAAGAGGACCTGAGTTCAAATCTGGCCTCAGACGCTTACTAGTCGTGTGATCCCGGGAAAGCCACTCTGACCCTGTTTGTCTCTATCTCCTCATCTGTAAAATGAGCTGGAGAAGGAAATTGCAAACCACTCCAATATCTTTGTCAAGAAAACCCCAAATCCCAAATGAAGTCCCAGAGTCAGACACTACTGAACAACAAATTGTATACTTAAAATTTAACTGTACTTTAAAATATTTTCTAATGTACACTTCACTTAGATTAGTCTCTTTCTCTTCCACCTCAAACCTATAATTAGTCTGAAATATGAGCTATTGTGATAGAGACTGCTCTCGCCTGCTTCCAGCATTCCTGAGTCTTAGGAAATGCTAAGTGAAACTTCAATCAAAACAGGATGATTTCTGGACACTTGTTAGGGAACAGAATAGGTCAGGAAATCTGTACAGGATCGGTTCCACATTGGTCCAACCACAAGTATCAAGGAGCTGTTTAGGGAATGCAGGAGAGAAGAGAGCATTCTAATGTGTCTTGGGGGAAAGACATGTTTGTTTTTCTTTTCAGCCATATGATTGGTGCCTTCCCTTTTTTATTGAGATTCTAGCCATGGTTAAGTTAGATTTGACCTTTGTTGAAGATGCCTGAACTTTGCTATTTGACTATTTTTAGCTGTTAAATCTTCTGAGATTTCAACTTCAGCCACAATCTGGGTTCCTTTACTGATGCCTGCATCTTTATAGGCTATATTTAGCCTAGTACTGCTGAGTCAGCACAGGAGCAGTGATGGAATCACTTTGCTGTATTGACAGTCCTTGCTTATCCACTATACCTAGGAAAAGCCTTGACTTCTCTAATACCACTTACGTTTCTGTACATGGCTAGTAAGGCCGCTTTTTTTTTTAAAGGTAATTTTTATTACTTTATTTGTACTTGATTTTTGAAATTACTCATTGATACTATAGGACAGTAAAGCTAATAATGCTTGTGAAAACTGTTTTCCATAAAATTAGTTTGTTGGCTTGGTGAATTTGCATTTCAGAAATTTTGAGCAAGATTCAGTCAATGACAAATTATGTAGTAAATTCTTGATTTATTTTATTTAAATACAATCAAATGTTTTAGTAACTATATAAGACCCTAGAAATTTTGTTGTTAGATCTTTAAAAAGAGAAAAATATTCACATAAATGTAGACCCAAACTCCTGAAACATGCCATCTCCATTTTTAACTTTTAATTCTCCCCCCACCCCAAATCTGCACTAAAACCAAAATGTATCAATGTAATGCTTTTTTAAAACATTTCTAGATAAAATTTTTTCCTTTCCTGGCAAGTAAGACCACTTTTTAAGAAAAATAAATAAATTTAGACTGTCACCGTAACCCAGCTTGTGGCACCTATTTTTTTTTTTGACCCTTTGGACACACTTCCACAAAGTTATGATTCTTCATGAGATTGTATTGCAGAGGGTAGGTTCCTGAATATCTTATTGACCAACTGAACTGCTCAGCACTCTAGCCTTCTAGTTTCTCTGGGTGCCTCCTTCACCTTGAGAGTTTGGAACATTCATTTGGTCACGTTTCAGTATCTAGTATGTGCCAGTGTTGGCCTTTAGGGACCCTTAGTAAACAGTCTTTTCTCCCCTAGTAGCTGGAAAGTTAAGACAAGATTTACCTATATGTATCACCAGGGAATAACTTGTAGTAATGTACTACAGACACTTATGGGGCAGGTAGTACCAACTGCATATATCCATGTTGACGGGGAAAAGAGCGGGAAGCTTCAGTGAGGCACTACAGTTAAGGCCAATCTGCAAAAAGGCAACGAGCCCAGTATCAGAACAAATGATGTCAAGTTTTTCCTGCCTGAAGAGATTGATAATATTTGGTGATGTACTAAGCTGAGTGTAGGAATTGGGTTCTGTTCACATGCTTCCCAGCGGGTTGTGGTTAAGTTCTGCCTGGCAGCTAGGGAAGTGAAAGGGTATGGTGAATGAGGCCTCAGGCTGGGGCAAACCAAGATGACTTCCAAACATTCCTTCTCCTCTTGACTACTGATTCATTGGTTTGGCATTAGGGAAAGTTTCAGGAAGAACAGGAAAAGAAAGGTAGAAGAACAGAAGATGGGAGTGGTCTGAACTCAGTAGCTTGCGACATCCCACGACCTTCCTGTTACCAGTAATATTCATCATATGGACTGAAAAAGAATAAATACATGGCCTGGAACTCACTTTGACCTCCTTCCTTATACATCTACACCCCTTTGAAGTCTAGTAAGAGCTTGGGGTGGCCACATGAAATGGACGGATTCACAGAAGGTTTAAATGGCTTCTCATTTTAAGTTCAAAGACCTGAAGATAAAGTTCCATTATAATGTAGAGAGTGATTAAGGAAAATTCATTTCCCTAACAAGTGGGGTTTGGGGTCTTTTTGAGATTTGGTCATCTCCCCATCTTGCCCAGGTTTGAAGTACACCTGCTACTACATATACCATTGCTGATCAACATAGGCGATTTGACCTGCCCCATTTGCCACCTGGGCCTGTTTGCCTCTACTTAGGTAGCCTGATATCCCCTCACTCTGGCAGGGCATGGGGACTCCCCATATTGGTGCCTGACAAGAAAAGGCAGTTTCCCTGTCCTCAAGAAACTTATTTAGAGAGAAGAGCAATGTGTATATGAATTGATAATAGCAAGATAAATGTTGGAATGCTTGCAGAAGGGAATTTTGAGGTAGTTTGGTTTGGTTCCTAGGACGCTAATTAACTTTTCCTTCTTACAGGTCTGCTTTTCAGATATCTAGGTATCGTCCCCGGGCCCCCATCATAGCTGTTACTCGTAGTCCTCAGGCTGCACGCCAGGCTCATATCTACCGAGGCGTCTTTCCTGTGCTGTGCAAGGAACCTGTTAATGCATCATGGGCCGAAGATGTGGACCTCAGGGTTAACTTTGGCATAGCAGTTGGTATGTAAAAGGGTTAGGTTTTCTCCTTGTAACTTAGGATTAGACTTTTTATATTACTAGGATAATTGATATGGTTGCCATCCTTGGTGTAGTTGTGTGTGTTACACAAGCATGTTTAAAATGAAAATGAATTAAAACTAATTTTGGCTCTAAAGAGATTACGTCACAACTCTTAGTAATTGGAGCCTCCTAGAGTGAGACCAAACCAGGTCCCAAAATCCCATAGCCGAAGGGTGGCTTTTGGGTTTAGGAATGGAACTGAGCAGGAATGGTCCAGAGTTCAGTCTGTTCATTCTGGCCATCTTCCAACTGAGTCTCCATTCTTTACTTGTTGAAGCAATGTAGCATTGGACATTTGATAAAGGGGAATATTGATTAAAAATTAGAAATGAGAGTAAGATGGTCCAACACTAAAAACAGAAACGACCACGTATATTCACATATATATTTATCTAACACCCTGGAGAAAATTTAAGCGAGAGACCTGGTGTCAGGAAGACTACTGATTGGGAATGAGATCTGCTACTTATGGATTTGTGAGTCTTTTAGCATCTCTAGGCTTCTGTTTCCCTTGGAAGATAAAGGGATTGGGCCTGATGATCTCTATAGTCCCTCTTAGTTTGGATAGTCCAAAGAGGAAACAAGAATATTCAGGAAAAACTATGTAGGGAAGAATTTATGTTTAGATTATCTTATATATCAGAAAATGTCACCTGTGCACTCTTTGGTTTTTGCCTGAGCCTTAGGCCTGATGCCACCTCGTGGCCAAAAAATTTTGCTGTTGAAGGAAACTTGACTAATGTTTAAACTGTGAATGATAGTTCCTGAGCCCTGGATGACTGTGCAGCAGTTGGGTAGCAGTTTTACTGTGGATCTGAGTTAGCTAGGATTGAGTTCTTCTGAACCTCAGTGTTGAGAGTTCAATTTATGATACTTTCTCTCTAATCCATTTTCTTAGGTAAAGCTCATGGCTTTTTCAAGACAGGTGATGTGGTCATTGTACTGAATGGTTGGCGTCCAGGTCCAGGTTTCACCAACACTATGCGTGTGCTGCCAGTTCCATAAGAGGGCATTTGAAGATCTTGTGGGAGACTTCAACACCCTCCCTTCCCTGCCCCTGCCTGCATCCATTAGCTCTGCAGCTGTTATTGGTGTTGTCCATTCCTAACTATTAGAGGCTTTAGACTGCTAAAACATCCTCCCTGCAAAAAATTAAAGTCTCGTAAAGAAACTTTGTATTAGACCTATTTTCCTCCCCACTTAGAAACATCAATATTGGTTTAGCACACCCATGGTGGTATGTAAAGATAGAGCAGCTGTGGCTTAGCTTGGGGTACTGCAGATCATCTTTGACATAGGGAATTAAAGTAACATGTATCAGTATTGTGTTTTAAATTGATCTAGATGTCCTTCATGCACACACAAGTAGGCACTAGCCACAGTCCCTCTAAGTACAAGTCCTCAATGTATATGGGCCTCTACGTCTTTCCTGACCAGAGGAACTACCCTCCCTTTCCCCACCTCCATCACATAAATGAAAGTGTCATCATTTCACACACTTGTTAAAAATGAAATAGAAGCTGAATCCACCTGCTAAAAACCAATACATTTTGGTGAATAATGTGATATTTAGCAATGGTATCCTATGGTAAGGTACTCTTATCTTGGGGGGAGGAAGAAGCTTCCAATCATAAGCCACTTTTTTTCCTTCATTTGGAGGAGGGAGCCTAGGATGGAAAGGAAATTCTTCCCAAAATAGTCCCCACTGTCTCTAAGCAGCAGGCCTTACTACACTCCTTGCCCACTACTCAACCCTCAGCCTTTTCACATTATGAGTGTCCATGTTCCTCCAATATTTCTCTTCTATTTTCAATTTGGAACAAACCCACACTCCTGTTGTACTGTATTTGGCTGTAGAGTACATCATTTGTCAATAAACACAAGCTGAAGCACTGGTGGGCCTCTCGTCTAATTTCCAACCTTGGTTTGGGGGGGAGGGGGGGAGGGGTGTGGTTTGGTAGGGAAGAGAACAGATAAGAGGACTATTTCCTAAACTTGTCACACACAAACCCAGCCTCCTCTCACACTCCCTTAATAGACCACCTTCATTTTTAGTGTCATAAGTCATGACTTTCCCTTATAGAAAGTCACTATTATAAATGTATCACACCTTGTGTGCTTATTGTTCATCCACAAACTGTCTTCCCAGTAAAGCGGAAGTCATCTATAGGAAAAACATTTAAATCTTTAAGTTTAGTTTTGATTATCCACTGTTTGGGATTATGTTATGGGTTTTCCATGTCACTGGCTTTTTTTCTCCTCTACTTTTTGCTATACTTCCTATAAAAAAAAAACCTGGAAATAGGAAGGGGATCTGCATCCAGGACTGAAGCCCACCCCTTCTTGAGACTTGATGTCCTTCTAATGGCTGGCCTATTAAGAGTGGCAATTCCTAGTTACTGTTGCCACCAGTTTTGGTGCAGGTGGTGAAGTAGTTCTTGTCGTTTTGTTTTTCAGGATTATTGGCATGTAAAGGCAAAACTTAAAATAGGGGTATGAAATGTATTCTGAAGAGCCAACCCAGCCAACTTAAAACCCCACTTAATTTTTCTTTCAAGGTTCACACCAAGTTTTGACTATAATGTATTTTCCTATGGTTAGATTGGTTAAACCTGCAACCTCCAGGCCACATGTGGCCCTCTAGGTCCTCAGGTGCAGCCTTTTGATTGAGTCTCAGTTTCACTGAACAAATCCTTTTATGAAGAGATTTGTTCTGTGAAGTTTGGATTTAGTAAAGGGCTGCAGGTTCCCCAATCCAGGTTAGCCCTTTTGATAAGTTGGGAAAAACATACCAGTTGAATCTAATTCTACATCTCCCCCAGCCCAGCTGAAAACAATCCCACATCATACCTGATAAATGACCTTTGCTTGAAAACCTTTCAGAAGGGGAACCCATTTAATTTTTTGTGTAACAAGAATTGCCTCTTGGTAGTTTTCACCCATCATTCCTGATTCTAGGGACAGACAGAACAAGTTTAAGCCCTTTTCCAGGTGACAGCTCTTCAAATTCCTGAAGATAGCTTCTTTCTGCAATCTTTTCCAGGCAAGATAGTGATAACGTATCTACCCCAATTATCCTTTTATCCTTAATCTCCATAGCAGAGGTTTGCTTGTATAGGTGCTTGAGTGCTTGTTAATGTTAAGCTGAAATCGTTGGGGTTTATTTTGTGCCACCTAGACCATCAGCATTAAGGTTCTCTGCTTGGTAGAGTCTACTGAGAAAGCAAAATGCAAAAACAGCTAAAGAATAATTCAAGGTCAGATCTAGGCAAGTGAGACTTGGTACATCTGGCTGTGCTTAGCTAGGCCTTGAAATGAGTGGGAGTTGGATAAATGAACAGGATTTTGGGGAAGGATTCAAGCATCAGAAAAATGTGAAAGGTCTAGAAATGAGAATAAGGACTACATCAGGGCTGTCCAAAGTGCAGCCCACAGTGCGATTTTATGTAGCTTGCCTGTGTTTACTACAGGCATGGAAGTTGACATAAATGCCTGAAAGCATTTGTGTCGATTTCTGTGCTTGTGAACACAGGCGGGCCGTGTCGGGTGCCCTGCCCATGTTTTGGACGGCCCTGAACTATATTAAAGGACAGAAGATGCACTTGACTAGAAACACTGAGAAGTTTATTGTATAGTCATTTCAGTTGTTTCCAACTTTCTGACTCCATTTAGGGCTTTATTGGCAAAGATACTGGAGTTGTTTACCATTTCCTTCTCCAGCTCGTTTTACAGATGAAGAAACTGAGGCAGACAAGCGACTTGCCCAGAATTATACAGCTAGTAAGTGTCTGAGGCCAGATTTCAACTAGTGAAGAGGAGTCTTCCTGATTCTAAGCCCAGCTCTTTATCCACTGATGCCTAGTTACTGGAGAAATAGTAGGAACTAAGTAATAAATAGGCTGGAACCAGATTGTGGAAGGCCTTCAGTGCCAAGCTAAGGAGTTTGGGATTCTGGTAAGCTTTGTAGAGTCATAGATTCTGAAGGGCAAACTCTGCCACGATGAAAGTGAAAATTCATTTGGCTTCAGGAGAATGTAGGAAGGATGGAAGAAGGGAAGAATACTGAGAACTGAGGTCAGTCAAAAGATGGCTGGCTGTAATCCAGTAATATTTACTATTGAAATCCCTTGCAGGATCGGGGTCATAATCTCGGTAGGTTAACACGACTGAAAGGAACCTCAGAGGCCATCTAGTTCAGAGCATACTTTAACAAGAGTCCCTTCTCCAGCATCCCCAATAAGTGGTCATCCAACCTTTGAAGACCTTTAGTGAGGGGCAGAGGAAGACATCTATCATGTAGGGCAGGGTGGGAAACCTTCAGTCTTGAGGTCACATGTGGCCTAATAGATCCTTAAGTGTAGGCTTTTGACTGAATCCTGATTTTACTGTAAAATTATAAAATTGGATTTGCTCAAAAAGGCTGCACTTAATGATTTAGAAGGCCAAATATGGCCTTAAGGCCTTGGGTTCCCCACCTCTGATAGGGCATCTCCTTCTATTGTAAGATATTGTCAGGTAAGATTGTCGGGAAGTTTTTCCTTGTATTAAACCTAAATTTGCCTTTCTCTAATCTGCCCAGTGTTCCTCCTTCCTGCTGAAGCAAATAATGACAGAGCTAATAATCCCTCTGCTACTCGAGGCTTCTTCAGATACTTGAAGACAACTATCAGCTCTCTCCTAAAGCCTTAATTCTCTGGGCTTAACATCTCCAGTCCCCATTCCTTCAACTAATTTTTGAAATTTATTTCTTCTTAATCAGCAAAAATCTGCCTTATTTACCTCCTACCACCCCTACCCTGCATTGAAAAAGAAAAAGAAAACCCCGACTACAAACATGGATAATAAATTTCCATGATGACTCTGCCTCTCTCTCTCTCTCTCTCTCTCTCTCTCTCTCTCTCTCTGTCACACACACACACACACACACACACACACACACACACACACACACCTTTACAGTATTATTGTCATACAAATTGTTCTCCTGGTTCTACTCATTTTACTTTGCATCATTTCATACTAGTCTTCCCAGGTTGCTCTGAAACCATTTCCTTTATCATTTCTTACAGCACAATATTATTACATCACATTTACATATTGTAATCTAACCATTCTCCAATCGATAGGCACACCTTTAGTTTCTAATTCTTTACCACCTAAAAAAATGCTAATGACATTTTATCCCTCCTTTAGAGTTTGTTTTGTTTAGGACTAATTTCTCCCTTAATCTGTCCTCTCTACTAATTCCCCCTTTACTCTTCCCTTCCTTCTCTGTTGAGTTTTTCTGTACCCAGAATGTATTTCTGTAGCCAGCTCTGTGTTTATATCCTCCCTCCTTTGACCAGTTCAGATAAGTGAAATTCAAGTGTCAGATATTTCCGCCACCTCTTCATCCTTATTTATATGGACTTCTACTTGAACATCCAAATCTTGTGAGATAATTTTCCCTAACCTTTTCCCTTCCTCCTCTCCATTCCCACTGTATTCCTCTTCCCCCTCCCTTTCCATTCTTTTAAGATCAAGACATAACCACTCCTAGGCCTTCTATCTAATTAGATTCCCTGTATCAGCCCTGATGATACTGGAGTTCAGAGAGGATACATGCATCATCTTCCCCATATTAGAATTTAACAAGAAGTTTATCCTTGTTTAGTCCTTTATGGTTTTTCGTGTTTATCTTTTGTTGTTTCTCAGTATTCCTGGATTTGTACTTCAAAGATTCTATTTGGCTTTGACCTTTTTATCAGGAATGCTTGGAAGTTCTCTTTCATTAAAGAGTCATCTTTTGAGAGTTTTTTTTTTGTTGTTGTTTGTTTGTTTTTCCCTCTGTAGGATTGTAATCAGTTTTGCTGGGCAATTTTTTCTTGGTTGTAAGCCTATGCCTTTGTTTTCTGGAATATCATACCCTAAGCTCTCTGCTACTTTATAGTGGTGACTGCTAAATTGTATGTGAGCCTGACTGTGGCTCCTCAGTATTTGTATTCTTTCTGCTTTTAGCATTTTTTTCTTTGACCTACATGGCACAGTAGATAGAGTGCAGGGCCTGGTTTCAGGAGAACTTATCTTCTTGGGTTCAAATCTGGCCTCAGACACTTAATAGCTGTGTGACTTTGGGCAAGTCACTTAAACCTGTTTGCCTCCAAAATGAGCTAGAGAAGAAAATGGCACGCCACTCTAGTATCTTTGCCAAGAAAACCTCAAATGGAGTCACAAAGAATTAGACACAACTGAACAACAACAATGCAAGTTCTGTATATTAGCTCTAATGTTCCTGAGTGTTTTCATTTTGCGATTTCTTTCAGACAGTGACTAGTGAATCCTACATCTATTTTGCCCTCTGGTTTTAAGAATCTGGTAGTTTTAGGATGTCTTGAAATGTGTTTTAGGCTTTTATTTTGGTCATGGCCTTTAGGTAAATTTTTTCTCATCGTTTCTGTTTTCTAGGTCAGTTGTTTTTACTATGCGATACCTTATATTCTAATTTTTCTTTTTTTCTGTGTTTTAATGTTTCTTGTTGTCTCATAGAGTCATTAACTTTTCTTTGGTTCACTCTGATTTTCATGGAGTTTGTTTTTGGTCAAAGTTTTGTATTTCTTATGCCAAGCTCTTAATTCCTTTTCCAATTCTTTTTAATTTTAATTAATTTGATTTTAATTTAATTAATTCAATTTCTTTTTCAATTTTTATGCCTAGCACTCTTATTTCATTCATAAAAACATTTAACTTTTTAAAAAATTCTTGCTTCATCTCTTCCAAGAATTCTAGTTGAATTTCTGCTCATGCTGTGGTTTTCTTCAAGTCTTTGCACATAGATATTCTGGTATCATTCCTCCTAGGTTCATGTCTTGAGCATCTCTGTCACTAGAAAAGGTTTTTATGGTGGGATTCATTTTTTTGTTTGTTCATTGTTCCAGTCTACTTCCTTACTTCAGATTTTATGTTAGGAATATTCCCTGTGGGAATGTCTGAATACTTTCTTGGGATACTGAGTGTTCTGCTATTCCAGGATCTCAGAGACAGCTTGGCATGGTAACCTGCAAGCTTTCAGTGTTCCCAAAAAAAGGTCTTTTCCTTTCAAAGTCTGTCTCCCTGGTCTGAGATCTGCAAATTTCTGACCTGAATTTTGGTATGAGCAATAATGTCTGTGGGTTTGCACCTTTGGAATTTCAATAGCTTGCTATATAAAATTGCTATTGACCAACTGGAAAATTCTACTGGTTCAGAGTGACTGAATTGCAGGCTCCCATTTGGACTGGAATTCTTGTCCTGGTTGTTTCACTGCAGGCTTCAGACTGGGCTGGAGATTGGAATTGAGACTCCAATCTGCTCCTGGGGTCCATGCCACACAGCTGCTACTTGCTTCTGAACTTTTTCCTTTCCAGGTACACAACCTAGGACCCATAACTGCCCCTCACCCTATGTACAGGCCCCCTCCTCAGTCTGCCCTACATCTGTGACCTGAAAATGGGTTGTGAACACCAGAACTGCCAGTTGGCGCTTGTTCCTGTACTATACACATTTCAGCCCCTTTGTGATGGATCTGGAGCCTCCTGCTGTCCTAGTTCTCAGCCTCTTCCCTGCAGAGCACTCCTGGCCAGATTCCATATCCCATGTCTCTAGGCCTCTCTATCTCCCTATGCTGACCTGGGCTGGAAAAATTATCTATGGCTTTTTCCCTTGGATTTCCCAATTGGGATTGAGTCTGTTGCATTTTCTAGATCTGTTTGGAGGAGGTTTGGCTTTCTTTGGATGGGGGAGCTTGCTATATTTCTTGCTCCTCTGCCATCTTGGCTCTACTCTCCTTAATTGATCCTTCAATGGTATGATCTTGGGACCCTTCATTATCCTGACTGTCCTCTGAATGCTCTCCAGCTTATCTTTGTTCAGTCTAAAATACTGCCAGAACTGATCATGATGCTCCTGAAGTGATCTGACCTGGGCAGAGGTCAACAGGATTATTAGGTCTCTAATTTTAGATACTCTGCTTATCTTAATGCAGCCTTTTGGGTGGGGGGAGGTGGTGCAGCTCTCAATCTCTAACCACTTACATCCTTGGTTTTATAGATTATAGGCTTAACCCTCTGCCCTGACTCTTCCCTGTGAGGTATGAGAACTGGTACCTCTTTTAATCTCCATGATCCAAACTTGCTTGAATAATTAATACATTTTTTAAGTACCTACTCTGTGCCAGCTACTGTGCTAACCACTATGGATACCAAAAAAAGTGAAAAGACAGTCCCTGCTCTTGAGCAGCTCACAATTTAATGTACAAATAAGCTATATACCAGATAAATTGGAAATAATCAACAAAGGGAAAGTATTAGAATTAAAAGGAATTGGAAAGTGTTCCTTCACGTTCCTGTAGAAGGTGCAATTTTAGCTGAGACTTGAAGGAAGCCAAGAAGTAGAGATGAAGAGGGAGAGCATTCAATACATGGAAGATAACCAGTAAAAATACAAGGAGTCTGAAGGTAAGATGTCTTATACTAGGAAAAACCAGGAGGCTAGTATCATGGGATTGAATATTGGGGGGCTGGAGGAAGAAAGATGTAACAAGGGGAAAGCGCGGAGGTTATGAAGGGCTTTTAGTGCCAAGCAGGACTTTCATATTTTATTCCAGAAGTAATAGAGACCCGCTGCAGTTTATTGGGTAGAGGGGTGACAAGATCGGACCTGCACATTAGGAAAATCACTTTGACAATGGCGTAGAAGAATGACTGGAATGGAAAGAGCCTTGTGGCAGGCAGGCCAATCAGCAGGCTATTAGAAATAGTCTAGATGTGAGGAGATGAGAGCTACACAAAAGATAAGGAGCTGTAGGGAAGAGATGGTACAGAGGTATAGACAACAAGATCAACAACTGGCTGATTGGATATGGAGGAGTCGAAAGAGTGAGGAGTCAAAGATGATCCCTTAATTGTGAACCTGGGGTGTCCAGGAAGATAATGGTACCCTTGACAATAATAGAGAAATTAGGAACATATTAATAGGCATCTATTCCAAGACAATCCCAAGATTCATAATGAAAATGCTATCCACCTCCAGAGGAAGAACTGATATCTGAATATGGACAAAGCATACTATTTTTCTCTTCCTTCCTTCTTTCCTTCCTTCCTTCCTTCCTTTTTTGCTTCCTTCCTTCCTTTCTTCTTTTTGGGTTTTCTTGCACAAAATGACTAATGTGGAAATGTTTTAATGTTTTATGGAAATGTTGATTGCACATATATAACCTATATCAGATTACTTAGTGTTACTGGACAAGGGAGGAATAGAATTTGGAATTCAAAACTTAAAAAAAGTAACAAATGTTGAAAATTGTTTTTGCATGTAATTGGGGAAAAATAAAATACTTTATTTTTTAAAAACAGACATGTATTAAGGCAATTGGAGGCATAACACTAGAGATTAGCAGAGAGATTAGGCCTGGATAAGTAGATTTGAGAGTCATCTCAGCATGGAGATGATAATTGAATCCATGGGAGCTGATGAGATCACCAGGTGAAGAGCTCAGAACAGAGCCTTATGGGACACCCATGGATGAACATCTAGCAGAAGAGACTGAGAAGGAGCAGTTAGATAGGTAGGAGAACCAAGAGAGTAGTATTCTAAAGAGGTAAAGAGAAGAGAGTATCAAGGAGCAGATGATGGACAGTGTCAAAAGTTGCAGAGAGGTCAAGATAAGGATTGAAGAAAGGCCATTGCATCTGTCAGTTAGGAGATTATTAGTAACTTTGAAGAGAACAATTTTGATTGAAATTGCTGATGTGGTCAGAAACTAGACTATAGAGAATTAAGAAGCGAGTAAGAGGAAAGGAAGTAGAGGAACCTTTTATAGACAACCTTCTCAAGGTTAGCCGTAAAAGGTATAGAAAAATAATTAGTGGGGATAAATGGATGAAGTGAGGGGTTTTAAGGGTTGGGAAAGATACAGACTTAGCTCTTTTCAGCAATACAATGATCCAAGACAATTCCAAAAGATTCATGATGGAAAGTGCTATCCACGTCCAGAGAAAGAATGCAGATAGAAGCATACTATTTTCACTTTTTTGCTGTTTTGTGATTTTTCCCTTTTGTTCTGTTTGTTCTTTCACAACATGCCTAGCATGGAAATATGTTCAACATGACTGCACAAATACAGCCTATAATCTATATCAGATTGCTTGCCATCTTGGGCAGAGGCAGGGAGAAAATTCAAAACTCAAAATCTTATAAAAATGAATGTTGAAAACTATCTTTACATGTAATTGGAAAAATAAATATAATTTCCTCCACCGGCTGAACACTGACCCTTTGGGGGTCATTACATACACACACACACACACACACACACACACACACACGTACACACACACACACTGCTCTCTCTTCATCTCTGCCTTTTGGTTTCCTGGGCTTCCTTCAAATCTTGGCTAAACTTCTACCTTCTGCATGGAGCTTTTCCCAGTCCTCCTTAATGCTTGTGCCTTCCCTCTAAGATCATCTCCAATTTATCCAGTATTTATCTGGTTTGTACATAGTTGTCTACATTTTGTCTCTCACAGTAGATTGTGAGCTTCTTGTGAGCAGAGACTATTTTTGCCTTTCTCTGTATCTCTAGCACAGTATGTGGCACATAGCAGGAACTTAATAAATGCTTGAGGACTTGTTGATATACACTATGAGTAGAAAGGCCCTGGGAGTGACACCTGGTAGATCCCCATGGGAGTGGCTGAGAACTCTAAAGTTTTAGTTAGTACCTCCTGACAAAGGTTTGGAGTTTGCCTGAAAATGCTCGCCATACCTCCTTCTCAGGATTCTGTGTGGTAGCAGGTGCTTATTCCAATTGAAAAAAATGATTTAGGGACTTGAAAACTGATTTAGCTCTGCCCTCACTCTATGTTTTGGAAATTTCCTTCAATCTGATCAGTTGTCTAAATTTATATTACACACATGGTCCACTCTGTTGCCACATGGTTTATTAAAACACAATAGGGGGGTAGGTAGGTGGCGCAGTGAGTAGAGCACCAGCCCTGAAGTCAGGAGAACCTGAGTTCAAATCTGGCCTCAGACACTTGACACATGTACTAGCTGTGTGACCTTGGGCAAGTCACTTATCCCCAATTACCCTACCCCCCCCAAAAAAACTACAATAAATTAAAATGCAAAGCAACTATCTAGCACCATCCTCTCTTAGATCAAAGATCCTCCTCCCAAACCCCTCCTGGCCTGTAGGGAAAAGATTAAGGGAAAATATTGTGTATTTGGAACCTATGGGAATCAGCTCTTCACCAGGAGCTGGGATTTGTCCCCTGGCCTGTTCTCACAGCTGGGGCTTCCTAGCAGCAGCCAATCAAATACAATTCTATCTTTGCCTCTCTGATGGTCTGTCTGCCTTGGACTCATCTCTGTCCTAAAGTTTCCACTTCATCCACTGAAGCTCTTCAGGATTTGGTCATAACTTGTCTTCCTTGCTCCCAGCTAAGGCTGCAGTGTGGCTTATTGGGAACAGCAGTAGGGAAGAGGAACTAGTTGTCAACTGTTTACCTCATCAAAAGCTCTCAGGCTCATTTTCTCCGCTCTTAGCCACTGGGTGGGCAAGTAGAGCTCTCTCTCTCTGTCTCTCTCTCTGTCTCTCTCTCTGTCTCTCTCTCTGTCTCTCTCTCTGTCTCTCTCTCTCTGTCTCTCTCTCTCTCTCTCTCTCTCTCTCTCTCTGTCTCTCTCTCTGTCTCTCTCTCTCTCTCTCACACACACACACACACACACACACACACACACCTGTCTCTTTAACAAATCATTAAGCATTTTTTTCTCCCTTTCACTTTCTACATATGAAGAAGGAGGAGGACGAAGAGAAGAAAAAGGAGGAGGAAGTTGTAACAAATAAGCATACTAAAGCAAAATAAATTCTCATATTAGCCTTTTCCAAAAATGTGCATCTCATTCTGTATGTTCTCCTTTCAGGAGGTGAGTAGTATTCTTCATCATTGGTCCTCTCTAATCATGACTGGTTTTTTAAGACTGTTCATTTTTACAATGTTGATATTATACTGTAAATTGTTTCCCTGGTTCTGCTCGCTTTATACCGCATCAGTCCATACACATTAAAAGTCTCTTTTCCAAACAGATAGAGAGGAAGTAGAGAACTTGGGAAGCTATACTCCTACATGCAGCAACCTCCACCATAAAGTATTTCAATAACCTATTTCTCCTTGCCAGGATTTCTAGAGCTGTAACTCTGCACCAAGGTGAAATAATATTTGTAGAAATATCCACTCTGCAAAAGCAGACTACTTAGATGTGTCATTGGCAGGAATCAAGAAATTTAGAGCTATACCTTACCAACCTTAGGGAGACGCACAACTTGACTGTTTTCAACCACACTGATGAATGAATGAAAAGCCATTTTATTAAGTACTGGGGAGATAAGTGGAAAACTGAGGAAAGACTGAATAAACTGAGTACTCTGAGGCCTGAGAGGAAAGCTCTAACCAAGTCTATGGAATCGGGTTTTTCTCAAGACTAGAGGCAGACACAAGGCTGTCTAGAGGTAGAAGTCAGCATCTGATCATGAATCCTGTCAAGGCTTAGTCTAAACCACAGAAGAGAAACCAACCTAAGGGCCTTGAGGTCTAGAGTCATCCTCCAATCCCCCAATCCTCTCACACATACACACCCAGGCTGAATGCTTTCTGGGAGGTCATACCATGAATGGAAAAGCCTTGTGAGTGGACATCTGCTGCTTCCCATGGGAGAATATGGTGACAAGACCAAGTTCTCAGGTTTTGGCTTGCCTGCTGACAAAGGATGCATTTACTGATTAAGTTAATGTATTTGTTTTATTCCTAATAGTGTGAATCATATATAAATAAATATATATATATACACACACACACACACACACACATACATACATATATGTAGATATATACACATACCATACACATATATGTATATATTTACAGATGTGTGTTTGTGAATAATCTCTTTTTTAATGCAACAGAGATTGGGGGGCAGAATTTGGAGGAGAGGGGGAACCAAGAGGCTGATTAGGTAAATATATACACAAAGCCTTAAATCTAGGTTTCCCAACCTGGGATCCATGAACTTGGGATATACACACACATACATATGCATATACATATGCACACATATGTATATATGCTTGATAACTTAATTTTAATATAATTTTTTCCTTTGTAATCCCACACATTTTCTTTTACATATTTATAAACATTAGTCAGAAAAGGGGTCTGTAGGCTTCACCAAACTGCCAAAAGGGTCCATGACACAAAAAAAATTAAGAACCCCTGAAACCAATTAGACTTGTTGCCACTCACAAAAGAGGCAGAGGTAAGGCAGAAGAGGTGGCGAGCTGAGAGCCAGACTTTGGTAATTACCTCAGAGGGCCCTCTGGTGTTGGGTGGTGTGCATAGCAGTTAGAGTGGAATACTTGACAGCATTCCCCATAGCTATAAAATAAGTTCAGGAACTGGTCGTCAACGCCCTCTAGTGGTTAAATTGATAATTGGATGAGAGAGAAAGCATTAACCACACAGGAATCAGGAAAAGCTCATTTGACCCTCACAACCACCCTGCGGAGTATTGCAAATCCATGAAGAAATTGATATTCCCTCATATACCCTTAACCCCAAAGTTCACCAACTTGCTTATATCCCTACTCCTCCACCGCACTTAATCTACACAGTCACGTCCTTAATCTTGCCATGACCCATAAGTGTTCCACTTCTATGTTCATGAACTCTGAAATTCCTTTATCTATCAGCATCTGTTGTTATACCACTCTCCCTCTGATTTGTACACCCTAACTCTGTTCTTCATGCTCAAGATGACCTCCAATCCTACCACCTCTCAGTTCTTTCCCAAGCTATCACTCTCACAATGCCACAGGTGAGAGTTGGGTGAAATGTGGCCCCCAAGGGTGGATGAGCAGTCCTGAAAAGGGCTCAGCAAGCCCTTGGTGAATCGCTTCAACTTCACACAGCCTTCTTCTCTCAAGTTCTTTGTTTCTTTTTCCTATCAAAGATCTTGCCCCATCAAGTCTCAGATGATTCTTGCCAGTTGCTATCTTTGTTCTTACTAACATGCAGCCAAAAAGAAGTTGAAGAAAACCATGAAATTGTATTGACTGGGTCCACTACAAATTTGCATTACATAATCTAGTTGAAGTCAAAAGTTTATAGAACGTTTATAGAAAGGAGGATGTGGTGGAATGCTAATCAACAATGTTAAATGCGGTATAGAGATCAAATAGGATTAAGAACACAAATAGAAGAGACATCCTTGGTGAGTAGAGCCAAGATGGCAGGGGAGCTGCGACCCTGATCACAGTTCTGGGGCAGAAAAGAATGCTTGTGGTTGCTCACAGACCAATGCACAGTACAGGAAAGTAGTAAACATACCTCTCCCTAGATCAAGCCACCTTGGAAGAACTGAAAACTTACAGGTCCCCCAAATTATCTCTAAAAACAAGCTGCACTGAAAAACCTGAATCATGACTCCTTCACTCCAGAAGCAGAGAACTACTTTAGCATACAGTTAAAAGCCAAGAAATAGGCTGGAAAATGAGCGAACAGCAGAAAAAGATCCTGACTATAGAAAGTTACTATGGTGATGAGGAAGATCAAAACACAAACTCAGAAGACAACAAAGTCAAAAGTCCTACATCCAAAACCTCAAACAAAAATACGAACTGGCCTCAGGCCATGGAAGAGCTCAAAATGGATTTTAAAATTCAGGTAAGAGAGGTAAAAGAAAAATTAGAAAGAGAAATGAGAGTGATGCAAGAAAATTGTGAAAAAAAGAGTCAACAGCTTGGCAAAGGAGGCACAAAAAAAATGCTGAAGAAAACACTACCTTAAAAAACAAAATAGATCAAAAGGTAAAAAGAGGAACAAAAATCCAATGAAGAAAAGAATTCCTTGAAAAGCAGAATTGGTCAAATGGAAAAAAGATATATAAAAATTCAGTGAAGAAAGGAACTCCTTAAAAAGTAGAATTGGCCAAATGGAAAAGGAGGTACAAAAGCTCACCGAAGAAAGTAATTCCTTAAAAATTAGAACTGGAAAAGTAGAAGCTAATGACACCATGAGACACCAAGAAACAATAAAACAAAATCAAAAGAATGAAAAAAATAGAAAACGTGAAATATCTGTTTGGAAAAATAACTGATCTGGAAAATAAATCTACAACAGATAATTTCAAAATTATTGGACTACCTGAAAGCCACAATCAATAAAAAAAAAAGCCTAGACATCACCTTTCAAGAATTGTCAAGGAAAATTGCCCTGATATTCCAGAACCAGAGGGTGAAAGTTAAAAAAAAAAGAATCCACCAATCACCTCCTGAGATTCCAAAATGAAAACTCCAAGGAATATTATAACCAAATTCCAGAGCTCCCAGATCAAGAAGAAAAGATTGCAAGCAGCCAAAAAGAAACAGTTCGAATATCATGGATCCATAGTCAGGAAAACACAAGATTTAGCAGTTTCTACATTAAAAGATTGGATGGCTTAGAATATTATATTCCAGACGGCAAAAGAGCTAGAATTACAACCAAGAATCCACCTACCCAGCAAAACTGAGTATAATCTTTCAGGGTGGGGGAAATGGATATTCAATGAAATAGAAGACTTTCAAGCATTTTTGATGAAAAGACCAGAGCTGAATAGAAAATTTGATTTTCAAATACAAGACTCAAAAGAAGCAAAGGGTAACAGGAAAGACAAATCATAAGGGATTCAATAAAATTAAACTGTTTGCTTCCCTATGTGGGAAAATGATACTTGTAACTCCTAAAAACTTTCTCATTTTAGGGGAGTTAGAAAGAGTATACATAGAAAGAGAGTATGGGTGTGAATTGAATATGATGGGTTGATTACCTAAAAAAAATTAAGAGGTCAGAAATAATACACTAGGAGAAGAAGAAAGGAAGAGGCAGAATGGAGTAAATTATCTGACGTAAAAGAAGCACAAAAGAAATTTAACAAGTGGAGGGAAAGATGGGGAAGTTGGGGGAGGGGAGAGTGTGAACCTTACTCTCCTTGGAATTGGCTCAAAGAGGGAATAACATGCATACTCAGTTATATAGAACTCTATCTTACCATATAGAAAAGTAGGAGGGGAAGAGAATAAGAGAGAGGGTGGTGCTGATAGAAAGGAGGGCAGATTGGGGGAGGTAAAAGTCAGAAGCAAAACCCCTTTGAGAATGGACAAGGTGAAAGGAGAGAGAGAACAGGATAAACAGGGGGGAAATAGGGTGGAGAGAAATACACAGGCAATCATTACTGCAAAAAAAAATTTACAGCAGTTTCTTTAATAAAGACCTCATTTCTCAAATATATAGAAAATTGAGTCAAATTTATAGAAATAAGAGCCATTCCCCAGTTGAGAAATGGTCAAAGGATATGAACAGGAAGTTTTCAGAAGGAGAAATCAAAACTATCTATAGTCATATGAAAAATGCTCTAAAGTACTATTGATGAGAGAAATGCAAATGAAAACAATTCTGAGATACTATCTCATACCTATCAGATTGCCTAATATAGCAGAAAAGGAAAACGACAAATGTTGGAGGGGTTTTAGGAAAATTAAAACACCAATTCACCATTGGTGAAGTTGTATTCAACCATTCTGGAGAGCAGCTGGAACTATGCCCAAAGGGCTATAAAATCATGCATACCCTTTGATCAAGCAATACCGCCACTAGGTCTGTATACCAACAAGGTAAAAAACAAAAAGGAAAAGGACATATATGTACAAAAATATTTATAGCTGCTCTTTTAGTGGTGGCAAAGAACTGGCCATTGAGGGGAATTGTCCATCAATTGGGGAATAGCTGAACAAGTTGTTGTATGTGATTGTGATGGAATATTATTGTACTATAAGAAATGATGAACAGGAGGCTCTCAGAAAAACCTGGAAAGACTTATATGAACTAATACAAAGTGAAATGAGCAGGATCAGGAGCGCATTATACACAGCAACAGCAATATTGTATGATGATCTACTATGAGTAACTCAGCAATACAATGATCCAAGATAATTCTGAAAGACTTATGATGAAAGGTGCTATCCATCTCCAGAGAAAGAAATGGTAGAGCCTGAATACAGATTGAAGATACTTTTTCTTTATTTTATTTTGTCTGTGGTTTTTTTTTTCCAGTGGGGCAGCTTTGTGGCTACCCCTAAAAGATGACTTTGGTTTTTTACTCACTGCCTTACTTTTTTTCTTTTTTATATTTTTGTTATTTAATATTTTTAGTTTTCAACATTGATTTCCACAATATTTTGAGTTACAAATTGTCTCCCCATTTCTACCCTCCCCCCACTTCAAGATGGCATATATTATGATTGCCCATTTCCCCGGTCTGTCCTCCCTTCTCTCACCCCACTCCCCGACCCTTTATCCCCTTTCCTCTTACTTTTTTGTAGGGCAAGATAGATTTATATACCTCATTGCCTGTATATCTTATTTCCCAGTTGCATGTAAAAACAACCTTTTTTCTGATCATTTGTATTTAGAACTTCGAGTTCCAAATTCTCTCTTTTCTTCCCTCTGCACCCACCCTCCTTGAGAAGGCAAGCAATTCAAAATAGGGCACACATATCATTATGCAAAACACTTCCATAACAGTCATATTGTGAAAGACTATATTTCCCTCCATCCTATCCTGTCCCTCTTTATTCAGTTTTCTCCCTTGACCCTGTCCCTTTTCAAAAGTGTTTGCTTTTGATTACCTCCTCCCCTGATCTGCCCTCCCTTCTATCATCCTCCCTCTCTTATCCCCTTCCTCCTACTTTCCTATGAGGTAAGATACCCAATTGAGTGTGTATGTTATTCCCTCCTTAAGTCAAATCCAATGAGAGCAAGATTCACTTATTTCCTTTCGCCTGCCCCCTTCCCTTCCAATAGAACTGCTTTTTCTTGCCACTTTTATGTGAGATAATTTACTCCATTCTATCTCTCCCTTTCTCCTTCTCCCAATGTATTCCTCTCTCACCCTTTAATTTTATTTTATATTTTTAGATATCATCCCTTCATATTCAACTCACCCTGTGCCCTGGGTCTATATACATACATACATACATACATACATACATACATATATATGTATGTATGTATGTATATTCCCTTCAACTACCCTAATACTGAGAAAGGTCTCATGAATTACAAATATCATCTTTCCATGTAGGAATGTAAACAAAAAGGTTCAACTTTATTAAGTCCCTTATGATTTCTCTTTCCTGTTTACCTTTTCATGCTTCTCTTAATTCTTGCATTTGAAAGTCAAATTTTCTATTCGGCTCTGGTCTTTTCATCAAGAAAACTTGAAAGTCCTTTATTTTATTGAAAATCCATATTTTGCCTTGGAGTATTATACTCATTTTTTCTGGGTAGGTGATTCTTGGTTTTAATTCTAGCTCCTTTGACCTCTGGAATATCATATTCCAAGCCCTTCAATCCCTTAACGTAGAAGCTGCAAGATTTTGTGTTATCCTGATTGTGTTTCCACAATATTCAAATTGTTTCTTTCTGGCTGCTTGCAATATTTTCTCCTTCACCTGGGAATTCTGGAATTTGGTGACAATATTCCTAGGAGTTTTCTTTTGGGGTTCTTTTTCAAGAGGCGATCAGTGGATTCTTTCAATTTCTGTTTTACCCTCTGGTTCTAGAATATCAGAGCAGTTCTCCTTGATAATTTCTTGAAAGACGATATCTAGGCTCTTTTTTTGATCAGGGCTTTCAGGTAGTCCAATACTTTAAAAATTATCTCTCCTAGATCTATTCTCCCGGTCAGTGGTTTTTCCAATGAGATATTTTACATTGTCTTCCATTTTTTCGTTCTTTTGGTTCTGTTTTACAATTTCTTAATTTCTCATAAAGTCACTAGCTTCCACTTGCTCCAATCTAATTCTTAAGGTAGTATTTTCTTCAGTGGTCTTTTGGACCTCCTTTTCCATTTGGCTAATTCTGCCTTTTAAGGAATTCTTTTCCTCATGGGCTTTTTGGAGCTCTGTTACCATTTGGATTAGTCTATTTTTTAAGGTGTTATTTTCTTCAGCGTTTTTTTGGGTCTCCTTTAGCAAGTCATTGACTTGTTTTTCATGATTTTCTTGTATCACTTTCATTTCTCTTCCCACTTTTTCCTCTGTTTCTCTTACTTACTTTTCCAAATCCTTTTTGGGCTCTTCCATGGCCTGAGACCAATTCACATTTTTCTTGGAGCCTTTTGATTTAGGCTCTTTGACTTTGTTGACTTCTTCTGGCTGTATGTTTTGATCTTCTTTGTCACCAAAAAAGGATTCTGTAATCTGAGTCTGACTTATGCTGCCTGCTCGTGTTCCCAGCCAACTACTTGACCCTTGAGCTTTTTGTCAGGGTATGACTGTTTTTAGAGTAGAGAGTACTTTGTCCCAAGGTTTAGGGGCTTGTGCTGCTGTTTTCAGAGCTACTTCTACTCCACTGTCACTGCGATTTCTGCCACAGTAGTGTTCCTCCACCCCCAAGAACTTCCAACCAGGACCTTGACCCAGATCCAAGCAAGGCAAAGCAAAAGAACCCTGCCTCTACACCAGCAAAGCAATCCTTGCACTTCCGCTCTGATCTGCTGCTTGATTCCTCCCACTGTGTGGGCCAGGGACTCCAGAAGCAGCTGCAGGAGTTTTCTGCTGCTGCCGTGCACCACCTCTGCTGCTCCTGGGGCTAGGGCCTGACTGCACACTTCTCTCACCCAGATCCAGCAGTTTTCCCACTAACCTGCTCCATTGTCTTCGGTGTTTGTAGGTTGAGAAGTCTGGTAACTGCCACAGCTCAGTGATTCAGCCTTCTCCTCCTGACTCTCAGTCTGGTTGGTCCTGGTGTGGCTGCACTCTGCTTCCAGCAAGATGCGAAAGAACCTTCCCAGAGACCATCTAGGATGTCTTGGGCTGGAGACTTGTTTCCCTTTGTTATTTTATGGGTTTTGTAGCTCTAGAATTTGTTCAGAACTATTTTTACAGGCATTTGGAGGGATTTGGGGAAGAGCTTAAGTGAGTCCCTGTTTTCCAGCCACCATCTTGGCTCCTTGTCTGTGTTTTCTTTCAAAGTATAACTTACATGGAAATGAGTTTTGCGTGACTACACTTGTATAACTTTGTCAAATTGCTTGCCTTCTCAGTAAGAAGGGAGGGGAGGAAGAGAGAAAATTTGGAATTCCAAATTTGAAAAAAGAAAGTTAAAATTGTTTTTGTATGTAGTTGGGGAAAAGAATAAAATATTATTTTTTTAAAAAGAAGCAACATCCTCAGGAAGAAGATGGACCTTTTTCTCTGATGTAGGAAGAAAGGAGAAGATGGAATGAGGGATAGAAATCATTTTCAGTATCAATTAGAGAAGATGAGAGGGTCAATTGTGCTTAACTCAGTAGGGTACAAGGAGAAGTCATATGCTGGAGCTGAAGTGAAATGGGGGAAGACTAAGGCTTGAGAATGGTGGGAAAAGTTTGTAGACCATGTTAGGTAACAACAAGAGATACGTAACAGGATTGTTAAAGGCCCAGCTAAAGTTGGACAGCTTTAGTTTGTAATGTGCCAAATCAAAATGGTTTTCCATCTTCTGTTGGTCCTGGAATCAGAAGTGGAAAAGATGGAAGTGAGGAAATTCCAAGTTGGGAATTGCCAGAGCAGAAGGTGCAAACCCAAATGAGTGGAGGGTAGTGGTGAGAACTGATGTGTGATATAGCTGATCATCTGATCAAGTGCTGCCAGAAGCATCCTGTTTGGATGAAACAGGAAGTTTGGAGTAATTCTAAGTCTAAGAGCTTTTTAGTAGCCATGGAGAAATGGGAGAGGTGATGAGAATTTTATGATCACTGAGGGCAGAGTCAAGAGTTATAAATCTTGGCAGTGGAACATGTTAAACATCACATGATAGGAAGACTCTGGCAAGGGGTGGGGAACCTGCAGCCTTGAGGCCACATGGGGCCTTCTAGGTCCTCGGGTACAGCCTTTTGACTGAGTCCAGGTTTTACAGAACAAATCCTTTTATTGGGGGATTTGTTCTATGAAGTTTGGATTCAGTCAAAGGGCTGTACTTTAGGACCCAGAGGGCCATATGTAGCCTCAAGGCTGGCCACAGATTCCCCTGCTTCCGGACTTGGCCACCTGTTCAATTGATAAATGTTGCTTTCTGGATTTGTTCATAAAGTGCTTTTGAATTTGAGGTGAGAGAGTGCAGGGCTAAACAGATCTGTTCCCCTCAGGCTTTAGGAATCAAGACACATTGACTAGGAAAGCTTAAGCAGGCCTGTTCAAAGGAAGTCCTGGGTCTTTGGTTTGATTATCTTGTTTGTTTAAGCTTTGATTGAGAATAAGTGGTTGATTGAAAAATAATGGTTATTAGGATGTCAACAATATGCTTATCTCTCACATAAAAGAGGCAAGAAAAAGCTTTCACAGTGGAGGGGAAGAAGGGGAGATGAGGGAGAGTGAGTGAACCTTATTCTCATCAGAATTGGTTCAAAGAGGGAATAATGTACACACAATTGGGCATAGAAATCTATCTTACCCTACAGGAAAGTAGGAGGTGAAGGGGATAAGAGAAGGGGGTGGTGATAGAAGGGAGAGCATATCAGGGGAGGGGGTAGTCAGAAGCAAAACACTTTTTAGGAAGAAGAAGGCCAAAGGAGAGAGAGAGAATAGAATAAGGGGTGGGGGATACGATGGAGGGAAATGCGGTTAGAATAGTAACTGTGAAAAAAAATTGTGAAGCAAGTTTCTCTGATAAAGGCCTCATTTCTCAAACATATAGAGAACTGAGTCAAATTTATAAAAATAGAGCCATTCCCCAATTGATAAATGATCAAAAGATATGATTGGTTTTCCTATGAAGTAATCAAAGCTATCCGTAGCCATATGAAAAAATAATCAGATTGATTGGAGAAATGCCAATTAAAATAATTCTGAGGCACTCATACTTATTAGATAGGCTAATAGGACAGAAAAGATAAATGACAAATTTTGGAACGGATGTGGGGAAAATGAGACATTTATTCACTGTTGGTGGAGTTGTGAATTAATTCAACCATTCTGTAGAGCATTTTGGAACTATGCCCAAAGGGCTATAAAATATGCAAGCCTTTTGACCTAGCAATACCACTACTAGGTTTATATCCCAAAAGAGATTTTTAAAAGGGAAAAGGACCTATACATACAAAAATATTTATAGCAGCTCTTTTCTGGGCACAAAGAATTAGAAATTGAGGGGATGTCCATCAATTGGGGAATGGCTGAACAAGTTGTGGTATGTGATTATGATGGAATACTATTGTAGTATAAGAAATGATAAGCAGGATGCTTTCAGAAAAACCTATAAAGACTTACATGGGCTGATGCAAAGTGCAATGTACTGTGTACAAAGTAATAGTAATATTACAAGATGATCAGCTGTGAATGACTTAGCTATTCCCAGCAATACAACAATCCAAGACCACTGTGAAGGGCTTTTGATGAAAAATGCTATCTCTCCCTAAAGAAAGAACTGATGGTGTCTGAATACAGATGGAAGCATCCTTTTTTTTTAAACTTTCTTTATTTTTCTTGAGATTTTTTTTGTCTATGTTTTCTTTCACAACATGACTATTATGGATATGTTTTGCATGACTTAGACATCTATAACCTATATCGAATTGCTTGCCTTCTCAATGCAGGGAGGAGAAGGAAGAAGGAAGAGAATTTGGAATTAAAAGTTTTAAAAAATGAATATTAAAAATTGTTTTTATATGTAACTAGGGAAAAATAAAATACTAAATAAGTAAAAAAGAAAAGAAAAAAATCAACATTCTTATCTCTTAATCACACCTTGGAGTACTAGGTGGAATAGGTGGAATCAGAACATTAACATGTTTATTTTCAAATGTTACTTTTGTGTAAACTTTCCCAGTCCTTGGGTTGTGGCCAGCTTCTTGGGGAACTTTAAATATAGATTAAATACAGACTAAAATTAAAAGTTTGAAATCACATTAATGTAGAAGGGAACCTTCACCTGTATGAAGCTTCTCCTCAATCCAACTCAGTTCTGCATCCATGGTAAGCCAATTAATTTTTGGTCCAGATTCCTCAAGCCAAGATGGTTTCTTGTATCTCCACATCTAATTTTTTATTCTCTCTTCAGCTCCTGTACTCAGAGTTTTTGGCTTTCCTTTAGTACAAAGCTGTGAAAACATCAAGCTATAGTAGAAAGATTGCTAACTTGGTTATCCAAAGCTTCGGGCATCACTACTGGCTAGCTTATTAATTCTCTCCTCTAAGCTTCAGTTTCCTCATCTGAAAAATGAGGACAATAATACTTCTACAAACTGCATTATATATGTATCTGTACATACATAGATACATATATATCAGCAAATATTATTACTATTACTACCATCACCATTCTTGTCCCATGAAGACTCTGTGGCACTCACAACAAAGATAGAAGTTCCCTGGGCATCACTTACAGGTCGTTGAAAATCAGCTTGGCATAGCAGATAGCAGTACAGTCTTAGGGTTGGGTAAATCTGAGTTCAAATCTCACCTCAGATCCTTACTTTTGGAAGTTAGATGGTGAAGTGGATAGAATACTGAACCTAGAGCTAAAATGACCTAAGTTCCAATCCAGCCTCAGACATTTATAAGCTGTGTGTCCCTGGGCAAATTACTTAAACCTCTTTGCCTTGGTTTCCTCAATTGTAAAATGGTGTTAATAATAGTACTTACTTGGAAGGGTTGTTGTGATGATCAAATGAAATAATATTTGTAAAAGCCCTTATCACAGTACCTGGAACATAGTAAGTGCCACATAGATATATATCCATATACTTATTCCCTTCCCCTTCCTCTCTTTTAACTATTATTGTCTTTGTATAAAGATCATTGTGTTGATCCTAAAAGCCCAGAGTCTCTGCCTATGTGCTCAGCAAAGAACCAGACCTTAATGTTTAACTCCATGAGAGGTACCTCTATCTAGCAAATCAGGGCTTTGCCTGATCTCACCTGTTACTAAAAGAAAGATCTTCACTGGCAGATATGAGAGTTTCCCCTTCATTCTCCCACAATGATTTTAGTCATTCACCGGCTTAGAAATAATGATAGCTTCCACTTCCATGTTGTTGTTCAGCTGTGTCTGACTCTTTGTGACCCCATTTGGGGTTTTCTTGGCAGATACTGGAGTGGTTTGCCATTTCCTTCTCCAGCTTATTTTACAGATGAGGAAACTGAGAGAGACAGGGTTAAGTGACTTGCCCAAGGTCACATAGCTAGTTAGTGTCTGAGGCCAAATTTGTACTGTAGAAGAGGAGTCTTCCTGATTCCAGTCTGTGCTACATAGTGATAGTGGTGGTGGTGGTGGTGCAGCAGCAGCAGCAGCAGCTAGGTGGCGTAGTGGAGACAGTTCAGAAGTCTTCCTGACTCCACACCCTGCACTCTAACCACTACATCACCCAGCCGCCCCCTACGGAGTACTTTACCATCCCAAAGTCCTTTGCATCTATTATCTATTTTGATCCTCAGAGTAGCACTGTGGAAGCAAGATCACTTTCTAATCTCCTATTTATAGAAGGGGAACTGAGCTATCTAGAGGTTAAATGAGTTGTCTAAAAAAGTAATCCAGCAACACAACCAAGACTAATGCCCAGATCTTCGACTCCAAGTTCAGTGTTCCTTTGTCATATGATGTAATCTGACCAGAGAGCTGAGGCATATTCATATTCCTATGAACTGGTGAAATTCAAATAACAGCTCGAAGGCACCCAAGTATGAAGTGATTAAGTAAAGAATGACAGTATAAGATTTAAGGGAGAGAGATAATCATTAAGTATTACATGAGTTAAAAGAAAGGAGAGGTAGTTGGGACACAGTCTGAGAAAGCTTCCTGGGATGAGGGACTGGATTTGGGGTCCTGAAGGACGGGCAAGGTTTGGCTAGATGAAGAAGAGGGGGCAGGGAGAAGACATGGGCATCCGGGTGGTAGGCTCGACAGGAGTAAGTTCAGGAAGGAGGCAGAAAATATCTGAGGATATTGAGGAGATTGCCTGTGTATGTCATCTAGAGAGTCTGAGAGGAGAGGTTTGTTCCTGCAACCCTCAAAGTTGGGCAGCTCTATGGCCAGGAAGACTTAGAGAGCGAAGGGTGGAGAACAGAGAGAAAACTATGTTCTGAATGCCTCTCGATACTTTCAACTTGAAAGACAAATGGTCCTTGAGAACTCTGGAAAATTAAATGTGGAGTATAAGCGGTCAATCTAAATGAACAGGGCACATAGGACATAACCATGCCCATTTTGAGGCTTTTGCTTTCTGACATACCAATAGACAATGAGCATGTGCCTGGCCCCAAAATGGCTGCTCTTTTTGGGGCCAGGAAGGGATTCTTAGATATGTGGAGGACTGAGAAACATGTTCACCCTCTGTTCTGAGTGAAGTTATGGAATGTTGAGGGTAAGAAGGGCAAAGATAAGCCCCGAGCCTTTCATGCAAAGAAAGAAGGAATTCCTCATTCCCTAGGGCCTCCTACCCATGGATGGGAGGGATATAAAGAATGATTGAAATTAAAAAACCTCCTCAGTGACCCAATGCATGTAGTCATAGCAGAATTAGGTTTCTGCTATACCTGTTTAGACTTGACTGGAACAGCCAGGGTGTCTCTGGATTATACCTTCAGTGTTAACTTTAAAAAACTTGGGAAAGCGAGGTGGTGAGTGGGAAAATGTCATGAAACAAAGTCATATATTTTAGACAGGGTTATAGAACTGGCCTGTCTTTGTTCCTATAGAGAGGGAGACTGGGGAGGAGAAGAAGGCAGAGAAGATAATTTGTCAGGCCCACATATTCCAAGCAGGGAGGACAGAGGGATGTGATTCCCCTAGCCCAGTCTGAGACTACGTGGGGATGAGGGAGATCCCATCCTCCAGGGAATAGTGGTGCCAGAGCCCAAATTTCTCCAGAAGGAGGTGGGGGGTGGGGGAGAAACAGGAAGGAAATAACCATTTGGAAAAACTAGAGTAAATGCGATCTTCGTTTGTAATAGGATCTGGCCTGGGGCAAGGCCATGGCTATTCTTGGATGGGAAAAAAGAGAAGCATCCCCCTAACTCCCGTTTGGTTCCAGTCAGAGGCGTTGGGTCCTCCGGATGCTTTGGCCCAGGAGGCCAAGACTGCCAGTAGAAGGTTAAAGATAAGAAATAAAAAAACTACATAATGAAGCAGGAACCAAAGGATTAACTGTTCTGATCTTCTTCAAACAACATATATCACCCTGCAGAACTTACCCCTCCCCATATCAACACCTTTAAATCTGCCATTACTGTTCTATCAAATAAATACTATTTGTAAAGCATTTGACACAGTACCTGGCACATAGTAGGTGCTTAATAAATGCTTGTTCCCTTCCCCACTCTCCATTCCCTTATAATTTTACCTCTTTTCAGTCTTGCTCTATAACTGTTCCAGCCCTCTTATATATCTTCCTAAAACTTTTTCATCACTTCTTATCTCCTCCCATAACTGTCATATTAGACCTAATAATTATAACTTCCCCATTACCTCTTGTATCAGCTCTGCTCCCTAAAAATTTCTTACAACTGCTCCATTATCTTTGATAATTGTACGCTCCCCTCATCTCATCTATATATCCCCTTAGAACTGGCCCTTCAATCCCAATAACTCACCCATCACATACTGCCCATTTGCCATAAATGCCCTTTCTCTCCCATAACTCTTTCCTTTCCATATCTCCCCACAAATCCCCCCACAGCAACTTTATGACCCTCTCCATCCCCCCATGACTGCTCCCTATTCACAACAGCTGGAGCTGGAGCCTTTAGCTCTGGGGTACTTTGAAGATAGCCTGAAGATATTTGAGCTGTCTCCTCAAATTTGGACATGGTAGTCCTGGGCCATTTCTTAAATCAGAGTCTAGAATCCTGAGGAGGTCTCTCTTCTATTGGTGGGACCCTGCCCTTCCTTCTTCCCCAGCCCTGGTCTCCCTACTCACTTTTCTTGTCCCTTTATGATTCCCAGGGGTTAATTACAAAAGCAGGTTGAAGGAGCTTTAAGGGTCATGAGGCACTGGTTGGTGAGTCCAGATGATCTGGTTCTCGTGCTGGCTCTGTTGTTAAAGTGCAGTCACTGGGGCCGAGGGCCGGCCCTAAAACAGCAAGTGGATCGTTGACCTCATGGGATGGGGAAATAGAATAAAGGAATCCATAGAGGTGGCATTTTGTGCATCGTTCTGCAATTCCCCCAAGATTAATCAATCAATCAATAAACCAATTAACAAGCTTTAATTAAGTCATTACTATGTGACAGGCACTGAGTTAAGTGCTAGGGATACAAAGGAAGGCAAAACCAGTCCCTGCCTTCAAGGAGTTTACATTCTGATGGGGGAAACGCCAAGTAAATAAATTGGTATATTACAAAATACATTCATAGAACATACAAATGCTCTCTCTTTCCAGCAGAGTGCAAGCATCTTGAGGGCAAGGAATGCTTTGTCTTTTGTGCATTCACTGTGCCACACACGTTGCTGTTGAGTGGTTTCAGTCCTATCTGACTCTTCCTGACCCCTTTTGGAGTTTCCTTGTCAAAGATACTGAACTGGTTTGCCATTTCCTTCTCCAGCTCACTTTAGAGATGAGGAAACTGAGGGAAACAGGGTTAAGTTACTTGGCCAGAGTCACACAGCTAGTAGTTTTCTGTGGGTCTGCTATATACTTAATAGGCACTTAATACATGTTGAATTTTGAATCTACTTCTACAATATGTCAGTGTATTACCTCCACCCATGGGGAGAACACAGCTACTCTACAAGTAGATATTTTAGAAAGAAAAAAGAGGGGGGAGGAGAGAGGGAGAGAATGAGAGAGAAACAAAGAAAGGAAGAAAGAAAGGAAAGAGGGAGGAAGGAAGGAAGGAAGGAAGGAAGGAAGGAAGGAAGGAAGGAAGGAAGGAAGGAAGGAAGAAAAGAAGGAAGAAAAAAAGGAAAAAACAAAGGAAGGAAGGAAGGAAGGAAGAAAGAAAGAAAGAAAGAAAGAAAGAAAGAAAGAAAGAAAGAAAGAAAGAAAGAGAAAGAAAGAAAGAAGAAAGAAAGAAAGAAAGAAAAAAAGAAAGAAAGAAAGAGAGGGAGGAAAGAAGGAAGGAAGAAACGAAGAAAGAAAGAAAAGTTTCTTCAGTGTAATTCCTGAGGCTACAATCTGTGTTGCAGTGTCTAGCGACTCATAAGATTCACATTACAGGCTTCAGGAACCTACCAAGTACATCCTAGCACCATAGCTCTTAGCGACTACCGCTATTCCAAAGTAGGCTGGGTTGCCTGGGGAGTTTGTGGATATATCCTCTTCGGAAGATTTCAAGTAGGAGTTTAATGACTTGTTGGGGAACTGTGGAGGGGATGCTCTTCCAGGTATGAGCACAGTTGCTGAGTTCTCCTGCAACTCTGAAGTTCTGTCATTCGGAGTCTGTGATGTGCAGAACTGCAAGCTGTTCGCTCCGATACCCACAGTGTAATATGGCCCTAATCAGCTTGGGTAACTAACGCCACCGAAGCAACTGGGAGTAGGGCCCGAGCAGGTGTACTAGGAATGGGGGCAGCGTGCGTGGGTGCTCGCAGCGGGCCCTTTAAGGGGCGGTCCTCAGGTGGTTGGCGAGTTTCGCCTCTACGGCCTCCCCCTCTACCCGCTTTCTCGGTCTCCCTCCCCCTCCTCCTCCTCCCCCCCCCCCCCCCTTTTTCTACTTTCCCCTCCCCCTGGGGGAGGCTCTCACCTGGGCGGACCGGCAGAAGCAGCCAATAGGCTGATGGGGCGGGCCGCAGAGTCTGGGTAGCGGCTACCGCCGCCGCTCTCGGGTTCCTGGAGTGCCGGGGGTCTTGTTGGGGGAGAGTGCCTGTGATGACGGCCCTTAGCCGGACAGAGGCCGCTGCCGACCCGCCCAGGTAAAGCAGGCGCCGTTGACCCCGCCGGACTAACGGACGAAAGGACGGATGGACTGAAGAACAGATGGTGGGAGTGCCAGAGCCTCCTCCAGCGTGGACCAAGAGATTAACAGACGGACGACCAGAAAGACCACCAGCTAGCCCTCCAGCGAGGCGCGTGAGTGGAGGGGGTGGGAGGTGCTGGCAGGCAGGCAGACAGACAGCCACACAGCCACACAGTCTGACGACCAGACAGCCAGACTGCTCGCGCCTGAGGTTGCACAGACAGGCGCTGTCTACTCCTAGCTCAGCCTAGCTCAGTCTGGGAACGCTGGACTCCGGGACGCTCCGCCTGCCCGCCTTGGGAACGGGAGGGGAGCGCAGGAGAGGAAGGCGAGGGAAGGTCGGAGGGCAGCCCGGGAGCCCCCTCCTCCCGGGGGCCGCGAGGTTGCATCAACCTCCAAGAAAGTGGGTTTACCGGAGCCGGAGCCGAAACCGGCCGTTTCCCGTAACTTACTCAACCCCCGCCTCACTCTGGGCCCGCGGATCTCCCTCAAGCCGTCTTGCCTTCTGTCCTCTCTTTTCATTCTCTCTTTGACCATTTTCTTTGCCTGTAGACTTCAAACGCCTCGGTAGCTCAGCCCCGAGCTGGGATCAGAGCCTGGGGCCGGAGGGGTTGGGAAGGGCGGAGTCCGCAGCCCCGGCCGGTCGCCCCTTCCTTGCCTGGAGTCCCAGGTTGTGGACTGCGGGTATCCTGCTCTGTCGTTGGCTCTTTCAATTCCGCAGCCTCTGTGCTGACGACCTGTGCTCTCTGCTCTTCTGGCCTCCCAGAGGCAGGTCAGTCTTGAGTCTGAGGCCGCTTAGCGTTCCAATTGCATATTTACCAAACTGCTTTCTCAGATCTACCACGCCTGGGAAGGGGAGTGGGGGGGGGGGTGTTGGGCGTCGAGGAGAGGGTCTGCCAGCGGTATGTTTTTCCACTGTATATAAACACTTTCCTTTGGACCAAGAGGTTACCACCAGCTGCTTGGAATACCAGCGATATTTGGCTGCTGAGGCCAGGGTGGCGGGACTGGTCCCCATGGCTCCTCTAAAACCTCTTGAGGTAGGTTTGAAGTGCTGGCCTCTTCCTCCTAAACCTCTCAAGCCTAGCCGCGAAGTTTCTCCATGATTTTACTTCTGAGGCAGTGGGCTTGGTGGCTTGGCGCAGGAATAAGGACCATTTTATCTTGGAAGTGGCATAAAGCCACGGAGTGGGCACTAACCACTAAGAGGTATGGAAGGAAAGATACTGATTTGTTTGGGGATGTAGAGAAGGCAGATTATATTGGACTAGTGTTGGAAAAGAAGCTGAGGGTGTTTGGTCCAAGTGACTCAGATTATTGGAGTTTTATGGATATAGTTGTTCCTTACTAGTCTAATCCTAACCCTCTAAAAGATGAAGCTGGAAGGGCAGCCTGACACCACTATAGATGGAAACACCCCTCAATTTTAAGGTTCCATTATTAGGAAAGGAGTACCCCTTAAGAAGGTAAGCAACGACTTGAAGAGAGGGACTTCTCTGGGAGTTTTAATGGACTATAAGCTCAATATGAACTACTCAGTCAATAAGAATTTATTAAGTACCTACTATGTGCTAATATTGTGCTAAGTGCTGGGGGTATAAAGAAATGCAAAAGATAGTCCCTACCTTCTAGGAGCTAACAGTCGACCAAAGAGCCAATGTGTTCTTAGGCTGTTATAAAGAGAGGTGTGGTATCCAGTGTAAGGGAGGTAATAATTGTCCTACTGTGTTCTGCTCCCTGGATCAGGAAACATTTATAGTGTGGTTCACTTCTGAGCACAAGCTGGAAGGCATCCAAAAGAGGGTGACTGAGTATGATGAGGGAACTGAAGACCCTGCCACATAAAGACTGACTGAAGGAATTAGAGATGGTGAGCCTGAGGAAGAGAAGACTTAAAGGGAACATGTTAGTATTTAAAAAGCTGGCATGTGGAAGGATTGCACTTATTCTGCTTGGCTCTAGGAGACAGAAATAGGCACCTTGCAGACAAGTCAATTGAGGCAGAAAAGTCCCCTTACAATTAGAGCTATCCCAAAGTGAAGTGGATGGCTTCAGCAGATTTTATCACATATTGAAGTAAATCGAAGAGATTCTTGTTCAGATATGAGTTAATTTATATGGCCTGTGAAGCCCCTCTAACCAACTCTTATTGTGATTCATTCTTATCTACCATCCATGCCCTACTAAGTTCTGGTCAGTAGGTCTCCTTTCTCTTGGCATCTCTTGATTTACTAAGTGGCCTTAGGACACTCTCTCTTTGAGCCTCACTGTCATTGTAGACAGACTAAGTCAGCTTAGAGAGAATCTGAGTTGTCCCAGCATGATTCTGGCAGTTATAACAAGGTGTTTCTCCCTGCCTTCAGGGGAAACAGCCACACCTATTTTAAGCAGCTGGAACTCTGTGCATTAACTCATTGTTGGGCTTTGGCTGTTCAGTCTGGATGGACGAAGAATCTTGGCATGTTGAGTCTTTCTTTTGCATTGTTTAGCATTGCTAATAAGGGGAGGAAGGTTTGCAAGCTTGTTCTTAGATCTCCATGTCCAGGTGATGCCATGGTTAAAGAACAGTCACTGATAAATATTCATGGATGCCCTGGCTTTGCCTGCCCTATTCCTATCTTTGCCTGTAACTTGGTGATGTTCCACTGATGCAACATGAAACTTACATTTGGAAATCCCAAGAAAGCCTGAATGGATACACTTGAATTCTGCAGTATGAACAAGCAGCAGACTGTTTCACCCTCAAAAACAACAATCATAAGAAAATATAGCAGGGAATATGGAACCTTGAATCCACAATTCCTCCATTTCATCCCTCTCTTTGCCCTTTCTCTACCCCACTTCACCCAGAATTTGACCCTATGCAGTCAGCCAAGCTCACCTCCCTGACCCAGAGACAATGGCTTCCAGTCCAAGATCCTAAACACCATATTAAACCATCAATATGGGCAGTATTCTGAGAGGTAGAAAGACAAAAAATCTCATTCTTTAAGTGACTACCTCTAAGTTAGCAACTTTAACAGTTTCTGTGTTTGGGATTTTGTGTTGGATTACCAGTTCAATGCAAAAAGGCTTTGTTAAATGAGAAATAAGGCAAAGAGGGAAGGACTGTGTTGAAAGCTACTTGTAAGGAGTATCCTCAGATTCCATTCCACATTTGTCAATGTCTACTGTGTTTTTTTCCCCGTTATATAATTAAGAGCTCTTTATTTTTTCAAGTTTCTTTTTCTTTTTTAACATTTTTTATTTAAAGTTTTGAGTTCAAAATTCTATCCCTCCCTTCTTCCTTTCCTACCCTTCCCCCTCCCTGAGACAGTATGCAATCAGATATTGGTTATACATGTGCAATTTTGTAAAACATTTCCATATTAGTAATTTTCTACAAGAAGACTTGAAAAAAAGAAAGAAAACGAAAAATAGTATGCTTCAGGCTGTATTCAAACAAGTTCAGTTCTTTCTCTGGAGGCAGATAGTATGCTTCATCACGAGTCCTTTAGGATTGTCTTGGATCATTGTATTGCTGAGAATAGCTAAGTTGTTCACAGTTCTTCATCAAACAATATTGCTATTACTGCATATAAAGTTGTCCTGGTTCTGTTCACTTCTCTATGCATCAGTTCATGTAAGGTCTTTCCAGGTTTTTCCGAAGTCATCCTGCTTGTCATTTCTTATAGCATTACAATCAATATACCACAGCTTCTTCAGCCATTGCTCAATTGATGGGCATCCCTTCAATTTCCAATTCTTAGCCACCACAAAAAGAGCTGCTATAAATATTTTTGTACAAATAGGTCATTTTCCCTTTTTTTAAAAAAGATGTCTTTGGGATACAATGTCTACAGTTTTGAGCACAAAGAATATTAATTTGCCCTTCCCTCAAGCAATTTATAATCTAATTTTGGGAGAGGGGTCAGGGAAGGCTTATATTCAAATTACAGTGATTCAGAGGAGAATTGTTCAATGCAAAGGAGAGGAAATGTGACTTGGTGGAGAAAGTGATGGGTTTGAAATGGTCCCTATCCCAATCTTGAGTAACCTTGGAAAATCACTTCACATCTCTGGGACTTAGTTGCCCATCAGGAGGCAGCTGAGGGGGTTGGACTAGAATGATCTCTAAGGTCTGTTTTAGCTCTAAATGCTAATGATATTATGGGAAGGCCAGGAAAATGCTAAGAAAATTTTGAGGAAACACTTCAAAAGCCATGTGAAACAGCCTGTCTTAGATTTGCCTTGAAACTTGAAAGGTCCAGGGGCAAAGAAGGGTCAGAGCAATGCCTTGAAGAACAGGTATTTCTTAAAGGGACAATTTGTGGGGAGTAAGGAGTAGGACCATAGTAGGTAGCCTTGGTTGAGATGTTGGACTCTGACCTCTGTACTAATTAGTTCTCCCAGTTTGCAAAACATATGGGGATCATAGTGTCACCATGGATCACTCATATGATATGAGTTCAGCAACTGAGATTAGATAGAAAAGGAAGTGATGCAGCTACCTCATCTTGGAGTCATGTTACTTGTGACTTAGGCCTTGTTCACCAAGTACTTTAACCATCAGGCAGCTGGTTATAGCCCTTTCTTGGAGAAGGAACAGGTAGGAATTTGCTCATTACCTTAAGGTTCCCTCAGCATATCCTCCTATGGCCTTGCCTGGGAGCATCCTCTGGATATTGACATTCCAAAAAGCTTTGTCTCATTCTCAGTATTGGGCTGATGTGCCTATGGATGCCGAAAAGTAAGAATGGTGCTGGGAGGTAAGGGCCAAGTTATTGGGTTGTTTTGTTTGGGAAGAAGAACAAATTCAGCTCTCAATGTGTCAGAACTCACCCAGGACCAAACGCTTCTTTCAGGGGAGTACAACTTCATGGAACTAGGCCAAGGCCATGGTGGAGAATGTTATTCTTTATTTTGGGTACATGTAGGCAGGGCACAGACAAGTACATCTTGAGATGGGAAGGGATAACATCTTCCTTCTCCCTCTCCCCCAGGCACTTAGCTACACATTTGAGGTAACTTGTTGCATACATTCTTTCTCTGGGGCACATGGGTAGGTGGGTAGGAAGCCTGGCAGTTGGGCAAGAAGGGGTCTGACTCCGAGTCCTTATGGCTTTGCTATTACCAGTTGTAAAGTTCCCAGTGAAGAGAAAAGCAGTTGACCTCAAAAGTAATTGTGGAGGGTTCAGAGGGCTTACTCCCTATTTCCTGAGCTGAGCCTTCAGAGCAGGACTGAGCAACCTTGGATGCTTCTCTTCTAGGGGGAGAGAGGAAGAGATAGGAACTCCCTAACTAGAGAGAATGACCATAGAACTTCCAGGCACTGCTGGGCAGCTAGCTTTCTCCTGGTTGTGAGGATTCAGATGTTTCTACCAAAGGAAGTCTGATCCTTCTCTCCATTCTCTTCTGTTTCATGTGCTTTCTTTGGACCAGGAGTTGAGTACAGAGAATAATCAACTATAGTGCTTCCTGGCTCTATTAGAATCTTTTCCCCATTCCTCACACTGATGGGTTCTATACCCTTTCCTCTTTATTTGTGACCTTATCCTGGTCCATGGCCACATAGCTTCTCAACCCTTTTTGCTCTCTCTATCCTTCTTGAACACATCCAATTTGTCTTGACTTACTGTGTTTTGTGGAAGGAAGGAATAGCTCATATGGGCATTTCTCTCCACTTAAGCCTGTTCTCAAAGGAGGGGCAATAATGAATTTATATGGTAATTGCCTTAAAACTGTGAGAGAGGTGTTAAAAATATCACGTCCATTCTAAAAATGAGAAAACAAAGATGTGACTTGTCTACACAAATGTCGCTGCTAACAACCATAGGAATAGCTAATGTTTCTGTATCACTCTAAGGTTTGTTTCAGCAACTGTACCGAGGGGCTCACAATTTGGTTGCAGAAGCCCCTACTTGTTTTCAAGCATAGATTCCACTGATTCAGGCAGGATGTGTGTGCCAGGCACCATGACTAGTGGCTGCCTCTCTGGCTAAGGGCCGTTTAGGGAAGATAATGCTTCCTGCTGCATTCTTTACATTGTGGGAAGTTCTGGGCTCATAAGCCACAGCACTGTTGGAATGCAGAGTCCTAGCTCCCATTCTGCTCAAGGAAACCTGCTGTTGCCCCATAGGATGGCTAGTATCCTCAGGTGTGGACCAAGCACAAATAAATAAGATTTGTATGACTAAATGGGTGTGAGGAAAGTGTTCTAGAAACCTGAAAACACTACGTAAAGGTAAGCTTTTATTATTACTGTTTTTTGGCTTCGTATACCACTACAAACATTCTGGGAATAAAGGTTGCGCCCACGCTATGTCTGCAGAGTTAGGAGGAAAAGTGCTCCTAGTTAGAATCACATGGTCTTCAAAGCAGAGGGCAAAGGCTCCTGGTGACACTAAGCAACTTCCAAGCATGCCAGTAAGGATTCACAAGAAAGCCTTCTGGAGCACTGCCAACCAGAGCTCAGGCAGGTGTCCTATATAAGGAGCGTGACAGATAACACCATTCCTCATAGTTCAAGGGAGTTTATTCTGTTGTTTGTCCAAAATGAAATACAAGGGACTTCAGCTTGAAGGCTTAAAATTCATCTTCTCTAGAATGACTCAATTTCTTCATCTATGCAATGAGATTCTTTCCCAGGGTTTTTTTTTAGTTGTTGTTGGTTCTTTTTTTTTTTTTTAATGTAACCACGTATAGCAATGCTGGGAGCATTTCAGAGTGGACACTTCCTGCAGTATAACCAATGAAAGTCCACAGGGATTACTTGAGAGTGGTCCTAGTCATTAGGGTGGAGCTATCAAGAGGATTGAATACAAACAATGGCTCCTGGAAGGTACTAGAAAAAAAAAACAATGAAAGATGTGAAGTAAGTATGCTAATTCCAGACCTACCAGTGGGCTGGCTACCTTTAGATTTTAAAAGTCTAAAATTTGCTTCCTGGGAGGATTAAGGTCTTACACTCCCCTTTTAGAGCAGAGGATCAGATTCTGCTTGTCATTGTCATCCTGCCTGTTCCTCTATATTTTCAAGGTATTGGTGATGGCATCTTACCTATACGTGGGACATGTTTGCCAAATAGAAAACTCTGTAGTCTTTTTGCTGATTAAAGGCCCTGAGAATGAAGACACTGAGAATAAAAAATTGGACGTGATCTTTCCTGCCCCAATCTGGGCAATGGGTGGAGGACAAAGGAAAAGGCACTCTTCCTGTGCCCTTACCTCCTTTACCCATTGAGGCATGCGTCCATCTATCCTTGGGTCTCATCGATGCTCCATGCCCAAGATTGTGGCTGAAGCCAGGATCTTTTCAGAGTCAAGACTGCCTGTTCTTCCAGTGACATCTTACCATCCCCCACCAGATATGGAATTAGGGATGCTTCCCCATAGTATTGGATTCTAGTTCTACAAGTGGAGTGAGTAAATCTCACATTCATATCTCCTTTAAAAGCGCAGATCCTCCATAGAGGATTTATGGGACAATGTGGACAAGAATCAGGAAAGATGAATCATGGGTGGGTAGGCTGAAGTGCTCACCTTGATGAGGTCATGAATCCAAAGAGATAGTAAAATGTAAAACACACTTTCCTTCAAACAACCTGTAAGATGGGCACTATATATTAAAATACCCATTTTTTTCAGATAAGAAAACTGAAACTTGAGAGATGTTAAATTCCTGTCTCTCAGTCACACAGCTCATAAACCTTGGACCAAAACTAGAATCTCCTGACTCAAGGACCAGTATTATTGCGATTAGACTATATGCTCCTCCCCCACCCCCACCTTTGAAGCCAGAGTATGTTGTAGACCAGGGCTTAGTTTACAAGCAAAGGTTAGAAAACTTAGCTGGTTATGATTTAATGATATCAGTTAAACAGTGACCCTGAAGTGCCAGTGCTGAGAAGGAAGATGAGCTGAAATCAGAATAGGCAAAGTTTACTTGGTAGCCTGACTCAGCTATCATGGGACTTGCCAGGCTTGAGGAGGGGAAAGGTGACACACTTTTTGTCAGATGCTCTCACAGATGCATTCCCTCCCTAAACTTCACATGTGTCTACAAACCCCTTAATTCTGTTTTCCCAATACAGTTTCCTTCCCATACTCTTGACCTCCTGCCCAGGGTCGAATGATAACAATAGCTTGTATTTATATAGTTCTTCACAACTACAAAGCTCTTTCCCAATGTATTGCCTCATTTGGAAAACCTCCAAGTGACATCTGACATTTGACTTTGTGGTCTGGGCAAACTTGCACTTTTCCTTTGGAGTAGACTAAAAGATAAAATGTTGAATCTAGGGATCAGTCTGCCCTTAGAAACACTTCCTATTAGTCTGAGAATATGCGTGGCCTGCTTGGGGGTGAGTGACAGGAGGGGAGAGGGAATGAACATTTATGTAGCGCCTACTATGTGCCAGGTACTGTGTTAAGAGGAACTTTACAAATATCTCATTTGATCCTCACAAAACCTTGTGATGCAAATGTTATTTTCTCCATTTTATAGTAAAGGAAACTGAGAAAAAAAAAAGAGGTTATGTAACTTGCCTAGGGTCATGCAGCTAGTAAGTGTCTGAGGTGGGACTTGAACTCAGGTCTGGGGAGATTGTTCTGCCTTTCCCACTCAATTCAATTCAGCAAGCATTTATTAAACACCTGCTATGTGCCAGGCACTGTGCCAAGTGCTAGGGAGACAAACAGAAAAACACAAAACCAGTTCCTTTCTTCAAAGAGCCATCACTTTGCTGGGGAGATTCAGCATGCACACAGGTTAAAAAAAAGTTAATAGGAGACATTGACAAAGTAATTTGGGGGAGGGCTGAACCACTGTGGGAATCCAGAAAGGTCTCCCGTAGGAGGTGGCCCTGAGCCAAGCCTGGAAGGGAGCTGGTGCTTCTGAAGAGTGGAGATGAAGCAGTGGAGTTTTCCTGGTGTGGGGGAAAGCCTGTGCAAGGATGCCAGGCAGAATGTTCTGGAATGAGAATAGCAAGTCAACTGCTTTTTGTCTATGAAGATGAAGTGAGTGTAACCAGTCTGAAGAGACAGGCTGGAGCCAGATTTGGAAGGCCTGCAATGACAGAAGAGTTTGTAGTTTGTCCTAGAGGCAGTGGGGAGCCATTGAGGCTTCTTGAGCAGGAAGATATGGTTAGAACTGGGTTTTAGGAATGCCAATGCCTAGTCATTCTTCACTGTCTGTGTCTTGCCTCAATAACACTGGATCGGACATGTGACCTATGCTAAGAGCAGGAGTGGAGAAGAATTCTCAGTTTTGTTCAGATGAGGAGAGCAAGAGGGAAAGGATGTTGCCCTTCAGGGTCTCCCTGATGGATGTCTATGAGGCAAGAAAATCAGGAAAACAAAGCAACTACTTGAGCAGGTTTCCTTCTTCCTAACCTGCAGAGAGAGAAACCTCTTTGATGGAAATCCAGGACTGTGCTTAGCCATTAGGTGACTTGCTATCCCATTATCCCCAAGCCTCTCTGAGTTAGGAGGAAAATATCACTCCAAGTTGAACAGACGGTAGTAGCTGACCTGATGCACTCATCATGACAGCACCCCTGTTGCCTTCTTGTTTTCCAAAGGTGGCAATGTTCCTTTCACAGGAGGGGCTGGGCACATGGTCCCCATCTGCTCACAGCTTGTGTTCTTCGCCCATTCTCCAGCTTAGCCAAATTTCTGAAAGCAGTCCTTCAAATGCTCAAAGTCCCACTGGCTAATGTTGGAGGAAAAGCTTTGCAGTTGGGAACTCGAAGATTGGACTTGTAGTTCTAGCTCTCTTTTAAAATGGCTCTGTGACCTTGAACAAGATGTCTAACCTCTTAGGGCCTTAGTTTCCTTGTCTATATGATGAGGATTTGGATTAGATGACTAGTTCCATTTCCTTTTTGGAGAGGATTTCTGGATTTTTAGACCAGGGAAATGCAATAGAAAACATTGACTTAGATTTCAGTAAAGCATTTGACAATGTCTCATGCTATTCCTGTGGACAAGACAGGTAAGAAAATAGTTTGGAGAATTTAGAACTCGTTGAATAGCTAGACTGCAGTTAGTAAGAGTTCATTGGCAATTTGGAAGGTCTTTCAAAGAGTGCTCCAAAGAGTACTCCAGAAATCTATCCTTGGTCCTGTGCTATTGTAATCTCTTTATCTAAAGGCAGAGATAACATGCTAATCATATTCGTAGTTGACCTGAAACTAAATTCAGTAACTCATGAGCTATATGGCAAAGTCAAGGTCCAGAAATTTCTTGACAAGCTATGACAATAAACTGAATCTAATAAGATTTTATTTAATGGTAACACATACAAATGCTTACATTTGGCTTCAGGTGTATTGGGTTCCCATTCACTGAATGACCACTTGCCAGATACACTATAGTGGACATACTTGTTTTCTGTGACCTACTATTTCTTTCTTTCTTTCTTTCTTTCTTTCTTTCTTTCTTTCTTTCTTTCTTTCTTTCTTTCTTTCTTTCTTTCTTTCTTTCTTTCTTTCTTTCTTTCTTTCTTTCTTTCTCTTCCTTTCTTCCTTTCTTTCTTTTCTTCCTTCCTTCCTTGCTTCCTTCCTTCCCTCATTCCCTCCCCTCTCTCTCTTTCTTTTTTTCGAAACCTCTCTCTGCTTTGGAATAGGCAAGTTGCTGGCATGTTACAGCATATGCTGCATCTCAGAGTTCATGTTATCAAGTTTAGTCATGTAAATATATATGTGGTGGAGGAGAGAAGTGACTGCAGGATTAATTAGGAAGGGAAAAAACTGAGTAAATATGGTGATTTTCTTTACTTTTTCTCTCTGTGTCTAATACTTTCTGTCTTGAGACAATCAGAAGAGAACTAAGACAAGGTTACCTTTGTTTTCTGTCTCTGGCAAATGGCTTTTCACATGCCCTTGGTTACTTGGCAAGAGAGAAAGTTGATAGAATGCAAAGATGATTGGACTTAGAGTCCAGCAGCCCTGGGCTTGACCACTTAATGTCTCTGAGCCTCAGTTTCCATTTCTGTAAAGTGGAGATAGAGCAAATAGTATTATCTATGTCATAGGGCTGTTTGGAGTATCTAGTCAATGAATGTTTATAAAATCTTTGGTGAACCTCAGAAAATTATGCTTTAAAAAAAAAAACTTTTTTCAGACTTTTTTTTAGCTGACCCGAAGTCAGCTTTAAAAAACTGTCTATGGGATCTAAAATTTGATATTTTACCTCATACCTTCCCTTTGGTGTTGATGTGCTTAACAGTGATCAATGTGAAATGGAGTTAGCGTAAATCCAGAGCTGGAGGTGTTTTAGCATCTAATTTTCTAAGGTTACCTACCTTCCACCCTACTCTGTGTCTTCAGTCCACCTGTTTATGTACATGTTGTCTCCCCCATTAAAGTAGAAGCTCTTTGAAGGGAAGGATTATCTTTTGCCTTTCTTTGCATCCCCAGTGTTTAGGACCCCTAAACATAGTAAGGACTTAATAGATGCCTGCTGACGATTGATCTAGTCCAGTCCCATCTAGAAAATGAGGAAATCAGGGTCCCAAAAGCTTGTTAGTGGGATTAATAGGATTTATTCTACCCTTAGATGTGTTCTGGCCAGAATGCTCTTTTTACTACCCTGGGCAGCCTCCCATCAGCTCTGTTAACTTTCCCTGTTATCTCCTGACTACTAATTGAGACACTTACAAGAATAAAGATGCAGCTTTCATCTGAGTTTCCAATCTCTGTTCCCTAGACGCTGAGCACATTCACAGTGAACTCTCCCCTCTTTTTGTGTTGGAAGGGCTTGTTCTATTTTAGACACCAGAAAAGGGAAGGAGAAACAGTGAGAGTTAATTATGGTGTTCGCAGCCTTTAAGTGTATGTAATTCTGGGTGTGACTTTCAAAAAACTTCTCCCTTCAGGCTGAACATTTCCCTTTCTCATTCCAGCTTCCAAGGCGAAAGGGGTGAAAACTAGCAGAAAAAAATGGAATGTTAGCCCAAGCATGTGAATGCAGAGAGAGCTCCAGGAGAGAGCATGCACCTGCTTCAGTGAAAGGAACCAGTCGCAGGTCGGAGCACCCACCCCAGGCAGCCTTTCTTCACACCCTAGCCCAGAGACCTGCCTACCTTTGGGATGAAATCCTCTTCCTACCTCTCTCTCCCCCAGGGGCTTTGAGCTTCATGGCTGTGCTCCTCTTTGCTGTAGCTAAGCCAGTACCATGTAGGTGGAGTGTAGATGTGAGCTTTGTAATGGGTCTGAAATGGACTAATAAATGAGGGAGACAGATTGGGGCCAATATGGTAGGTAGGTGGGGGAGGGGGAGGAAGGCCCAGAATTCTGAACAAGAACAAAAATCAGAGGACAGGAGTGAGTTAATCCGAGGAGGAGTTGGCAAGAGCAGCTTGAAGAAGGTGACTGAGGCTAGATATCCTTGGAGAGAAATATTTCTGGAGGAAGATTTCTGGTCTGGAGGAGCCAAGGCCAGCATATGTCATATCAAACAGCTCAGGGTATCATATACCAAAGGGAAAGCAATGACGTAAGATCAAGGTTCAAGGAAGTTGTGAGTTGTCTGAGATCACAGGTAATAATCAGAAAGAGGCAGAGCTGGGACTTAGGCCATATGTCTCAAAGTCCAGTGTTCTTTCTAATATATCCTCCTGGGGATGAGTTATGAGCTCCTTCTACCCCTCCCTCCAGGGTTTCTATACCTCAGTCAATACGGTATTCATATGGTTCCAAGCAACTCCCTAAGAGGATGAGAGCAGAAGAGATGCTGGTCTGCTTTGGTAGAGTGAGTTCCTCGCCAGATGAAATTATGTGGCTAGGAAAACATGTGAATGTAATAAACCACTTGTACTATTGACCTTCTTGCTGCAGTCATTAGCTGCATTTGACTCAAGATAAAAAAAAAAAGGGAGAGGAACTGAGTTCAGAGATAATTTGAGGTCAGAGGTGGAAAAACGGGTATTTCACTCAAAACACTCCAAACCCATATTTTACCTGTCAGATTGTTTACTACTTGTTTGCTATGTTAAATAGCCTCTGTGCCAATAAGCTCAGTGATGAGAGCGTGAAATTAAGAAAGTCCGGGTGATAGACTTGACATCTAAGAAGACCAAAGAACTATATTCAAGGTTCCATTCGCTGGTGACAGGGAAGCTCGCTTAAGGAAATTGAGGTGTAGCCATGAGAAGGCAAAAGGTCCTAGTTCCTGAGAGTTTGGGACCCAATTTTTGGCCTGGCAAAGGAGAGAGGTGGCACATGCTATGGGATGTGACAATCAGTTATGTCCCTTCTCTCTTTGCTTTGGGGTTTAGTCTTTACAACTGGGCCCCTTTTTGTGCCCACCCTAGCCAACATCTTACCTCTTACTGGAAGTATTGTGCTGCTCTAGAGTTGGAGGTGGGAAGTGGTTAGGGGGAAGGGCAGTTTTTGCCGGTATGTGGGTGTGTCTGTCTCCACATGCCTGTAGTGGGGATGTGGGCATGAACATTCTTGTATTAGTTAGACAGGGGGAAAGATCTTATAGTGTTACTGGAATAATGATATTGTACTCTTATTATTTCTACTCTGATTAGTCATGGGAGACCTCTGTGTGTGTTTGTGGAGGTGTGTCTATCTGTGATCTCAGTATATTCATCTATCTATATAGGAACCTTATAGAGCTTACTCCTCCACTCAGAATTGGGCTTCTCTGTCTCCTCTTTTCACAGTAGTCCTAGAGCAACCACTGAGAAGCATTCTTCTTTTCCTTTCCTGTTATGTCCCAAGCTTTTCCCAGAGGTAGAAGAGGGAGCAGACTCTAGGACAGGGGTGGGGAACCTGCGGCCTCAAGGCCACAGAACAAAGATATAACTTGGACTCAGTCAAAAGGCTGCCCCCAAGGACCTAGAAGGCCACATGTGGCCTCGAGACCGCAGGTTCCCCACCCTTGCTCTAGGACCTCACAAAGAGACCAGGTCTTAAGAGGATGTTAGCTCTGACTGAATGAATCAATTTCAGTGAAAGCCTCAGATATGATCAGAGCCAGCTCACAGACTTCCCTGGCCAGATCCATTTGGATCATAAGATCAGATATTTAGAGCTGGAAGGGGCATTAGAGTCAAATGAGTCCAATCTTCTCATTTTACAGCTGAGGAAATTTAGGCAGGGAGGTTAAGTGACTTGCCCATTTGGGCTTCTCTGCAGGGGCTCTTTTGGAGATGTTTGAATGTTGGTTTCACCCATCCTGATGACCAGTTGACAATCTGTGCTGATGAGGACACAACAAGAATTAAAGCCCCCAATGAGTTAACCTCATTCTATTTCCAAGCCATAAATTGATTGCTAACCCCAGCTACAGATTTCTTCTTCAAAGTCATGCCCTATGGACAATGGCATTGCTGTAACTTTCCTCTCTTCTCATTTCTAGTTGTGCCCCCCTCTCCAAAACTTTCTGCCTGCAATACAGTGCACATTCAGTTATGCAACTGTTTTCCTACAGTGAAAGTGAGACTCAGGTACAAAATCTATGCAAGTGAGGTGAATTACAGTATGCAGCCTCAGCTAACTACTCACTCAGGTTTAAAGTATCATAGCAACACAAGAACATAGGCCCTTTTACTATGATCAGATTTGACTCCCCTAAATTTACAAATGATGAACCTGGAGACTATAGAAGGTAGGTGACTTGCCAGGCTGGTGGCAGAGCCAGAATCAGGACTAGGATTTCCCTTATCTCTTCCTAGCTATGTGATGCTGAATAGCTCACTTAGTCTCTCAGATTTCTCATCTCTAAAATGAGGGTTGAACTAGACCTCTGGGGTCCCTTCTAGCTGTAATTACATGTAATTCTGTTCTCCTGATTCAAAATCAGTGCCTCTTTATAGTGTACCTACCACACTATCACTTCAGTTTCTTCTGGCATCTTCATTTCACCCCTCTTCCCATCTGTTGGTGCTTTCCAGACTTGATCTTTGAGGTCATTGCTCTTTTTTCTAGTTCACCTTTATTTCCAGGTTTCTACACAGGCTGAATCCTATTTTTCCACTCCTTAGGTCCCTAGAGAAAGAGTCCTTTTTCCTTTGGGCTCCCAGTCTACTTTCCAGGTCCATTTGTGTTACACTACACACACACACACACACACACACACACACACACACACACACACACACGCACACTCAAATACACTCAATTAATTCCAGTGGCTCCATGTTACCTCTAAAATCAAATATAAAATCCTGCTTGGTATCCAAATCCCTTCATAACATTCCCTGGCTCCCCGGCTTTCCAGACTTCTTACACTTCACTTCTCACTACATACTCATGACCCAGGGACACTGTTCTTATTGTTCCTCCCTCCAACAAAACACTCCATCTTTTGGCTCTGGGCATTTTCTAAAATTCTATTCACCTTCTTAACTTCTTTCTTTCTTGTTTATTTTGTGGTTAGATTTATCTTGTTCTGACAGCGAGGGGTTGAAGTCTTCCACTAGTATATTTTTGCTGCCTATTGGCTCTGGGCATTTCCAGTGGTTGTCCCCCATGCCTGGAATGCTCTTCCTCCTCAACTCAGCCTACTGACTTCCCTGGATTCCTTCAAGTCCCAATTAAAATGCCATCTTCTACAAGGAACCTTTCCTAACCTTTCTTAATCCTAGTGCCTTTCCTCTTTTGTTATTTTTTCCCCATACATTGTTTGTATATATTTGTTTGCTGTCTGAGGGCAATGACTACCTTTTATCTCTTTTGTATCTGCCTCAGATAGCACAATACTTAGCTATCTAATAAATGCTTATTGACTGATTTTTTTTTTATGTTAGGTTGAAACAATTCCCCATAAAATTGTCCTAGCCAATATCCTCTAGAACCTGCCCCCAGAAATTTCCTGTCTTCTCAAAACTCACCCCTGCCTCTCACAAGCATACGATGCCTTGGTTGTCTCCCTCCAGCTCAGTTTTCATTCAGATCATTCACCTTATATCCATTTGTTATCTAGGGGTTCCAGGGTTAATTATAGTGGGAGCCTCAATCCCTTCTGCAACTTTACCTCTCTTTATCTCATCACTAGAGTACATTTTTAATGGAAACAACAGTTACTATACCCCACCCTTGCCTTTAGATGAGCTTTGTATCTTCTTTATGGAGGGAGTGGCCCTTAGGAGGAACCTTGAAGGAAGAGGAAAATTTCAACAGAAGAGAAGTAAGTCCTAGGGAGAATGTATTCCCAGAAGACAAAATTAGGAGCACTGAATGTAAGTTTCATAGAGACTGGGTCTGACTGGTGTTACTGTTCAGGCATTTCAGTTGTGACTGACTCTTCATGACCCCATTTATTACACATGTGTTATCCGTTCTATTAGACTATCTATGGCCCTGAGAACAGGAGCTGTGCCCTTTTTAATGGTTTTCTTGCCAAAGATACTAGAATGGTTTGCCATTTCCTTCTCCTGCTCCTTTTACAAGTGAAGAAACTGAGGTAAACAGGGTTAAGTGATTTGCCCAGGGTCATATAGCTAGTGAGTGTCTGAGGCTGGACTTGAACTCAGAAAGGTGAGTCTTCTTGACTCCAGGCCTAAAACTTTGACTGGACATAACCTTAATAATTGGAGGTATCTAAAAGTGGAATGAGAAGGCTCAGGAGGTGTTATAAGTTCTCTGTCACTGTAAGTCTTTTTTTTTTTTAATTTTTTTTTATGTTTATTTTTC
>CM053624.1:52198719-52221866 GCA_028646595.1 Phalanger gymnotis
TTCGTTTTAGATACCTACTCCAAACTCCATTTCTGCCTTCTGCATTGCCCTTCTCTTGATGCCCTGATAAAGTCTGGCTTGGACTGGCAAGTTAAGCCTGTACTATGCTCTCATTCTCCAGGAGATTGTTCCCCTGAATTTATAAAATTGCCCTTACCTTTTAGCATATTTTAGCCCTTTTCTCTCCCAAAAGTCTGGGATTGGATCCTTGCCTCACAGTTCCTTGACTTTTTCAACTATGATGACCTTCGTCTCTATTTATCACCAAGTATGGGCAGTTTGGACTCTTATCTTCACTTGGAACTGCTCTACCTCCAATGGCTCAAGCTCTGACCATCTCTAATCCTTCTCCTTCTCCCTTACTCATACTGACACTGATCCAACCCCTTATCCTAACCTCCAGTATTTTGACCCTCCCTATTGTAGTCTATCTATCCCCTTCTAGCTTTACTCATGTCACTAACCAGCCTAGACTCTAATTGTCAGGTTTTTTTTTTCCATTTTAATCTTGCTAGCAATTAAAATCTTTTGTTCCCTTAACGTTCCTCTGTATCCACCCTAAAAATTCTCAACCTTGGGTACCTCCTCCCCTCCAATCATTTCCTCTGCTTCTGAACTGCCAAAGGTTACTGGAAAAGGTCACAAAGGACTATTCCAGTATAAATTCATATTTTCTACCTTTAGCCAGATTCTCCCTATTCCTTAAAGATTATGGACTCATTGGACTCCAAGAAGCCATTGAGTCAAGGAGATGGATATTTACAGGTTATTTGAGTGGATACATGGCATGGTAGACAGAGCCTCTGGAATGGCAAGTTCAAATTTCACCTCTGAATCTTGTTAGCCGTGAGGCTTTGGACAACAACTTACTTAACCTCTCTGAGCTTCAGATTCCTTATTTTGTAAACTGGGAATGGTAATAATACCTGTAGTACCTAATTCATAGGAAAGCTCAAGTGACATAATCTATGTTAAGCACTTGGTAAACTTTAAAATGCTAATAATTAATAATAATAATAATAATAATAATAATAATAAATCTAACCTTTTAACACATGCAAGAATCCTCTTTTCAGCATCCTTAACAAATAATCATCTGTTCTCTACTTGAACACCTCCAGTGACAGGGAAATTAGTACTTCACAAGGCAGACCATTAAAATTGTATGAAGTTCCAGTGGGTAGTTATTCTTTGTATGATGCTGAAATTTGCTTCTACCCATTGGTCCTAGCCATTCTTCCTGGAATCCCACAGAGACTAATTTGCCCTCTCTTCCACATGCCAAATATTTGAGGATAACTAGCCTATCTTCTGCTAAATTGTTTTTTCTATAGGATGAACTTACTTAGTTCCTTCAGCTCCTATGACTTGGTTTCAAGGTCCCTTACAATCCCTATTGCCTTCCTTTTGACATGATCTAGTTTGTCAGTGCCCCTTTTAAATTGTGTCCAGGCCTGAAGACACACTCCAGATATAGTCTGACCAGTGCACAGTACAGGAGGAGAACTTTGATCTTTTCCTGGAAATCATAATAGTAACGATAATAATAAATATCAAAGTCAATTCTATAGCGCAGATCTGACCGAGTCACTCCCATATTCAATAAATTACAGTGGCTTCCCAATGCCTCCAGGATCAAATAGAAAGCCCTTTGTTTGGCTTTTAAAGCTTTTACAGCCTGAGCACAATCTATCCTTCCAGGATGTTGTACCTTGTTCCCCCTCCCATATGCTACTGTCCAGCCAAACTAGCCCTTGTTTTCCATCCATGGTACTCCATCTCCCGTATTTATTTTTGGACCAGCTAGCCTCTATCCCTGGAATTCCACTCCCACTCCCCCCACCTACCACTTCTGCTTCAGAGAATCCCTCACTTCCTTCAGGCACCTCCTACACAAAGCCCATCCTAATCCAGCCCTCCCCTTCCAACAGCTAGTGGTGTTCCTCTCAAGCCACTTGGTATTTATTTTTAACTTATTTTGTATTTAATTGTTTTATGTACACATATAGGTACATAATATCTTTCTCAATACACCAGAAGCTCCTTGAGAGTAAGATGACTTCATTTCTTGTCTTCATGTCCTCAGTGCCTAGCACAGTGCCTGGCATGCAATAGTCACTTAATACATGATTGTCGATTAATTAGTAACATGCTACAGACTACTTAGCCCCATTTGTGTGTCTCCATTACCTTTTGTGTTACCTGAAATCAGTCAATAAGTACTTAGTAAGCACTTTCTAAGTGCCAGGCATTATGCTATGTGCTGGGAATACATCTACAAATAGAAAGACAGTTCCTGTCTTCAAGGAGTTTACATTCTAATTGGAAAAGACAAGAAAGACGAGAAAGAAGCTGCAAAGCCAGGAATATGGAGAGGAGTAACACTTGGCTGACCTGGGTGCCCTCTTTAAATCGAGTTTCTAGGATGAGCAACCACAGGAAAAGGCCACAGGGGTTTAGGGCACTTCCAATATGTGGATTCCAGGGCTGGAGTGAAGCTGCAGGATGGAGAGCTGGAACATGGTAGAGGAAAGCTGGAAATCATCATCGAGAAGAATGAGACCTGTAATATTAATTCTTTAGAGTCAATATTACTCTTGATTTTTTAGAGATTGGTGTACTTGTGAGCAGAGTGGAAGGACGAACACTGGTGTTAAAAAAAATACTGCCTTTCGTGTCAGGGAATTGAGTGGGAATACTGAAAATGATATGCAGTTTTCCAAATGCCATCACATTACAAATGCCCAAGAAGTGGCACAAAAAATAGGAACAAGGAGAGTGGTAAAGACTATATCTGTGTTTCCACCGGTGTAGGGACATCCCAGGAAAGCAAGCTCCCCCTAGGAATTCAGGTCAGCTCCTTCTCTGTACATTCTAGTCCTAGGGAATTGTCTAGACTACTGAGGTTAAAAGACTTGCCCAGGGTCCTGCTGCCAATGTGAATCAGAGGTAGAACTTGAAACCAGATCTTCCTGGCTGCAAGACCAGCTCTCTATCTGCCATGCCATGCTGATTCTCACTATAAAAGATATCATTCAGGAATAATGCAATCAGGAAAAGAAGTAGGCCATTCACATAGCAAGAATTTGGGGCTAACTGGTGGCCAGAATCCCTGGGTATTATGTTAGGCCAGTGCCTACGCAATATCTAATGGTAGCTGTCTCTAGTGTGGAGGTGGGAGAAGGGGAAAAAAGGAAAGAAAATAGAAAAAAAAGAAAGTTACATGATAATCTTATTATATATTTAAAAGGAATTGCAAGTTGTATATAATAGATTTCAGTCTCACGTACATTTTTTCTATTCTACTATGTTATGGAAATATTTGTTTTATTTCTTAAGTTCCAAATAAAATAAATAAAATAAAAATTAAGAAATAGATCTAGAAAGTCTCCTCCAGTAGGTTGGCTGAATCCGCTGCTCAGGATTTATGAAGGGGCATCAGAAAAGAATTGCACAGTATAAGAAGGTATTTAAAGGTTACAATCTGTGTAAGGTTGGGTTGGGGCAAGGCACATTGAAGGATGTAATTATCTACTCATATAGCAACTTAGTGCAGGCTAAACTTGTACTCAATTTTTTTTTTTGAAGGAGGATGGGGAATGGGAGAAGACTTCTAATTTTGTTGATATAGAGTTGTTCAATGGGTGCGGAAAGTCTTTTCACTGAAGCAGTTGAGCAAGTAGCTGAAACAGTCTTTAAAAAAGTGCCTGGGGCACTGAGAGAGAAACATAATGGTATGCTCATGGCCACTGAGCATGTGGCTCATGAGCCACTAGTGCAACCCTGTCTCTCTTGTTAGTTTTTGTTTGTTTGTTTGTTTGTAGGGAAGCCAAATCATGCAAGTTGTTTCATATTTGCACCTTCAGTCCAGCCCCTGGCACATTAGTAGCCATGTAATAAAGGCTTATTGAATTGTAGTCATCTTTTTCATAGGAACCTTTGTGAAGTTTGTTCTCGCCTGTCTGATTTATTGAATCTAAGTGCTTGACTTTAACTCTATAACAATTTTGATCCCTATTAAATTTCACTGTTTTCATGTCAGCCCATGGGAAGGCTCCCAGCACACATGATGGAACTGTCTGCTTAGCCTACCTGCCCCAGGTTCCCCCTATCCATTAACAGCAGGCACATCAGGGATCAGGCCCCAGCTTGGGGTGCTGGGGATTCTGGGTAGAGAAAAGAATGGGCTGGAATTCTTTTCTTTCATTCCAGCTGACTCCCTATCACATTACTCCCAGCAGCTGTTCTAAACCTTTTGTTTAGGAGTCCCAAGCTTCTAGCCCCACTCTTCTGCCCCACTTACACCAAGCAAGTGACTAATTGTGGTCCTTTATGGATGTGAACCATTCTAGATATACGGGATAACATGAACAGGAACTGAGGCAGAAAGGGTGGGGGTATATTCTGGGGACAGTTTTATCTGGAGCATAGAATGCATGGAGAGAAGTAGTGTGAGGTAAGGTTAGAAAAGTAGATTGAGGCCAGATCTGAAGGGCTTTGAATGCCATGCTAAGGAGCCTGGATCTTCTGTGGTAGTTAATGGAGATCCATTCTGGGGAACGGGAATGACATAAGCAAGGATATGGATTAACTAAGAGTAGCTAGCCTTTAGTAGCTACTAAACTTAGTTAGTAGCTAACTAAACTTACAGGTTTGTGAGGAGTGTCATCTCATTGGATCCTCACAACATCCTCTCATTTCACCAGTGGAAAAAAAAAATGGAGTTGGAGAGAGGTTAAGTGACTTGTCCAGGGTCATACAGTCCTAAGTGTCTGAAGGAGGATTTGAGCTCATCTTCCTGACTCCAAGTCCAGCACTTTATTATGTCACACAGCTGCCATGAGGTATGGTATTAATATGTAGAATGTATTGGATGAGTGAGAGACTCATAGTAGCAAGACTCATTAAGTAGTTATTGAAATAATCCCAGAAAGAAGTAATATGAATCTGAACCAGTGTGGTGATTGTGCCAGAGGCCTTTTTATTTCTCATTGTCCCTTTCCTCTCTTCATTAATTTTACCTCCATATCTTACATTTTGCTGCCAGAGCTTTAAAAGCCAAACAGAACAATTTGTACCTTATCCTGGGAATAACAGGGAGCCACTGAAGCTTCTTGAGTAGAGTAGTAACCTCTGTTTTAGGAATATCAATTTGGCAATTATGTAGTGGATGGAATGAAGTGGAGAGGGTTTGGAGACAAGGAGACCAATTAAGTCACTGCAGTAGTACAGGTAAGATCTGGTAAAGGCCTGAACTAGAGGGGTAGCCATGTGATTAAAGTGAAGAAAAGAGGATAGATGTAAGGCATATCATATAGGTAACTGATTAAATATGTGCTATGAGGGAGAATTATTCTGAAACTGCAAGCCAGGGTGACTGGACAGATGGAGGTACCCTGAATAGAAACAGGGAAGTTAAAAGGAAAGGGTGGGTTTTGAGGAAAGATGTAAGTCATTGAAGTACTCTCAGCCTTAGTTTCTTCATCTGTAAACACGAAGATCATGCTTACATGGTGCTATTGTGAGGAAGGTGCTTTATAAATTAATTGATAATTACTATATGAAATTATGAAATGGGAGAAGGGCTTGCCTGGGCTTTTTGGGTACTCACCAGGCTGCTGGAAGTGAGGCTGCAATCACACTTTAATAAGGCACAGAGGGTGTAGGGGCAAACAGCACAGAAGGTATATAGATAAATCAGTGAAAAGGGTTCAAGGGTAGATAGCATGGGGATGGGGAATGGGAGGAAGGCAGGAAGCAGAGGGGAGGGAGAGAGGCCCAGAGAATCCCTCATCCAATCATGGATTGGTATTGGGAGCCCTTGACACAATGGACCCTAGGAGATGGAAGAGGGCTTGGGGGGCAGGAGTATGAGGTCTCATTTTATAGGGGTTTTTTTGGGGTGAGAAACAGACTATCTCTTATGTGTGTTGCCTTGGGGTTGGTTCATTAACATATCCAGATCATCTCAAAGTTGTTAGTAAAACTTTAAAGTTAATATGTCCACATCATCTCAAAGTTATGGGTAACCTCTTGTATTAGGCTGGTCTTACGATGGATGTCTGGAACTTAATCTGTGCTTTATATATTAGAGGGCCAAAACACTGTGACAGCAAAGCCTAGATGGCTTTTTTGGATTCAGCACATATTACCAGGAGGTGCTTTTTAGATAATATATGACATAATTGGCAAATGCTGCTTCTTTGATCTTTGAGACTGTTTACATGAGACTTGTAGGTTCCGCCTATGCTATCTTCTGCTATCACTACTTTATATGGGCTACTTACAAGCTTACCATACTGACTAGGAGAGGGGTGGGGAAGGCAGGAGGACCAGAACAAGATGCAATTTTAACACAGTAAACTATCAAACTATATAAATATGACTAATCCTTTCTGTTTGTGGCATTCTATTTTGGAAGAATATTAACAAATTGGAGCATATCCCAAGAATGGAGAAGGGGCTCAAAGCCATGTCTGAAGAAGAGAAGGCTCGATGGGGCTTAGTTTTTAAGGATTTGAAAGACTGTGTCATGAAAGGATTGTTTCTCTTGAAAAGGAGCAGTGGAAGGAAGTTGAAGAGATACAGGTTTCAGCTTGATAAGAGGAAAAAATTACCAACAAGTAGAGCTGCTAAAAATGGAAGAGGGTGGGGCAGCATCTGTTTTTGTCAGTTCTTATCTGATAAGTACTCAGTCTACAGAAGGTGATGCCTGTCTGGTGTTTGGATTGAGATGAGTGGGGGCTAGCTTGGCATTTTGAAGTGAAGGGGAGGAGCTGATCTCTGCTGTACAGGTAGTGTTTCTTCCCCATTTAGATACTGGTGCTGAATGGATTGGTGGGGTCTATTGCATAATTTGCATTTTACTATTGAAATACAGGTATAATTGGGTAGGCAGGTAGAATTCAGAACTAGGCCATATCTTTTACCTGGAGCTACCTACTGCTTCCCTGTCCAGGAGAGGGGAACCCACAGCCTCACGTAGCCTTCTAAGTCCTTGGGTAAGGCCTTTTGACTGAGTCCAAGTTTTACAGAACAAATCCTTTTATTAAGGGGATCTTTTGTGTGAAGTTTGGATTTAGTCAAAGGGCTGCACTTGAGGCCCTAGAGAGCCACATGTGGACCCCTGTTAACTAGACCCAACTCTGGGTCTGCTTTAGTCCCATGCCTCAGGTTGGTTTTCAACCTGGCCAGGATAGAGACAGGAAGATTTGGTTGGGATGGAACAGAGCCCTGGTGGGTGATTTGTACTCTATTCAGGCTCTGAACTTTGTGTAGGTAGATCTGTGAGCTCATCTGCTTAGCCTGAGATTCTGCAAGCTTCTCATCTGAGCTCTCTCTTGCTTTAGTCTGCAGTCCTCTGCTCCTATATCTTCCTTTGTTATTGTTGTTCAGTTGTTTCAGTCATGTCTGACTCTTTGTGACCCTATTTGGCATTTTCTTGGCATAGATACTGGAATGGTTTGCCATTTCCTTCTCCAGCTCATCTTACAGATGAGGAAACTGAGGCAAACCGAATTATGTGACTTGCTCAGGGTCACACAGCTAGTAAGTGTCTGAGGCCAGATTTGAACTCAGGGAGATGAGTCTTCCTTCCTCCAGGGCTTGCACTCTATCCACTGTGCCACCTAGCCACTCCTTTCTCTTTCTTTAGTCCCTCAATGTCTGGCTTCTTCCATAAGCTCCTGTGAGGATGTCTATCCTAAAAGGTCAGGGCAGACGATCCCTTGTTAGGGTGCTGTAGATGACTTAGACCAGCTGACCTCTGATGTCCCCTCTGGCTCTGAGATGCTAGGATCCATTGACTATCCTGGCTAGATCAAAGCACGTCATGGGATTTTAGGATCATAGATTTAGAATTGGAAGGGCCCTGAGAAGCCATCTAGGCAATCTGTTCATTTTTCAGATGAGAAAACTGAAGGCCAAAGCAATTATGTTATGTGTCCAAAGTCACAGAGGTAGTAAGTGACAGAGGAAGATGTGATAGAGTGAGGTTGGCCTTGACTGAAGGATGGGTCTTGGCCCATCTCCCAGACTTCCAAGAGCTTTACTGATGAGGTGGCTTCAGGAATCTCTTTTATGGGTCTGAATTACAATGAAGTGTTGTAAACCTGTATAGACCTATAGAATCACCTGACTCTGGGGTCATTCGTTTATTTAATAAATATTTGAATACTAATGCAAGGGTGGAGAACCTGTGGCCTTGAGGTCACATGTGGCCTTCTAGGTCCTTGGGTGCAGCCTTTTGACTGAGTCCAAGTTTTGCAGGACAAATCCTTTTATTAAGGGGATTTGTTCTGTGAAGGTTGGATTCGGTCAGAGGGCTACCCTTGAAGACCTAGAGGGCCTCAAAGCCACAGGTTCCCCACCCTTGATCTAATGTATGCAGTACAGTCTGCTAAGTGCAGTTGGGGAGACAAGATGAATAAACCAGTATCTATATTCAAGGATTTTGCAATCTAATGGGGAATAGTAAGGCTAATATATGTAAAAAAAAATAACTATGGTACAAATTGGAATATAATACAGAAGAGACACACCAGTAGAGTAGGAGGAAGTTCTGAAGAAAAGGAAAGCTTAAAGAGACAGATGACTCATTCTTCACCATGTCACAGCCCAAGCAAGGGCCCCGGGGAATTTCTCTGGCGTGATATCCCAGAACTTTGACTATTTTGTCCCACTTTGACCAAAGTTCCACTTTGCTTGCTGTTACAGGAACAGGGTGGTCCTACAGGGCAAATGCAGGAGCTACTGTGTCACAGAAGTAGGTCCTACCATTGACAGCCTCCCTCCTCCCTCCACACCCACTTCCATCCCCTCACCTGTTATGCATGCTAGGGAGGGGCACATGTAGTGATATGGGGGAATAGGGTGTTTCCTCCCTTGTCTCTCTTCATATTTGGAAATGGAGTCTGTTCTGCTGCCTATGGGACTCGGCAGCTGCTCTCAATGGTTGTGTTTCTGATGGTGACATCTCTCAGTTTTCAAAGTTTGTCATTTACGTGTTCTCATTGGGGGACTCTATGAGATTGACAGCTTGGTGAAGGTAACAATTACAACTATCCAAATATAGGATAGAATTTCTTAGGAGACTGAGAGTTTCTCATCACCAGAGGTCTTTAGTAAGAGGGCAGGTGATCATTTATCGAGGACATCAAGGGGTAGAATAGCAAAGTGGACAGATGCTGAGCTTGGACTCAGAAAATCTTGGGTTCAAATCTCATCTCTGGTATTTCCTAGCTAGACGACTCTGCATAGGTCACTTAATAAGCTCCCAGGAGTTACTAAGTTGTCAATCTGATGATCAGAGTTCCCTACTCTGAGGAAATCACAGGACCATCAGATGTTTGTGTTGGAAATATGGAGAATGTGAATTATCTCTATTTTTCAGATGTGGAAACTGAAACCTAGAGAGTTAAATAATTTGCTCAAAGACATGGAGACATTGAAGTTAGCAGCAGAATGAGAATTAGAAAAAAACAAAAACAAAAACCCTTAGGTTTTCTGCCTTCTTCTCATACTGTGTTCTTTCAAGACCTTTTCACAGATAAGTCAGTTTCTCCAAACCTCTCCACATACAGTCAGAGATCAAAGTATGTTCTCAGAAACAAAATGATCCTTGGAGGTCAGAGGAGGGTTTAGGAAGCCCTGATCACAGCCCAGGCTTCATTCCTCAAACTTGTGAGACATATGATGTTTTTATGAGTGGTTAAGCCCCGGTGGCTTTGGCTATTTCCCTCCTGTCTGTTTTCAGTGTCAGGAAGGCAGGCACAAAGGCTCAGGATGACAGTGACTTTTTATTTCCCCAGTGAATGTGGTATTCACGTTTGCAGACTTAAATGATCAGCTTCTCGCCTGGAAACATAGCTGGGGCTCTCAGAGGCCTCTGATCAGAAACCACATCAGTATGTGGTCCAAGAAAAAGACTATTTGTAACTCAATTCACGTGGCACTGGCCACAGACCTTCTCCTCCTCTGCTTCATCAGGCTGTGGTTGAGTTTTAGCTAGGCTGGCTAGTTCTGGGGGATTGGGGAAGGTGGGGGAGCGGTGCACGTAGTTTATTCTGTTTGTGGCCATTGCCTTGTTATTCTGTTTGCCGTTGCCTTGTTAGTTAAGCTTCCTGAAGAGCCTTAGTGCCAATTTCCTCCCTGTGTCAGTCATTAGGAATGTCCCATTTCCTAAAGCTGGCTTACTCTCAGAAGCAAAGGAGTATGGTATCAGTCTCTGCCCAGCCCCCTTTGTATCCCTACAGGCATTTCTCTGTGGCCAGTCATGCTGTTTCCTTATGTTAGAAAGAAAAGCATCTGTGTACTTAAGGCAGAAAAAAAAATATGAAGCTTTTGTTCATTTCCCATCATGGTCCAGGGCCTACCATTCCCCTGGAGTGGTGTTTCCCAGTAGTGTCCTAGTATGACCTGAGTATCTGTGCCAATGAGAAGGCTTTGGGGGCTGGTGTGACCAGAGGATGAGGCCAACCAGGATGAGGTTTGGCATATCCTTTGTGCCAGTGTCTGTGTGGCAGGGGAGGGAAGTAGTGGAAAATTTGGGGTTAGCAGGCTGGAGGGGTTTACTTTTCATTCCTGATATTGTGAAGACACACAGGTTCTCAGCTATGCATTCAGAGCAAATAACAAACTGCGTTTTTATAGCACTTGAAGATTTAAGGAAATGCATTTCTCATCATCCTGTGAGGTTTTATGAGCATTGTCATCATATGCATTTTACAGATAAGCCAACTGAAGTTCAGAGAGACTAAGTTATCTACCTGTGGTCACACAGCTAGAAACTGGATGAGGTAGTGATCCAGTATCTGTGGGAACTAGTGATGTGGTAGTGATCCAGTATCTTGGGGACCACTGGTTACAAATACCTAGACCAGAGATTCTCAAATTTTTTGGCTTTAGGACCCTTTACATTCTTAAAGATGATTGAGGACCCTTCCCCAGATAGTTTTTGTGCATGTGATTTATAGCTATCGACATCTATCATATTAGAAATGAAAATATCTTCATATTATTATGAAAATGGCTTTAACCTCATAGACCCCTGAAAGGGTCTCTGAGCCTGGAGAGAACCACTCACATAAATTATGCCAGGTCACAGGGATTCAGGCTTATGCCAGTTAGTCTTAGATCAAAATCTAGAAGAAACCTTAGTTAACTTCTTCATTTTACAGATGAAGAAACTGAGGCCCAGAGAAGTTGTGATTTGTCCAAAGTTGCACAGGTGACTTAGGTCCTATGATTCCAAGTTCAAGGCTATTTCCATTGCACAATATTGCCCCTTATCTCAGTTAATTCTTTATTCTGACTTTCCCCTGCCTGACCCAACTCTCTTTTAGCTCTCAGGAGGATGTGGTGGGCACTGGTAGCCAACCCAATATGACTGTGGCAAAGTGATCTCTTCACTCAGAATAAAAAATGAATACTACCAGGAATTGTAGCCCAACTAGCATTGGCTGACAGAGCTGAAATGAGATGAGATACATTCAGAACCATCCTCTCATTTTAATTTGGTAAGAAATCTCACTAAACCTGCTTAGAGCTGGGATGGACCTTAGAAATCATCTAGGCCTATTCCTCCCTCAGTTTTTTTAAGCAGATTAGGAAAGAGAGGTTCAAAGGAACAAAATTACTTAGTTGGGGTCACACAGCATGTTAGTGGCACAGCCAGAATTAGAACCTGTGTCATTTTGACCACTAGTCCCGAGTTCTGGAAATACCAGTAGTAGCCTTGACTTTAATTCCATCCTTCCCTTTGGAATGAACAGACCTGACCACTGAGTAAGAGGGGTTATCAATACTAAGGGATAAACATGGCTACACACCTCACTGCTGATGGTACGCTAATCCCCAAATCTGCACTGATACCCTCTCCTCTGGATACGGACACATAGTGACCTTCCTCTGTGCTCCCTCCTATTTCTTGGGGCTAGGAGGGAGAGAGGGAGAAAACTACGTTTGTGGAGAATATGTCAGGGGCAATGAGAACATCTAGCAACATTAGTCCCTTTGTGCGCCTTAGTAGGCAGTTGGCCTCAACTATGGAAGAGAAATATACCATATGAGAGGGTTCACACCAGGTGTAGGGCCTGAACCTCCCCTAACTTCCTGGGACATTGGGTGATAATCTTGCTATATCCTACGCTGGTTAGACAACACCTGTAGTACTTGTGCTCACAGCCATATTTTTAATAGGAGATTGACATCTGTAAGAAGATCACCAGGACAATGAAAAGGCCAGGACAGATGTAGCATTTACTTCTTTTTTAATTTATTTTTTCTCTTGTTTAAATTTTTTAAACTAAAACTTAAATACACAATAAGAAAAGAAAAATAAACATATTATAAACTTAAATATTGAAACATACAAAATAAGAAAAGAAAAAGAAAGCATTGTCATGTGCACAGCAGAACATGAGAGCATTCAAAATATACAATACATTTCATTTCAAGAAAGCCTATATAATAAATACTGTCCACCTTTGCTTCCTTGTAAGTTTTCTTTTGTTCTCTGCTATGCACAACAGCATTTGTTTCTTAGTGGTTGTTTTTTTTTTGTTTGATTTTTTTTTTTAACAAAGTACCTGTGCTTAGAGGTTTAGTCTCAGGTATTAAATCATAAATTATAGCATTAGGCCGCCATCATCGCAGGACACAATCTAGATGCTTCAGGACATTTATGAAGTAGCGGGGGAGTTATCTTTATTCAGCAGAAGGGATGTCTTCTGCTTTCCAGAATCAGGGAGATGGATCAGGGCACATGTTAATTCAAATACATGATGTGAACTAGGAACACAAGAGAAACGTGAGGTTTCCTGAGGCCTGTACAATCTTAGGTGTGTTTGTGACAGTGGGCACTCCCAAGTGGTCTGTGGGCTGGGCTGCATTGACGGCTGAGTTCCTATGGAAACTGATCACTTTACATGTTGAAATATCTTTGTTGCAGCTGTTTGATCTGAGCCTAAGCTAGGGGAAGAAGGCTTTCGATGAGCTGGGGATAAGACAAAGATGATGCAGGCAGAAAGAGGAAAGGGAGAAAGATCCTGAGTTCTTGGGTAGGCACAGCACTGCTGAGGGAGAAGTAGGTGTGCGACATAAATCCTGACTGAGCTTTTATCCAGTCCAATGGCGTTAATCTTCCCTCTTCTAATAATAGATATTAATAATAATCTATTAATAGCTCTTAAATGTTGGTGAATAGCTCTCTTGGAATGGGAATGTAATCAGAAAATAGCATGCACATATATAAGGATGGGAACTTGGATAATGTATAGGACTGAGGGGATAGAAACCTTTGGGACTTTAGGGTGACATCCTGTGTCTGAAAAATTGCCTTAATAATATCCTCAGGGCTTATTTTAATAAGTGATGTTATCTGATGTGCACCTAAAGTAAGTACTACTATATCCATTATACTATATCCATTGACTTTATATAGTCCCTGAATTCCCCATTAGAGCTTCATTCATTTGGACCTTGAGGTTGCCCATCCCTGGCAAGGTTTTTTCTATCTCCAGGAGTCCCTTGTGATCATGAAAATGCTCCTCAATTACAAAAGGTAAAATAAATAACTTTGATTACATGATATGGAAAAGCAAACAGAAAAAAATCAATACACCTAGGATAAGAAGGAAAGTGTTCAAATGGGAAAATTAGTATTTTGTTTCAAAAAATTTTGTATTAAATTTCTCTGATAAAGGTTTGGTATCCAAGGTATATAGAGAATTAATATAAAACTAGTAGCCAGACCCAATAAACAAAGGATATGAACAAATAGTTATCAAAAGGAGAATTGTAAAGTATTCACAACCACTTGAAAGAATGCTCATAATCACTAATAATAAGAGAAACGCACATAAAAACAACTCCTAGCTTTTACCTTCTACCCTGAAAATTGGCAGAGATGACAAAAAATGTCAATACTCAATGTTGGAGAGGTTGCGGGATTATAAGTATACTAATACGTTGTTGGTGGAGCTGTGAAATGGTACAACCAATTTTGAAAATAGTTTGGAATGATGCAAATAAAGTGATCAAGATGTCCATATTCTTTGAACTAGAGGCTCCATTCCTGAGCTCATATACTCCCAAAGAAGCTACTGATAAGAAGAAAGTATCCATCTCTCTCAAAGTATTTATAGCAGCACTTTTTGTTACAGCAAAGAATTGGAAAGAGAGTAAATGCCCATCAATTGCGGAATGGCTAAACAAACTGTGGTACATGAATGGGATGGAATATTACTGTGCTATTATATATGTGATGACTAGAGAAGCATGGGAAGATTTACATGAAATGATGCAAAGTGAAGCAAGTAAATCCAAGGAAACAATATGCACAGTAATTACTACAAAACAAATGGAAAGAACAACCATACACCAAAAAAAAATCAAAAGCAACAAAGTAACAAAATTGTAAAGATCGAACAGGACTCAAATGAAGAGAAATGAGAGGATATCCCCAACCCACTCCTTCATGGAGGTGGGAGGTCACGGTGGGAGTGGAAGTAGCATCATTGCATATGTGCAATTAACAATACACATATTTTTGGACTTTTTCAATGAGTCGATCAGTTGTGCTGATTTCTTTTCCTCTTAAAAAAAAACACTATTTGTTATATGGGATGGCTCTCTGGAAGGGGGAGAGGGAAAGGAAGGGGGAGGGGGAGGGGAAGGGGGAAGGATGCTGGGAATAACTATGATAATGTTAGGTGGCATTGTTGATACAACACCAGGCCTGGAGTCAGGAAGATCTGAGTTCAAATGTGGCCTCAGATACTTACTAGCTGTGTGACCCTAGGTAAGTTATTTAACCTCTGTTTGCCTCAGTTTCCTCATCTGACAAATGAGGATAATAATAGCCCCTGCCTCCCAGGGTTATTGTGAGAATCAAATGAGATCATTGTAAAGTGCTTAGCACAGTGCCTGGCACATGTAAGCACTATATAAACATTAGCTATTATTATTATTATAATGTAAGAAACAGAAGACATCAATTAAAACTTAAAAAAAGAAAAAAATGCCCCTTAGAGGGCTTACACCTTAAATGATCAGCTTTTCCAATAGTTAAAGCATGGCTTTTGTAGGATGGTCACAGAACTGTTAGGAATGGGGGAGGGGAGGGGAAAGGATGTCAGGAAAGTAGAGATCCCTAAGGTATACTAATTCTTTAAAAACTAGCAGATCAGTGCCCTTACCCTCTGTGTGAGTCTCTCTCTCTTCAACTCAAAGCTGTCACCACACAGGGTTCTGTTCTATAACTCTCTTTCCTACATAAACTTTCCAAGGAGCCAGAGAAAAAGGTGAGCCTTTCTGTGGTTTCCCATTAAGTGAGGGCTTCTCCTTTTTCTCCATTCCAAAGACTACTGTGTTAGGGATCTAGGATTTGGAGGTAAGTTTTCATCTAATGTACTTGTGCTATGGAGAATGGCTTTTCTCCTCTGTCCCCTGCTCTGGAGCCGGCAGGATTAGGTGGAGGATTTGTGGCCTAAACTGCCTCTAATCTGTAGCTAAATTTAGAAGCAGGACTGACATCCCCCACGGTTTTCTTTTTTTCTCTGATAGGGAGGTTCCTAGATACAAGCCTCACAGTAGCAAGTCGGAGAGAGAAAGGGAGAGGAAGGGTAGGGGGTGGTGTCTGTGGGCAGCTCTGACTCCACGGAAGGAGGCCTATCCAGACATGGTGATGTGGCTTGTGATCCATATCAAGCATTCTTAGCCCCTGCCCTGTGAAAAATTAAAACCCACCCCACCCCATCTCATCTATTCCCAACCTTGTTACTCAGTGACAGGACAAGTTGATAGGGAGCACTAAATTGCTTTATAGGACTAAGTGAATTTATTCCAATCCCAAGGTCTAATGAACTTAGGTCATCATAGCATTGATGCTCCCCTGCCCTGCCTCAGTCCTTGACTTCCCCCACCCCAAATACCAACAGAGCCATTGCCACCTGCCAGGCTCTCTTTCGGCTCTAGATCAGGTAGCTGGGTGGCACAGCAGAAGGAGCATTGAGTCTGGAGTCAGGAAGACCTACATTCAAATTAGCCTCAGATGTTTACTAGCTGTGGGACTGTAGGCACAGTATGACCACTAACCTCTGTTTGCTCGCCTGTAAAATGGGGATAATTAGTAGTACCTACCTCAAAGGGTTGTTCTGAAGATCCAATGGGATAATAATTGTAAAAGCACAGGCATATGGTAAATGTTATATAAATGTTAGCTATTATTATCAGGGGTTTTAAACTTGGGCTCTATGACCTTTTTTTTTAATTATAACTCTCAGGATGAGTGGTTTCTTTTGTAATCCTATATGTTTTATGCTTTTAAAAACATTATTCTGAGAAGGGGTCAACAGGCTTCACCAGCCACTGCCACAAGGGTCCAGGGCACAGATTCACCATCATTACAGTGGTCCTCACTCCCAGGATGGTCTGACTTTGATACGATTTCCTATTCACACCTGCCTTACGACTCACAGGGAATTCAGGGCCAACCTCCCCTTAATTAAGTGAGTATTCTGTTGTCTTGTTTTGTTTCGAGATCGCTTCCTGAAATTCAGTCTTTTGGCTTCTTGAGCAGTTGGAGGGAATGCTGCTGTGCCAGTGGGGAAGAGCAATTCTCAAGATCTGTAGAGAATCACTTGGGCCCTCCTTAGGGGAAACAAGAACACCACAGTGGGGGGAAGGGAGGCAACCTCCCCCCCCCCAACGTGGTGGCATCAGGTTAGAATGAGAGTCTGGGGAAATCTTGAAAGAGAATATAAACCAGAAAAGGGCAACCTGTTGTAGCGAAGGGTAGGGGAAGGACAGAAGGCAAAAAGGGGTGGGTCGAAGCCAAGCACATTTCTTTCCTGGTTACCCACAGCAGATTATTTGTGTTGGCTGGTTGCTCCCTTGCTGAGTTCAGCAAAGTCTTCTCCTAGAATTGTAGCACAGGAAGGTACCCTAGGAATCATTTCATTTAACTCCTTTTTACTACCAATGGTGCTACTTCCACCACCACCATGACCTGGCATCACATGGTGCTTTATAGTTTACAAAATGCTTTACACTGTCATTTTGATACTTCAGATAATGGGAGATAAATAGTATTGGGTTATCGCCATTTTATAGATGAGGAAACCGAAGCTCAGAGGGGAGAGAAGTGACTTTCCCAAGGTCACATAGTTTTGTAAAGGCAGAGCCAAGTCTAATATAGTCAGGTCTCTTGACTCCTAGTCAAGTGCTCTTTCTCCTACTTGTTAAATAAACAAATGTTGCTATAGGCCAGTGAATGGAAAGTGGGTTCACATTCAGAACAAAAGACCACTGGTGACCAGAAACCTGAAATTCTTCCTTTCAGTACTGCCTTCATCTCACATCTACCCCAGCAACTTTCCTTTTTTGACTCGTTTCAGTGGTGTCCTACTCTATGGGATCCCATTTGGGGTTTTCTTGGCAAAGATACTGGAGTGGTTTGCCATTTCCTTCTCCAGCTCATTTTACAGATGAGGAAACTGAGGGAAACAGGGTTAAGGGATTTGCCCAGAGTCACACAGCTAGGAAGTGTTTGAGGCTAGATTTGAACTCAGGAAGATGAGTCTTCCTGACTCCAGGCCCAGTGCTCTGTGCACTATGGTGCCACCTAGCTCCCCTAACATTTCTTCAGTCTAGCAGTATTTTAAATCTACTAGAGTGCCTAGTGGGACTTGCCTACATCAGGGTGAGACAGGAGGAGGAGACATGGTCTTGTCCTTAGGGAGCTTATTATTTGGCTGAGGAAACTGAGCTTGGGGTAAACATTGACTGAACCTAAGTGACAAGACAGAGGCAATCAAGTTCAAGTCCTTTGGGAAAGAAGTGTCTGGACTTCTTTACACTGGGAGAAGAGACTTGTTGCCTCAGGATGCCCGCTGCAAGGGGGGCTGTAAAATGACCCTATGCTGTCCAGTTCTGGGGCTACCTATTGGGAGAAATGGATCATATAGAATCTGAAGTCAGCGAGTAGATTTCAGAGGATCTATAAACTTAAATAGGAAAAAAAATCGCATCTTCATTTTCTCTAGCTGAAATCTAGCTTTTCTTTCAATTCCTTAGGAATCTTACTCTGTGGAAAGCTCCATAGGCTTCACCAGCCTGCCAAAAGGGTTAATGTCATACAAAGGATCTAGAACTAATCCAGAATAGAGTGAAACCATGTCTTTGGAGAATTAATTGAAGGAATTAAAGATGCTCTTAGCATAGAGAAGAAAAGACTTAGGGGGGCATGTTAACTGCCTTCAAATTTTTGAAGTGTGGTCAGAGGGTCAGATTTAGTGCAGCTCCACAGGGGAAAACTAGGACCAAGAGCTGGAATTTACAGGAGGGAGATTTTAGCTTAGTAAACAGAAGGGTGTTGTTTTTGTTTTGTTTTTTTAACAAAGTAAGGTAGATCCCTTTGTGAGAGGATGAGTTCCTCATTACCGGAGGTATTCAGAGACCTGTATGATCATTTGTTGGGACTATTGTGGTGGGGATTCATGCCTTGGTGGAGGGGGGGGCGAGTGGTGAATGTTGTACTAGTTGTTTTCTAAGGTCTCTTTCAATGCTGTGATTCATTCCTGGGGTGGAGGGAGAGGGGTGATAGCCAACAAGAAGACTGTTCCAAAAGCCACAGCAAAGGAAAGAGTCCTCAGTTCTTTCAGGAGCCCCTGCACATGAAGGGATGCTAACATAATTCCAATAACTCATTAAAAAAAAAACAACCTCAAATTCTACTGGCTAGAGAGACAAAGATCCTATACAGCTTATATGGCATCCAGAAGTATGAGTTCTGATCTTTAAGAAGGTGAACTTTCTGTCTTTGAGGCAGCCAGGCTTACACATGTCCCTACTGCCTCCCACCATCCATACAGGAAGAGACTGTGTGGGTTTAGAGAAGCTTATGGCCAGGGCTCCCTCATAGGGGACCGAGGACAGACTGAGCCTAGTGTGGTTTCTTCGGCTGTGGTTATTTAGTCTTTCCCTTGCCAGCAGTTGACAATGGCCTGTTTCAGAGCAGCAGGGGCCAGCCTCTCACTTTCTTGGCTCTGGGCTCTCCTGGCAGATCAGTTCTCTAGGTGGCTGCTTGGGGGAGGAATTCCTGCCTCAGGCCTGGGGCCTCTTGGGGCCCTCTGCCTCTAAGTAGGACACCTCTTCCACCCCTTTCTAAACAAGGTAAATCTCAATGAGACCGACCAGCTGGGAAGAGAAAGCTAGTATGGAGGCATAATCTTTAATGTTGATGAAAATTTCAGTGACCTCTGGGCCTGGGATCTTTGCAGCCATGAAGACAGGAGAAGAGGAAATAGGCATGAGCAAGAGGGATGAGGGGTGACCTTCTACCCTAAGAATTGGGACCTTCTTATGAATAATGAAGGACAGGAACAGGTTTAGGAGAGGGAGGGTTGATCGAAGTTCAACTGGGTTGATTCACCTTGTTTTGGAAAACTCTTTGTTAAGAATGTCTCCTTTTATTGAGGTGAAATTTACCTCCCTCACTTTCCCTCTTCCTACCCCCAAAATACTTCCCATCTCTTGGTCCTAGTTTCCCCCCATGGAGCCACAATGAAGAAGTCTGATCCCTTCAAATTGAAGACAGTCATCATGTCTTCCGAAGTTTTTTTCTCCTCTATGCTTAGTTACTCAGGGCCCCTCAAACTGTGCTTTCCTTCATCTCTAGCTCCTCCTTTATTTTTCTTATCTGTGCTTGCTTCTCTCTCTCTCTCTCTCTCTCTCTCTCTCTCTCTCTCTCTCTCTCTTCTCCCCATCTCTCCACATCTGTCTGTTATTTTCCATTATCACCTGCCCATGATGCTACTCCATCCCTGCCTCTCTCTTGTACAGTTGGCTCCTATTGAGAATCAAGTCAGTTTCTTCTTGCCCACTGTTCAGCAGAGATGAGAGTCAGCTGATGGCCATATCATAGCCCTGCAGACCTTTGGATATAGTCATTGTTTTGCTATTATCATCTAATACTATCTATTGTTTTTTAATATTATAAATGAGAATATACAAAAGTTAATCAATATCTGGGGAAGTGCTTATCGGAGATTAGAAGGGAAAGGAAAATTCTCCCATAATCTTCTTTTTGCCTCCCCTTTCTGCATTAAGCACATATTTAGGCCCATATTGTCATTGCTCACCTTCTAATGATTCCACATTCTACTAGTTCTTTTTGGGAGAGGGAAGTGAGGTACAGAGGGAGTATTATTCAGTATGGTTTTGGTCAATGTGAAATAGCTGGGGTAATACCTTTGGGGAAATAGCCTGCTATAGTGGATTGAGGGTAGGCTTTAGAATCAGAAACACCTGGGTTCAAATTCTGCCTCTGTCACACATGAGCTGAATGATCCTGAGCTCAATCTCTCAGTGCATCAGTTGATTAAGACTCTAAATTAGAAGTCAGTAGTTGATTTGTGTTGGTGGAGGGAATTTCCATATCTTCCCTGTTTCCCTTCATTAGCTTGCCATGCCAATATAGCATACTCAATATACCACTCTGTTATCAATCACTGTTGACTCATCAAAGCCACAGTGATCCTTGGAAGGTTGTTTTTGTTTTTCAAATACACTTACTGCTATTCCTTCTTTAACCTGTCTGAATGGATATTCCACAAACTGAGAAACCACATTCACCACAGAAATAATATACACAATATATTTGACAAAAATTTTTATAAAATAATTCTGGGCAAGGTGGAGAGATGTGGGCTGAACGACAGTATGGTGAGGCGGATTCAGAGCTGGTTTAACAACCAAGTGGGAATTAGTGAATGGATGTCGAATTGTATGAAAGTCTCTAGTGGAGTGCCATAGACCTTTGTCCTTGGTCCCCTACTGTTCAACGTTTTAATAAGTGACTTGGATGAAGGCGTATGCTTGTTAAATCATGCTTGTTAAATATGCAGAGTCCATAAAGCTGGAGGGGTAGCTGATGTGTTGTTTGTCTGGATTGGGATCAAATAACACTTTAATCAGCTAGGACAATGGTTATCAAATGTTTTTGCTTCATGGCACAATATTCTTTGCTCGAGGATTTGAGTTGTAGTGAACATTTAAACTGAAGAGTTCTCAGGAAGTCAGGCCTCCAGACCTATTACTCAGGCTTTCATATTCTTCCATCTCTCTTTCTCCTGCCCCACCCTTCACCCTCTTTCTTTACTTCAGAAGAGGCAGCTTTGTGCCTCTTCTCATAGAGCTGCCATTGTTACCCTCCTGACACCAAACCAGAAATAGCAACTGGGAATACTCATCTTCCTGAGTTCAAATCTGTCCTCAGGCATTTATTAGTTGTGTGACCCTTAACCCTGTTTGCCTCAGTTCCCTCATCTATAAAATGAGCTGAAGAAGTAAATGGTAAACCACTCCAATATCTTTGTCCAGAAAACCCCAAATGGGGTCACAAAGAGTTAGACATGACTGAAAACAACTGAACAACACCACCAATACCAAACTGGGTATTAGCTGAGAAATGTACAAATCTCGGAGTATAGGGAGAAGGGGTTCATGTCACCTAAGTGAAATGAAGATGTAAAGTCTTACAACTCAGTTTTAAAAATCAACTTTGGGAGTATAGGTTTGAGGAAACAAAGCTAGATGACAGTCCATGTGGAAAAAGACCTTGAGGTTTAGAAGTAGACTTCAAGCTCAGTATTAAACAACTGGATGACATGGCAACCAAAAAATGTAAACTGGATTTAAGCCATATTATTTAGAAATCTGTCCAGGAAAAGGAAAGTCATGGTCCTACTGTATTCTGCCCTAGTCAAGTCACATCTAAGATACTGTGCGCAGTTCTGAGGACCATGTTTTAGAAAGGACATTGACAAGCTAGAATGTGCCCAGAAGGGATTTGAGACAGTGCCATAACTGTCGGGAGTAAGAAGGATATGATAACTGTTTTAAAGTATTTGAAAAGCTGTCATGTAGAAGGATTACATTTGTTTTGCTTGGTCTCAGAGTATAGATTTAGGAAAAATACAAGCAAATGGCAGAGAGGCAAAGGATAGTTAAATCTCTTTTAGCTAAGAGCTGTGAACCATTTCTCCAAATCAGACTATTTACAGTAGGTAGGAAATACCCATGCTAAGTTCATGTCTACTCCTGGAATCTTGATTCTCTGCTAGCATCTTTTCAAGCTCCCTCAGTTCAGGTCTCATCTGACATATGGCCAGAAACCCATTTTAGTTCTTAGTTCTATTGATGCCCTCTCTGCCCCCCCTTCCTTGCTTAAGTAAATATTCCCAGGGCTCTATTTACACAGAAAAGGAGCAAAGCAAAACTGTGGTAAGGGAACTGATTTCAACCTTTTCCTATGCAAATCACAGGGGCTAGGCAAGTGGGAAAAGATGATGACCTACATTCCATCCCAGCAACAAATTGTAATCCAATCTCTCTTTGGTCTTCCTATGTAATTAATTTCTTCATCGTATATCAGTAAGTACTTCTAAAGTATTTGAAGGTATTTGAAGAGTTACTTCTCAAGTGGTCTGTTCTCTTTCCAGGTTCTTTCACTGCAGTCCCAGTAGAATGTAAGCTTCTTGAGGGCAGGGACTATTTTGGTTATTGTGCTGTCAATGTCAGTAGTTGATTTGTTGCTACAACAGAGTTGATTTGAAGCTAGTAATTTACTAGACAAAATATTCATGGAAAGAGCAAAGGAAAACTTCCACAAAGCCATAGCACTAATGATTTGATTCAAAGGGCTTCAGTTAATGACATGTGACTGTCATTCTTATGTCTATTAGTGATTAGCAAGTTAGTAGAGTATTACCAATAATAGTGGTTTACACGGATATTGGACTTCATACTTTGCAAAATGCTTTCCTATCAACAGCTGTATAAGGTATTATCTTTGTTTCATACAGATGAGGAAACTGAGGTTCAAGAGGTTAAGTGACTTATAGAGGAGTAAAGAGTAAGTGGCAGAATGGTACAATGGAAAAAACCTTGGCTCTGGAGTCAGAGGACCTGAGTTCAAATCCCATGTCTGAGACTTTGAACAACTCAACCTTCTGGACCTCAGTTTTCTCATGTTTGAAATGAGAAGGGTTGGACTAGAATTCCTTCTAGCTCTAGTGCTATAATCCTATGAATGTGGACTTGAACCCAATTCTTCTGACTCCAATATTAATTATACCAGATTATTT
>CM053624.1:52221966-52236604 GCA_028646595.1 Phalanger gymnotis
TTTTTAAGGTAGTATTTTCTTCAGTGGTCTTTTGGACCTCCTTTTCCATTTGACTAATTCTGCCTTTCAAGGCATTCTTCTCCTCATTGGCTTTTTGGAGCTCTTTTGCCATTTGAGTTAGTCTATTTTTTAAAGTGTTATTTTCTTCAGTATTTTTGGGGTCTCCTTTAGCAAGTCATTGACTTGTTTTTCATGGTTTTCTTGCATTACTCTCATTTCTCTTCCTAATTTTTCCTCTACTTCTCTTACTTGCTTTTCCAAATCCTTTTTGAGCTCTTCCATGGCCTGAGACCAATTCATGTTTTTCTTGGAGGCTTTTGATGTAGGCTCTTTGACTTTGTTGGCTTCTTCTGGCTGTATGTTTTGGTCTTCTTTGTCACCAAAAAAAGATTCAAAGTCTGAGTCCGAATCTGAGACCATTTTCGCTGCCTGTTCATGTTCCTAGCCAACTACTTGACCCTTGAGATTTTTGTAGGGGTACAACTGCTTGTAGAGAGTACACTCTCCTAAGCTTGAGGGGCTGTGCTGCTATTTTCAGAGCTACTTCTACACAGAAAGCTCTGCCACACCAGCACTCCTTCTCCCCTAAGAACCGCCAACCAGGATTGCAGCCCAGATCCAGGCAGGGCAAAGCAAGCTTTGCACGCCAGCTCTCATCTGAGGCTTAATTCCTCCCACCAGGTGGGCCTAGGGCCCAAAGCAACTGCAGCTGTAGTTCTGTAGCTGCACCATCTCTGCTGCCCCCGGGGCAGTGGCCAATTGCAAACTCCTTTCACTCTGTCCCTTGCAGCTTTTCCCACTAACCTTCTCTGTTGTCTTTGGTGTTTATGGGTTGAGAAGTCTGCTAACTGCCACAGCTCATTGATTCAGGGTGCTACGCCTTTTCTGCCTGGGTCCTGGTCTGGTTGGTCCTGGTGTGGCCCACGCTGGGCTCTGCTCTGCTCCACTCCCAGCTCCATGTGATAGACCCTTTCCAGTGACCATCCAGGCTGTCCTGAGCTGGAGCCCTGCTTCCCTTTGCTATTTCGTGGGTTCTGCAGCTCTAGAATTTGTTCAGAGCCATTTTTGTAGGTGTTTCAAGGGACCTGGAGGGGAGCTTAAGCAAGTCCCTGCTTTCCAGCAGCTATCTTTCAGAGCCATTTTTTACAAGTGTTTGGAGGGACTTGGGGGAGAGCTTAAGCAAGTTCCTGCTTTCCAGCCACCATCTTGGCTCCACCCCTCTAGCCTCCATTCTTTACCCTCACTGGAAGTGAGGTGTAACCAAGGAGGTAAAAAATTCTTGGACAAGTCATTTTTCTGGTCCCTGTGTCCTCATCTGTAAAATGAAAGGATTTGTTAGATCTCTAATATTTCTTCCACAAGTAACATTCTTTGACACCATGACTATCATTCTTCAGGGTCCATGTCAACTCCTGCCTTCTCCATGAAGCTTTCTCTGACTACCCAACTCACACTGATGTAGTTCTCCAACATTAGACTTTCTGTCTGTACCCCACCATCAATACTTAATCAATTATCACTCCCTATAGCACTTTTAACTTTACCTGAAATGTTTAATCCATCATTTTATCCTTACATTATGAGGAAGGTAGATCCTTTCTTGTCTGTGTATGGGTGTTGTCTCCTTGGGGTGTCATCAAGGTACATAAATGCTGTGTTCTCCTCTATGACCCAACATCCTGATTATCCTCATGAGGGGCTTAGTAAATTAAAGAGGAGTAAAAAGTAAGGTATCAATGGACTGGAGTATCTACAAGGTCATTCCTCAACTCTGACATTCTATAATTAGATGACATTATTTAAGTAAATGGAAGTTTGTGGTTTGTCCAAGTTATACTACTAAGCATGGCCTAGCATTTGAAGTTCCTAAGTCCCAAGTTTCTTCCTTATCTACTGAGATACATTAATGTCCCTATTTACTGTCATTGGCAAATGTTCCTTTTCCTAGCCTTTCCAGCCTTATGAAAAAATTTGGCAACTTTCTGGGCCTGAGAACTAAGAGTAGTTGGCTCCCAAGAGTTTTAATCTTGGGTGATGAGTGGCAGGTCCCCCATCCTCCTGCCCCTCCCAAACCAATCCTCTGCCACAGTGTCTGGCTTGGCAGCCACACAATAACCCTGCCTGTTTATACTGGGGCCTAGACAGACCACACTATCTCAAGGGCATACTAAAAAACAAAACAAAACAAAAACCCCTAACCACAGTTGCTAATCAGGATGCACTTTCCCTGAGGCGGAGAATACAGTAGGCACCCAGGATACTGAAAGACAGTGATTCCTGGTCTACTTTATTCTTTTTTAAAACAAAAATTCAATTCTTAAAGAATTTTGAGTTCTAAATTTTCTCCCTCCTACCTTTTCTCCCACTCATTGAGAAGGCAAGAAAAGCAAAACCCATCACAAATATGTATAGGCAAGCAAAATAAATTCCCGCATTAGGCATGTTGAGAAAGGAAGGAAGGGAGGGAGGAAGGAAGGAAGGAAGGAAGAAAGGAAGAAAACATGTTTCAATATTCACTCTTGAGTTTATCAGCTCTCTACCTGGAAGTGAATAACATGTTTTATCTTAAGTCCTTTGGAATTTTGTTAGGTCATTGTGTTGATTAGAGTTTCAAAGTCTGTGAAAGTGGTTTATTTTTACAATATTGTTGTTATTGTATAAATTGTTCTCTCAGTTCTGCTCATTTCACTTTGGATCAACTCATACAAGTCTTCCAAGGCTTTTCTGAAACTATCTCTTTCATCATGTCTTATAGTACAATAGTATTTCATCACATTTATATACCATAACTTGTTCAACTATTACCAATTCGATGGGCACCCCTCAGTTTCTAATTCTTTGCCACCAGAAAAAGAACTACTATAATTATTTTTGTACAGATGGGTCCTTTTCCTCTTTCTTTGATCCCTTTGTGGTATAGACCTAGCAGTGGAATTGTGGGGTCAAAGGGATGCAGAGCTTAAAAGCTTTTGGGGCATAGTTCCAAATTACTTTCCAGAATAGTTGAACCAGTTCACAGCTCTATCAACAGTGCATTAGTGTACCTGTTTCCCCACAGTCGCTCCAGCATTTGTCTATGACCCTTTCTGGGGCCTGGCCTTCCAGTCAAACAATAATTCTTCCCTAAGAATCTGTCCCAAAGAAGCTTCCCAGTCTCAGTGTGAACACACTACATGGCTCCATTCTCTCAGTTATGACTTCCCTCTGGTGATACCCCATGAGCTGGAAAAGAATTAGCATTATAACAATGAGGCTTGGAATCTTGCTCCCCACTTTCCTGAGGTATGGTAGGAAATCCTATTCTGCCTTGGAATTCTCCAAACCTCAGTGGGTCCCATGGGCATTGGCTTTCTTGTGCTATTCCTCTTTTCTCCATTTTGGGGTACATGTGATCATTCACAGAAGGAGCACAGGTAAGAATCGAGCCCTACTGAGTCTTCATGAAAATTTCTCAGGCCAAAACTCCAGAGCTGGAATTCACAAAGGTGGAATCATCTTATATGCATCCTGGTCTAGAGTAGTCCACACTATGAGATGCATATATTAGGTTTTACGAAATGTTTCCTGGTTTCATATGTCTTATTGCCCTTTCTGAGGGCAGCTCTGACGCTCTGAGGAATTCTTCCTCCTCCTCTTCCCGAAGATTGGGCCCCTCCCAAAAGACATTGATTTCAAATTCTATTTCCCATCAGAGCTTGGGTCCCCTCCCCACCAAAAGAAGCACCTTGGTGACGTTTTTCTTATGGTGAGGACTTATGGTTTTATGGCCTTAGACAGCAATTTACCTGCTGAACTTCTTGGCAGTTGGGAGTTGGTCTTTTATGCAACAATGATACTATCACTTGTACTTGATGAGTCAGGTCTACTGACAAGCACACTCTCTGAGTCCTATAATGAACAAGTCCTTGGCTTCCTGGAAACACTTAGCTTTTACTTTCAGCATGAAGAACTACAAATACAGTGAGTATAGCCTGTCCCTGAAGGTCACCTAGATAACCTACTCAACCCCAGCGAGGTTGAGCCTGAACTGGAGATAGTGGCAGATTAAGTGTGATAGGGAGCAGCAAATCCAAAGGAGGCAATGATCTTCAGGTTAAGCCATATAAAGTGCTTTGACACTCTATTGCTATTTATCTATATAGTGCTATTTATGTTGGACTTTAAGAAGAGGTCAATGGTAAAATTATCATTATCTTCATTTGACATTTGAGGAAAGTGGATATCAGAGAAGTTATGATTGGCCCTTAATTACAAAGTAAGCATTGAAGCTGGGATTCAATCTGATTCCAAATCTAGTGTGTTTTCTATATAATAGAAAGGGCTAAGTATGCCATACCTCTCAGAGTGAGGCAAAAGACGGCTGAAGTATTCACTCTCTAAGGTTCCAAATAATACTTGTTAAACTGAATTGAATGGCCCACACAAAGAACATTTTTTTTTTCTGCCAACAGAATGGAATGCCTTCAATGAACTTCTATTTCCAAGTTTACAGTTTGGGAAGACTAAGTGCCTGTCAGCACCTCCCAGTGTGAAGAAGGCTGGCCACAAGGTAATTATCATTATCATCATCAATATTATTATTTACCACAATAACCCATGAAACAGACAAAATGACCTACATATAGCCCCCTTTTGCTTCTACCATGATAATGGTGGACAAATTGCGATAGAGGGTGCCAAGAATCACAATTCTTAAACCATCTACTTTCATCAATTTAATTGTTGGTTTTCTCAGTATCAGATTTTTACCCAAAGACCAATGAAGTGACCTACTCTTGGTTGAAGTGCCAGATAGATGGAAGGGTAACTCTCCTTGGAGAGGTTAATAAAGGAGCTGTTAGACTTTGTTTCATCATGTACACAAAAGCAAAAAAAAGTTATCAGTCCAAGAGCTAACTGGATGGAGTAAGTGGTCAAAGGATATGAACCAGCAAACTGTTAACAACCATATACTCCAAATCATTAATAGTAAGACAGATGTAAATCAAAACAACTCTGGGTTTTGCTTCACACCCATCAAGTTGATGAAGAGGACAAAAGATGGAAATAGTTAATATCAGAAGGGCTGTGGAAAGACAAGCACGCAGATCTGCTAATTGGCACAGCTGTGAATTGACTCAACATTTCTGGAGAGTAATTTGGAGTTGTGCTAAAAGAGTAAGTAAAGGGGTCAGGTCCTTTGACACAGATATATATATGTGTGTGTGTGTGTGTGTGTGTGTGTGTGTATGTGTGTGTAGACATATATGTGTGTATATATATATATGTATATATGCATATACATATATAAATGTATATTTCAAGGTAGTCGAAGACAGAAAGATCCCATATACACCAAACTATTTATAGCAGCACTTTTTGGGGATAGCAAAGAACTGGAAAAAAAAGCATAGCTGCCTATCAATTGGGCAACAGCTCAACAAACTGTGGAACGTGAACATAGTACAATTTTACTGCACCATACAAAACAACAAACATGAAGGATTCAAAGATGCATGAAAAGACATATATGAACTGATACCAAAAGAAATAAGCAGAGGCAGTAAAACAACAAACACAAGTACAATGTAAGAGGAAATTAAACAACAACGATTCCTGAACACTGTGTCATTATAATGACCAAGCCTGGCCCTGAAAAAGAGTTCAGAAACTTCTCTCTCTCTTTGTAAAAGTGGAAGACTACGGGTGTGGAATATGGCATATTCTGTCAGGAAGAATTGATATGTTGATTAGTTTTCTTGGATTACTTTTCTTCTTTCTTTTAAAAACCTTTTTATAAGGGATGGCTGGCTGTGTAGGGAAGGGGTGAGGGACATAATTGGAAACGAAGGTGATATCAAAAAACAGATGACATCAATAAAAATCAGATTTTAAAAAACCAGTTAAGTGTAATATGAAAGGAACCAAGATGTGCATAGGTATGTCACTGGAAATGGAAACTAATTCTGTAATATTATTTCCTATGTGTTGAAATAGCTGAATTTAAAAAAAAGAGATAATGATTCATTGTGACTCTCAGTATTCATGGTGAGCATCATCATTATCATCCTAGGTAGAATATAAACTAATATCTATTGGTGAAGATGAAGAAATAGAGAAGTTTTACAAGGAACTTAAGATCCTCCTAACCATGTCAATATTTATTTTTGTTGGGATTTTTTTTTTGGAGGGGGAGGGCAGGGCAATTGGGGTTAAGTGACTCGCCCAAGGTCATACAACTAGTAAGCGTATCACGTGTCTGAGGCTGGATTTGAACTCAGGTCCTCCAGACTCCAAGGCCAGTGCTCTACTCACTGAGCCACCTAGCTGACCCCATCAATACTTACTTTGACACTTGGTTACTTCCAGGTACTCAGCATAAAGCAAGTGCTTAATAAATGCTTGTTGATTTGACTTGAATATAAAAGTTGATCTTGCTTTATCCAAAAAAATGGGATCTGGGAAGATACTAGTAACTATCACTCCATATGCCTGCTTTTAATTCTCTCTATACAATGAGAAATGGAAATCGTCTAGGAATATATCGAGTAAGCTCTCCATGAAAACATAAGTAATAGTAGCAGTCTTTTGCTGGTAGTTTTCTGTAACAGACTACATCTCTATAGTCACTTTGTATGAGAAATAGAAAGAATGTAAGAGCCCATTGAGAGAGCATGGTGTAACAGGTAGAGTCAGCCTGGGAGGCAGGAAGACCCAGGTTCAAATCATGCTTCTGACACACACTAGCTGTATGATCCCAGGCAAGACACCTAACACTCTGAAGACTACAAGTTGCAGAAGAGTTGTAGATTTGTACTACCTCATTGAGTTTCCTCATTGAGATTTATCTATATCAATAAAATCAGAGTTCTAGACCAAATTAGAAAAAATAGATCTCCCATGATGTTCTATGACTTTAAGAAAGTGGTTGCTTTGGTACAACAAAATGCTATATTTGTAAGGTTTCTCTACTGATGATGACTTTGTACTAAGCATACACAGTCTGGAAACACTATGAAGCCTTTCAACTGACATTTACAACTGAAAAAGAGAACAATACAGCCTTCCATGATGAAAGCATGAAGTGTACCCAAAAAAGCTCTTTGCCCAAGCTACAACATGCTGCTTTCAAATTAGGCCACCAATGTGTGTATTTTGAAGAGGCACTGCAGAGATGAGCAATGCATCTGGGCTCAGAACTGGATAGTCAATCTGGATTGCATTTGGGAACTTAAACAGTGTTTTAAATGTTCCCAAACTGTTTGCTGCCAAAAAAGATAACCCCTTTAGCACCAGCATTCTTCCTATAATGTGATTCAGCAGCATACCACAGAGCACCCCAATTTAAAAAGAATTAAGACTGAAAATAACCATAAGGACAATGGAAAGATACACATGGGCACAAGCCAACTACAGCATATCACCAGGGACAACTTATGCACAGGAGGAGGCATCAAAGATATGATTGAGGATAATATGACTGGGAAGAAAGTATGGCAGTTATGGAGTCATAATGAAAAATAACAGACATATGGCTCAAGGGTATATTGGTATCCCTAAGACTCTGAAAGAAAAGAAAAAGGCCTCTTGAGATTTAGGTAGATCATCTATTAGGATTTATAAGGAAACATGGGCAAGAATTGCACAAAAGAAGATCCATATTAGTGAAGGAATTATATATATATATATGCATATATATGTATACATACATATGTGTGTATACATATATACACATACATATATATACTCATATACACACATTTATGTATGAGTGTATATATATCGTAGAAATCACTGACTAAGTACTGATCTCAGTCTCAGAGGGATTCATATAAGGAGTTTTTAGGCCTTATGAAGGCAGAGTCATAAATCAAAGGCTGTGTCCTCTTTAAAAAAGAGTCATTGGAGGGGAAGCATGAGGAAGAAAGACAAACCAGGACCTGAATTCTGAGGGACGGATAAGTCCAAAGGTGCCATTAATGCTGGACTGCTTAATCTTTTGAGACTGTGGTGAATTGGTCAATTGGATTGAGATTCAGGATATGTGTGACTCAGTTTCCCAGTATGGGTTACAGTAGATGATCTGTAAGTTTCTTTTAGCTATGGATTTGATCTGTAGGTGGATTACCTATTTACTGGTTAAATTTCAGGCTGTTTTCTCCTAGATCTTGGCATGTTCCCCAGGCCCTGCAATCAGTCAGTGTTGGAGAGACAGATTAATTGTACTACAGAATAGTCTGAGTTCAGTAAAATTATGAAGATATATCTGTTGCAAAAATAAATCTCTTTTGCCATTCCCTCCTCCCCCTTCTCCATCTGTCCATCTTCTATCTTTTGTTCTAGTTTCTTCTGCATGTGCTATCAGGTATTGGTGGGTTTCAGAGCAGCTGATGGAAGCCAGTAGTGAGTTGGAGGAGCAGAGATCAAGGAGAAGCTACTTTTGGAGGGGGTAGGGTAGGCAAGATGACTGATTACTTGCTAGGATGCTGTAGGAAGGATTAATTCATCAAGCAGGTTGTCAGACCAGGTGACCTCTCAGGGTCATGTCTGAGACTCCAAGCCTGGTGTGGCTAGGGCAGTACTGGTTCTACAAGCCTGGAGAAAGACAAATATATTAATATTGTTCCAGCTTTCAAAAGAGGGAGAAGAATGGAACAAACAAATTATAGGCCAGTGACCTTGACTTTGATACTTGGAAAACTTCATCTAGAGTATATTAGCAAAAGAATGGTTGGTGAACAGCTAGAAAAAAAGGAATGCTGATCACAGAGAATCAGCATGGTTTCATCAAGAACAGGTCACACCACGCAAAACCAATTTCTTTTTTTGATGGGTTTATTAGGCAGATAAATAATGGGAAATAGTTTTAGCCATAACTACAAATAGCTATAGAAATAGTTTATTTAGACTATTTTTTAAAATAATATTCTTCCTAATTGCATGTACAAACAATTTTTGACATTTGTTTTTTAAAATTTTGAGTTTCAAATTCTCTCCCTCCCACCCTTCCCTCCTCCCCGAGACGGTAAGCAATTTGATATCAGTTATACGTGTGCAATCATGCAAAACATATTTACATATTAGTCATGTTATGAGCTTACTTAGTTTTAGCAAGGCATTTGATAAAATAGAGAGCTGTGGGCTAGATGATAGAACAGTTAGGCAAATTCAAAACTGACTGAATGATCACACTCAAAGAATAGTCATTAATGGGCCAATGTCGTTATGAAAGGAAATTTCTAGTAGAGTGCTTCAGGGATCTGTGTTGGCCAATGCTGTTCTACATTACTTTCAATGACTTAGATAGACATAGATATCATGTTTGTCAAATTTGCAGATGACAATGCTAGGAGGGACAGCTAATATATTGAATGACAAAATTAGGAACTGAAAAAATGTTGACAGGCTAGAACATTGGGCCAGTTCTAACAAGATGAAAAATAAAAGGGATAAAAAAGTATTATATTTAGGTTCAAAAATTCAACTATCAAAGTATAGGTTAGAGGTCTAAAAACGACCTTGGGATTTTAATGTATTAACAATGCGACAGGCACAGTGACAGGGAATGGACCTGTGATTTATTTGTATCAGGAATTCTAGGAGAGGAAGCTCCCTCTACCAGAGCAAGTTGGCACTGGCACCTACTCTGCAACTTACTGTCGTAGAGGATTGCTAGAACATGCTGCCAGGAAGTGTCAGAAATAAGGTTTCATCCCAAATCTTCCTGGCTTTGAGTCTAGTTCTCTCTCCATTATACCAGACTGCCTCTCCTGATTGTATTATATGACAACTAAAAAAGCTAAGTTGAATTAGTGGAGTCCTTTGCTATGGTCACACTATACTTGTGTACTTTCCTGGGTGTCCCATTTCAAGAAGAACACTGATAAGTTAAAGAAAGTTCAGAGATGGACCACGAGGATGCTGAAGGAAGGTCCTTGAGATTTTGCTACACGAAGACTGGTTGAAGGAACTGGTAATATTTAGTTTGGAGAAGAGAAGACTTAGAAGTAACATCATAGCTATATTCAGTAGAATATGAAAAGTGATCATGTGGAAGAGGAATTTGCCTTGTTCTCCTTAGGTATGGAGGCAGAACAAGAAATAATGGCTGGGAGTCACAAAGAAGCAAATTTAGGTTTCATTCAAAGAAAAATTTCCTAACTATAGAGCTACCCAGAAGTGGGATGGACTGCCTTAGGAGCCCATTCAAGCAAGACCTGAGTGAACATTTCTTAGGGATGTGTTAGAGGAGATTCTTATTTGGGTATAGTCTGGGCTAGATAGCATCTCTGGTCCCCTCCATTTCAAGTTCTTTGATTTCCTGACAAAGACTTAGATTGTTGGGCTGTTGTTGCTGTTGTTCAGTCATTTTCAGTCATGTCCAAATCTTCATGGCCCTATTTGGGATTTTCGTGGCAAAGATACTAGAGTACAGAGTCAAGATGGCAGAGAGAAGCCAGAGTTCTCCCCAGTTTCCCTTGGAAACAACATTAAATCAAGCCACTAAAACAAATTCTGGAGCAACAGAAGCCACAAAAAGATGGAGTGAAACAGTTTTCCAACCCAAGATAACTTAGAGGGACTTCAGGAAAGGTCTGTGTGGCTTTTCCCTTTTGTTCTGTTTCTTCTTTTACAACATGACTAATGTGGAAATATGTTTACATGATTGTACATGTATTACCTATATCAGTATGCTTTGATCTGCATTCAGCCTCCATAGTTCTTTCTCTGGATGTAGATGGCATTTTCCATCATGAGCCTTTTGGAATTGTCTTGGATCATTGTATTGCTGAGAAGAGCTAAGTCTACCACAGTTGATCATCACACAACATTGCTGTTATTGTATACAATGTTCTTCTGGTTCTGCTCACTTCACTCAGCATCAGTTTGTGTAAGTCTTCCCAGGTTTTTCTGAAATTCATCTGCTCATCATTTCTTATAGCACAGTAGTATTCCATTATATTCATCATATTCACAACTCGTTCATCCTTTCTCCAATTGATGGGCATTCCCTCAATTTCCAATTCTTTGCCATCACAAAAAGAGCCGCTATAAATATTTTTGTACGTGTAGGTCCTTTTTCCGTTTTTATGATCTCTTTGGGCATAGTTCCAATTACTGATCAATGTTCGATTGCCCTTTGGGCATAAGAAGGAGGAAGGAAGAAAATAACTGAAATTTATAATTCGTTGAAATTCAAAATTTTATTTTAAAAAATGAACATTGAAAACAATCTTTACATGTAATTGGAAAAAAATGAAATACTAATTACCCCCAAAAAAGACACCAGAGTAGTTTGACATTTTCTTCTCCAGCTCATTTTACAGATGGGGAAACCGAGGCAAACAGGGTTAAGTGACTTGCCCAGAGTCACATAGCTAGTAAGTGTCTGAGGCTGGATCTGAACTCAGAAATATGTAGTCTTCCTGACTCTAAGCCCAGCACTCCATCCACTGCACCACCTAGCTGCCTAACTAATTATTGGAGCTGGACTCTGAATCCTTAGATTCAATACACTGAAATCAGTCTCTAATAAGAAAAACTCAGGGACCAAAGGATCATACGTAGAGCTAGAAGGGACTTTAGAAGCCATCTGGTACAGTTTACCTGAAACTTGAAGAAGTTATGCCCAAGATTGCACAAGTGGGCAGAGCCTGGTTTTGAACCCCAGTCTTTTGACTCCAAACTAGGTGCTCTTTCTAATGTACTATAGTAGATAGTAGTATACTTCCACCGTAGTAAAAAGAACCAGTAGTCATAGCTGTCCTCCAGATCTATCCCATATGAAGTTTGCTTTTTCTATGTCCCTGGTCTATTTGTTTTGCCCAAAGAACAAGGGACAGCTGACACCACCACCATAACTCACTCCAGATAGCATGTACTATTCCCTAGGTATCTTGGCCTAGAGCAGGTAGGGGCAGATTCTTTGGCTCCTTGGTTCTATGGGTACAAAGTGGAACTTTTCAAGAAAGAAAAATTTTAAAGGAATCTCATGGGAAAACAAAAGGAAATTAAGAAAGCAGTTTCCAGAGTATAGGTTTCTTAATCTAAGTAACCAAAGTCTAGACAGGTTTTGCCAGTACCATTTGACTTAATCACTTAACCACAATTCCTGTTCTTCATCTCAACTATATCTGGGTGTGCTCTGCTTTTCAGGGGTGGTTCATCCTTTTCACTTTTTGTTTTAGGCTAGTGCTTGGCCCTGGTTTTCCTAAAGGCCTTCATGGTGGCCACCATCTTCCCTAGAACCTGTGTGCATTACACATCAAACATCCAGCAGCACACTCTTGTGTTTCTTCTTGTCTCAAAGTCCAAGATTCCAGCCTAAGTTTGTTTTCCCTCCCCAGTTACACCTCATAGTGTCAAGCAAGTAATGGCCATACTCTGAGCCCAATGGCGACTCAGGTTACTAGCTCCATTAATTTACCCCAGGTCTTGGAAGGAAGGAAGGAAGGAAGGAAGGAAGGAAGGAAGGAAAGAAGAAAGGAAGGAAGGATGGAGGGTCTGATTCTTACAACAATTCTAGGAGGTTAAGTGCTATTATTGTTCCCATTTCACAATTAAGGAAACTGAGGCAGTCACTTGCCCCAGAGTCACAAGCTAGAAAGTGTCTTAGGCCAGATTTGAACTCAAGTCTTCTTGACTCCAGGACCAGTGCTCTATTCTCTGGGCTACCTAGTTGCCTCTGAGTCTCTGATGACTCACCCTTTAGGTATGTCTCCCAGGAGAATGATTTTTCACTCAGAATGCTGTTATTGCTGGTTTACAACATTGAAATTATACATCATAAAAATAACACTTTCCTTTGGAAGTAGAAAGGACCGTTATCTTACACTCACCTATGCCACAGGGCCAAGCTTAAGAAAAGACAACTTCTGAACTCCTCCTCTTCTTTTTTCTGAATCTGGTTAGTATGGTGGATTCCTCTTCCTTGTGGAGGTGGATCTGAAAGATTTCCTTCTTCCAGTAAAGGACCCATTAAACTGCCTAAAGGCAGTCCATGTCAGCCTCTGGAAAGGGTTGTCAAACAGCCAGTATGTGGCAGGCTTGAGTAGAATTTTATCATATAAGCTGTTTGCTGTTTCTTATAGATGTATCATATTTTGGTTAGGATTTTTAATTTTTGTTTTTATTTTTTTAACTGTATCAACATGAGCCAGCAGGCAGGACCGTGTGTGTGTGTGTGTGTGTGTGTGTGTGTGTTTTGGATACCTTAGCTCTCTTGAACATATAACAGTAGGTCGAGTATTCTTTCTTTATTTAAAAAATGAGGAAATGAAACCCTCATAGCATACATACAAATATATGTGAATATACGTATATATACACACAAATACACACACATACAAAACAAATTCCCATGTTGGTCATAATAAAAGTATACTTCTCATTGTGCATTTTAAGTCCATCATTCTGGCATAAGGTGAGTGGCACATTTCATCCTGGATCCTCTGGACTTGTGATTTATCAGTTGATTGGTCTGAGTTCTAAAGTCTTTCAAAGCTGTTTTTCTCTAGAACATCATTGTCATGATATAAATTGTTCTCCTAATTCTACTTCACTCTGTATTATTTCAGAAGTTTTCCCAGTTTCTTCTTTCCTCTAAAACTATATCCATTTTGCCATTTCTTAGAGCACAAATTCCATCATATTCATGTATCATAATGTGTTTAGCCATTCCTCAATAGATGGGCACCCCCTTAGTTTCCAACTTGGGACTGCTACAAAAAGAACTGCTATAAACATTTTTTGTGTATGTCGGTCCTTTTTCCTCTTCCTTTGCTCTCTTTGGGTTATAGGCTTAGCAGTGGCATTTGTTGTTGGTTTTTTGTCATTGTTCAGTTGGGGTTTTCTTGGCAAAGATACTGGAGCAATTTGCCATTATTTTCTTTTTTTTTCTTTTGACACTGTATATATTTTTTTAAATTTTCTTAGATTTGAAATACCTTTGTGGAATATACTCATGCAAGAAGATGCTGCTTAAGAAAGATGAAAGTCTGATTACTTAAAACACTAAATACTGATATTTATATTTAAAGAAAAAGAGATATAGGTAGAGACAATGATTTTGGTTGAATTATCCCACTGAAGACAAGTAGGCATGGTCTGTAGTATTTATACTTGGAGGGCGATCAAGGTTTTTTTTTTCTTTTCTAAATATTAGTACACCATATTAGATGGAAAAGTTGTGAAGTATTTTTACATTCCACAAAGGAAACTTGCCATTAATGAGTAAATGTGATGTATTGTGACACTTTATAACTAAGCTTATAAAGCACTCTTATCTGGATGAGTTTACTTTTAAAAGTTTCCAGTTAAACTTGTTGTTTTGACTGTCTAGCCTTTCATCCAAATAGATCTATAAGCTTTCACAAATAAAGTTTGTTAATAAAAATACAGTATTACATTTTTGTCTTTTATCCACATGAGCCAGGGCTTCCACAGAGAACTCTCTTGTAAGAGGTAACTGACCCCAATCATACATGGTAGCCAAGAAGAGAGAGGATACAGAGCTATCGATCGATATTTCTTCTGAAATCCAATTGAGAGCTTTTTTATGAGCACATGCTGCAACCTGAGTATATTTTGATTTCCTTTGGCCTTAATACAGGCTTATGAGTCTTCTCTGCTTTAATCAATTATACTACACAAGTCGTGA
>CM053624.1:52237104-52300071 GCA_028646595.1 Phalanger gymnotis
TTCGGAACAGACCTTACCCCGAGACCATCCAGGCTGTCCTGGGCTGGAGCCCTGCTTCCCTCTGCCACTTTGTGGGTTCTGCAGTTCCAGAATTGGTTCAGAGCCATTTTTTTATAGGTTTTTGGAGGGACTTGGTGGGGAGCTCACACCAGTTACTGCTTTCCGGTCGCCATCCAATTTGCCATTATTTTCTCCAGTGGATTAAGGCAAGGAGAAGTTAAGTGATTGGATCGGGATCATACCACTAGTAAGTGTCTGAGGCCAGTTTTGAACTCAGGTCTTCCCGGCTCCAGGCCCAATCCACTTTGCCATCTAGCTGCCCCACTAGTGGCATATGGTCATATATATGGTCATAGAGTATGCACAGTTTAATGACTTTTCCAAAGTACATAAGTCATGCTTTCAAGATTTCTAAGCTCTGCAGCAGCTGCTGATACATGTAATATCAATTAAGTTGGGACTTTCTTACTGTTTTAGAATGATTAATTAAGTGTCTTTGATTGAGCCTTACTAGGAGCAAAGCCCCAGGCCCAAACCCCTATCTACTAGGTGCTAAGCCTATGTGGGCGTGAAGCCCTCAGGGTCCTAAGGGGAGTTGCTAAGACCAGAGCCAATAGTAGGAGCCTGAGTTCTGGTCACTCAGATGAAGTTTGTTGACCGCTAAAGAGTGTATAAAAAGAGAAGACAGAGCTATTTGCTCAGGGCTCTCACTCTTGGAGGTCTGTTGATGTGGAGACTCTGGGCAACTGTAGTTAAGAGCCCTCCAGCTCCCAGATGTTGGGACTTTGTTAAACCTGGTAACTATGCATTGAGATTTGAATCAGACAAGGTCTGTCTGTTGATGTTTGTAATTTGTTTGTATTTGCTCTGAAGTTGAGGGTGCTGGCGTTTTCCCTTGAACTTAGTGAATGATATTTGTATGCTGTATTAAACTGAGATTGGTAAAGCAGATCAAAGAACCTGTGTTGGCAGGTTTTTGTGTGCTGGTTGTTGGTGGGTCTTAACACCCCTATAGCAGCTGCTAGTAGATTGCTGCAACAGTACATTAATTACTCTCATGCTGCTTCCCTAACCCTTTCTATAGAGTAAGAACCTACATTCAGGTAGAGTTGATGAGGGCTAAGCCTTAGCCTCTAAGCTCTGTGAAGAACTTACCTCCTTCTTCTGATGGCCTGGGTTTGTGTGTCTGTGCTTTTTTTGTATTTCTACATGGCTTCCTGGGCCTTCTACAGCTCCAAACAGATGCATGAAAAAAGGCTTCCCTTGAAGATCCCAGTGGACCAGCTGGAGAAGTTGGAGGAATCTCCAAAGGAAAGGAGCCCCTTCCTGGAGACCCTGGAGGAGAGGTGAGCACTTCCACCCCAACACAAATTCCCGGAGGACATCCCTGGAAGAGCATTTCTCAATAGGACTTTGGGAGTCACTTCCTCCTTCCTCAAAGCCTACCCTTGAAGTCTGGAGGGCTTGCATAAAGGCCATCTGAAGTACCCTTCCCTTCCCTCCTCTACCTGAGGGCCTTCTTAGCACTTTCCTCTCGACCACACACTTCTTGGCCAGTACAAAGCACTGGTTTTCAACACCCTGCATCTACCTCCTGCTGGCTCCTTTCCCAGCCTAGCCTCACACTGTCTCTAGCAGACCACTTTCACTTCGAGCTGAGCAGCATCTGGGAGCAAAGCATTTCAGACTTGGGTCATGCCCCTGGTTGAGCTCCTGGGGTCCTCACAGTCCTGTCCATCTGAACTGTCACTTTCTTCCCTTCTACTCCCAGCCCACCATCCTCACTCCCCACCTTGACTCTACTCATTCCCCATGATTGACGTTCCCATGCCATGAGCTTATTCCACGGGTTGCCTGTTGGACAGAGAAGTGGAGAAAAGTTTGAGGTTGGCAGTGACTTCAATGAAGATAAAGTGGAGCTTGAGGCCTTTAGCCTTCCTAAGAGCCATGCACTTAGCAGGGCTGGAGGAACCTACTGATGATGGCCTAAGAACCCTTCAATATTTGAATTAGTCATGCTTCCCTATGCTCATTTCCATACCCAGAGAATAACTTTTATCTTCAGAGCCGCTGTCCTGGATCTCCAGAGCATAGCCACAGCAGAATAAGGGAGCAGACTTGGGCCTGAGGAAGCATGGACTTGGGAGGGAACTCAGTGGGTTTGTTATCCACAGAGTGGAATGTCTCTCTTGTGGCGTGCATCTGCCTGAAGGCCTAAAGGATGAAGAGATAAAGAAAAGCAGCCTAGAAGTGGTGAGTCTGGGACCCTTGTCCCCACCTTCCAGGAGCAAAGTTCCAAGGGATGGGAGAAGCAAGAGCTGGGGCCTCCCCTTGACCCAGCCTGAGATGCTAGAGAGCTGCTGAGGGAGTGGGAGTGGGGTTCTGATGGTTTTGCAATGTCTTAACTCCACTGACAATGATTTTTCCATGGTGGCTGGCTCAGTCAACAGGGAACCAGGTGAGCATCAGACTCCTGTGCTATCTGGAGACTTAAGATAGTGTTACTCTTATGTCAACACAAAAGCATTAGGCCTTCCTCACTTGATGAAAGATTGCAAGTCCAAGCAATAGCTTTAACTTGTAGAGACCTACTCAATACAGAAAACTACCTTTCAGATTTATCTTTGGCTTCCTGGTAAGTTACTGAGTTCTTTTTAAGGTCTGCTACCTGGGAATGTTGGGTCTGGGGCATTCTGGCTGGCCTCTGCCTCTCAGGGTCTATAGTGTTTCAAACCTGCTATGCTTTTTGCAGACACCAAATAAATACAACCACCAATATCATAAGCTGTTCAAGGACATCCCTCCAGAGGAGACTGTACTGAAAGGTGAGCTAATGATACAGTTTCAACCCAGACTGTGTGGTTGACTAGATCGCAGAGAATCTCTTGGGCATTCCTACTCAGAAGTGGTCAAGTTAGGGGCCTTTCTCTTGGTAGTCTTTGAGAGGTGGTGTAGAGTGGAAAGGTTTGGAGTCAGGATGAACCGTAAAGCTCTGGTTCTGACGCTTACTCTGGGCTTTCCCTTTCTCATATGTAAGAAGAGAGTCTTGAACTACTCCAAGGTCATTCTAGCTCAGACACTCTAGGATTTTATGGTGGTGGTAGATGAGTATTGGTGGCCCTTTAACATTTGTTGATCCCTATTTTTCTAAAAATACTAAAAGGTTTTGCTGAGCTAGGACACAGAGTTGAGATCTTGAATGTCTCTTGTAAATTGCAAATGGCTTTATAAATGTGAGGTTTTGTTATCGTTCTTGTTATGGAAACTGCTCAGTTTCTTCCTCACTGCTAGTGTTTTTCAAAGAAGGACTTTTCCTGCCCAGTACCACTGTGTGAGGGTAGAGGGGGCCAGGGCTTAGGGGACCTCTTTGAGGTAGTAGAGAAAGGTGGAGAGCAAGGAATGGTAACACCAAGAAAAAGGCTTTGGAGGCAGAGGAAAAGAGGATGATTGACAGTTGTGAGTGAGTGAGGTGACTATGGAGAGCAGGAAGCAGGTAGCAGGAAGGAAGAGATGATGAGATTTTTCTGAAGTGGGCTTTGAAAGGCATCTTGGCACAAAAGTTCCAAGATTCTGAATGATGGCAGGCTAGTTAGGTAGAATGGAAAAGTTCTAGGGGCTTCTGGGGAATAAGGAGGGCATTGTTAGAAGCAGAGAAGGGCAAGAGGTAGGGTTATGTAGGAAATCTTGTTAAGTTTTTAAAAATTCTGACCTTAACAAACACCAGATAAAACAAGCACTTCCATATATTAAGTGGAACAGAGAAAGAGGACTTTACATGAAGACATAAATCTCACTTAAAAACAGTCTACCTTTCCTTTTTCCTTAATATAGGTTATTTTTTTCCTCAATAATACAGGTTACTTTTCCTATTTCCTTAATAACTTCAACATGTAACTGTCCCATTTGTGTTTCTTTCTGGCTTGCCTTCTCTGCATTTTCAACAGCTTCAATAACCCTATTTTCTTTCTTTTCTTCCTTTTTTGGGACAACCTCTCACTGTCTCTTATTCTGCCCACCTTCCCACCTCCCACTAGAAAAGAAAAAGAAAAAACAAAACCCTTATAACATATTGGCTGTATCCAAAAATGTACATGTGAAGAAATCTTTAGAGATTGAAAGGAAAGGAACAAAGTAGGAAAGGCTGAAAGGGAAGGTGAAGACAAGTTACAGAGCAGGGTCTCTTGGGCCCTGTTTCTGACTTTGTGGCATCAGGTGGGTGTGATAGGATCACAATTCAACGAACCAACCAATCAACCAGCATTTATTAAGTACTTTCTCTGTGCCAGGCACTGTGCTGTGAGAAAAGGTTACACAGAAGGGTAAAATAGTCCCTGCCCTTCAAGAAGCTTATGTCCTAATAGGGGAGACACCATGTAAATAATTAAGAACATACAAGATATATATATATAGAAAAGATAGAAAGTAACCCTTGAGAGGAAGGCTCTAGCAGCTGGAGGATGGAGAGGATCAAAAAAGCCTCCTATGGCAGGCAGCCTTGGACCTAAGTCATGAAGAAAAACAGGGTTACCAAGAGATAAATACAGGTAAGAGAAAGTATCTCAGGCATGGGGGATGGAGTGTCATAGAGGAGGGGAATCATGTGTCTTTTCAAACAGCTTTTGCTTCCTGGAAGGTCCACTGGAGAAGTCTAAAAGAACTGAGGGGGAACCAGGGGTGTGTGTGTGTGTGTGTGTGTTGGATCTCCAGCCTTGGCTTAATATATTTCATGTAGTGGTTGGGGGCCCAGGGCCTCTCTCTTTTCATACTGTGACCTATACTGTGTTTTGGTGACTATGGGTCTATCTATAGGGATGTATATCTTTGTATTTCTATATTCCAGTGTGTTCCTGTGCACTCCAAAGGGATATCCTCATACAAGGTCGTCTATATATCTCCCACAACTGGCTCTGCTTTTATGCCAGCCTCTTTGGGAAAGACATCAAGGTATGGTGGTGCTGCCCCCTTTGGGGGACTCTATCTGCAATCTCTGGCATGTACTGCAACTGACTGCTTGGTCCAGATAGTCTGCTCTTTGAAACCAGATGAGATATTTTATGGATTTTTTAACCTCCTCCACAGCTGAAGGTATCTAAAGTATTTGTGAACTGAATGAGTGAATAGCTCTACAAAACAGTCACTTTGGGCATCTCAGCTCCTATCGGGGCTAGAGAAATATGTTAAGGAATTAAGTCCTCCCTTGTGTTCTGCTTCCCCCAAAACTCTGGGATGAGAGACCCCTAGTCAGGCCCCTCTCATAGTGAGAGGACATCCCAGACACCAGGCAGGGTCTAAATTGGTCTGACTCCACCAACTGATATATCTTTTCCAAAAAGCCCTAGGAGAACCAAAATAGAGTTTGAATCATTAACACTGAGCCTAGTTCTTGTATTCTCTAATCTTTTATGTGTGGTAACTACCACAACATGGCTAGCCATGTTTTGGATCAAGCAAAACAACTAGTTCCTGGCCACTTGACTAGCCAAGATTATCCTGTAACGTACATGGCTCTTCCCCAGCAAGAATGGAACCAGGACTGGGAATCGGGGGTGTGCCTTTGGAAGCGCTGGAGTACATGTCTAGTTGTGAAAGTGAAAGGGGTGGGAAATAGTTATTTTAAAGGTGAAACAGCAGAACTTTTCAGCTTTTCTGTAGGCTACATTGTTCTCACAAATGGTCCTCGTGGATGGACACATGAGTAAACAGCTGAAAGAAGATTACGGAATGAAGGGAAACTGCTTCTTGAATCTATCGGCAGTGGGAGGTAGGACAGGACTAGGGGAAGGGAGAGGGGGAGCTACAGCATAGATACTATAAAAGGCAGAATCACCCTCTCTAGAGTTTATTTTCCTTTGCCCAGTTCCCAGCCATCAGGGACTGAATATGCGTGGGACAGTGTCGATGGTGTAGGGGATGGTGCCTTCTGACAAAGCGGGGGAGGAGGGATTCCAAGAGGAGCTTGCTTGTCTCCCTTCAGGTAGTCATCCCTGTGCTGTCTGTCCAGATGATAAAAAAGCACAAGATGGCCCGACTCCTGCCCAATGGACTGGCTATTACAACAAACAAAAGCAGAAAGGTCAGTGAGTCTCCACACTCCTCATCTCTTCCTTCTCTATGTCAGCAGGTGTTGCCCTTTCAATACTGGGCATTGTTGAATGGAGGAAGCTAGGTGGCACTGTGGATAGAGGGCTGGGTTGGAGTCAGGTAGACTCATCTTCCTGATTTCAAATCTGGCCTCAGGCACTTACTAGCTGTGTGACCCTGGACAAGTCACTTAACCCTGTTTGCCTCAGTCTCCTCATCTGTAAAATGATTTGAAGAAGGAAATGGCAAACCTCTCTGGTATCTTTACCAAGAAGGGGTCATAAAGAATCAGACATGAGTGAAAACAACAATTGTTACATAGCTTACCACACCAAGGCCAGCCAAAGTTCCCCACAAAGACCAGCATGGCCCTATATGCCATCCTTCCTCTCACAGTGAATTGTTATGTCAGATCTAAAAATGTTTCTTAAATTATACTTTACTGTTGGCACAAAGGCCAATTACTCTGTGCCCCCACTGCCTCAGGCTATGCCCAGTGATTCTTATGTATGGAGAAGGTACTTCTTTATCCTAAGAAAAAAAGAGTTGCTGAAAATGGTCATTATCCTAACAATAATTGTGCTTTATTACTTTCCATGATAAGTAGGTTGCTTTTTAACTTGAAGCTCATTTCCCCCCTAGAAACCATGTTGGAAATGGTGGTTAGATTTCTAGGCTAGTCCACAAAAACTATTTAACTCAGCATGTCATTCAACTACAGAACTAAATATATTTAATGTGTTATATTAATAGTAATATTCCAGCTTGATTCATGTGATGGGAAGAGAGTTTGGCAGCTTGGGAATACTTGTGCCCCTTGAGCCAATAAGACAGCACTCTTGGTCAGGAGGGAACCTGGGGGACTTGAAATGCTATTAATTCCTTTACTGTCTCTCTTGTCACTTTCCCACCTTCATTCCTTCCCACTTACTCTTCCTCCCCTCCCAAAGTTTGCCATGTTTCTGCACACAGACACCCTTAATACCACTGAAGTAAAACTTAAGCCACTGTTTTCCTGGGCTAGATTTCTTTGTCTTCCAAGCTGCCGACCTTAGCTCTCACTTACTACTCAGGTCAATGGCACAGAACCTCCAGCTCAGTGTGTGGCTGACCTGTGGGCCACGATGTTTGGACCTCTTAGCATTGGAGGTGACTTCTCCAGACCAAACATTCTCTTCAAGGTTGAGGCAGCTTTTGCTATGGGTTCAGTAAGAGGTGATGATCCACCCAGGGGCATGAGGCTGTGGGCCAAAAATCTGTATGCCCCTGGCAGGGATGTGTCATGTAAAAGGGAGCATGATGATAGAGAAATCAGAACATTAACACCTGACTTTCAGCCCCAAAGCCAGATAAACCTAGATCCTGCAATCCTTTGGGCAAAAGCAATAAAGTTCTGATCTGATCTGACCCAATTAATTAAAAAAAAATTAGTAAGTGCTTACTGTGTGTCAGGCACTGTGCTAAGTTTGGAGATACAAAGAAAAAACAATACAGCCCTTAAGGAGCTCCCATTCGAATGGGGGAGACAGCATGTATAAATCAGAGCCCAAATCTCCTAAGAGAATTAGATCCCACCAGGGCTCACCCATGGATAACAAACTTATGAATATTTTTTGGCCACTTTACCTCCCCTGTTAGCATCTATCTCCCATCCCTACACATTCTCTAACCTTGCTCCTCTCTTCCTGATATTCCACTACTAGAGGGTCTTAATGTCATCAGCTTATTGTCTGTTTCAGGTTTGGACAGCCAGTAAGGCTCATAGTGCCCCCAGCAAGGTTTGCGTTCTCATGGGAGACTCTGGAAGCTCAAAAGGTCTTCCAAATTCAAAGGAATTTAAATGTCTCTAGTGGTTAAACTGCAGCCATTGTGATAGGCCTATGAAAAACATATTTTTAAGGTGTATATGTGTGGGAGGTTCACAGCACTCCTCGATTGTATCCTATGGGTGATTGCCAACATTAGGGCTGGGGTACCTTTTTGAGGCCATGTCTGAGGGACAGCATCACCAGAGCAGGTATTGTCAACCCCCTTTGCTCATTGCTATTTCTCTTCTGTATCCTAGTATATTTTCGTGTCACTGATCTCAAGGGACAGCGTGTATGATGTATTGAGGAGAGTCTGCACCCACCTGCAGGTAATGTTGGGCACTGGCTTCCTCTGGGAGCTGGCCCTGCCTATCACCTGTGGAGGGAGCCCTTCTCACATGTTCTCTCTCTGAACTAAGCCTTTTGTAAGGGAATGAAATTCCCACTCTTTCTCTGCCCCAATATGTGGGGTAGTAATTATGGCAAGCAAGAGATGGTGAAAGGCGGGGAGGGCAAAGGAGAAGGTAAGAAAGAGAAGAGTAGATTCCAGAGTAGAGTACCCCTGAGCTGAATTTTAAGAGACTAGCACTTCCCATGAAGGCCATTCCTCCACTTTGGTAGAGTGGGCTATTTGGTCATAACACTTGTCTGAATGTTTCTGTGCTCATGGGTGTGCAGTGTGTGTGCGTGGGTGTGTTGCCATCCCTGTGTCTGTGTGTATGCTCATCTGCTTGCAGCTTAGTCCTATCTAGTAGGCTTAGGTTTCTTCTCAGACAACCAGAATGGTTTCTTTTCCCTACCTTCACCTTCATTTACAAGATTCCTTAACCTTTTGTGTATCATGGACCTTTTGGCAGTGTTTGGTGAAGCCTGTGGACCCCTTCTCAGAATGTTTTCAAATACATAAAATAAACACATAGGTTGACAAAAGCATACCATTCCTATCTAAATTCACAGACCCCCGTAATCTGGGATGATCTGAGGTCTATTCACTCCAGGTGAAGAGCTCCTGATTAAGGTCCTCTTCCAACCTCTATTTTAGGCTTTTGGAAGCAGCAAGAAACAGAAGGAAAAATAAGGGTAAAGAGGGAAGGAAGGAATGAAGGGAGCCCTAGCACATGTCCCCTTCAGAAGCAGGGGAGCAGAATGAAGGTTCTGATAAAGAAACATAGTTAGTTGTCTCAGCCTGTGAACCTTGCTCCCCCACATTAGACTAGGATCCCCAGAAGCTAGACTCTCAGGATTTCTCTGGAAATGAAGTCCCATGGAGCTTTAGTTTTGGAGAGACAGTAATGCTTACCTCCTTTATTCCACAGCCTTCCAGTAAGAAGAGTCTGAGCCTAAGAGAATATCCAGATGAACCTGACTCTGAGTCTCTGGTGAGATTTGCCTTTGGGAGCAAAGGGCTGTTGACCCACAGTAACTCTATAGGAATGTGAGGACCTAGGGAACAACAAGGTTACATGTTCAGGGGATCAAGCATAGTGGAGTTAAGGTTCAAGATGGCTTTGGTCAATGCCCTCAAAGTGGGGACATCTGTTAGCAAAGTCATTAATTAGTCTGGTCTCTTAAAATTCAGAAGACCAGGATTCTAGTCTTTGCTCTGTGATTTACTCACTTTTTTGGCAAGTCACTGTACCCTTCTGACCCTGATCTGCAAATTGTGAGAATCAATCAATCTACAGCTTGTTTATTAAGCATCTTAATTATGGACCCACTAAGCTAAGTTCTAAGGATATAATGATACCTGCCACCAAGGAACTTACAATCAAGCCTAGGGAACCAACATTTAGATCTGTAGGTGTATATAGAAGAGATACAAGGTAATTTTGGGGAAAGGACACTAGCATCTGGGAGGATCAGAAAAGGCTTCACGTAGAAGGTAGAATTTGAGTTAAGCCTTGAAGAAAACTAGGGATTTTAAGAGGTGCAGATGAGGAGGGAGTACATTCTAGGCACTGAGGACAGCCAGCGCAAAGATAAGGAGATATAGTGCTGCGCATTAGGAAGGAGACTCCTTATAGTAAAAAGGTGCCTGAAGAGAAGTGTAAATAAGGCTGGAAAGGTAGGTGGGGACAAGGGCTTTAAATACCAAACTGAGGGCTTTATTTTGACCTCAGAGGTGACAAGGAGACACTGGAGTATATTGAGTAAGGCAGTGACATAGCCAGACCTACACTTTAAGAAAATCACTGTAGAGTGCAGTGGGAAGAGCCTTAAAACAGGGAGGCCCATTAGGAGACTATTGTAGTAATCCAGGACAGAGGCCATGAGAGTCTAAACTAGAATGGGGGCTATGTGAGTGGAGAGAAGGAGAAAGTGATGTGGATATGGAAACATCAAGAATTAGTGACCAATAAGATATGTGGGATAAGTGAGAATCAAGAGTCAAGCATGACTTGAAGTCACAAACCAGGGTGATTGTTATGATGGTGGTGACCTCAACGAAAACAGGGAAGTGTGGAAGAGGTGTGTGGGGAAAGATGATGAGTGTGATTTTGGCCATGTTGAATTTGAGATGTCTTTGGGACCTTTAGTAGAAATTTTCAGTAGGTCGTTGGTGATGAGGGACTGAAGTTCAGGGGAGTCACTGGAGCTGGAAGTCATCTGCATAAAGATGATACTTAAACCACGGGAGCTATTGAGGGAAGCATTTTCCCATTTCATATTGCTCTGCAGATAAATCAGGCTTCCTTATGCTTAAGGGACCAATGGAATCCCATGTTTTCTTTCTGCTAAGATCTTATGTCCAAATCTAGTAGGGCTAGCAGGATTTAAGCAAAGTTCAGTGACCAACCTATGTGTAGGTCAGGTCCCCATGAGTGTTCATCAGAAAGACTCTGGTGCTTTTCTCCCTTTTGTTTTTGTTTTGCTGTACTAGACCTGTGATTTCTTCTGGGTGAGGAACTCCCTCCTCCAACACAGGCTGGCTTCTGCTCTGCAATGCAGAATATTGGAAAGCTGCCTAGGGCACTGAGGGGTCACTGGCCAGTGTATGCCAGGGGTGGGACTTGAATCCATGGCCAGGTCTCTAGCCACCCTACTTCCTCTAACCCCCGACTTTTTTTATTAGCCCATTAGCCTACCCCCTTAAGAAAGGCAGTGGCTTCTTCAGTGGAAGGTTGCTGTCTTTGAGGGACCTGGCCATCCTGTATCATAGAGTAACATGAGAACAGAAAGTATGGGAGGTGGGGGGTGGGGTGTTGGACTTGAGAACTAACCTGAGCAATGGCTTAGAGATGATACTGAGAGACAAAAAGTTTCTAAGTAACAAGCATCTAGCCAAGAGCATTGTTCTTAATTCTCATCTTCCCTTATGGAATATTTGCGGAGGTGGTCTCATGTTGAATACGCTGATTCTCCCTAGAGAGTCATCTGAATCTGCTCAGCAGTCTAACAAGGGTCAGGGCAAACTCTGCCTGGCTGATCCAAGGCAGAGCATGATTTGCTTTTTTGGACTTATCTGAAAGAAAAATACACTGGGCCTGGTTAATTTTTAAGAGCGCATCACAGTTCTACATCAGCAGCTTTCAGTGAAATTGTTTTCCATTGATACGGAGCAAATTAGGAAGGTCTAAAGGAGGGGACAGCTTATGAGTGGGTTGTTTATAACATGTTAGCATTGCTGACGGAAGGAATAATGGAACTGGTACTCTAGGGCATTTGGGGGGCGTTGACTGGGTCTGTTTCCAGCTTACACTGATTGAATCTTGGCATCAGCTATATTCCAGGGGAACTTTCCTTTTCTTATCTGTTTTCAGACCACAGCAGAAAGGGCATTTATTCACTTTCATTTTAGATTAAAGATTCAAAGACAGCTGGTTTGAGTCAGAGACAGTGAGAGGCCTGGAAGATGGTAGGAGGGCATCTCCATGTTGCCATGGTGATGGCTTCCCACAGCTCTGAATATACCCAGGGTAATGGTTTTCTGAGAGAACTTGGAGACCTTGGCCCAATTCCCTATCTTAGAAAAGCCTCCCGGGGATGGGGTGGTGGTAACTATTTTGATGGCAGTCAAACAGATTGGGATCTCTCTCCTTCTCCATAGGAGGGTCTCATTCCAGAAAGGAAATGGAGAAAGATGTCCCCAACTTCATTGTCTCTGTCCCTCCCTGATGATGTCTTCCCCTGCATTCATCGGGGATCTATGAACAGCCTGGGCACCAAGGAGAGCTCTTTCCCCTCTGAGAAACCCCTGGCAAATGGTGAGCTGGGGAGTGGCTGGGGTAGGATTAGGTGGAGGCCTCTGACCCATTTTCCCCTCTTCTCCCAGCTCATTTATGTAAACTTCTGAATTCTGATGAGGATGGAAAATGGAGGAGAAGGAAAGGGGATCAGGAAGCTTTTGAAGCAAAACTAAAATAAAAATACTTGGACTTTGTGTCAGGGAGGGAAAGCAGTCTTTTATGCAGGGTAGAATAAACCTGTGTGACAGGCCTCTCTGAGTATCAGCACTTACAGAGAACCTGCGATTGTCCCCACACCCACCTCTAGTTTTACAGGGTTAACCATAGTGGGGTGGGGTAGGGCTTTCTAAGAGCTGTCTGGGTACTACTGAAAGCCTTGCAACAAAACTCATATTTAAAAGTCCTTATTCTAGTTAAGAACCCAGAGTAACAAACTTGGTTCCCAGGGAAAGGACTGGAGTTGGGATTCCTTAGGCTGTATCCTAGTGACAGGACTTTATGCCAGCTTCTGAGGAAATTCTGTGTTTTAATGGGAGTGGGAGCTGGGCACACCACGGATTATGGGCTCTGCTGCACTTTCATTTTAGATAATGCCATCCACACAGAGGAAGAGCTGGAAGGGGAACCAGAGGGCGGCCCAGAGCTGAGGCCCTGGGATTATCAACTACTCAAGGTCTTCTTTGTACTGTAAGTGGTATATGTATGTATACTTTGAGGAATTGGTTTAGAGCCTCATGTTAGGGGTGAGGGCCTTTGAGTATGGCGCGGTGGTCTCAAGAGTTTTCCCTGGCAGGCCTCGAGTTTAGCTGCCTCCTAAGAGAGTCAGACCATTGAAACAGAAAGGCATCTAATCCAATCCCCTCCTTTTACAGCAGAAGAAAAAGAGCCCTGTAGAGGTGAAGCAGTTTGCCTAAAGTCACAAGCCTAGTTTGCCTTCTTATTTCTTTTAACTATTCTTCCTGGTACCGTGAGGAACTAGGGCTCTTCCTTAGGATTTCCCCTGAGCTCACCTACACATTGTACATGTCTGTGAAGGTCACCTTCTAACCCTTAGTGTACATACTTATTAATTTTCAAGGTAAGTCTTGGATATAGTAACAATAATATGCACTGTGGGTAACATTTCCTACACCTCCTGTGAGAAGAGTGACTCCCCATTGCCCAAGGGGGACACAGAGCCAGGGGATGGCTAGAGCAGTAATATGGGAGTTCTCACTGGTACCTGCTCACTCCCCCCCTCCCCCCACCCACACCACAAACTTTGGACTTGATGATGCCTGGCTTTAACCTGCATCTACCCCAGAGGTATCTATCATTTTTTTTTTAAAATCAGACCTACAGATATAAGGAGAGGAATTCCCTTTAACCAAATGCAGTTTTCACTTTTGTATCTCGGCAACTCTTGTCTACAACCACAAGCTCTTCACAATGAGTCCACTTAACAGGCTGGGGGTTCCTCTAGGCTTTTAACACTCTGTAGGTACCAATGCAGTAGTTAGGCTGTCCACGTTTTATCCCTTATTCTCACTACATGGTGGGCTCACTATCTTTTATGCCACTTCTTGCCTTGGCCTACTTATGACCACCGTGCTTTTTTCTAGTGTTCTTTGAGTTACTCACAATTTGGACCTTTCTTTTTGAGAGACAATATGCCTCTCTTAAAGGCAGCTAGGTGGATAGAATGGTAGGCCTGGAGTGAGGAAGATGTGAGTTCAAATCTGACCTCAGATACTTCCTAGCTGTGTGACCCTGGGCAAGTCACTTAACTTATGTCTGCCTCGGTTTCCTCAACCTAAAGTGAGGAGGCTAATAGCATTTACCTCTTAGGATTATTGTGAGAATCAACGCATTAATATTTGTAAAGCATTTAGCATAGAGTCTGGCACTTGGAAAGTTCCTAATAAATGCTTGCTTCCTTCTTTCTATCCTCATATGATTGTAATTTTGGAGCAGTGAGATAGCACAATGGATGAAGCACCAGCCTGGAATTTAGGAAGACCTGAGTTCAAATCCAACTTCTGACAGTTCCTAGCTGGGAGAGTGTAGGCAAGTCACTTAACCTATATGCCTCAGTTTCCTCATCTGTAAAATTGGGATAATAATAGCACTTATTTCCTAGGGTTGCTGTGAGGATCAAATGAAATATTTGTAAAGCACAGTGTCTGGCACATAGTAGGTGCTATATAAATGTCAGCTATTATTATCATTACTTAGACTGTCTCAGTTTTACCTATCAAAGACTCTTCTATGACCTTATCACACGTGTAGGAAATGTCTAGGGGAGGAAAGCCTTTAAGACTGCATTTTACTCTATATAACCAAATAGTTTTCAAAATAATAAACAGACAAAAACAATAGGATCCCGTATGTTTTGTACCTTTCAGTCATTTATGTGACTGTAAAGATGTGGTCTTCTGTAACGCTTTTGTCTTTTCATTTCTTGCATTTTACATCCATTAATCTCTGTTAAAAAAAGACATAATCTGTGACAATTTCTTCTGTGAAAGCCCAACTATTCCATTCTCATTTTTTCATCAAGGATATCTTAGGTACATGTGTAGATCAAAAGTAGGCATATGGATTGGTAGTTGCTGATATAGCCTTTTGACCTTTTAACTACAGTAATACCTTCCATGACTTTTCCAATTCATTATCTTTCCCCTTTGCAGACAGCTTGAGAATCAAGTTCTCAATATCCTCAGAATTATGTTGCCTTTAGCACCAACTTCTCCCATACTAGAATGTAAGATTCTTCACCTGAGGGACTATCTTGCTTACTTGTATTCATTTCTCCAGTGCTTAGCACAGTGCCTGGTAGTAAGTACTTAGTAAATGCTTTATCTAATCTACTTATCTATGTCTGGTCTAATCCAACTGCTTTTTTTTTTCTATTTTCTTTAAGGCCCTTTCTACTTCTTCATATTGTACATCACAGACTGAGAGGTTTTGCTGTCATGGATGAAGAAAATAGTTATAGGAATGCTATAGCCATTTCATATCTGGAATTTCTGCCTGAGGGTCCCACTGATCTCATTAGTGACTGCCTTACCTGGCCCATTATTTCAGGGAGGCCTCAGAAGGGCTTCAATTCACTCCTTATTCCCTGGCCATATTCTTTTTTTTTTTTAATTAAATAGTTAATTTTTTAGTTTTAGTTTACAACATTCAGTTCCTCAAGTTTTTGAGTTTCAAATTTTCTCCTTCTCTCTCTTTCCTCCCCCTCCCCACGCAAGACTGCATGCAATCCAATATAGGTTCTACATATACCTTCACACTAAACATATTTTCATAGTAGTCAAATTGTAAAGAACTATAACCAATGGAATGAACCACGAGAAAGAAGAAATAAAACAGAAATAAAAACAAACAAAAAAAGAGAGCAAACAGTTGCTTCAATCTGCATTCAGACTCTGTAATTCTTTCTCTGGATATGAATCGCTTTTTCCACCATGAGCCTTTTGGAGTTGTCTTTGAATCTTGCATTGATAAGAAGAGCCAAGTCTATCAAAGCTAGTCCTTACTGATACCGTGTCTGTAATCATGTATAATGTTCTCCTGGTTCTGCTCCCCTCACTCAGCATCGGTTCATTCCAGGTTATTATGAAATCTGCCTGCTCCTCATTTCTTGTAACACAATAGTATTCCATTACATTAATATACCACAACTTGTTTAGCCATTCTCCAGTTGATGGGCATCCCCTTGATTTCCAATTCTTTGCCACCACAAAAAGAGCTGCTATAAATATTTTTGTATATATTGGTCCATTTCCCACTTGTATGATCTCTTTGGGATATAACCCTAGAAGTGGTATTGATGTGTCAAAGGGTAAGCACATTTTTATAGCCCTTTGGGCATAGTTCCAAATTGCTCTCCAGAATGGCTGAGTCAGTTCACAACTCCACCAACAATGTAACAGTGTTCTTATTTTCCCACATCTTCTCTAGCATTTATCATTTTCCTGTTTTGTCATGTTAGCCAATATGACAGGTAAGATGTGGTACCTAAGAGTTGTTTTCATTTGCATTTCTCTAATCAATAGTGATTTAGAGCATTTTTTCATATGACTATAGATATCTTTAATTTCTTCCTCTAAAAACTGTCTGTTCATATCCTTTGACCATTTATCAACTGGGGAATGACTTGTATTCTTATAAAGTTGACTCAGTTCTCTGTATGTTTTAGAAATAAGGCCTTTATCAGAGAAACTGGTTGTAAAAATTCCCAATTTTCTGCTTCCCTCCTAATCTTGGTTGCATTGGCTTTGTTTGTACAAAAACTTTTCAATTTAATGTAATCACAATTATCCATTTTGCCTTTCATAACACTATCTCTTATTTCGTTATAAATTCTTCCCTTCTCCGTAAATCTGACAGGTAAACCCTGGCCATATTCTCAACAACAGCTTTACCACTAGATTTATACCTTTCCCTACACACTCTAGTTCTTGAACCATGAAAGGCATACATCAATCTACTACTCTATGGTACCACTTTTCATCCCTGTGATTCTTCTGACCAAAGTGACCCTCCCTAACCACAACTCCTTTATGTGTATCGTCTTACCCTATTCTAAATGTAAACTCAAGAGCAGGAACTGCCATTGTTTTTGTACTCATATCTCCTGCTCTTAGCACATAGCAAGAGCTTAATGCTTTTAAATTCACTTATTCCTAGAAATGTAGGAAGCTTCCAGTTTCATCTTTAAATGCTCTTAGGATGATCTGACTTAACTGGATCTTACATGAATTTGGTTTTTTCCTTCTCTCATTTCTCTATCTTTCACTTTCTTCCCCTGTAAGATTCTGCAAAACTGGTATTGTCCCTTCACTGTTGCCTCTCTCTGTTTGGCAAGGACATAAAATGTTTGTTGGCTAAGACATTTTCTGGGCTTTTTGGCATTGTTATAGCAACTGTTTTACATATGTAGAAACTGATGTTGATATCTTTTCCTTTATCCATTTTCCATTTTTTGGTTTTAGTAGTTTGCTTGAATAGGTCAGACAGGAATTATTTTTATATATACACATGTATGCATATGTCTATATATGTGTATATATATGTATATTACTATATAATATATATGTATATTTCTATATATTATAATTTCTTCTGATTTGGTGCTGATTTTGATCTTTGTTCTGGCAAGTCAATAGTCTGACTGAAGAAAGACAGCTGATTTAGGAATGACTCCTACATCGACAATCTGTCCATAATGGTAAAACTTCATCTTTTGTTATTCATTTGTTATTCAAGGTTTCTTCTTGAAGAAAATATTCAAGATTTATAGGCATGAGATTTTTCTGTTGCCACTAAGTCTTTGCCCTCTTTTACTTCTTAATCCTGAACCATATTTTTAACATTTCCCTTAGGATCTGCCTCCTAGTTATATCATCTTACATGGCATTTTGAATCCTTCCATCTTCTCAATGTCCACTTTTGCACTGATGTTACCAAATATTAAGGGATGTGCTGACTTAGGGTGGAGGATCTTGGGAATTCTTTGTGAACTTTCTCTACCTCTTCATTCTCTGCAATAAATGTTGGTACATAAGCCCTTTTCATTCACTCATTCATGATCTTTTTGCTTGTGTCCATCATGAGCACTGCCAGGTGAGATGAATATGTGTCTGATGAAATGACATTTCTTGTTTTTCTGGGGTGAATGTTGAAAGCAACTCCATCAACTTCTTTCTTTGGGGACTGGCCTACCTAAGTTTGGAGGGGATAAGCACCAGAAAGTTGGCAAGTGGGTGATGTATATTTTTGGCTATAGCAACTGATACAACCTTTTACTAAGGGATGAAAAAGTTATCTTTTCTCCAATGAGAAACTCATAATTATTCTTCCATAGCTGCAACTTTCTTTTATATTCTGGTTGCATTTAGAATGGGTATGTACCAATGTTTAAATGAATGTTTATTATCCTAAAGATGAGGTGAATCTTAGCACCTTTCACTCCAGCGTAAAGGAATAATTAAGACTCATGAAATCACAGGTGTTGGGAAATATTTAAGCATTAGTTCAGTACCAGAATCGAGTCAGAGGACCTGAGTTCAATTCCCAGCTTTCCCTCTTACTATCTGTGTGACCTCGGGGCAAATTCTTATCCTTTCTGGACTTCAGGATGACTCCCAAAAACCCTTCCAACTATAAATTTATGATCCTATGATCAAAAAGGCTTATTATATATGGGGAATTTTTTTGGTAATATAAATATTTGGGAAAATAAATCAACTCTCTTCTCATTTCCCCCCTTCCTCAAGTATTTCTTCTTTCTCCCTTGATCCTGGGAGTGTTCAATACCCTTGGGCCTTCTAAGACAGCATTTATGGGTTATATCAATACACTTAAAGCTCGGACTCAAGGAAATCACAGTATTGCTCACATTTAAGAGCAGGGAAAGGATATCAGAGGCCATCTGGTCTAACCAAAGTCCATTAGAGCTCTTTAACCCCTTCACTCTGTCTCAGCCACAGACATGTCAGGAGCAGCTTCTGAAAGCACAAAATTATTCGAAGGGAGTTAGCGTGATGTAGTGGAAAGAACTTCCTATCATTGACATCTGGGTTTTAGTCCTGGATCTGCTACTGGATGGCCTTGTGACCTTCATCAAACCACTTAAATTCCTGGAACTCTTTCTTCATCTGTAATAATACACAAGCATCATGTAAGATTATGTGTAAAGTATTTTTAGAGTGCTATGCAGCACTTGAAGGTGTTACTATTATTATCAGCAGCAGTACTATAGAAGTCCTGAGAACTGTGAATTCCAGAGATGCTGTTCATGATCTTAGGATATGAGCTGACAGAGGGTGGGAAGTAATCTGAGTTGCTGTACAGCTTCAGAATGGAAGCATTTTTGTTTTGGTTTTGAGAAGCATAGGGGACTTGGTCCCTGTAGGAGTAGGCATGTGGAACATTAAATGTATTGAGGTTTAAGTTCCTTGTTTCTAAAAACTCTTTCTCTGAAGACTATGAATTCTAGGGTTCCAAAGTTAGGCTACCACAGGATGGCTGAGGGGCCTGGCAGCCCATAAGTAGGGAGTGAAGGTCCTGAGAAATCAAGATAAATATACAATGAGGGTATGAGGGTGTCTATGGGTTATGTAGTTCTTTTTCTTTAATATTTGAACTTCTTTGGTTTTGTGGCTATTTTTACTCTAATATTTACCATTTAAGCCTTTCTAGGCATCACTATAAGGAGTGTAACTCAGTTGGCTGTCAGGGATGTGGGACTCAGAAAGCTCAGAAAGTCACTCAATACCCACTAGGCCTTGAGACCAATGGAGCCGATCCTAACAGGTGTGGTAATAGAAGACAACAACCCTTATAGATGCTTGGCCGGGATCCTTTCCCAATGCAGTCTAGGTGGTTCCCTAGTGTGTGGTAGGGGACTGTAGTTTATTGCATTAGGGGTCTTGTTCCCCTCTTGCTACTAGAAGGAAATGAGACCTCATTTGAGAGGTGCACTTGAGTTTCTCCTGATGCAAAAAGACTTAGGTCTTTTGTTCACAAGGCCCATAATAGTCTGGAAAAATCAGAGAGATGGGATTCTTTTCTTTGGAGGGATTGATCCAGACATTGCTTGCTCTCGTTACCCTAGGATCTGCCTCCTGGTTGTATCATCATCCTACATGGCGTTTCGAATCTTCCAGTTGGAGCAGCAACTGTGCTCTCTGGACTGGGACTTAGTCTCCCATAGACACAGGTGAGGTTGTTCTCTTCCCAGGATCCCAGGGGGACTCATGAAAAAGTGATCCAGACCAAGTCCTTATTGTCCTCCTCTTGGGCTCTAGGTGGGCTATGAACTGTGGTTCCTTGACAGGGTCAAGCAGGCTAAAGTATTCTTGGAGTGTGTGTGTGTGTGTGTGTGTGTGTGTGTGTGTGTGTGTGTGTGTGTGTGTGTGTGTAAGAGGGATCTACGCAGAAGAAGGCTACTCATCCCATTCCTAAGGGACTTGTCCATAAATTCCCATGTAGAAAATGAAAGTGAAGACTGGAAATCTCTTCCTGCTATTTTCCTCTTTCTCAGTCTTCTACCTACCCCCATCCCCAAACTCACTCACAGCTTGTTTGCTGGTTATTACCTTCCATTAGTCTTGGTTTCTTTCCCTGTGGCAGGTGACAGCAGTGGAAGTTATGCGTGTCCCCTTTCCAAGAAGAAAGCCTTGGTGTTGAGATTCCAACATAGTTCCCCCTCAGTTTGTGTTGCTGAAATGCCAAGAAGAGAGTCTTAATGAAAAGAGTTCTAATTTTCCTGCTACCTTGAATGCCTGATCTGAAGTACCTGTTTATGAAGGAATCTTCTCCTGGTTTTATTGGAATCAACTCAGCAGAGAGAGAAACCAGCTGTGGGATCCCGTGCCTCAGTTTCAGCTGCCAGAAGCAAGTGGGGGAAACAGCTTAAGCTGCTTCTCAGAAATGGGTGCTCTGAGTAGGCAGTATTTATTGGAAAAGCTCACTGTATTTGGGCATCAGGAATAGGGTCTCATTGAGGTAACTCCCACCACTATGTCCCTCACTCCAGCTGTCTGTGGGATCCAAGGACTGAATGCCAATACTGCTCATTCCTTTTGCTTCCCTTCACCTGGAGGCCTAGACTGTGCCCAAAAGAATTACTTCCTCTGGGCCCCAGAAGTCTTACCCAGACCAAGTTGAACACCTAAAGCCAAAGGGCATTTTGCTGCTGGGGTAACTAGACATGAGCTCAGGACAAAGCTGACTATGCTTCTTAAGTGGAGGGGGAGAAGAGACAGCAAGAGAAGGTAGGCTATGCTTGTGCTTGTAGCCAAGCCTAGCTGTGCCTGGCAGCCTGGGGCAAAGCTGGAAGGGCAATAAGGAGGAGATCTGAGGGCCATTTCGGGTGGGGTAGGCTGTGGGAGGAAAAGGATTTCTTTGCTGAGTCTGTGCCTATGTTAATACCATCTTCTACCCTTTGCAAGGAGGCCAGGGAACAGACAGGTTAGAGGTAACTGGCAAATCAGTCAGGGTCAGTGTTTTTGCTTGAACTATGTGAGTCATTGTCAGAGCTAAACTTAGGTGTAATAAGCAAAGTGAATAATTGTGCCTTTAATCTATACCATTCTTGAATATATACTTTCAGCTCTCTTTCACAAGTGGTACCCTGGATTACTGCTTCATTTTCTGGAAAATTGAGCTGGCACTGATTATTGGGGAAGTGTAGACTCTACCTAAGAGTCCTCTCTGGGAAGAGCAGACATCCCGTGGAGTGAGAGAAGCCTGTTTCACTTTCCCTTCCTCTACCCCCAAATCCCATTTAAATAACTTACAGCATCATGTCTCAGGCGTTTCTTGGCTTTGCATACCTTGTCTTAAAGACTCAATGTGGTTGATATTCGAATTACGACAGCTTCCAGATTTTTCTTCTTGGATCTTCCAGCTTTCTCCCTAAGTCTTTCTGATTAAGAAGATTTTTTAAGGAAATAACTTAATAATCCTGATCTTCCCCTCTTTGAAGGGAAAGCAATTTCTGATCTTCCAAAAAAAAAATAAGCCTGAAAGCTCTTCCTGAGTGCATGAGAGTTGAGAGAGGCAGAAGGAAGTGAAGTTGGCTGAAAAGGTGGTAACTATCACCAACTCCAGTGCAGCAGACCTGCTCTCACAATTTCCCCCGTTTAGCACCCCACCCCATTCCCTATTCCTGGAGTTTCCATTCACTCCCTTCCCTATCTTTGACTAGCTTAGCCGCAGGAACAGGCAGGGAGCCTAGCCTGCCTTCCTACCATTTAAGTGCAGGCCAAGAAGGAAGCTGAGGAGAAGGGAACATGTCAAGTGCATCACAGATGACAATCCAGAAATTCTCACCCTGTAAGCATTGTTAGCCATCCTCTCCTTCCTCAAGATTTCTGAGACAGGCCTCTTGGCTACTTGGGATGTTCCTTTTTGGACCCTGGGGAAAGAAAGTGGGAGTATCAAGCTTGGAAGTGGGTATACAACTGAAAGGGAGCCCAGCTTCCTCAGACACCCAAAAGGCATTCCAGAGAAGGCACGGGTGAGGGGGAAGATGCTTGTGAAACTTCCCTGATTGAATTCTGTAACCTTAATCAAAGCTGCTGTAAACACTGGAATGTCCTGCCCCTTCTGAGGAGCTCCTGGATCTGTCACACCACCTCTGACTCTTTCCTCTTGTCCTAGTCCTTGGAGGGTCAGACAGCACCAGGTAGCTGAAGCCATCTCAATCGCTGAGTCCCAGAGTGGGAAGGGACCTCAGATGTCAACCAGTACCCGAAGCAGGAATTCCCCACTACAAAGCCTTCAGCAAGTGGCCCTCCAGACCTCTCAGGATAGGGAACACATGACCTCATGAGACAGCCCATTTAACTTCAAGGAAGCTCTAAGTTTTACAAAGTTTTTCCTTATATTGGGCCAAAATTTGCTTCTCCTCAATCTCCACTTGTTGGTCTTACCTCTACCTTCTGGGGCCAAGAAGAAAGAGTCTAATGTCTCTTTGAAATGGAGATTTGTCAAAGAGTTGAAGACAATGTCCATATTCTAAGTCTTTTCTTTAAACCAAACATCCCCAGGACTTTCAAGTTTCCTTACCAGCCTGGCTGACCTCCTCAAGATGTGCTTCAGCTTGTCCATGTCCTTCCTCAAATATGGCACCCTAGACTCAACATATTTTAGATTCTATTTTCTGTCTAGGGCAGGTTACAACAAAATTATCATTTCCTGGATTCTGGACACTACTATTTATGTTAATGTAGTCTAAAATCACGTTATCTGTTTTGGTTGCCACATCACACATTGATTCATATTGCAGCCTACTAAAAACTCTACATCCTTTTCATATGAACTACTTTCTAGTAATGTCTCTCTCCTTCCTTCCTCCCCACCCTGACCTGGGCAGCTGATTTTTAAAACTCAAGTATAGCACTTCACACTTACACTTCTAAATTTCAGCTTGTTAGCTGGTGGACAGCAGGGTTGATAGCTGAGCACTAGGGACAATATGGAGTCTTCTACTGTGATGACTGTTTGTAAACTATAAGTATTTATTACACAGACATGCTTTGAATTGGATGTTTTTTTGATTTCCTGGGAAGATGGTGCAACCAGATTCTGCATTGTCTGGGGAAGGTGGGTGGGTAATGCTGGGGATATTTCAATACAGTGTGATGCAAACATATGGAAATATTTAAATTTTTTAAAAATCTGATTTTGCTTGTTTTCTGTGGTTTGGAAAGTTCACTGTTATTGACTCTCCTGTTAGGTTACTCTGCATCCCAGAAAGCAGTGGGCCCCAGATCATCTTCCTCTCTATGTGCTGCTGCAAACCCACTGGAAATCTAACCCAAACTTAAATTGTATGGGATGGATCACTACAAGAAAATGCTACAGCCAGAGTCAAAGCTTGTCTTACTACTCATAATTGCTAAGGATGGTCACTCATATTGTACATATCCATTACCCAGCTCTGTCATATAGAGCATATAGCATAGAGCATAAGAACGCATACCGCACTGAACTTGGGTTAGGTTTGGAGACACAATAATTATCTTAAGTTTCATTGTGTATAAAATGAGAGATTTAGACTCAATGGCCTCTAAGGTCCTTTTCAGCTCTAAATCTGTGACCCTAGAAAGTAGAGTCTACATTCCAGCTTTGGATTCAGGTGAGTTTAGAGCTGTTTGAGGTAGAAATTTAAAGTATCAAACTCATTGATATACCCTATGATTCTTACCAACATCCCAACTCTGGATTCAGAGGTTAAATTCCAAATTAGGCAATGCTACTATTCCTAAGATGTCACTATCCCTCTGAAATATGCAGGCCTGTGTACTTTAGTTCAGACTTAAGTGTTGGTGTTGTATCCAAGTGTTTTCTTCTCTGCTAATCTCTAGAGATGGTCAAGATTCCTTGATGATATGACCAACTGGTATGCACATTAAACTTCTTCCCAAGAGCTGGAAGCACATAATTAACAGGACCAGTTAATCTCCATGCCTCACCTGGGGGGGGGGGATGGGAGGAATAAATACATAAGATTCAATTCAACATTTACTATGTTCAGGGCATTGGGCTAAGTGCTAGGGATATGAATCTTAAGATATTTTTCTAGGGTTCACCAGTAGCTGCTTATTCACGAAGGGGAAAAAATTCTGAGGAAAAATTAGATCTAAAAATGGGAATGAGTTCAGATTTGATGGAGGAAGAAATACTCAGAGAGGAAACTAGCTTGCTATTTCTGGTGGGGTGGGAAACTGGTGATTGGCTCATTCACTATGGCTCCACAAGATGGTCCACAATGAAGAGAGAGAAAAATGTTGGTACAGGGAACATTAAATATAAGTGGTAGGAGAACGTCTCCCTGTGAAGTGAAATTTTTGTCCCCTGTTGTCCTGGGAATAGGAACATTCCTGACTGGGTTTTTGAAATAAAACTTTTGGTAAGAACAGAAACCCTACATTTATTCATAAAGGAGAAAATTAGCCTTGGCACAAAAAGCTATGTGTCTAAAATTTTGAAATTTAAATTGTCAGTGAACAAGCTTTTATTTTCTCTCCTTCTTTGCACTGAAAAACATCTCAAACCCTTATGACAAATCTGTAGAGTCAGGTCAAACAAATCCTCACGCTTGATTATGCCAAAAATGCTTGTTTGATCTTGCATCTTGAATCCATCCCCATTCAGAATGCAGGCAGCAGAATTCGGCTGCAATCCACGGGACTTGGGGTTGGTCACTGAACTGATCATAGTTCTTAGGTCTTTCAAAGTTGTCTTTAAAATGTTATTGTATAAATTATGTTCCTATTTCTGCTCATTTCATTCTTCATCAGTTCATACAAGGCTTCCCAGATTTCTCTGAATGTTTCCCTTTTGTAATTTCTTATAGCACATTAGTATCCCATTACATTCAGATACTATAATTTTTCCACTCATTCTCTATTTGATGGGTACCTCCTTAGTTTCCAATTCTTTGCCATTACAAGAAGAAGTGCTACGTTTGTACGTGTGGGTCTTTCCTGTTTCTTTGCTCTCTTTCAGGTATTGGCCTAATAGTGGGTCAAAGGGACTGTATAGGAGAATGAGGGAAGGAACAATTATTTAATAAGTATGTAGCAGGTACTGTGCTAAGCATTTTATAAATATTATCTCATTTGATCCTTGCAACAAACTGAGATATAGGTGATGGTATTATCCTTACTTTTCAGATGAGAAAATTGAGGCAAACAGGGTTAAGTGACTTACTCAGGGTCACATATCTAGTAAGTGTCTGAGGATGCATTTGAACTCAGGTCTTCCTGACTCCAGGCCTGTTGCTCTATCCACTGTGCTATCTAACAAAACTACAAACCATGTTCAGAAAGGAAAGAAGCATTCATTAATTACCTCTTATTTGCCAGTCCCTGTGCCAAATACTTTACTAATAGTATCTCACTTGATCCTCACTTGAGAGGTAGGCACTATTATTATCCCCATTTTACAGTTGAAGGAAATGAGGCAGGCAGAAGTAAAATGACCTGTTCAGGGTCACAGAGTGAGGATGTGTCTGGGGCAACATTTGAACTCAGGTCTTCCTAACTCTAGGCCCAGCACTATCCACTGCCAAACCGCTCTGTTTTGGTGGTTAGGATGAGGGGAACCAAAGGAGAACTTGGATCATGGGCCACATCACAGGACAGAGTTGCACACAGACTAGGACATGGAGTAGGGGCACTTGAGAAGAGGACTGCCTTCTTTTTTCGTTGTTGTTGTTTTATAAATTAAGATTTTTTAAAAAAATTTTTAGTTTACAACACTCAGTTCCGCATGTTTTTGAGTTCCAGATTTTCTTCTCCTCCCTCCCTCTCCCCTCTCCCCCAAGACAGCATAGAATCCGATATATCTTCTACATATAGCTTCACATTAAACTTATTTACACAATAGTCAAGCTGTAAAGAAGAATTATTATCAATGGAATGAATTATGAGAAAGAAGAAACAAAACCAAAAAAAAAAAAAAAGGGAGAGCAAATAGTTTGCCTCAATCTGCATTCAGACTCTGTAGTTCTTTCTCTGGATGTAGATAGATCTTTCCATCATGAGTCCTTTGGAGCTGTCTTTGAACCCTGTATTGCAAAGAGCCAAGTCTATCAAAGGTAGTTGTCACAGAATCAATATGTCTGTGGTTGTGTACAACGTTCTCCTGGTTCTGCTCCTCTCACTCAGCATCAGAACACATAGATTTTTTCCAGGTTATTATGAAGTCCGTATCATCCCCATTTCTTATAGCACAGTAGTATTACATTACATTCATATACCACAACTTGTTTAGCCATTCCCCAATTGATGGGGGACTGCCCTCTTTTTAACCCTTCTACCTCCAGGACACAGTCCTATCACACATCTGAAAAGTCCTGGATTGGGAAAAACTCTCAAGAGGGCATCTTCAGCCGGGCCAGGTTGCCACTTTTCTAGAAGAGAGTTCTTGTGCCATACACACTTACCTAGGTTGTCACCAGGCATTAGGATGACAGACTTGTCGTGTGTGTGTGTGTGTGTGTGTGTGTGTGTGTGGGGTGGTGGTGGGGTGTCAGTGTCTTTGAGTGCTCTCAATGGGAACAGAACTATCAGTCCACCAGATGGCAGCAAAGATCACAAAAGGGTTTCTAGGTCCAAAAGGGCCTTCAGTTGAAGCTCTATCTTAAACCCAGAGCAGGTGCAGCTTTCATTCTCCTTACTAGGAGATCCTCCCACAGCATTTTTCCCCCTACCTCTCTCCGTCTCAATGCAGGAATTTATCCTGGTCTGGCCTTTCAGAACCTCTACCATGACTTTGACACATAAAACTTGGACCACCTGGCTCCACCTACTTTCCCAGAATCACAGTCCATTACTTCCTTCACTGCGCTCTTCAGTCTCCGGAGTTCCAGGAGCTCAGCGTGCCATCTCGTTGGCTTGAATGACTTCCTCCTCATCTTAGCCTCTTACAATTCCTAGATTCCTTCCAAGCTCGGTTCAAGTTCCACCCCCTATGCCTTTCCTGATTCCCCAGTTGCTAGTGTCTCCCCTACAAAAGCCCTTTGTCTTTTATTTCGTATATTCTTATACAGGTATGTTATCTTCCCCAATAGGATATAAGCTCCTTGAGGACAGAAACTAATGCACTTAGGTCTTTGTATAACCAGCACTTAGCACATAATAAACATTCAATAGATACTTACTGATTGGCCTTACTATGTGCAAAACACTATGCTAGGAGAAAATGTGATCCATGCCATTCATTCATTAAACATTTATTATTTTGTGCAGTGATATGCTACCTTAGCAATATAAAGTACTTTAAGTCCTCATAAGAAATACAAAGTGCTACAAGAGTTCAGAGGACGGAAGGGATCACTTCCTTCTGGGGGGGGCGGTGGTGGTAAATGAATACATGCCCACAGTTACTATCCTCTAGAAGAGGAAATCCATCAGCACTGAATCATTTGACCCTTCCTGCTTCCCACTTCCTCTTCTCCCTGCCAGAAGTTTCCTTTCTCTTTTACTTCCTCCTCCCCACAGGTAAATTAAAATAATAGCAACAAAAGCAATTTGTTTTAAACTTCTGTTTGGAGGGATCCCAAAGCTCAATTTGGAAAAAAAAAAATTTGGATATGGCTAATGAAGGATGTTTGTGTCTCTGAATTCTCCTCCCCGAGATAACCTTCTTCTTCCAGGAATGGGCTGCTCCCTTCATCTGCTTAGGCTTGCCTAGCTCAATCTGGCTGTCAGATAAAAAGTATGAAGAGGAGAGCAACCCCCCCCACCCCCACCCCCTGCTCCACCCCCCCCCCCAAAAAAAACAAAACAGAAAACTTGTGTCAAGGTGAAGGGTGAATACATATGGAAATACTTGAAAGAAGAATATCCTTGTAAGTTTCCCTACCCCAACCAGCCCAAGGGGATGGCCCAGGGTTTCAGCCATGTTGCCACAGTGACAACACTCTACCGGATCCTAGACTGCCTCAGAAAATGGGAGACCCCCTAAGAAAAGTCCCCTGGCTCTAACCCAACTGCACCTTGTTGCAATATTGAAGTAGTTTCTTTTTGAATGTTATCCCAAGGCTCAACCTGCTCTTAATCTACCCCCACTAACCTCACTCTTTCACGCTTGATATGCTGGGAGAAAGCCAGAGGTTGATCTAAAAAAAAAGACATTCCTATTAAAGGTCTGTTTCTGGCTTCAATGGCAACCTTACAGATGAAGGCAGAATTGTCAGATCCTGAGGAAATCAGGATATGGGAAGGGGACCAAAGTCTAAGTTTCTCCGTAGGCTTTGACTTATAATTTAACTTGACTCCTCCCCAAGCACTCAGACTCACTCCCTTTAACCCAGAGAAGTGCACAGTAAAATACCCTGCTTTGCCTTGGTTATCATTGGGGTGTGGGTACAGCTGTGTCTACTTTAAGAACACTCCCCTTCTATTTATTGTCAGATCTTTATCTGAAAGGAGGGGTAAGGATAAGAAAAGGAAGTCAAGAAAGTTAAAGCCTTATGTGGCAGTGCCCCAGAAAGATCTGCCCCTTTGTCCCTGAAGCTGTAACACAAATTCATAGGAAAGAGAATTCAATTTCTAAATGTGATTTTCATGCCACTCTTTTCCTATGGGGTCTCAGCAAGGTCACTGTGATGAAAACTCCAAGCTGGCAGGTGTCCTGGGCCTTCCAGGAAGAAGTGATTTCTTCCTGTTGTTGCCACTGTATCAGTGACACCTGAGGAGTGAAGAACACACTGCACAAAATAGAGTGCCCCAGCTGTTTTGTTCCTGGCTTCCCTCTCCCAGAGGCTGCTGGGTCATGACCCCTTCATCTGGACTGAGGCCAGGTATTGGCTCTGTTGTATAAGTTATATATCAGGCTCCCACTTAGGTGACCTCTCCCCAGTAAATCCCGCCCTGCTGAGAAAGCGGCAAAACCTCAGTGAAGAAGGAACAAGAACTATTCCTTTTCAAGTAAATCTCCAAGGACTACACGAGGTTATTGAGGCTTGTGCTTGGTACATTCACACAGCCCAAAGCACAGCCAAGGGGAAAAGAGAAGTTCTCAGGGAAAAAAAAAAGGGAAATGATACATTAACTAGAAAAACACACAACATACTCAGTAAGAATGAAAGCAGAGGCACATAGGCACAGAAAGCTGGCCACCCACGAATGGAATGACCTGTCAACATTAAAGGCCAGAATTCTTGTAAACAACAGTAACACTTTATCAAACCATTATCCTAATCCTATTGGACTCTTATCACTGGGTCAACAGACTTTTATCAGGCATTCCATCCATCCCAAGCTTCCCATTTCACCAATAGGAAGTAAGGCACTGAGGTTAACTGGCTTGCTCTAGATCACACAGCAAGTAACAGGCTAGAAGGAGAGCTCTGGCGCTCTGACTCCCAGCAGAGCTGACTGAAGCTCATCAATGCTTAAACTTGACCTGGAGCTTTAGAATGCTCTTCACAAACTGTCCTCTAAATTGGCTAGTGTTGGAGGCTGGCACAGGCACTAATTCGTGAAAACCTGACACTTACTGGGAGGGGATCAAGCCTTGCTTAAGAAGTGTTAATTGGTGTAGGATTTCTACTGGAAGCTTTTCTTTGCTGCAGGTTCCAGGAATTCTCTATTAGCTTACAAACCATAGTCTCTCCAGGCTACACAGTAGTTTAAAGATAATTTCATAGTTATTTATTGAGCAGCTTTTATTGTGTTCAGCAGAGCAAGAGAAATACGATATGGAGTCTGTTCACAAGGAACCTTCCTGTTGGGAAGAAAAGACACACAGATGAAAGTGACATAACAGTATGAGACACTATGAATACAGGTATAAAGAATGCCATAGGAATGTAGAGAAGGAAGCAACTGGTGTGAGATGGATTGCCGGGAGGGGTGGAACTCAGTTGGAAGCTGAAAAATGGGTAGGTTTTAGAAAGGTGGAGAGAGAGAGAGACAGAGAGAGGGGGAGGGAGGGAGAGAGAGTTTGTACATGTGTAAAAGGAATGGAGGAGACACAGCTGAGATACTGATTTGGCTGGAACTGGGGGTTGATGTTGGTGAGTTAGGTGAGATCAGATCACAGACAGTCTGAAGGTTGACTAAAGAGTTTGGATTTTATTCCTTAGGTAAAACTTTTTGCAGAGGCGGGCACTATAGATAAAACTCCAGCAGAGTCTTTGCAGATATAGCGCAATCTTGCAATGACTTTTTAAAAAATGTTCATCACTGATGGCATGAAATAACACAAAGCTAATTTATTTAAAGGGGCAACTAGGTGGTACCCTGGATAGAACACTGAGCACCGGGCCCTGGAGTCAGGAGGACCTGAGTTCAAATGTGACCTCAGACACTTACAAGCTGTATAACCCTGTTTGCCTCAGTTCCTTCATCTGTAAAATGAACTGGTGAAGGAAATGGCAAACTATTCCAGTATCTTTGCCAAGAAAACCCGAAATGGGGTCACAAAGAGTTGGACATGACTGAACAACAACAAACTTCTTTAAAAGCTCCTGCATAGAACCACTTTGACTTACTTTAAAAAGAACTAGCCTGTCATTTCTTCCATACCTAGTCTTTTCAATTCAAATTCACTGGATAGACTTAGTCAAGAAGCATTCACTAAGTGCCAACTATGTACTAGGCATTGTGCTAAGCACTGGGAATAGAAAAAAAAGGAAAAACAATACTTGCCCTCAAGGAACTCTCATTCCAATGAGGAGACAGCATATAAATAACTGTACACAGAAGATCTACACAGAGCAAATGGAAGTTAATCTCAGAGGGGAATGCCCCAGCAGCTAGAGAAAGGCCTTCTGCAGAAGATGCAGCTTGAGCTGTCTTAAAGAAACCAGCAATTTCAAGAGGCAGAGAGATGAGAACAGAGAGCATCCCAGGCACAGGGGACCAGCAGCGCTAGGCGATGAGACAGGAAACGCAGTGTTGTGTTTGGGAAGAGTAAGTTGCTTGGGGTGCTAGATTGTACCACGAGGAAGGGAGTCAAGTGTAAGAAGACTAGAAATGTCGAAAGAGGCCAGACTATGAAGAGCTTTAAATACCAGAGGACTTTATGTAGGGAGTCACTGGAGTTTACTGAGTAGGGACAAGTGGGAGGAGAATGCGTATGAATAATTCAAATGTCATTTCCCTCTTAAGTCACAGTGGAATTGAAGGGAAGAGACCTTTCTGCCATCATCCCTTGTAGAAGAAGCCTGGCAGCAGCTTAAAAGGCTGAAGAAAGTCCAGTGGGAATCCTTCATTCCAGATTCCCTTCCCAACTTTCTGAAGGGACAGTACTTTCCAAAGAATGAATCAGGATGTGGTATGACAAAAGATTACTCTCATTTGTGAACTGGGTAGGATATTTAATGTTAGGACTGTCCCAGAAAACCCACAAATATAGTAAAAAAAAAAATGACCACCTACTAGGAAAACCCAAATCAGCAGAACAGAACATGGAAAAAGTAAATACAAAGTATTGGAGGGGAGGGAATGATGAAAAAGTGGGACTCCAAGGAAAGGATGGGGATTTAAAAAACAGTTGAAGGAAAGGATAGTAGCAGAAACCCAGATGGGACAGCCAAATGTAAAGCACAGAACTGGAGGTGACAAGTGCTAGAACTCTATCTAAGAGAGTGGTTTCAAAGTTTGGGGGTTGGGTGGATCCTGCAGGTGTGTCTCCACCTTTTCAGTTTCCTGCTACCTCAAGGCAGTAAGCTCCAAAAGCCCTCCAATAAAGAGAGGGACAAAGTGGGACAATAGAGAACTGATCTGGGAGTCTGGAGGACCTAGTTTTAAATTCTACTTGTCACATATGCTGGCTGTGTGCTCCAAGTAACTCTCAGACTGGAAGCTGCAGAGAAGGTGCTGATTTGTATTGGTAACAGTGAATTCCTTACCTAGAGATTCTCTAACTGGGTAAAATCAGAGGTGCAGTTTTTTTTCTTTAAAGTGTCAGACCAGAATAGGGACTTAGAGGAAAGACAGGAAGTGTTGCCTATGGAACTAGGTTTGGACTCAGTTCACTGTCCTTTGGGATCTGGTGGGCCCTGGGCCTGGAACATCACTATTGACCAAATAGGCACTGGGGCTGTACCTTGAACAGCAATTAGCAAGTGGAGACCAACAAAATGGTCGAGATTGCTATTTGAATTCATCTGCCATTGTAATTTTTTTCTCTTGGCAAGATCTCTTGACTTTATTTGTTGAATTCAAGGGTTAGTCAGTCAGTGAATAAGCATTTATTAAGTTTTATGTGGCAGCCTTTGTGCTAAGCTCTGGGGATACAAAGAAAGGCAAAGGGCAGTTCCTGCTCTCATGGAGCTCCCCAGTCTAATGGGGAGACAACATGAAAACAGCCATGTACAAATGAGATGTATATAGGATAAATTGGGAATAATCCACTGAGGTAAGGCATGAGCATGAAGAGAGATCCAGAAAGGTTTTTTGTAGATGGGATTTTAGCTGGTACCTGAAGGAAGCCAGGGAAGCCTGGAGGTGGAGATGAAGGAGAGAATTCCAGGCATGGGGTCAGCCAATGAAAATGCCCAGAGTTGGGAGATGGAATGTCTTGTGTAAGGATGAGCAAGGAGGGCAATGTTGCTGAATCCCAGAGTACAGGGGTGAGGTATGAGAAGACTGAAAAGGTAGGAGGGGGGCAGGGTGCGAAGGCCTTTGAATGCCAGAGGATTTAAATTTGATCCTACAGGTAATGGTGGGCCACTAGAGTTTATTGAATAATATGGGGTGCCATGGCCAGACCTTTGCTTTAGGAAAATCAATTCAATAGCTGAATGAGAAAAAGAACTGGCGGGGTGGAGGGGGGTGATGCGGAGATATTTGAGGCAGGGAGGCCAAGAGAAGGCTACTGCAATAGTCAAGGTGATGAGGTTCTGCCCTGGTGGGGGGGGGGGAGAGGGATGGAATATTAGAGGAGATAAGGGAGTGTATATGAGGGATATCATAAGGGTAGAAACAACAGGACTTCAGAACTGATTGGATATAGGAGCTTCGAGTGAGGAGATGAGGAGGATGATATCTAGGTTTCTAGTCTGGGTGACTAAGAAGATGGCGGTGCCCTTAGTTGTGAATAGGGAAGTTTGGAAGGGTGAGGGTTTTAGAGGGATGATAGTAAGTTCTGTTTTGGACACACTCAAAAATGCTGTTCTAGGCAGTATGGAGCCATTATGGATTCTGTTGCAGGGAAGCAATGTGATGGAAGCAGTATTTTAGGCAGATTAGTCCGAATTGGAGGGAGAGGAGAATTAAGACGACTAGCTAAAAAGTAATTGCAATAACACTAGAGGTCTTTGGTTATAAACGCCAAGGCACAAGTAATGTGCTCTGGAGACAGTGGCAAGGTGGTGACCAGATTTTAAAGCTGTCTCTTCTTTTCACCCCCAGAAACTCATTATCTTACTCACTGACCACAAAGGCTTCCTCAGCCTGCCCATAGACTTTGAGCCCATCAAGCAGAACTGGTATTGATCTGTGGTTTTGCTGGGTTTGCATCCCTTTTTCTTTCCCAAAGCATCTTCAGCCTTTTGGCAGCCCACACGCTGCTGGTAAAGTGGGTGGGGAGGGAATGCAGCAATGTAGCCAGCCCTGCCAATTAAGGGATTTGATTACCAAGATGTCTCTTCTGGGTAGGGTTGCTCCACTCTACACACTGCCTAGTCTGAAGGAAGCCGCCTCCACATCAAGCCTTTAGCAAGACATTTTAAGCCCAGAATCTCATGACCAGATTCAGTTTCTTTTACTGTGGTTTAACAATGGCTCTTTCTCCTGCGAGTATGAAAAGCTTCGTTAGTAATATGGCATTGGGTTTTTGTTTTGTTTTTTTCCAGAAGGCTGTTATGCCTTGGGCAGTTTGTGAAAGTTTTAGAAGTGAATGAACTACAAGTCAGGGAAGGATGATTCAGTTTTTAATTTGGTAAATTGTTTCCATTTTCACTTTTCTAAAAGAGGCAGAAACTCGAGCAGATGCTGCTTGTGATTTGCATGTTTTTCAATTCCTCTCCTATGGGGTGAAGGGTTTTCTCTGTTTACTAGCCACTTGATTTCATTTGTGGCTGACCGGCGTACAGTTACATGGGGATAAAAAGCTCTTGGCTTGCCCCAACTAACACATGGTGACTTAACCGAGCTGCAATATTGTTATTTTTCTCCAGGATAATGTTGGTCTAATTCTTTCTTACTGTTTACACTGATGGCGTCTATAACCACCCTTGGTACTTTAACATGTTTGCTTTTCTCTGTGTAAATAAATTCCATTTAAATGCCTCCAGCACTTGACCCTTCACTAACTGAAGTTCATGTCTCTTTTTCAAATTAGACATTTACACAAATAATCTAGTTCCCATTCGTTTCTCAGCTTTATAACATTATTCATTTCCCATATTTCTGATATCTATTTTGCATCTACTTATACGAGTTATTAGCCTGATGGAATATAAACTCCTTGGGGGCAGGTATGGTTTTGTTTTGGTCTTTGTTGTTCTAGCATCTAACACGTTGACTGATACACAGAAGGTACTTGAGAGATACTTGATTTTTTTGGTAGTTACATTGTTTGGGCAATTTCTTTTAGAAAATTTATCAAGCTGTTTTTTTAAAAAGTTTCTCACAAGTAAGAACCTGTATTATTGTTTAATATGGGAAATATGTAGTTGTTGCAAATATGGCCTAAATAGATGGTTATAGAACTATACATTAATTAGCCTCTCTGACCCATATTTTTAATTGATTTAATCATTTAAAAATATGTAGATGTTGAGACTTACTTCCTAAGGATTTGAGAATAATTCAGGTTTCTTTTGGACATAACTGATATATTTTTCAACTCATACTCTCTTTTACTGACATTCTTCTGTAATATTTAAAAATAAATGACATATACTAAAAATGTCCAAATGCAGATTGCTTCTCCCATCTCTTGCAGCCTTTCTGTGCTCCTAATGGTTTATCCTAGCTTTTAGACAACATAAAACACTGGGTTTTTTTTAGGGATATGGTAACCCTAAAAATGTGGGCAACTAGGTGGCATAGTGGATAGTGTGCCAGACCTGGTGAGTTCAAATCTGGCTTCAGAAACTTAGTAAACGTGTGACCGTGGGCAAGTGACTTAACCCTGTTTGCCTCATCTGTAAAATGAGCCGGAGATAGAAATGGCATACTATTCCTCTATCTCTGCCAAGAAAACCCCTAATGGGGTCACAAAGAATTGGACATGACTAAAAACTGAGCAACAAATCTCTAAAAATGAATTTGTTTGCTGAAAACTCAATACCAAAAAGATTTCTGCATAAAATGTGTTCTATTTTCTATGAGAAGCAGTAAAGCTTGGGGAACTAGGAAGTGGAAGTCAGATGAATCTTTAATAGTTAATTATTTCAGTGACCTACTCTATATAAATCCGAACAATTTCACTTTCTACTTCAGAGGAGTGCCCATAAAAGTAAACAAACCACTGTGGACATAGTATGAACTAACATCATACAGAATCTCAGCAATTGCATAAATCTTAGCTTATTGAAAATAATCAGGAAATTAGTGCTCATGCCCATGTGTATACCGGAAGTTTTTATTCTGGAATGGTGAAAATTTACCTGTGCTTATTTATATTTCAATTTTTGCATAATATACCTGAGTTTATCTTGCTGTGAAAATTCATGATAAAAGGAAATGTTTCTTGTTCAAATAAACAGTCAGCTGAATATTAACCAACCTATCTCTCTGGGGTCTAAAGCGGATGGACTCTGTAGACAGCAGAATAGTGTAGTGCCGTGAAAAACAGCAATAAAGCAAAGAGACAATTATAGTCATTGGTGTACCTAGGATTCATGATTATGTCTGACCCATTTTAACACCCAAATTTCCCAGGACACAAACCATAAGTTTGCAAAGTTCCTGGGGAGCTCATTCAGTCCATCCTCCTGCTTCCAAGTTTCTTTTTAGGAAAGGGCATTTCATTGCTTCACTCAGGAAACAAACATCCCAATCACTCTTGAACTCAAAGTTACACTTTATGTCTAACCAACACAGATTTTATTCTTCTCATGCCATCTCCTTTGTGATTTTGGGGGATTGTTAGCTCAGGTTTTCTGAAGAACTGAAGCAGCTATGGGAATAATCACATTAACTCCTATAATAAACTTATGCATCTACTGCCATATTCTTTTTAATAAAATGTGTCTGGCCTTTTGGGAGATATTAAAATACCAAATATTATATACTAATATCTATCACCAGAAGAGTCATTGAGATCAGGTTTGATTAAAATATTATTAGAAATAATCTCACTTCCATACATCTTAGCTCCCCCTCGTCACTTAAATGTGGTATATAAAAATGGCAGTTACCCACCTGCATGAATTATGGTGTATCATATCTGTGGAAGGATCACAAGGTCACTGTCACCCAAGTAACGCTAACATTTACATAAATCTGTTGGATTTTAACAAAGGGAAAAAACTTGTGACCCCAGTGTAATACCTTGGATATCATCCTCTCTTTTGTTGTTGTTGTTGTCTTACTTGTTCTTCAGTTTAATTCAACAAGTAAATTCATTGCTGGGAAGAAACAAAAAAATAAAAACTGCTCTCAGTTGTATTAATCTTTCAACTGGATACATTGTTTAACTGCTCTCAGCGACATTTTTCAGTGTAAAAATGTCCTCATCCTACTGCATCCCCCAAACCTCTAAAAAAGGTTGCTCTGCCTCAGTAGGGCTCTGCCTCCTCCACAGCCTTGAGGATGGGACTTCTCAAATCAACAGTAATACCACTTTTCTAATCTTTATCTAGAAACCACAACTGTAACATATCCCTAGACTCTGTGACTTTTTGATACCAATACTCCCTATTATTCTTGTGAGCTTTTCTTGTGTTCTCACTCCTTTTTGCCTCTCATCCCCTCCTGGTTCACCCCACCCACGGCCTCTTTTTCACCTCCATTCTCCTAGCTGCTGAGTGAGAACAGTGGCCTGAATTGTTTCAAGGTGTGGTTCAGTATGAACTCCCTCTTTGGCTAAAAGAAACTTTGTTCATCTCTTAACAGTCAGTTTGTGGTCAAGTTATTTTGGATGATGGGGGCTGGAATACAGGGTCAAGTTTAGAGGTGATTAGAGCAGGTTCCATGGCTGAAGCTTAGCTCTATGAGTCTCCTACCTTATTCTAGTTAGGAACAAGAGTCATGCATATATATGTACCCTATAGGTTTATGATGTATACACTTTATATAGCCCTTTGAAAATATACTGGAAAACACCACCACACACCAGTGATTGGGGTGGGGAGGTATTTTTCTTTATTCTTGGTTCCAGGTACCGTTGACATTTTGAGCCAAAGGAATGGTTTAAGGTGATTATTTTTTCAACATTGTAAAAAATAACATAAATTTTTGATACAAATACAACAACAGAATCAGAATGAACCAAAAGAACTCTCTTCTCCCAGAATGGGGAGAGGAAGAAGAGGAAGAAGAGCAAAGATGCCACTATCACAAGGCAAAAGTATTTCTCTGCACTGGGTCAACAAGCCAAGACAATGCCAGGTAGAACTTTGCACACAGTAGGTGCTTAATATTTACCCTATTCAAACGAATTACTAGCAAGGAGCTTTAGAATCGTAAAGTTTCAATTAGGGAGCTGTGTGAATGGTAACAAAAGATGAGGCTAGGAAAACTTTTGAGTTACACAGTAGAAGCTAACCTCTACTATGCCAATAGATTAAATCAAGAGGCTAACCACAGAGATTTACTTAGCATAAAATTATTCAATATCCTTGTTTTTTCTAGCACTCTAGGAATCAGACAGAGTGGGTCAGTGAATAATTTCCTCTTTCTCAAAGATCTGCAAAGGTAGAGCAGAGAGCCAGGGAAGCTTTCTTGTGGTAAATAGCAAATAACTAAAACAAACAAACAAATAAAACCGATTCCTAGCTTAAGTAGCTTTAAGTAAGCTTGACTGAGGTTTTGTCATCTTCAGCTTTCAGTTTCTTGGTCATTTTGTATGCAAGGGTTGGGCTGCAAGGGACTGTGGTTGTTTTTTTTTTTTCTGTGATTTTCCATTTCTGCTATTTTAGAGAGTGCTCCCTTGTTACCATGGCTCCTAATTTTTCTAGACTGTGAAAAAAAAAAGTTGATTTGTTTCTATTTGGCATAGACAGATTATGCACACAAATAATGTACTTCAATGGCAGGTGGATGGTTAAATGTATTTGATCAATAGTAAAATAAAAGTTTTGTGCAAAGACTACTAACCAAACTTTGAAAGCGACTGGTTTGGAGGTCTTGGTGCATGCAGTTAAGCTACTTTCACAGCCTGCAGTACCCTGAAGTTATAGTTAAAGTGCAGCCTTTCATTGGGACAATAAAGCCTGAGAATCACATTCTTTTAGGAAGAAGTGAGAGGGTACAGCCTTGACACCTCTGCCTTGGGTGTAGAATTAGAGACCACTAAGAGAGACAAAGAAAGAAAAACAGAGAAGGTTGAAATTCAAGAAAAGATGCAGATAATTGCAATGAATGAATCATTTTCTTGCAAGTTTGGAGATGAGATCTTTCCACTCTGCCCTCTTCCTCGTGATATACATAGGCGTGAGATGCTGCAGCCGTGGCTCTGGCTGTCCCTTAGAGAAGCCCTGACACAAAGCCTCTGTGTTACAGATTACATACATTCCACAATCATAGCTGTTTTGTTGAGCAGGGGCTTTTTCTTCCACAAATGCTACTTTGTCCCCTCTTTTTCCCAAAAAGGCCTCCAGTTTCCCTGCTACCTGTCTTGCATGGACAGAATTGCTCCTGCTATGTGAATCATAATGGGAAAATCTATTTTTGTCTTGGAGATAAACCAACAAACTCCAATGAGTTCCCCCAGCTGCTTGATTGGAGTTATTATTGATGGGTAAGAATATAACTCTTTTGTGGGGTAAGTCAAGAGGTTGAAGGAACATGGTGATCTCCTCTGGGCTGGTGGTACACTTGATGAATTGAGTGACTTCTGGGCTGATGAAACATACTTGGTCTGAGCAGTCATGGAACTGGTCACTAGCAAAGTATTCAAAAGCAAATCCAATAATATGGTCATTAAGCCAGCTGGGAGGATCCAACAGTGAGACATCTGATTCTCGTAGTAAACTGTCCATGTAACTCAAAACAACAGGGTCCATTCTGCACAGAGACCAACTGGAAACAAACGCCAAGAGCTGAAGCAAAGGGCAGAAGACAATATTTACTGATGTATATCCTGTATAAATACTGTTAAGAAAACCAAAACATACTTGTAGAGAGCTTGGAAGAGCAATGGATCAGGTCAAACCACCTGTATTATAGTTCTTATTCTACCACTATCCAGGTGTTTCGGGGCCCAGCTTTTTTATCAGTTAAAATTCACAGAGTTGTAAGACTTAGTTTATATAGGTGTATTCTATTTGCTATATAACCCTAAAGAGCTATATAAACATTGGTTATTGTTACTACCATCTCTATTGTATGGAAGGGAAAATTGAGATTCATAAAGGTTAAGAGATTTGCTCAAAGTTACACAGCTAGTAAGCAAGAAGACTAGGACTAGAACCCAGGTCTTCTGACTCTGAGTGCAGGGCTCTTTCTACTATTGTCATAATCACAGCTGACATTTTTACAACATTGTTATAGTACACATCTTGAAGCATAACAAAAACTTCTGGAAGATAGCATTCTGAAAGGGTCCTTTCTCTTCCTTGGGAAAGGGAGTTTACTCATTCAGGAATTTCCCATACCAATAAAATCACAGGTAGTCCTTATCCTTTAAATTTTAAAAAGCGCTGCATATATATTTTGTCATTTCATCTTCAAAACAACCCTAGGAAGGACCTACAGATTTCTTACGTGTTTTTTAAGATGAGGAAATTAAGGCTCAGTTAAGTGGCAGGCTGATATTCACAAATCTTGTGGAACTTAGAGGTGGGATTCAAACTCAGTTAGCTCCCAACTCTAAGGGTGTTGTTATTTTTACTTCAACACAAATCATAGCTCTGCCATTTATTACTTAAATCATCTTGAGTAGGTCACTTAACAACTCTGGGCTTCAGTTTCCTCATCTGTAAAATGAGAGGGATGGCCGAGATGATCTCTTAAGGCCCCCTTTAGCTCTCAGGTCTATCTGTACCATGTTCCCTCTCTACAAAACCTTTGCTTAAATAGGAATTAAGTTTTTAGGCTAAGATGGTGACAGGCTAACTGCCTCACAGAAGGTTGCTGTGAAGAAAGTGCTTTATAAACCTTAAAGTCCTATTGTATATCAATGAGCTATTTGTATTTAATATCAGATAAGATACTTCAGCAAGTAAGGAAACAATTTTTAATAATGCAACTAGAAAACCTTACTAAGTATGCGTTCTACTTTGTTTCAAAAGTAAAAAAAAAGGTGACAAGTAAGCACAGCCCCCTTTTCTGCTTTTGGGGTGGAGATGGAAACCGATCATTTTATGGAGTGTAACAGACTTGATTATCTCCTGATCTAGCTCCTTGGAAATGCTTGCATTGAGTAAGGAAGCAAATCTGTTCCAGCATTTTATCCTGGGCACTAGGTGCCAGAGGGGTGCTTACTCCAGAAGGAACTGTTTGTTCTCTCCCCACATAAGGAGGATGCCATTATAGGAAACATCAATATGTTGTCAATGTACACAAACTAGGCAGTTCTGAATAGTACTGGATTTACAGTATCTTCTGTTCTCTACAGATAAATTAATCCAATAATAAATTCTTAATGTTTTCATAGAAACTTCCTTTGCAGTCAAAGCTTAATAAAAGAATGAATCTAGTTATTTATAATGATATTCTTAAAGTAAAATTCCACGTATTAGTAAAGCAATTACAAAGTACTAAATCATCAAAGAAAATTAAATGTTTATGATTTTTATAGACTTTGATTTGATGCAATTTGATGCAAGTAACCTTTCAATTACTTATTAACCTAAGAATTTTCAAGAGCACTGGACTGGAGTAAGGAACTAGATATTAACTAGTTGCATGGCAAGCCATTTAACTTTTCTATGCCTGCATTTCCTCAATCTATAAATGGCAGGATTGCACTGGATGATCTTGAAGATTTTTTAGTTGTAAATTCTGTTGAGTCCAAGTCTCAACTTTCATGTCATTCTTGCATTGCAGGCACTTAATAAATAATTGTGAAAAATGAATGAATTAATGTTTAAGAAGTGGTGGCTAGATGTTATTTGAGGAAATGCTTCCCATTGCAAAGTTTGTTAATGATTTTCAGACCTAGTTAGCATTCTGTATTTGTTGTTCAGTCATTTTTCAGTAATGTCTGACTCTTAGTGACCCCATTTGGGGTTTTCTTGGCAAAGATACTGGAATGGTTTGCCATTTCCTTCTCCAGTTCATTTTACAGATGAGGAAACGGAGGTAAACAGGGTTAAGTGACTTTCCCACAGTCACACATTTATTAATTTTCTGAAGCCAGATTTGAACTCAGGAAGATGTCTTCCTGACTTCTAGGACCAGCACTCCATCCACTGCACCACCTGCTCAAACTATGCCATTTAAATAGCAACTACTGAGCAGAGAAAAAACCACCCTTAAATTTAAGTTTAAAAATAATGTAATTTCAATATTCAATTATAACATTTAAAAATCAAAAGACACCTATACTTGTAGAATCTTATTTCTCTGGTATTTTACACTTGTTACAAAACACTAAATAGTTGCTAAATATCAGAATCACTCATTTCATAGAACTGCTTCTTGTAATATGGTTTAAAATCATATTATACTGAGGATGTTACAAGTAAACTAGAGCAAAAGAGTGCAATCTATTTAGATCAAGGATTAACAACAGTATTTACATATACTTCACAGAATATGTGTTTTTACCCCTTGAAAACATGCATATGGCTATCAGGAGATGAGAACACTAGTATTGTTTGCTTTAGTAAATAAAGGCTCACTAAGGAAGTCCAGACTTTTGACTCTTATTCCTTTTAAAATTTATATAATATATAAAACTTATTTACATAAACATATAATTTAAAATAATCTTTCACATATCGCTAAACACACATGCCTTATACATTAACACACATACATTTTAAAAGGAGTTAGAGTCAAAAGTCTAGACTTTCTTAGACATTGTGAGGCTTTGTTTACTAAAGCAAACAATAAGTTTACATAATCAACTTAAATTATATAATAAATCACTTAATAAGTGTCTCCTATATCTATCTACACATACAGCCTCTCTACACATAGGAAAGGCTGTTAATTGATTTTTATATATTCATATCAATACATTTTATATTTTTTGTATACATTTATATATTTCATAAGCAATAAATTTAATATATTTGTGTATACATGTATAAAACAGCCTCATTATGATATCATTTTAAGATATCATACAAAAAGCAGTAGCTCTGCTGCATATAATAAGTGCCCAAGAGGTCCTATTTTTCAAATACAGTGCTTGGCTGTTGTATTATGTAGGGCTTAAATCTAATTGCTTGGAAATATCCCAACTGCAACTGATGCTCACTGTAACATGACACTCTAATTGCCAGTAACATGATTCCCTATATTTAATCAAGGCATAAATGCCAGTTGTGCATTAGTGATCATTTATTGGAGGTAATAGCAATTTTGTCTGTGATGATCAGGTCTGAAGTATAGTCCAGAATAATTAAGAATTTTAACAATTTCACTTTTTGAATAAACCTTAGAATTTTTGTTAGGTAGTATTTTGAAATCAACTAGCCCAAACTCCCACCCAACATATCAGTGCCTATGGTCATCCAGTCTCTGGGTCTGAATGGTTTCAGGGATGGTGTCTTCTCTATTTTGACAAGCAGCCCACTTCCCTAGTTAGACCCTATCTGGAGTGTAAGCAATGGAGAAGAAGTAGGATGAGATGGGCCATGAGTATATACCCCATGAGAATTGGCTGAAGGAATTGGAGTTGTTTAGCCTAAAGAAGAGAAGACTTAAGGATAGGGGGAAGTGGGTATGACAGCTATTTTCAAGAATATGAGGGGTTATTATATAGAAGAAGGATTAGTCTTGATGTCAGGAAAAATTTCTAAACAGTTAGAAGAACTATGCAAAAGTGAAGCAGGCTGCCTCTGGAAATAGTGGTTTCCTCCTCACTAGAGCTTTCAAGCCAAAACTTAAGGGTTTACTCTGTGCCCAATGTTGAGCTAAGTTCTAGGGAGACAAAAAGAAAAGTGAAGTCAGTCCTTGCCCTCAAAGAGCACACATTCTAATAGGGATGCTTAGGAGGGGATTTCTTCAGATAGAAGTTGGCCTATTTGTTTTCTGAGGTTTCTTCTAATTCTGGAATTCTGTGCATTTGGGTCAACTAACTGTTAGAAAGTTCCTCCTCATAACTCATTTATAGAATATTTTAAGGTTATGCTTTACATTGATTACCATTTGATTTTATTAGTAATCTCATGAGATGAATAATGTATCAACCCCAGGGATCTAAAATCATGTGTATTATCTTCAATTTAAAGATTTGGAAACTGAAGTTCAGAGTTTAAGTGACTTGCCTGAGGTACCACAGCTGGAACCCAGGCCTTCTTGCCTAGTGCTCTTTCCACTACACAATTTGGATTCCCTGTAACAGCCCCCACCCAACAATGGCCCTAGTCCTGTTCTCTGGAGCAACACAGTAAATATAATCCCCTTTCCATATGATAGCCTTTCAAATAACAAGAGATGAAAAAATATTTAAAAGAGATAACATATGCAGAGCTGCTGAGAATTTCCACATCAGCATGGCCTAATACGGACAACTGGTAGAGTATTGTTAGTTTCAACGTGTTTGCATCTGTAGTGCCTGACCCATAATTGCTGCTGAATAAATGCTTGCTAAATTGAATTTATTAGCTCAATTGAATAAATGCTTATTGAATTTATTTGCTGAATGAAATACAAATTTTATCTTTTTCTAAGCACCATTCCATTCAGAGTCTTTATTACATTACTGTGTTCCTCCATGTGGAAAGCCAAACTCCAAATCAATTTAACAATCATTAAGTCTCCTGAATTGGTACTAAAAACATATCTTTTTTTTTTAAACGTTATTGCAATGTAGCTTGTCCTTCTAATTTTCATGTCAGCTAGTCCCTCTTAAGCATTTCCCCCTCTGATTAGCAGTTACTTAATCCCTATATCTGTAGATTTTAATTTTACTGACAGGCTGTTTTAAAAAATTACTTCTGATTACCAAAAAAATCATATTGGATCACAATTCAAGTATGACATTGGGTTGATACCACAAGTGATTTTTCAAGGAACCAACTACATTTCTGTTCATTAGATAGACTTCTCATAAGAATTCGGCAGTATTGGTAAAACAAAAACAAAACTCTCCAAAGCAAAAAACCTGAAAACAATCTTAATAAGCTAGCAAGTAACAGACGGCTACATAGAATCAGGGCAGTAGTACAAAGAAATATACCAAAGAAACACTGGTTTCTGTGAACCCAAGCTGAGGAACTTATGTTAAAAAAGCCCCCATTATTTGAAAGCTCAATATTGGTTTGGAAATTAAGGCAGATTTTTTGCCAGAAATGTTGGCTAAAATTAAAATAATGAAAAATGGAACAGAAACTCAGATTCAAGAGTATAAGTTTTCAATAAGTAATGACTGTGAAGCTGCCCATGTAGTTTGGTGCCTTAGAAAGTTAGTGTGAAACACTGCTGTGATAATACTGCATTGTTCTTAGCAGAATATCTATATCTTTGTAGATTGGTCTCAAACTGGGTAAGCACTTGAAGGTCAAGAAGATAGCATCCTCTCCCTTTTTAATTATTAATGCTCAATTGTTGCTTATAGTCATAGGCATTATAGAAATACGCTAATAAATGAATTAATTTTTATAAAAAAGCAATTCTAGTATGCCCTAAAATACTAATTTAAATTTTGTTAACCAGTTTTTAGCTTCATGTTTACATGACAGCACAAATAGAAATGTTTTCAAAAAGAAAGTTCAAATGTTTTTTAAAATTAAGTATTTTCAATGCCAATCCTAAAATCCAGGTGCCATTCTCTAAAAATCGCATTTGAAAAGGGCCATTTCAATTTGTATACACAGTATATGAATGAAATAAAGTGCATTAGATTTTGAAACTGTCCTAAAAACGTAAGTAAATTACAAATAAGGGAATTTCCTTTGTGACCTAGGAAATATAAATTCATAAATTTTAACATCCAGACATGATGACAGAATATCATTATTTTACAAATGGAAGAACTCAGCTATCAGTTTTTAAAGGTACTTGATACCATGCCTGACAATTTTATTAATACCTGGTGGTGGAAAATGGACACCTGCTTGTCTCCATTACTTTAATATCCTATTTAGGACTAGAGAGGCCTAGTCCCAAAGTTCTCAGATTTCCTCCATTTTACTAGGCATATTTATCAATGGCAAAAGGATAAAGAAGTAAGTACCGAAAAATAACAGTTCCCACTCTACCACCAGTCTTCCTTCAACCTCTAGGACTCAAAAAATATTTAAGTTTTATATATATATATATATGCACATATCTATCTATTTATATATCTCAAGCAATTTTCTTTTAGATGGTTATGATTATCCTTTTCTATCACAGAACTATCCTTTGCTTGGAGAGCTTCTACTGTACACTAATGAAGTAAAACCTTATTAGTCTAAACAAATTAGGAGGAAGGCTAATTTGAACTAGTCCCATTTTAAAGACATTGAAGGTGCAGTAGAAACAGATGGAATTTGGAGTCAGAGGACTTGGGCTTGAATCCCTGTATCTATCGGTTGTGAACTTAGGAAAATCAGCTTTTTGGGACCTCATTTTCTTCATCTTTAAGATGAGGTACTGGGTTAAATGATCTCTGATGGTCCTCTCAGCTCCAAATCCAAAGAGACTAATAAAAATGAGGTTCAAAGAAGTTAAGAGATCAGTCCATGATCAGAGAGCTAGGAAGTGTCCTAGTTAAGAACTGAAACTAAATCTCCTGACCTGATCTATATTTTCTGAAAACATGGAAATTATTTTTTTTCTAGCACCTACCTTAGCAAACCAAAAGTTAACAAAGTATAGTCCAGCAGAAGGCTCAGATTTAATGAATAACTCATTCGTATGCAGCATTGTTCGGTATGCAAATTGTACTTGTAAAAACATTGAAAACTGTTCTTTTAAAAAGGTTAAACATTTTCCTCTTAAAACTAATTTATGTTCTACAAATCCTTTCATAGATAGCATAAACACTAAACTTCTGCTCTGTCTTCAAGTTATATAATTGCTGGGTTCCTAACTAATTAGATTTTACTTTTTATCGGCTAAAAGTAGTGGCTGACTTGGCCTATGATAAATGGAACTTTTCCTTTCATAAATGTCTTTAGCCTTTTTGAAAATGATACTGTCTTCTCAATAAAATTTGAGTTAAATGAAACAAATGTAACGAACATTTTCTAGTAATGATTGACCAAGGTTGTTAATGTAAACTGGTTAGCTAAGCAATGCTATTTTTATTTCCTCACTGTCTTCAACTCAGGCTAAGGGAAAAATCATCAAATTAAGGTTTTGAAAAAATAAGAACCTGTTATCAATAATAATCTCATGAAAGTACTTATTTATTCATCAGCCATCAGGCAATACTAAGTTTAGGGTAAAAACTGCCCTGTGGATACTCAAATATTAACAAGGCAAAGATGTTTTTACAAACATCCACAAGAAGATATAGCACAGAAGATAAAGGAGAACTTAGGAAGGAGAATTAGACAAAGAGCACAAGTTAGGTAAAGTTACTTCCAGAAAGGTTTTCTCCAATGTGTAAACTTCTTTAAGCTTTTCAATTATCAAATATTCTCTTTTGTTTACAGATAGAAAATATGAGACAAGGTGGATTAATTCACTCAAACACCCTCAGCTGTTGAATAAATCAAGACTTTCATGGTTTGAAACTATACCACTACAACCACTTTGGTCTTTAACAATTTTGGGGGACAACAATAATGTAGCATACAAAATAGGCAGCTACTCTAGGCACCTGAAAAAGAAAGACAATGAACTCTCCTTAGAAACTGGGCTACCAAAACCAGATTTGTGGCACCATGATATTCAAAACACAACTGGTTGATTACTATATTATAAAAAGGCAGAGTGAATAAAAGCTTTGAAATGTTTAAAAAAAAAGAATAAAACTAGATTTGTCAAAACATTTTAAGCACGATAATTTTTAAAATGTTGAAGCTTGGACTGAAATTGAACTACATTTATTTAGTTTTGAATTAGACATCTTTGACACTAGGTCTTTCAGGCTTCAGGGTTCACTATCCACAAAGGCATCTGGGCATCTACGTAACATACGTAAGTACTGAGGATAAACAACTCAAGAAATGGCTTTGGGAAGTATATTTCATATTCAGGTTCAGGAGAGATTACCTAGATTTTAAAAATATTAATTTCTTCTCAATGTATAAAAATAATCTCTTCTCGTATAAATTATTTGGGAAATGAAAAAGTAACAAAGTTGCTTCTTCCCTCACCAGGGGAGTCGATACTGACTGAGCTTTAGAAAGCAACATTCCAGCCCTAAGAATCCATTATGTCACTTTCATCTGCGAGGCAACGTGGTCTTAAAACCTTTTATACATTAAGTTCACATTGTTATTGTTTAAAACATGTATAGGGTCTTGGATTTCTAGCTTGTTAAAATTTGGAAGGCACCTTAAGAGTTCATTTAATCTAGCTCAACTCTATTCAAGCAAATAGTGTGTAACACACTAAACTTTATTTATACATTTATAGTCACCATTTATATGGCATTCGCTGTCTACGACCTTATATGATAGTTACTTGTTACATAATCTCTCATTTCTAGGAGTATAAATTGCTAGAGGACAAGTAACATGGAGATTTTTGTGCCAGGCCAAAGCATTAATAGTTATGTAGCATTTGATTGCAACTAGGTAATTACTGTGGATATTGCTATTCTAATTTTACATAAGGGGTGGAGTTATACAGTCCAACTCCATTCTAAATCTGGTACCCTTTCCACTAAACACCACAGCCTAGTCTTTTGGTTTAGTGGAAAGACCACTGGATTAGGAGTTTGATGACCTGGGTTCTAGCCTTAGTTCTGCCACTTACTTGCTATGTGACCTTGGCCAAATTACTTAAGCTCTCTGAACTTGTTTCCTCATCTGTAAAATGAGGACATCTACTTCAGAAGGTAGCTGTGAGGATCAACTGAGGATGCCTGTGAAAGTATACCGTAACTGTCCAATATTATGTGAATGAAGAGTAATAATAAATATCTGCTCATTAAAATAATTATATGTTTGTTGTTGAAGAAAAATATCTAAAATAGGGGGCCTGTGGCTTACCACATATTATGACATATAAATTGATTTTTTTTTAAACTTCAAAGCCTCCCAAATTGGGGGGTGGATTACACAGGAAGCTGTTTAAACAACAGTTGAGATAATAGGTTAAACTGGTCTAATGAGGAACCTGAACCAGGATACCAGGATCCATCCTCCCTCTCCACCCCCCCCACCCCCCCGTGATCCACGAAAGGGTTAAGCCCTTCCTTCCAGTCTCGCTTATTGGGGGCAGGAGCTGGGAGAGCAGCACCGAGGAAGAGAAGCAGGAGGGGGCTGGGGGCGAAGAACAGCTGCTCTTCCTAAGTCTTCAATGCAGGTCAAAGCCTGGAAATTCCTAGCAAGGTCTGGACAGGCTGATACACAAAGTTGCCTTCTGCCGGGGATACTGGGCGAGACATACGGATTTGGGTGACAGTTGTCCCAGCGTGGAGTCGCCCAGATTCTTGTGGGTCTAAGCTTGCGAATTGCCAATGGGGGTTCAGGGAGTTTACTGTAAACAAAGTCCTAAGCCGGGCGCCACTTTCTAAGGGAGCTGCACAATTACTGCGGGAAGAGAGATGACAAGAAGCCACTGCTTTAACAGGTAGAGAGCTGGGGGGAGTGATCCCTGACTTGCCGTAGGCTCGCGAGGAAGGCTCTGGAGGGAGCTGCGAGCTCAGCCCCCGGCAACGGGTCCTTTGCCCACCCACGTGGGGAGGCGTGGGGGAGGGGGAATCCGCGCCTCTGGGCACAGTGCCCTCTCACTACCCAAGAATTTGGGGCCCCTTTCCGCACCGATGCTGACTTGGGTTTTCGGTATCACGGACTCTCCTCCCGGATCGGGTGACAGACCGCAGGGAGAGCGCCTCCAGCCCCTGGAGCTCCCGGGAGCCGCGGCCTGCCTTTCTTCGCCCGACCTCGGAAGACACGGGCCACCAAGGGTGGGGGGTAGGGGCGGGGTCAGGGACGGGCTACCTGGCCCCAACCCACCCAAGCGACCGACCCTCCTCGGCCCCGCAGGACTGGCATACGCCGGCAGCTCCCGCCCTCTTACCTGCCTCGGGCTTCGCCCCCCGGGACGCACCTCCGTTTTGGCTAGCGCCAAACTCTCCCCCCCACCCCCCCAACCAGCGGTTAAGGTAGCACCGGCTACCCGTAAAGCGAGGGCAGCCGTCGCAAACCCAGGTCTGTCTCCCTGTCTACCCGTCCCGCCTTTGCGACACCGTGCTTGGAGGGAGAAAGTCTGGCGTCATTAAGAGTCGTAGTAACAGATAAAAAAAATGTGGAGCGGAGGCGGGGAGTGTCCCACGCAAGCGCGCCATTCGGAGACGGGGAGAGGGCAGGGCGTGTTCGGAGAGTCTAGGGGGACGGGCTAAAAGGGGCGTGGGAGGTGTGCGCGTGCCTGTCTCGGCGCTCCGGAGGGAGGGGCCGAGGAGAGGAGGCGCGCGTGCGCGCGGTGACCGGCTAGCGAGGAGGCGGGGGCGCGGACTGAGCCGAGAGCGGGGGACCGCGAAGGGAAGGCGGCTGGGCGGTTGCCGGCGCCGGAGTCAGGGAGCAGAGGAGCGGCGGCGGCTGTCTGCGGGAGCTAGGGGTGCGGAGAGCCTCGCGGAGGGGATGAGCCCGGCGCGGGTGGAGTCGGGCTGACCGGGCGGCGGACGCAGGGGATGCGCGGCGGCAGCGGCGGCCAAATCCTCCTGCTTCATCCCTCCCACAGCCCGAGCCCCACCGACCCGGCCCCGGCACGCTCGGCGGAGGCCTCGCCCGTCCTGGGCTGGGGGCTCCAGCCGGAGAGGCGGCGGCGGCGGACTCTGCGAGGACTCGGAGGTGAGAGCCGCCCGCGGGGCCAGCCTGCCCACGTCTTCTCCGCTCTCCCGCGGCGGGGCTGCTCGGCCCCTGCCCCGCCCCGGCGGTGGGCCGCCCCCGCCCGGCCGCCCCGTCCCAGCCGGCCGTTGAGACCGTTGGTCCGGCCTCGGAAGTCGCGGGGGCTCCGGGAGGGGGCGTGTCTGGGCCACTCAGGGAGGCCGAGGCAGGGCTTGCGCCGGGCCGCCCCGAGCCAGGGGCGGGGAGGGGGCTGCGGCTAGCCGAGCCGGGCTGGGGCACGGCGGCCTCGCCTCCTGGGCGCGGGGCGGGCTCCTCCAAGGTCATTCGGCGGCGCCCACCCCATCCCGGTCTGCTCGGCGGCCTGACAGCTCGGGGTCAGTGGGGATAGGCGCGGGCCGGGATGGCTGGGCGAGTAGCCTCGGCCCCTGGAGAGGGCAGCGCCCGGTGTCACTGAAATTTGGCCGAACGGATTCACCTGCTGCGGGCGAGGCTTTGCGGCAGAGCTGCCTTGGCACGTGGGGCATCATCTATTTATCTATCTATTTATTTATTTATTAAATGGCGTAGTTGAGGGATGGATGCTGCGGTTTTCCCGAGGGCTCTTTGGGTAGCGCTTCTGGATGCTTTGGAAGATCAGTGTTGTAGCTGTGTTCAAGTCCCTAATATTTAAAGTTGAAATAGTAGTCGATTCGGGGGCCACGGCTGCTCCTTCGTGCTGTCTGATTTTTCTCAGAGGAGCAAGTGCAAAATGCTGCACTGATGTCATTAGTAACAAATCTGGCTGCTGTAAAGCACACCAGAAAATGCTCACTTTGCCGAAGCTTTGTTAATTACGAATGTTTGAACTTCCAGGAGGGTAATGCATTCATTTAGGTCCAGTGGCCCAGTTTCTAATTTACTTTTCAAGATAGTTGTCTTGAAAGCATTAGGTTCATCTGGGAGAACTTTATCATAAGTACCTTTGTATATTAGGAGGAAAAAAAAAAGGCTTTCCTCCTGTTCATAAGGTTCTTTGTGTTATATAGTTAGGCAGAGTAAAATGGCATGATTTTATTCCAAGTTTATGGACAGTTATGTGTTTGCTTTTTTTCCAGTAGTGGTTGTATCATGAAAACATTTTCCTGGTGCTTGTTATAGTTTAGAAACTGAAGAACATGATGTAATTTAGAGAGAATTCGAAATTAATCACTGAATTGCCATACTGCTAGCCAGTGACAGCTGGACTGGATGTCATCAAGGGTCTTTTTTAGCTTTAATTCTGCTCCGTGTTCCTGCATGATTTGGTGTGGAATTAATATTTTAGCATTAACATTAAAATAAGCATATTCTGCTTTCTGGATAGCTTTTCCTGTGTAACAGATTAGCTTTTAAAATAAATAAATACGTTGAGCATTTCTAACTAACTGGAATTTGAAAAGTCTATAGTCCAAGTTATTTTTCACTCATGGTCTCAGTTGAAAAAAATCTGTGCTGTTGCTCTAATCTTTGTAGATTTTTCTTCTGGGGGAAGAGAAAAATTGAAGTGAACACACGATCTTTAAAATTGTCATGTATTGTTTAAGTTATGTGTTCTTTATATTGTCTTGCTACCCTTATCTTTGATATTCATCAATAGATAATGCTTTCCTTTCTCTTTACAGTTATCTATTATTTGGTAGTCGTCTGAGGCTTTTAAAGTACAGATTGTGGCCAAAAAAAAAGATAATTTTGGCTCTTTGACATTTATATATACATTTTACAAGTGTGGTTTTTGAGTAGCCTTTTTTATTGATATTAGATTGAACTTTGACGTCATCATTGAAATATATGATTAAGAAATATAAAATGTATTGGTCACATAATGAGATAGAGGGATAACAGTTGTACTGCCCATGTGCTCCAAAGATATCCTTATTCTGTCAAGATTAGGCAAAGAAGGCCTCCTAGTCAGTTGGATGAATCCTTTTTGGAAAACTTATTTGAAAGGCATGGACAAGAATTCACACCAGAGAGGTAGGTGTGGCTAGGTGGTGATATGAAATATTTTGGGAAATATCCCCATCAATGATATCTATACCACATAGAGAGATATCTCTCTCTGGCTCTTGAGTTCTCTTTCTCTTTCCATATATATATATATATACGTATATATATATATATATACACATAAATTGAGTGAATTGAGCTAGCACTAGCAAGACAAATAGAAAGGTCAGTTTAGAAAAGATATGTTTTGAAAACTTGCCAATGTTGTATGACATTAATTTTTAAAATAGAGATAACTTTTTATTTGGAAAAACAGCAATTGATATTTTACATTTGTGTTTATGATTTTGTAGTATTAACTGAGGAATTCTGAACTAATATTAGGAGCAGGATGATTTCCCTTCTTCTATCTTTCCTCTTTTCCTCCCATCTGATACCTTTTATGTGAGAGGGCTTTTCTTCATACCGGAAGAAATGTTGATTTGTTCATTAAAAGCTTGGAATATTTAGACTGTAGGGACCTTGGCAGTTTTTTCCCTTGGCCACAGCTTCTTTCATAAAGTTGGACAGAGAGAGAGAAGGAGGTAGGGAGGGAGGGGGAGAGAGAGAGACAAACAGGCAGACAGGCAAAGAGAAGTAGCAGCTCTTTAACTGTGCTGTATTTGCCTCTTTGGGGTAAGATTGTACACCACTATAGGAGATGTTTAGCCTAGTAAATTGCATTTTGAAATACTTTACAATCATACAGCATGTTTATACATTTTGGCTGATGGATAATAACAATATATGTTGACATTAGTATTATTTCGTTCTTGATGAAGGGGGATGATTATCTGGGTCTTTTGTATTCTTTCTTAAAGTGAGGGATCTGGTAGAAATTAGTAATACAATGTCTACCTATACCATTTCTCTTCTTTTTAGAATCTGTTCAGTCTCTAATAGTACATTTGAGAGGGATTGAGAAGGATTTCATAAATTTTGAAGAATATTTGTGTACTCTTTAGCCCTTAAGAACAGTTAAAAATAATTTAAAAACACCACAATTAATACTGTCATGTATTTGTAGAGCACTTATTTCTTAGGAGCAAAATAGAGGGAGGGACGTTTGGTGGACAGAGCACTCTGAAGTCTGAGACTTGAGTTGGAATCACTTCCTGAACTAGCTTTGTTGGATCATAGATTTAGAACTGACAGGGAACTCAAATTATTTAAGCTCTGAGCCTCAATTTCCTCATCTTCATGAGTTCACTCAGACCCCAGCTTTGTGACCCTGGGCAAGTCACTTAACCCTGTTTACTTCAGTTTCCTCATCTATAAAAGGAGCTGGAGAAGAAAATGGCAAATTGCTCTAGTCTCTTTGTCCTGAAAACCCCAAATGGGATCCTGAAGAGTCAGATATGACTGAGATGACAGCACCACCACCACTACCACCACCACCAGCTGGGTAGGGAAGGGAGTTGTGGAAGGCTGTGAGAGGAAGCATGTATGTATACACTTCATTAGGTCCTTTCTTTGACACATTCTGACTTGACAAGCCCCTTAAGCTCTCTATGACTCCAAGGAAATTTAAGACTAAATTTTACAATTGCTGATCTGCATGGGTAGAGGGAGTTTGCTCACTGCACCAATGAAATCACACATCTGGACCAAAAGGAAAAAAGGACAATGTTTGATCATCTAGTTGTAAAGGAAGAGATGTGTAAATATTAAACATAAAACATGTGAATTATGATTTTTAATACTTTTGTAAGGTAGGCAAATACTGTTATTTTCACTTTGTAAACAAAGGCAGGGAGATGTTGAAGGACTTTTTTTCTGTTTGAGTGAAGAAAATCTAGATTTTCATATATCGGATTTTATTTAAATCATGACATACTGTATATAATAGGTATGCAATAGTTAAGAAATAAAAATTGACAAAAACATTGGCTGAAAATGAAAACCTTTATTTAAAACAAGCTAATTCATACAGTTAAACATATTTCCTAGGGAGAGGAGAATTTGACTTTCATTTTTAGGCTCCAGTTTTTGACCTGAAGATAACATTGAATTATATTTGACTGATAGCAGAATTACAGAGGTCTGTGGTACCTAGTTAAGATTATTAGTGTCCTTACTTTTGATGGTGCATTTTGAGTGAAATACTGTAGAACTTTGTAAATGTAGTAAAGAAATGGATTTGGAACTTAAATCACTTTAAAATCAACCTTAAGTATTTTCAATAGAAAAATTTTGACATTTTGAACTCTGGAAAAGGAATTAAAGTATATTCCTTTAATTTCTACTTCTTATTAATAGCAAAAAGCTGCATTACTTTTCACTTTACCTCTGCTTAATCCATATATTCCAAATGTAGCTAACATATGTATGATTATCTTGCACTATGAAATGTTTTTAATGCTTCTACCTTAGAGAAAGTAATTTGTTTCATGTAATTACACATTTGTTATATGGGATGACTCGTCAATTTCTTTAAAATATAATCTATATTAATAATAATAACTTTCTCTCCTTTCTGTTCTTTACCCTTTACAATCCTGGTTATGACTTTATCATTCCACTGAAACTACTCTCTCCAAAGTTAGTAATGATCTCTTGGCTGCCAAATCTAGTGGCCTTTTCTCAGTCCTCATTCTCCTTGACCTCTCTTCAATCTTTGACACTCAACAGCATCTTAGTTTCCTCCTTGACGCTTTATTCTCTAAGTTTTCAGGACAGCCTCTCCTGTTTCTCTTCCTCACTTTCTGACTGCTCCATCTCCTTTGCTGAATCCTTTCCAGATCACATTCTCAACCTGTTAGAGGGGTCCCTCAGGATTCTGTCCTGGGCCCTCTTCTCTTCCTCTTCTATATTACATCACTTGGTGATTTTATCAGCTCCCATGGATTTAATTACCGTCTATATGCTGATGATGCTCAGATCTTTCTAACCTTCCCCAGACTGTCTACTGATTTCCAATTTCAAGTTTCCAACCACTTTTCAGACATCTCCAACTTGATGTACATTAGACGTCTTCAACTCACTTCGGCCAAAATGGAATTCATTATCTTTCCTTCTAAATCTTCTCTGTCTCCTAACTTCCTCATTACTGTAGAGAGCAACACCATCCTTTCATTTCCACAGGCTCACAACCTAGGAGTCATCCTGGATTTCTCAGTGTGTTGTATCCCCATATCCCAGCTGTTGCCAAGGCCTGTTGATTTCACCTTTGTAACATCTCTCCAATACACCCCCTTCTTTCTTTTGACACTGTCACCACTCTAGAGTGATTCTTAATAGAAAGAGCAAAATCAGGAATTTTAAGGTTTTGTTATATGCTTTATTTCAATTGTATGTGTGCTTTATTTTGTGTTTTTGTCTTTTCAGCTTTATAGTTACAATAACATCAAATTATTTTTTTGAATGGCAGGAACAATGGCATATAAAAATAAATTTGCTAAAAAGAGCACATTTTGAATGAGATGATGTAGTATTGCATGGTGAAAAGAAAGCTGGCCCCTAGAGCCAGGAAGACCTAGGTTCAAGTCCCACCCACCTCTGACACTAGCTATGAGGTCCTGGGAAAGTCATTTAACCTCTCAGAGCTCTAGGCAGTTCTCTCACACTCTTTAAGTTGCAGAGAAGGTGCTGACCTATCTTGGTAAGTGGAATTTTTCTCACCTAGTTCTACTAGTAAAATCCCAGGTCCAGTGCTTATCCCTCAGGTTTTGAATGCTTAGAAAAGGTAGAGGTCTTAATCATCTAAAGCACTTTAAAGAAAATGTTTTGCCTCTAGGTTTTAAATGTGAATTATGATCCCAGCATATTTTGGCAGTGGGGTCATCCAACGGGCAGCTGCAGAGCAATGTTACATGTACAGTGAAGAACCAGTTAGCTGTCTTGAATCACAGACAGCTGGTTTTCTGAAATGCTTCTTTTTTATTACAAATGTAATGATCTTTAGTTTTATTTTTCTCTTAAGATTATCTTTTTTGTGACTCTAAAGATGTTGACAGCCCATCTTAAGAAACAAACATAGCACCTGTTGTTGTTAGTGTTTAGGACGTGCTTCACTGCCCATTAAACTTGAATTTTCTCCCTCCTTTTCTCTGCTTCCTGGCTTTTTAAGCTTTTTTCAAGTCTCTGATAAAATCTAGCCCATAAAAATCCTATTCTGGCCCCTCCGTAATGTTGGTGCCTTGTGTGATTATCTTCAATTTATCCTGTTATCTTCTTTGTCCATAGTTGTTTGCATGTTGTTCTTCACTCCACTCCCATTAGACTGGGAGCTCCTTGAGGGTAGGGGCTGTTTTTGCCTTTCTTTGTATCCCTAGTATATGGTATAGTACCTGTCATATCATAGTAGGTGCTCAATAAATACATCTTGACTTCATTAAGCCACTTATTTTGAATAATGTGGCAGCATAGAATTGTGAATGGAAAAGACTAGACCAGTCAGTTCTAGAGTCAATTAACCTGAGTTTAATCTTTGTTGGAGTTCACACTTAATGAAATCTTGGCAAGTAAGTCATCAGGCCTCTTAATTTTTTCATCTGTAAAATAAAGGTAATAGTACTTTTAATGCCTATAGTATCTTCATTGGGTAGGAAAATAGATTAGACCTTAAAGTACTGTAGAAATGAGAGTAGTTCTGGGAGATCAAGAGGCAAAAGTATACGTTGGGTGACTTCTTGGAAAAGTAAAAATTTGCTCCCAGATGGAAGTAAGTCATAAGGTATGAAGTGTTTCAGCTGTAGTCTTTTCTTATTGTAAAAAATTTCAAAATGTACAAAAATGTACTCCAGGTCGAAGATAATCATAAAAGGTTCTGAATTCTTTGTGTTATTGAGACCGTGGTACAGTTTGTTAATTTGATCTAATTGTTCTCTTTTCACATGTGGCATCTCAAGTCTTATGTCCTGTTTTCTAATGACATACTTCTGTGAATCATTCACAGACAAATTGTTATGCTTGCTGTTTCAAATTATTTAAGATTTTCTTTCATCCCTCAATTACAGTTCTATTGTTGGAGAAATCATTTAGGTGACTTGCCTAGAGTTGTTTACAAATGCATGAGAACATGCTTTCTTGAGTAAAAGTGAACACACTGCTTGAATTTTGTTTTATGTTGACTATTTAAATTTTTGCTTCTTAAAACTATTAAATATGTGAGTTTTAAATATTAATGTCAACTTAAATTCTTTGGATAATTTTATCCCCTTTCCCTCTCCCCAGGTTGATCTTTATCACAAACTCCATTTATTTTATTTTAAAAGTTCACATATCACATTTGTGGATGCAAAGAAATTTCAGTTTTTAATCATACATAGCTTATTGTATTTACTATGTTTGTTGTGGTTTTGCTTTATTGGACACAACTTTTTCCTAAAAGCCCGATGACTCCTTTTAATCACTGAAGGATACATTCTCGTCACCAGCAAGAAATGTAAACTTAAAGACCCACAAATTGTCATTAAGCAGTAATATTTACCATACTAAGTAAACACTGTCCTGTTGTTTTAGCTATAGAGTTTTACATTTGCATGTGTCATCATGGGTCCTGGGTGGTAGTACGACAAAGAAGACCCAGATTTGAGAGCTGGGCCAGCCCAGGAAGCGTGGCACATGATTACAAGCAAAAAGTCACAACCAGAGGTGCATATATGTTAGTACTGATACAGAAATAGTAGGGTGGTGTTTTTTTAACTACTCTTAATTCTAAGGGCAAAGCAGAGGTTAGGATTGGGGTTGCTGGCAAGACTGGATGGAATGCTGAGTGTTGAGTAAAAGCAGACAAGCATGATTTGATAGCCAGAGATCCATTTGGGGTAGGAGTAGACACAGGGATGGAGGTCTTGGCTATCTCCTGCTTTAGTTGAACAACAAGGTGTGTGCTGCAGACTCTTGTGGCTACCACTACAGTAACAAAAAAAGGTTAGGTTGTGTTGGAACTTCTCACAGTTGTAGTAATATAACTCACATTGATTTGATTTATATCTTGCTTTTGTGATTTACAAGGTGCTTTCCTCCTAATCTTGTACAGTATCAGTAATCTTGTACAGATATCATTCTCGTTCTACACAAGAATAAATTGAGTCTCCGAGGTTAAGGGACTTGCCTCCTTTGTCCAGTGGTTAGTAGATGTCAGTCAAGGACTTTTCCACTTTACTGCCTTGACACCTCTGGAATCCAGTTGTTAAAGGTATAGGGCTAAAGTAATTTACCTTGCCTGGAATATCCTCCTACAAATAATTGGCTTGTTGAAATCTTGCCCCGTGTAAATTACATCTTTCTTTGCTGTTGTCGTGGTCTCCCTCCCTCTCCCCCCCCCCCCTTTCTTCGGAAGTTTCACAGCACCTTCCTTTCATGTTGAGATATGCTGTTCAGTGGGTCTGAGTTCAGAGTTTCTTTTTTCTCTCCAGCTTGCCAATGATTGGGGTAGGAATTGTTTCACTTTTGTCCTTGTATTCTCCAGTGCTTATTAGGATAGTCCTTGGTAAATAGCAAGCACTTGATAAGTGCTGATTGATTGCTTATTTATTCCATTTCTCTGATGTACTTAATTTTTTTTAACCAGGACTAAATAGTTTTGATGATTATTACTGCTTTGTAATATCATTTGAACTCTGGAAGTGCTATTTCTCATTCCTTCCTCTTTTTTCCCTCCATGCTTGTCCTTGAGATTCCAGTTTCTTCAGATGAGTTTTGTTGTTATTTTGTTTACTTCTGTAAAATAACTCCTTCATGGTTTGGTGCAGCACAAATTCTATAAATTAGATTAGATGGTATTAACAGAGGCAGTGTGGTATAGTAGACATCACTGGGACTTGGAGTCAAAGAGATCTGGGTTTAAATCCCTAGTCTGATGCTTTATTAGTTGTGGGACTCTGGGAAAGTTACTTTGGTACATCTTATGGCCTTGTTTTCCTCATTTCTAAACTGATAGGGTTGAATTTGATGACCTAGGTTGTCTTCCAGCTCTAAATCTATGAACCTGTGATCATTTTAATGTTTATGTAGCCCAAATATGAGCAGTAATTATAGCTCCAATTCTTTGTCATTTCTTTAAAGAGTATTTCATAATTGTTTTTATGTCTTAACGTGTTTTTGTAGATTGTTGACTCCCAAATATTTTATGCACTTATAGTCATTTTGAATGGGATTTCTCTTTCTGTTTCAAGTTATTTTCTTGTTGCGTGCAGGAATCCTAATTTTTTTAAAATTTGTTTTGTGTATTGCTATTTTTCTGAAGCTATCAGTTGTTTCAATTTATTATTTTTTTTTTTTTTGCTGATTCTTCAGGACTTTCTAAACATCATACTATCTGCAAATCAAATAACTTTTGTTCTTTGCAAATTTTTATGTCTTTTCTTTGTAGTTATTACTAGGAATTCTAGAACAGTTGTCAAGTAATATTGGGGAAAGGAGACATCTCCATATTCTGAAGTTTAAAAAAGTGTTTTCTCATTGCACCTCATGTTAGCTGTTACTTTTAAATACATACTTTTTATCATATTAAAAATGGGCATGCTATGCCTATAGGCATAGGTCTTTGCTTTGTATTTTCAGAGTTTATACTTTCACATATTTTTTTGCAGCAGTTGATATAATCAGTGTGGCATTTAGTGGTTTAAAAATATTATTAATTAAGTTTTGTTCTTCTTCATTCTGGCCGTTTCATACCCTGCTGCTGTTGTTATTCCAACTTTTAAAGCCGGGTGGCTAGAAACAACACCAGGGAGGAGCTAAGCTGCCTTCCTGGACCAGGAATCCTCATTTTCTTTTTCCCCTCTACTCCCTCTGCCATTTTTTTTTTTTTGCCTTGTTAGTTTTCACATACCTTCCCTCCCCTTGCCTACCTTTCTTAGTTTTATTCTGACAACTGCAATCAAAAGAATTCTACCATTGTCTCTGGCAAGGCCAGGTTACATCTGCCTGTCTTATGTTCTACTCGACATCTTTGTGACTTTCTATACCATGGTTCCCTTACCTTGAAACTTCTCTCCTATGAGTGTTATTTCCCTCATTAGAATGTGAGCTCTTGCCTCAATGAACTGATACAGAGTGAAGTAAGAAGAACTATGAAATCAGTTTACACAATAACATTATAGTGAAAAAACAGCTTTGAAACAATTCAGAACACTGATCAGTGCAATGATAAACCAAAAGAATCAAGATCAAACATGCCATTCACCTGACAGAAATGAACTTTAAATGCAAATGAGACGTGTGTTTTCAGTGATTAATGTGGGAAGTGAATATTGAGAGATTTATTATCCCCAGTTTAAAAAGAAATTGCTCATTTGAGAGAAGGAGAAGTAGCGAGGACAAATTAATTTTAGAAATTGTTACTTGAAAAATAACAATACTAAGATGCAAAAATAATGTAAACTTTTTGAGGGAAGGAACAGTTTTCTTTCTTTTCTTTCCTTTCTTCCTTCCTTGTATATCTCCAGTGATTAGCATAGTGCTTAGCACATAGTAAGTACTCGAGTGCTTTTTATTGATTCATAATGTTGATACATTCCTTTATCTCTGGTATAAATCTATTTTGGTCATAGTGAATAATTTTTGAAACAATCTTCTAATCTTTTTACTAGATTTTTGTTTAAGATTTTTACATCAATAATTATTTATTAGTGATGGTGGTTTATATTTCTTTCTTTGCTTTTTCTCCTTTCTTGGTTTAGGTAGTACATTACTAATGTATTTGTCTTATAAAATGAGTTTGGGTAAATGTTTTCTTCCTCAACTTTTGAAACGAATTTATATAGCATTGGTATTAGTGTTCATCCTTTGCCAAATCCTGACCCTGTAAATACTCCCACCATTTTTGTCTATTCCTGCTACAGAATACCACTCCAGAAATTCACACAATGACATTGACTAGGTCTATTGCAAATTTGTTAGATGGACTTATGTGAGTCCTCAATCTGTTGCATTCTAGTCCTTTTACTCTCCTAAAATATCACAATCCCTATAGCTCCTGTTGCAGATTCTCTTGTTACCCCTCAAGTCACTTATATCATCATTCCTTTCTCTTTAATCAGAGGACTTCACCTTATGTTTTCCTGAAGAAATTGACACTGTCCACAAAGCATTCCTCTTCCCAATTTCACATTTTAAATCACCTCAAAATCCTCTCCCAATTTCTTCCTTTGCTTTAGTTTTGGAGGATGAGACTGCTTTTCTTGACAGTGGCAATCTCTCCTTGTGGTTGATATTTCAGCAGTAGCAGCAGGGGAAGGGCAGCATGGTAGGAAAGTGGCGAGAGTAAAGTTTGGTGGAGCGGTGAATCCGAGGATGGCTAGATATAATGAGCTATCGTGGTCAGAATAGCAGAGCCCCTGGATGAGAATTCAGCCCCCTATGCACGACTGTACCCCAGCAGTAACTTGGTCCTTTCCTTTTCTCAGTCTTTACTTGTTTGCGATCTCATCAGCTCCCATAAATAAAACTGTCATCATTATATAGATAATGCTCAAATTTACATATCTAGTGCTACATATCCATCTCTTTCCTGCTCTTTATTCCTCCGTCACCAGGGTCTTACTAGACATTTCTACCTGCATGTTCCACAGGCATCTCAAAATCACTGTATCTAAAATTAAACTCATTTTTTCCTTCTAAACCCACTCCTTCTACCTTTGCTGTTTTTCTTGAGGATATTGACATTCTCCCAGTCAACCCAGTTCATAACTTTGGAATTATCCTCATCCTTTCAGTCTCACTCTTTTCCCCCTCTCCTATATCTATTGTCAAATCTTGTTGGTTCTACCTCATCTGCATCTCTTACATTTGTACACTTTTGTCCATTCACAGGGCCACTATTCTGCTCCAGGTTAGGACCTCTCCTGCACTGTTACAATGGCCTCTTAATTGTTCTATGTTTTCCTTCTGCAGTCCATCAATATTCCTAATTCATAGGTCTGACCATGTTACTCTCTTGCTCAAGAAGCTTCAGTGGCTATTTGTCACTGTACAGAGTCTTCTGTTTGGCATTTAAAACCTTTTAGGTTTTATTCTATATCTACTTGCTGATTATGCATTCTTCTTCCTTGTCCTGGCCACAGTCCTCCTTGTTCTCAATATATAACAATGCATCTTTTGCCTCAATTCTTTTGTATTGCTGTCACCCATACTTGGAATGTACTCCCTCTTTATCTCTGCCTCTTACAGTTCCTAACTACTTAAAGGCTCAGTTCAAGTTCAGTATCCTTAATGAGAGCTTTCTTGCTTTCATGCCAATTAGTGGTATCCTACTAACCTCTGTAATTTTGTATTTTTTTGTATATATCCTGTATTTACTTATCTTTAAATATATTGTCTTTCTCCCTTCTTCTCCCTTGGATGTAAACTTTTTTTAAAATTTAATTTATTTAATATTTTAGTTTTCAGCACTGATTTTCACAAGACTTTGAATTACAAATTTTCTCCCCATTTCTGCCTTCCTCTCCACTCTTAAGATGGCATGTATTCTGGTTGCCCCATTCCCCAGTCAGCCCTCCCTTCTGTCACCCTGCTCCCCCCATCCCCTTTCCCTTACTTTCTTATAGGGAAAGATAAATTTCTATGCCCCATTGCCTGTATATCTTATTTCCTAGTTGCATGCAAAAACTTTTGTTTTAACATCTTCTTTTAAAACTTTGAGTTCCAAATTCTCTCCCCTTTTCCCTCCCCACCCACCCTCCCTAAGAAGGCAAGCAATTCAACATAGGCCATAGTGTATCATTATGCAAAACCCTTCCACAATACTCATGTTGCAAAAGACTAACTATATTTTGCTCCTACCTATCATATCCCCCTTTAT
>CM053624.1:52300571-52319231 GCA_028646595.1 Phalanger gymnotis
GAGTGACAGATGGGAGGGCTGACTGGGGAATGGGGCAACCAGAACATATGCCATCTTGGAGCGGGAGGGAGGGTAGAAATGGGGAAAAAATTTGTAATTCAAAGTCTTGTAAAAATCAGTGCTGAAAACTAAATATATTAAATTTTAAAAAAAGAAGAAAAAAAGTCTGGGAGGAGTAAAATAGTCAGATCAGCCTTGTTTAATTGAATTTTGTTCAAAACAAGTTTAAAAAAAAAAGATCTGTCTTTACATGAAAAGTGCTCTGTAATTATGCTCATATTGTCTCTGGGTTTGTCTTGGCAGGTAGATTCCCAAATATTTCATAACATATGCAGTTATTTTAAATGGAATTTCTCTGTCTCTTCCTGCTGGATTCTGTTGGTAATGTATAGAAATGCTGATGATTTATATGGCTTTATTTTATATCCCCAAACTTTGCAAATGTTAACTGTTTCAACTATTTTTAGTTGATTCTCTAGGGTTCTCTAAATATAACATCATATCATCTGCAAAAAGTAAGTTTTGTTTTCTCATTGCCTATTCTTATTCCTTCGATTACTTTTTCTTTCCTTCCTTTTTTTTGAAGAGGGGAGGTGAGGCAATCAGGAGTAAGTGACTTGCCCAAGGTCACATACAATTACTTTTTTTTTTTGTCTTATTGCTAAAAGTAGCATTTCTAACACAATAATGAAGAATAACAATGATGCTGGGCATCCTCACTTCATTTCTGATCTACTTAGGAAGACTTCTAGCTTATTTCCATTAACAGAAAAAGCTTGCTCTTGGTTTTAGAAAGATACTACTCGTCATTTTAAGAAAGGCTCCACTGATTTCTTTGCTATCTAGTGTTTTAAATAGGAGTCAGTGTTGTACCTTTTCAAACTTTTTCTCCATCTATTGAAATAATCTGATGATTTTTGTTACTGATATGGCCAATTATGCTTATAGTTTTCCTAATATTGAGCCAACCCTGTATTCCTATATAAATCCCAAGTGATCATGGTGTATGATCATTATGACCTATTGCTATAATCTCCTTGGCAGTATTTTTAAAAATGTGTGTCAATATCCATTAGGGATACTGGCTTATAGCCTTCTTTGTTTTTGTTCTCCCTGGTTTAGGTATCAAATCATATTTCTGTCAAAAAAAGAACTTAATAGGACTCCTTCTTTACTAATTTTTTTCAAATAGTTTGCATAATATTGGGATGAATTCTTCCTTCAATATTTAGTTTACAAGGGTGGGGAACCTGCAGCCTGGAAGCCATGGCAACAGGCTCCCTACCCCAGGTGAGTGGAATTCACCTACAAATCCATCTGTTCTTGGGGATTTTTTCTTAGCTTATTTATGGCTTGTTCAATTTTAAGTACAATTCTGCCCATTCCTAGGGAGTCATATACTTGCACTAACAAAATTTAATGAAACATCCAGAAATATCAAGAGAATCTATTATTTACCTCCTTCAGTTTCAGTTATTAGAAAATGTTGGTAATTTTTCAAGTATTACCTGTTATTCAAGGCCTACAAAACGTCAATGTAATTAAGCATTGCTCTAGTGACAAAAATTGTGGACTTGGAGTAAAAGAACTGAGTCTAAGTCCCAGCTCTGCCACTTAATAGCTTTATGGCCTCAGTAATTCACAGTCTCAAAATCCATTTCCTTCTCTGCCAAATCAGAGGGTTACACAAGGTCAGGGGTTCTTATACTGCATCTCTGGCAGTCTATGGACCCCATCTGAGAATGTTTTTAAATGTGTAAAATTTAAAAAAAAAAAGGAAGCCAATTATTGCGATACAACTGTAATTTAAAAAAAAAGTTAAGTCATTTAAAAACAAACAAACAAACAAACAAACAAGTTCACAGACCCCAGGTTACAAAATCTTTGAGATCTCTTCCAGTTCTAACATTCTTTGACTATCACTGCTGAATATACCTACTTCTGTAATGGGGAAAAGGCCTAACACACTGGTTTTATAAAGAAAATCCATTATAATAAATGTTATCTTTCTTCACTTAGTTGTTTTTTGTTTTTAAGTAACTGATTTTTCTTGGACCCTAACATCATAAGAAGAGTTCTACATTCTAACACAGGGATGGGGATATGTAGTGTAATATATGACATATGCATATGTCATTGATAGATCTACTCTCTCTACCAATGCAGGTCTGCACCTTCCCTGTAACTTATAGTTTCAGACAACTGCCTAGAAAACTAAGATTTAGTATCTTGCCCATGGGTCACACAGCCAGTATATGTCAGACCCAGGACTTGAACCCAGGGTTTCTCTGACTCTGAAGCCAACTCTGTTTACTCTAGGTTACCTCTATGTTCTAATATAATACTTGCTTTTTGACTTTGGGGATGACAAGTTAATTATTTTCTCCTAATTGGGACAGGCCAGAAGAGGAGAAATGTTCTTAACTTTCCTCTCCATGGAAGCCAAACTGAGAAGCAGGTGAGTTTTTACCTTTACAAATCTAAACAGAAAAGATGAAATACTTCATACCCATGCTCTCAGCAAATTTATGTTTTAGCATCAAACACTATTATTAAAATGAGGTATGACACCAATGCTGTTTCACATTTTCATCTATTTCTAATCAAATAAGCCTGGGAAGAGACTATCCATTTAGTCATGTCAGATTTTAGAATTTGGGTTGGAATGCCATACTTCTCCTTCATCTAAGGTTTTCAGCAATGCGTATTACTAAAGCTTTTCTCTTCCTGTCAAACATTCTAATTTTGGAAGACTGATCAGAATGGAATTTCAGAATTGCTTGGGGGGAGGGCTGGGGGGACAGGAGTTTAACAACCAGAGAGCAAATTCCTAAAAATTGTAAAATCCGAATGAAATTATTAAAATATATGTCAATTCACAAATTAATTCAACAAACAAAAAAGAACGAATGGCACTACGGCTTCTAGAGTTAGAAATAACTTGTGAGATCATCCATTTCAACCAAAGGAATCTCACTACAACACGTCTAAGAAATGGTCATAAAGTCTCTGGTTAAGGACGAAAGAGGCGAGTAAAATCACTATCTCCTGGGAAGCCCATTTCACTCTTGGATCGCTCTAATTCTCAGAAAGCCTTTACTGACATCAAGCCTAACCCTTCTCAACTTCTACATATAGTATAGCACCAGTTTCACCTGTCAGTGGCCAAGCACAAGAAGTCTAATCATCTTTTATTTAACAGTACTTCAAATACTTGAACAAAGCATAATGCTCCTACACCACAAGTCTTCTTCCCCAAAATCAATATACTCAATTTTTTCAAATGACTTGAGTTCAAAGTTTTGCCTTCCTTCTTGTGGTTATCTTCCTCAAAGTTATCAGTACTTTTATCAGTATCTTTTCTAAATTGTGGTATCTAGAACTGAAGACAAAATTCCAAACTGGTCTCACCAGATCACAGTCTAGGTGAACTATCATCTCCTTATTCCTCGAAGTCACGTGTTTCTTAAGACCGCATTAACTGTTTTTGGCTGTCCCATCATACTACTGAGTCATTTGGGACTTGCGGTCAGAGATGTAACAGACCTATAGATCTACAGCTTGAAGGGACCTCAGAAGACAGCTACTCTAGCCCTTCATTTTTAAAATGAGGAAACTGAGGCCCAAGGAGATTAATTAATAGGTCACTGTCAAAGAAACAGTCCATGTCAGTCAGGATTTAAACCCAGATACTCTGACTCCAGAGCCAGTGGTCATGCCAACTTCTATACTAGATGTTTACATGTCATATAATTTATAGGTATATAGTTAGTAACTAAATCTGTTTTGATTCAGCTTCATATTTTCATGGAGCAGGAAGATCACAAAGCTTGAAGAGAGGTGAAAAATTACCTCGCCTAGTGTTTTTATTTTATATGTCAGGAAAACTGAGGTCCACAGAAGTGATGTGATTTGTCCAAAGTCACTTAATTAAGAAGAAGCAGAGCTAGGATTCCAATCACTGGTCTTTGGACAAGTTTAGAGCTATTTCCACAACACAACACTACCTCTCTCCCTCCATAACAACCTGAATCTGCACCTTTCTCTCCATTCACAGTATTACCATACCAATTTCTTAACTGTATCACCTGGGATTTACTCTAGGAGAGGCAGTTACTTGTTAGCTAGCCCTAGTCCTGAATATGCATGGATTTTCTCCAGTTGGAACTAATCTATAACCCAAGTTATAGACCAAAATTTTCATCACATCATTCAAAATATAAAGAGGATGCTATATTACATTAATTTTGCAACTAAAGCCCTCTAAAGTCTCATCCCTAAGTCCCCTAAACCTAAGGTCCAGTTCCACAAGCTGCCCTTCTCTCAGGTCCCTCAAATTCTTTTACAAATCAGATTTTTTCTTTTTTTTCTTGCTTACATATGTTCTCTTGTCTCATGACTTCCTGATCAAATCCCCATTCCTTAATATTTCCTGACCTACTGTCCTCTTTCCTGTCATAAAGCAGTTATCATTTTTAAATGAATCAATGAATCAAACACTCACCATGTATGTGCAAAGCACCGTGCTAAGCCCAGAGATACAAATACAAAGAGTCTCAGCCTTTAAAGAGCTTAATATTCTAATGGAGGAGATAAGACATATAGGAGAATGAAGGATGAGTTGTACTTAGGGAAAAAGGAAGGTGAACACATAGTGGTATGAAAAGAAGATGGCTGTGGTAAAGAATGATTGGGGAGTAGGGGTTTGAGGCCAGCTACATATATGGGCACTCACCAATCAGGGCAGCATTATCCATTACCCCAGATGAGTAGTTCCAAAGCTAAGTGGTTTAACTCCTCTAGAGTATGATTTCTGGAGATCTAGAGGCCTGAAAGCCACTCTTGAGAATGTGTTTCATGTAAGAGAAAAATGTCAGAATTCAATACACAATCCAACTGGAGAAAGGAAGAGTGTCTTCAGTCAATTTAACAAACATAGTTCAATCTGGGAGTTGATACTGAAAATGCATTCCATAGCATGAATAATATGCCATAATGAAATCAGGGCATCAGAACAACTTTGAATGTCATAAAAATACAGTGGAACTAAAAAAGAAACAGTTAAAATAAGGTATGCACTGTTTAAAGAGTCCACTTACTATACCTGATGGAGTCTCTAGGTCTCCAGGTTTTAAATGTCATCACAATGAAAAAGCCAATCATAAAACATGCCAATCCAATATACCTGAATGTATATATTGTTATCGAGTGTCTGCTAAGGAGAGTACCTACTAGACTTTATCTATCTGTGCATGATTACCAAAGACAGAGAAAAACTTTATTTATTTTGACTGGAATTGTATGAATTTATGAATTAGGATTTATGAAACTCTGTAAGCTTAAGATCTAGAATACCCCAGAAAGGCTGGTAGGAGTATGGGAGGACTGGGGTATTCAAGAGAATTATAAGAACAAAGTTTCTCTAGAAAATGAAACACTTGCAATACTGATTTTTAAAATCATACTGGAGAGAATTCAAATCAAGAAAGGAGATTCCTTTTAGCTAGAGAAGTCTTCATAGAGAAGATGAGGTTTGAGCTGTGACTTAAAGAACAGGTTTAAAATCAGACAGAAAAAGGGGGAAAGAGATTTGAATTAGAGCCACTAACTGTAGCAAATTAAAGGAAGACTATACTAACAGTGTGAAAATCAGGACATTAGGTCAGTTTTTCCCCGTCCAATTCAATCCCTACGTCTGTCAGCAAAGGCATCTCCAAATGGATGATTACTAAGAAATTCTATCATCTAGATGTAGAATTCTATACTAGAAAAGGGAAAAGGAAGAATCCATGCACTAAACTTATGCACCCAAATGAAATTTATTATAATCATTTCTATACTGCCAACCAATGCCTCATGTGTGTCAGAGATGAGAGACGCTGTAATCCCCCAAATTTCAGTCCAGATTGGGGCAGTTGCCACAGCAACCATCAAAATCGCTTCCTAGTTTTCACTTTTTATACAGGAACAGTCCCATCTTTAATGCCTATTAGGGATGATCCTTGCTTTTAAGGAGTTTCAAGGTAATGACTGATATGGAACAAGGTGTCTTCCTACCTCTGCTTCCACATCTACAATTTAGTATTTCTACATATTTTAATTAATGAAGATGAAATAAATTTATAATGTCTCCATTAACCTTTCCCAAATGTACACTAAATCTGCTAAAGAAGGGGATATTAAGGATCTTGCTATGATTTCTGGTGTTCTGGAGCCATCTGGACCCAGGTAGACAATTATCTACTAAGTTAAAATTGTGGAGAACAAGGCAGAAAGGAGAACAACTCATCAGCTGGTTTTAGAAGTAAGACCAAAAGAGAGAAGCAATCAGAATTATATAAGTATTTAGGTTGCAGCCAATTAATGTGGGCATGAGTTTTCTTGTCTCTAAATCACTTACACATTTCCGGAAGGATGGCACTGGGCTACTAGCCTCTCGAATAAGAGCTAAAAGGTCCACTGATAGATATATGTACATCTTTCCCCCTTGGGACTCTAAATATGAATAACTTGTATTCTATAGTGCAGAAAGAACAAATTTCCAATAAAAAGGGGGGAAATTTCAATTATTAATATAGCTATGTAAAAATGTGTGTATGAATGTGTATATTCTTTAGCAAGCAATATCAATTCATGTGCATTCCCCATAAGAAGATACTTGCGGTTACGAAATTCTAAGAAGGATCTAAGTATCCTTAATATATGAAAGTAGGAACCATCAAGCAACAAACCAAATAGTATGAAATTAAATCACAGCAGTTACAGTTTAATAGGATCTACAACAACATTACAGAGAAAGAAGAGCATTTGTAAAGGAATAGAAAAAATCAATAATTGCATTCAGAAAACATAAAATTTTCTTATTTATCCATGGGGTCATGACCAATCTCACTTCAGTAGAACCAATCCGAAAAACTTCAGGTGCTAAATTGCGATCAGACACAGTCTCAGGATAGGCTTAGTTGTTTTTTTGGTTTTTTTTTTCTTATTAAAAGAGAGAGCTCAATTAGTAGTGGGTGTTAATATAGAAATGACTGTTGGGTGAAAACAAAAGACCTCAATATTACTTTCATATGTAAATAAAATGGGAGGATTTGACCTCTAAAATCTGTTTTAATTCTAAATCTATGATACTATGATCCTGCATCCTTTAGCTATAGAAAAAAGGAAACATTGAAAATTTTTCTTACTTAAAATTGATTAAAAAAAAAAAATCTAGCAAGAGCTCTAGGCCACTGATCCATTGAAATGCTTTATGTCTATGCAGAAGATACTACCCAATACTAAAGGGTGCTGTATCATTGATGCTCTCTGCTCCTCCCTGAGCAGATCTTTGGGTGACTGGTTAACAAGGGCCCATTAGTTATACAGCTAACAAGCGGCAGTCTGAACTCAACCTGATTACGTGATTCAAATACTAGTAGCGCTCTTTCTACTTCATCACAGTTCACAGACACAAATGTGCCACAATCCCTTAGTCCTACCTCCCAAACAGGTTTGTGCATGAGTGAGGCACATTTATAGAAGAAAAAATCACCCCTTCACTCTTCCTTTCATGGGTGGTACCAGTCTCATTTTTATTTGTCTAGGGCAGGGGTGGGGAACCTGCGGCCTCAAGGCCACATATAACCCTCTAGGTCCTCAAGTGCGACCCTCTGACTGATTCCAAATGTTCTGTGAAGTTTGGATTCAGTCGAAGGGCCTCACTTAGGGACTTAGACGGCCATATGTGGCCTAGAGGCCGCAGGTTCTCCAACCCTGGCCTAGGGGAATGCCTGTGTTTCCACCAATCATATTATCCCTTATTGCTCCCATCTTCTCCTCACTCCCATTAATTTTTTCATGTCTCACTCAATCACGTCTACCATCTTCATTGCTTCATAAAAGCAATAATAAATAAAAAAAGTGATAACATAAGCCTAGGGATCTTAATATTGAATTAATAGCCACACAAATCATAAACAGACAATTCAATCTCTGATCTAAACTCCTCCAATAGGAGGAACACTCTTCCTCCTTCCCATTCAGTTGGCTTCTTTTTCTTTCTTTTTTTTAGGCAATCGAAGTTAAGTGACTTGCCCAGAGTCACACAGCTAGCAAGTGTTCTGAGGACACATTTGAACCCCAGTGCTCCTGATTTCAGGGCAGGTGTACTGCACCACCTACTTGCCCCTCAGATTGGATCCTTAATCCCTACCCACTAGCAGCAACCACCTGCACTAATCTCTGGTAACAGAGTAGGGAATTAGCATCTGGATGGTAAAGTCCTGGTTCTTGGAACAAAAAAGGGAAAATGTCATACAACACAAGCTAAACTTCTTGGTGATTGGTCTTAGGGCTGTCGAAATCACAATTCTTCATTACTCCCACATGAAGAGAGATGGCCTGATCTCACTTACTCCTCCACTGTTCATGTTAGCAATCTTTCTACTAGTAGGATGGGAAGTTTCTTCCCAGGTCATAAAAGCAGACAAAGGAATGATAAGTCTCTCTTCAATGCTACTCTTCCCCCAACCCTTCCCTTGATAAAGGTCTTGTCCTCAGAGACAACTTTTATATAGTTGCCCCTGGGGAAAAAAACTCCAAGACTCTTAGTCCTTTGAGCCAAATGGAAGATGTAATAGTGGAAGAGAGGAAAGCAAAAATCCTCTCATTGTTCTATTATATGTTCTTAGGGGAACATCTCTGCCTAACTCCAAATAAAAGAACTCCAATACACACACTAGGATTAATTATAACACATACCATCACAAAGATCATATTCATAGTCCTCAGATCAGTCAAAATAAAATCTCACTAGGCATCATCCTAGGAGCAAGGATAGCTAACATTTTAAGAAATGGGGGGGGAGGCAGGGAGAAGCTTTCTTTGTCTCCAAATGCCAACTTTTGATATACCTTACCTTTATTTTAATAGTATGAGACAAAATATATCAATAATGTTTCCTGAATTGGAAATACTAACTGGCTTTAGGGAAAGGGGTCACTAATAAAGTATGATTATAGTATTGTTTAAGCCAAGTATTACAGACCTCTTACAGTAACTTGAGAAAAGCTTTAATTATCCCTAATAAAGAGACAAAGAAAACAGAAGAGGAAGCAAGGGAAGACATAGAATATTTGAGCTGGAAGGATCATGAAATACAACTTTGTCCTTTCACATATAAGGAAACTAAGAGATGAAGTAATTTGTCCTGGTAGTAAAATGAGGACTAAAAATTCAAGCCTCCTGAATGCAACATTCTTTTCTATTGTGTGTGGAATCTTAACAGGAACTATAAGATGAGATAGAAGTCTTTAAAATAAATAAATGGCTCCTGTAAAGAATAAGTACAATCAGTTAAATTCAACAAGCGTGTATTAAGCACCTACTAAAAACAATTGCTTAAAACTTCACTAAGACTTTTAGGATTCACTATATATCAAATAATGTAAAGGAGGTACCTAGTTCAAAGAGAAAAGTGACAAACAGACTTTGGCTACAAAGAGCTTACATTCTACTGGGGAATATAGTGTATACACGACAAGTTAAAACAACATAAGATAAGAAGAGAGCACAAGTGACTAGGAGGATCAGAAAAGATTTCCTGCAGGAGCTGCAAAAAAACAAGTGAGGAGCCACTCCAGGGCAGGGACTGCATTTTTACTTTATTTGTATCCTAGACACTTAAGTAGCTAGCAAGCACTGAATAAATGATCATTGTGTGACTGACTAAGGTAGGGTAGGAGACACAATCTGGGCAAGGCATGGAAGTGGGAGATGGAATCGCAAGTTCTAGGAATAGTAAGTATATCCTTTTGGCTGGAATGTAGAATGAGAGAACGATTTAATGCCCACTGGGGCCAGTTTGTGCCCTTGGAAAATCCTGAGCTGCAGAATATGGTCAGATACGTGCTTCTGGGAGACTGTTTTTGGCAGTTCTGTGGAGGATGGGCACTGGGGAAGTGAACGACTGGAAAGAAGAAGATCCATTACAATAGCCCAGGAGAAAAATAATGAGGTACTGAACCAGAGTGGCAACTGTGTGAGTAGAAAGAGGATCACAGATGCAAGGAATTTTGTGTAGGAGAATCAACAAGGCTTAGAAAATGATTGGCAATGTGGGATGAGAGAGAATGAGATTCAGGGATGACTCAGTTTGAGAAACTAAGGGACTAGAAGAATAGTGGTATCACTAATCAAAAAAAAAAAAAGGAAGCCCAGTACCTGAGGTTGGGTTGGGGGAGGAGGAGAGATTAGGGCGAAGATAATGAGCTCTGTAGTGGACATGATGAGTTTCAGATATCTACAGGATCATCCAGTTTGAGAAGCCAAACAGGCAGTTGTTGATGCAAAACTGAAGCTCTGGAGAAAGACTAAGTCTAGATATACAGATATGGGAGTCATCTGCATAGAGATAATTAAAACCATGGGAGCTGATGAAGTCACCGAAAATGAGGAAACAGGAGTATGAACACATACATATAGACTGACAATTTACACAAGTTTATATGAGTATGTGAGCAGAACTAAATTGGGCAACAGGCTAGTTCACCAACCAGGATAAAAAAAAGGGAAAAAATTATATCCAAGCATTTTCATAATAAGAGACAAAGATATTTTTTAAAATAAATTCCAACCCAAGAAATGCTTGGCAAAAAATTTAGTGTTAGGTACATTAACAATAGTTGCTTTTAGAACATTTATAGCTAAGTAAGAATAATAAAGTAGTAAAGTAGTAAATGCCGTTCTGAAGTAGTTTCTTCAAAATACCTTCCTAATGAAGATTATAATGTTGTTCAATTTGTCTTCTGTCTCATTTGACAGTTTCGGTACAGCAGATAATAACCAGAAGTTTTATTTTACAAAACTGATACTCCCTTGATTCCGTACATTACTGCCCTTCTCAAGACAATATGCTATGAGACGTTTGTGTCCCCAGCAATGCACTTCATGGTATAGCTATACTTTCCGTCTCTGCTCTAGATAGCTCTCTAAGACTATAAATTACAGAGAAGGTGATGACCTGCATTGGTAAAAAGGATTTTCCTCAACTAAGAGAGTTCTCTATGCCAATGAAATCATAGGTCCAAAACCTATCCCTAGGCACCAATATTTGAGAATGCATATGACCATACTTATTAAGCAAACCCATTAAAACTAAAGAGTGCAAAAGGGATAACTTAAGATTCTTCTATGTAACTATAAACTTATGTGACTGAGGGTTTTTTTTTAAGTAATCTTGGCATATTCTACTGGAAAGAAAACGAAAATGTATTAGATCAAAAGAATGTGACAAACCCTAGCACTATTTTAAGCTATTGCTTTTAAAATTCACTAGTTCTTTATTTTTATCTGCTAAACTGAACTACTAATTTAAAGGAAATAGTGCAGAATGCTCTAATTGACCCTGTTCTTTTCCTTCCCAAGAGTTTGTCTCTATAATTAGCCCATTCTAGCTCAGCCCAAGGAATAACATCAGAAGCAAGTCCTTTCTGAACCACACCCTACTGGCCACAGCAACTGGCACATATTGTTTCTCCAGATTAGCACATAACTTCAGAATTAACCACTTCATAGCAGGGAATGTGAGGGATGTTCACCAAGATATACTACAATCACTATCATAAACCTAGGGTAAAAGTGACAGGCCAGTTAATATTTGTTATATGACAATGGAATGGCTGCAAAATAAATTAAACCATGATCATTACCTGCCTCATTACTCAATTAAATCTCGTAAAACAGCCAAAAACAGGAAATAACAAGGAATAGCTAACATGATATGGAAGAAATATAGCAGAGACAAAATTTTAAACTATGTAACAATGAGCTAATGGGGCCCACAGCAATCTAGAAAGAATAAATTTTTAAAATGTGTCTGAGAGGTGGCAGATAAATACCATGCCTTAATAATAAGGTTCAACACAGAAAATATACTATAATAAAAGCAGAAACCAGTGTCAAATATATCAGACTGACTTCTAGAAGCATGGGAAGGGATGAGACTGCTCTCAGGCAATCCAATAAAATATCCATAGAATTCATGGGCACAGAGAGCTTAAAGAAATCTTAGAGATCACCTAATTTGGGGGTTTGTACCATGGACACAAATTTATCGGGCCCCTTTTCTCAGAATGTTTTTAAATACAGAAAATAAAATTCAAAGCTTTCATTGATTTCCTTCACTTCCCTTATACCTCATGAATACAACCCCTTCCTCTTTACCCTTCCCTCAAACCAGTGCCGTCCAAAGTAGGGTGCAGAACATATTTGAATGTGAGAAAAATATTAGAACTTTAATTTATATTTTTAAAATAATAAATTAAATTTACCAATATTTATTAACACAAGAACTAATACTAACACACTCACTCCAACTGTCACATATCATATTGTAACATGAAAAGTCTTTAGAAAGGAGGTTCTTTTTGTAAGTGTCTGAGGTCAAATTTGCATACAGATGTTTCTTGTATTAATTTATTTTTAGTTTTCAACATTCATTTCTACAACATTTTAAGTTCCAAATTTTCTCCCCATCTCTTCCCTCCCCCTACCCAAAGATGGCATGCATTTTGATTACCCCTTCCCCTAGTCTTCCCATCTATCACCCCACCCACCCACCCCTCATCCCCTTCCCCCTTACTTTCTTGTAGGGCAAGATAGATTTCTATACACCATTGCGAGAGAAGTAGTTTTAAAACATGGCAGGATTAACAGTGGCTCCCTCATTTACTCATTCAAAAGAAGACTGAATTAACTGGATGTGGTCAAATGGATTTGTTGTTCATTTATCTGATTTAACCCTCAAAAAATGGAACTTCATGCCAAGTATTGAAAGTAATACATTATTAATAATACAAACAAAAGCAAACAATAATAAAGGGGAAGAGATGACATTTCTACCTGTACTACAATGACAAGCTACCCCAATACAATGACAATCTAACGAGATGTGACAAGCAGTCAACCAAAAAAATATTTGAAATTACCAAGAGTATTTGAAAAATGGATTTACATTCACCATCATTAACAATGAACCCCACCCCAAGCATATATTGTACCTTCTACACAAAACCTTTACTGATAACTCCAACTCCTGCTGCCTTCCCTCTCCCTAACAAACATTTATTTTGTATTTATTCTATATATACATATATATGTATATCTGTCTATCTATCTATATGCATAGATAGATAGATAGATAGATAGATAGATAGATAGATAGATAGATAGATAGATAGATAGATAGATGAGGGCCTTGAGAGCTGCATTTTTTGTCTTTGCATTCCCAGCACCCACCACAGTGCCTGGTATATAAGAACTTAAATCTTTAGCCGAGTAACTTTGCACTGGATGGTGACTGGTCTCAAGTTTTGCCCTGAAACTAAATCCTATTCTTGTAACATCAATGAATGAAAAAACACATATTAAGCACTAACTATATGCCAAGCGCTGAATTCCTTCAAGTCCTAGCTAAACTCCACCATATACAACATGGGTGTTAAACTCATGGCCCACAAACCCAGGCAGAGCTCCGGAGTACAGCCTGAACCAGATTAAAATGTAATTAGGTAATGTTTAACAAAAGAATAAAAAGACAACATAGGTAATGTTAATTTATGGTTTTCTAAGTCAATATGGGGCAGCAAGGATTGGTTTCTATTTGACCTTGATACCACTGTTCTTTTAGGAAGCCTTTCCCAATCTTAATCCTAAATTCCCTCTGTTTATTATTTCCAATTTAACCTGTACATATCTTTTTTTTTGGTCCATAGTTGTTTGCATGCTGTCTCCATTAGAATGAAAATTCCTTGAGAGTAGGAGCTCTCTTTTGCCTTTCTTTGAATCCATAAGACTTAGCACAGTTCCTAAAATATAGCAGACATGTAATACTTGCGTACTGACTAGAAAAATCAAGATAATCCTTGATGTTATGAATTCCAGGCACATTCCAGTTGGGGGAGACAATACATAAAAGGCAGCTATAGGGTGGATGGAAAGCCTGTGAGTCCTAAGATGATTGTAACAGATTAAATGGCAAGATTCAGGGCTGCTTATACATCAATAGGTGAGAATGGAGAGGGCAAGTGGTTTCAAAAACGGTATTAACTAGGCGAGACAGTAAGGCCTAGAGGAATACGGGAGGCAATAGCATGGCAGAGTTTTAAGGTCAGGTGTCTTCTATCTTACCAGAAGAATAGAACTGGTACTTCCTGTCTCATCAGAGCTATATGAGCAATCAAGCAGTAACACGTCTTACTACCCACCTGACCACCTAGCATGGGTCCCAAGCAACCCAGGGCAGGAAGGGGTAAAGCAATGATGTTCTATGACTGAAAATCATGGAATATTATAATCACTAAAGGGTCAAAATCGTACATCACATGGTAGGTGAAAATAAGCTACAGGATACTACTCCAATGAATTGTGCAGATAAAACCAGGTAACAGATCATTCAAAAAAGGCCAGAAAACTAAGTGGGCTGGCTAAGTAGCAAGATAGGCAGTCCACAGACTACTGTATTATTACCCATCCAAAGTCAAGACATCTAGAGCAAAGCTCACCTTGGGTGGATTCCTTTTGAAGAAGATACAAGGACCTACAGACCACAGTCACCCAGGATAAGGCAGCACACGACTTGCAGTCTCCAACAACTGAAAGAGTACCCACGCTAGTGAGATCAGAGATCTACTGAAATTTTGAAGTGACAAATTCAATAACAAAATGACGCAGAAGAGTAAGAAATGACTTCACAATTTCTTACCTAAAATGCTGAATGAATATTGTTACCACTAAAAGAAATGGGATAATTGAAGAGAAAAGATTGGGATATACTGAGTCTGAGGTAGAAAGGAATGAGTACAAAGAAAAGATCACTGGATTTGGCATAAGGTAGGTCACCAAAGAGCTTCGAGAGAGTTCTATTGCAGATGACTGAAAAAAAATATATAAAAGTTGAATTTGGGGGGAGGGGAGGAAGAAAATTGAATATAAGCTCCCTGAGGGCAGGAACTATTTTGTTGTTGTCCTAATCCCTAGCCCTCAGGATAGGTACTTACAGATAATTAATGTTTGTTGCTGAATTTAACCAACAGTATAGACTGAATATTCAGGGAGAGACTAGCAATGAAAAAAAATAAGAAATTAGAGACCTGATCTCTGACTTGTTGAAGGCAGTTACAGACTCTAATGTACAACAAAATACTCAGGATTGCCTCAAGTAGATTGTGTCAGGGTCATTATCAGAGCGAACGATCAGAGATGCAGAGGCAATACCTTGTGAAACCTAAAAATCTTTGGAGGTTTATAATTGTGCCTAATATTCTCCCTACAAATCAATCTCAACCTTCACAAAATTCACCATCATCTGCTAATCTGCTGGGCATTCTAAGGAATTCAATTTTAGTCCTTTATAACTGGCACTAATCTAACTTAATGAAAAACCGGTTATGGCTCTTTCCCTAAAGAACATTTTTGGATGTTCTGAGATGAATTCAGGCAGATTAGGATTTTATCCAAAGGGGGTACTAATCCCATTAAAAACATGATTCATGAGGCATTAGCAAACAGTAGAAACATAACATAGCCTTAACAGCACATCTAGGCACTCATTATAACATATCGATTCATTAATATTTTCTGTACTCACTTTCATTTGAAAGTTAGTGCTTACACTTAAACTTTTTGTCTTGTACCACAGCAGAAGTCCTCAAGTTTTTATGTGGGTTATAACTATTGTTATTTACTTTGTTGGAAATTAAAACTGACAAAATTTTAACATATTAATTATTTTAAAATAATAAACTTATTGTGTTATGATAAATCATGAATGTTTATGAAAAATAGCCTTATTTTCCAAAACAACAAAAATTTAGTGAGAAACATAATTTTTCCTATTTTTGCAAATCTCTTTAATGTGTAACTTAATTGAAGACAGCTGGATTCTCATCTGCTTCTACAATCAGTTTGTTGTGATATGTTTTCTTTGAAATATAGGAAGCAGCTAGGTGGTACAATGGATAGAGCACTAACCATGGAATCAGGAAGAACTGAATTCAAATCTGCCCTCAGACATTTACTAACTGTGTGACCCTGGGTAAGTCTTTAACCCTATTTGCCTCAGTTTCCTCATCTGTAAAATAAGCTGGAGAAAGAAATGACAAACCACTCCAGTATTTTTGCAAGAAAACCCCAAATAGGGTCACAAAGAATCGGACATGATTGAAAGGACTGAACAACAAAATAAGAAGAAAACTGTGCTTCACCCAGATATGTAGGTAGAAAAGGAAAGAGTATTTTAATAGGCAAATAACATCTTAGTATTATTGTGAAAAAAAGTTTTGACTTCTTGAAACCTTTAAAGGGTCACAGGGATCCCTGGAGGTCCCCAGATTGCGCTTTGATAATCACTGTATTAATGGAAGGCTGGAATCCCCAGCACAGGATGGCTTCTATTATTTATCTGATTCTTTCGTGATGCCTGCATATAAATTCATTATTATACAGGCCACAATATTTATCATACCATATAATCACTGAGCTAGTGACTGAAATAAACTACAGTAGTATATATAGTCTGTGGCCCCCAAACCGAATTTTATTTTATATCTTCAGGACCATACATTAAAGCTTTCAGGAACTAATGATTGATGGTATGGGTAGCTCTTTGCCATGTACAATGAGGCTGTCTCATGTCTTCAAAAATGAAGTATAATGCAAAGTGGAGAACAATTTTACAATTATATGTGAGTAGCACAGTTAAAGTACAATGAGATGTGGAAAGGAAGACATAAGTATGTCTAATGTCACGGAAAGTTGTATGGAACAAGTGAGACTAGGCTTTGGCAAATAGATAGAAATAGAAAGTTAAAAAAAAAAAAGTATTTTATTCCAGGCAAAAATTGTAAGCAAGGCTCAGAGGTGGGCATAAGTATGGTGGGGGTACTGAGGACATTTTCTTTACATTAGCACATCCAAGAAGAGGCACTTAAACATATGCTTATTAATTTGAGTAGAAGACACAGAGTAAAAAAGAGTAAATAAAATTCTAAAAAAAATTTCCCACTAAACCTTATGAGAAAGGAAAGGGAAGTTTGCTATTCACTCACTCAGCATACATCCCACTGGGAGCCTAGTGTGTGAAAACACCCTATGTTAAGAAACAAGAAAAACACAAAAATAAACAAGACAACAGCTTACAACCTAATTCTAATATAAGGGAGAAAAGAGGCAGATATAAATAGCAAAAGCTGTAGTATTACAGCTAAGAAGCACATAGCATAATAGATATGGAGGCTGGTTTTTCATCAACCAATAAGGAATTATTAAGTGTCTACCATGTACTAGGTCCTAAGCTAAGCACAGAAGATACAAAACCAAAATTTTTCTAGTAGTCCTTCCATGCCAATAAGTTTACATCTGGCTTTGGGGGGGGGGGAGCCAAGATGGCTTCTAGAAAGCAGGGACTTGCGTGAGCTGCCCCCAAGGTTCCTCCAAACACCTTTAAAAAATGGCTCTGAACAAATTCTACAACTGCAGAACCCACAAAATAGCAGAGGGAAGCAGGGCTCAAGCCCAAGACAGCCTGGATGGTCATGGGGTAAAGTCTATCACGCACAGAGCTGGGAGCAGAGCCCAGCGTGGGGTATACCAGGACCAACCAGACAGGGAGCCAGGCAGAACACGCCCTAGTGCCCTGAATCAGTGAGCTGTGGCAGCTGTCAGACTTCTCAACTCACAAACACCAAAGACAACAGAGAAGGTTAGTGAGAAAAGCTGCGGGGGTGGGGGGGGGTGGCGCGGGCCCAGGACGGGACACAGAGTTCTAGATCCCACCACCACCGTGGGGTCAGCAGAGGTGATGCAGCTACAGAACTACAGCTGCAGTTGCTTCTGGCCCCAGGCCCACCTGATCGGAGGAATTAAGAGCAGGAGAGCAGAGCCGGCTTAAGATCTGAGTCAGGTCCAGGTTGGCCATTCTTGGGGGAGGAGGAGCACTGCTGTGGCAGACCTTACTGTGAGAAAGAGCTCTGAAAACATTAGCCCATCCCTTCAAGCTTGGAACAAAGTACTCTCTACTCTACAAGCAGTCATACCCTGCTGAAAAACTCAAGGGTCAAGTAGTTGGCTAGGAACATGGCCAGGCATTGAAAACAGACTCAGATTCACACTCAGACTTTAGAATCTTTCTTTAGTGACAAAGACAACCAAAACATACAACCAGAAGAAGTCAACAAAGTCAAAGAGCCTACAACAAAAGCCTCCAAGAAAAACATGAACTGGTCTCAGGCCATGGAAGAGCTCAAAAAGGATTTGGAAAAGAAAGAAAAGTAAAGGAAAAATTGGGAAGAGAAATGAGAAGGATGAGAAAAAACCATGAAAAACAAGTCAATGATTTGCTAAAGGAGACTCAAGAAAATACTGAAAAAAATATTGAAGAAAACAACACCTTAAAAAATAGACTAACTCAAATGGGAAAAGAGCTCCAAAAAGCCAACGAGGAGAAGAATGCCTTGAAAGGCAGAATTAGCCAAATGGAAAAGGAGGTCCAAAAGACCACTGAAGAAAATGCTACCTTAAAAATTAGATTGGAGAAAGTGGAAGCTAGTGACTTGATGAGAAATCAAGATATTATCAAACAGAACCAAAGGAATGAAAAAATGGAAGACAATGTGAAAT
>CM053624.1:52319731-52371168 GCA_028646595.1 Phalanger gymnotis
TAATTCTGCCTTTCAAGGCATTCTTCTCCTCATGGGCTTTTTGGAGCTCTTTTGCCATTTGAGTTAGTCTATTTTTTTAAGGTGTTGTTTTCTTCAGTATATTTTTCAGTATTTTTTGGGGTCTCCTTTAGCAAGTCATTGACTTGTTTTTCATGGTTTTCTCTCATCCTTTTCATTTCTCTTCCCAGTTTTTCCTCTACTTATCTAACTTGCTATTCCATCTCCTTTTTGAGCTGTACCATGGGCTGAGACCAGTTCATGTTTTTCTTGGAGGCTTTTGTTGTAGGCTCTTTGACTTTGTTGACTTCTTCAGGCTGTATGTCTTCTTTGTCACCAAAGAAAGATTCCAAAGTCTGAGACTGAATCTGAGTCTGTTTGTAATGCCTGGCCATGTTCCCAGACAACTTAACTTGATCCCTGAGTTTTTCAGCAGGGTATGACTGCTTGTAGAGTAAAGAGTACTTTGTTCCAAGTTTGAGGGGATGCAATGTTGATTTCAGAGCTATTTCTATACAGCCCGCTCTGCCACACCAGCACTCCTCCTTCCTCAAGAACCACCAACCCAGACCTGATGCAAATCTTAAGCAGGCTCTGCACTCCTGCTCTGATTCACCACTTAATTCCTCCCACCAGGTGGGCCTGGGGCCAGAAGCAACTGCAACTCTGGTTCTGTAGCTGCACCTCCCCCTGCTATCCCCCGTGTGGTGGCTGAGCTGTGAAGTCTTTTTCACTCTGTCTCCCACAGCTTTTTCCACTAACCTTCTCTGTTGTCTTTGGTGTTTGTGGGTTGAGAAGTATGGTAACTGCCACAGCTCACTGATTCAGGGTGCTACGGCCTGTTCCCCCTGGCTCCTGGTCTGTTTGGTCTTCCTGCCGCTTGTGCTGGGCTCTGCTCCCCTCTGCTCTGTTCATGGTAGACCTCATCCAGTGACCATCCAGGCTGTCCTGGGCTGGATCCCTGCTTCCCTCTGCTACTTTGTGGGTTCTGCAGTTCTAGAATTGGTTCAGAGCCATTTTTTATAGGTTTTTGGAGGGACCTGGTGGGGCGCTCACGCAAGTCCCTGCTTTCCAGCCGCCATCTTCAAGGGCATTTCTTAATATCTCTTCTTGCAGCATTTTGTTCATGATATATAGAGAAATGCTGTGATTTATGTGGGCTTATTTTATATCCTGCTACTTTGTTAAAAATTATTGTTTCACCAAGTTTTTTAGTTGAATCTTAAGGATTTTCCAAGTATATTATTATATCATCTGCAAAAAGAGATAGTTTTGCTACCTCATTGCTCATTCTGATTCCTTCACTTTCTTTTTCTTCTCATTTCCATAGCTAGCATTTCTAATACAATATTGAATAATATTGGTGATAATGGGAATCCTTGTTTCACTCATGATCCCCTTGAGAAGGCTTCTAGTTTATCCCTATTACAAAGAATGCTTGCTGATGATTTTAGGTAAATGTTTCTTACCATTTTAAGGAAAAATCTACTCATACCTATGTTTTAGGAACAAGTCTTATATTTTGTCAAAAGCCCCTTCTGCATCTGTTAATATAATCATATGATTTTTGTTACTTTTGTTATTGATATACTTAATTATGTTAATAGTTTTCCTTATATTCAACCATCTTTGCATTCCTGGTATTCCTTTGCATTCCCCACTTCATCACAGTGTATCATGTTTGTGATTTATTGTTGTAGTATCCTAGCTAGTATTTTATTTAGGATTTTTATATCCATATTCATTGATGAAATTCATCTGTAATTTTCTCTGTTTTTGTTCATCCTGGTTTAGGTATCAGCACCAGATTTCATAAAAGGCGTTTCATAGGACTCCTTTGCCTATTATTCTAGATAATTTATTTAATATTAGAATTAGTTGATCTTTAAATGTTTGGTAGAATTCACTTGTAAATCCATCTGGTCCTGATGCTTTTTTCTTGGGAAGCTCATTTATGACCTGCTCGATTCCTTTTTTCAAATAAGTTTATTTAGATATTCTATTTCCTACTCTGTTAATGTAAGCATTTATTTTTGTAAGTATTCTTCCATTTAACTGAAATTATTAAGTTTATTGTTCTATAATTAGGTAAAGTAATTCCTAATAATTTGATTACATCTTCATTAGTGGCATATTAGCAATATATATTTACCTTTTTCATTTTTGATATTAGTGATTTGGTTTTCTTCTTTTTTTTTCAGTCATATTAACTTGTAGTTTATCTATTTTACTGTTTTTTCCCCATAAAACCAACTCCTATGTGTCTTATATTTTTAAAAATTTCAATGGATAACATTTACTGAAGAGCTGTACATGGCAGCAGAACCAGATCAACCAAAAGATTTAATGTTTCTTGTTGCAGAGTTTACCCAGTAATTTGAAACCCAGAAAGATCAGGTTTGGAATATTTTCTTTTCCTTGTGCAATGTTTTTAAGGTTCTCTGACTTACTGGATTTCCAGAATCTTTGAGATCTTTGTAATTATATTGAATTGTGTATAGAGCCATTCTCAAACTACAAGCATAGGTAAGGGTATAGGTTATCCATTTAATAGTTTACTTTCATAATTTGGTAGAGATTTTACTCTCCCCCTCCCACAGTGAATAGGAGCTAGTGATAATTGTGTGTTATGAATTATGTGATAGCAAGAATCTGTCCCAAACAAATTGGGAGACATAGTGTACTTTTATTTTTTAAAAGAGTCTTCTAGTAAAATATATTACAATTTTGTTGGTTTTGGCCAGCTACACATTTTATGTTTTTATTCTACATTTGGTAACATAATCTATAATTTTCTCATATAGTATAGAATATATTTTCAAAAGTTGACTATGTAAGGATGGTTTAGTTTATGCACTTAAGTAGACCCAAATGTGAATCAGCTGGTAAACCTAAAGAACAAAATTTACATTTTCATCAGGTAACTGTATTGACAGTGTGGAGATAAGAAAATAATTTACTTTTGATTAGAAGGATCTGATTGTTTCATCTGATTTTTGATTTTTTTTTCCAATTAATTTATGATACAATGGTTTTTGCACTCAAAAGCAAAGTTAGCTTATTGTAGTAATCCATATGTGAGATAATGGTGGCCTGGATAAACATGGTACCAATTCCTTCAGTGTGAATGAATGAATGAAGAATTTATTAAATACTTAGTATACGCAAAACATTATGCTACGTTCTGGGAATACAAATAGAAAAGTATAATAGTCTCAGCTCGGAGCTCACATTCTAATGAGGTAGATCACATTTTAGTTGGAAGGTTTTAACTGGCAGTCAGAAAAGTCCTATATGGATGGGTACAGTGGCAAAATGTATGTTAATGCTTCTTTAAAAGTCATTTCAACTGATAAAATGATAGCACTTTCTGATGTTGAATCATTTGACAGTGCCAGGTACTTTGGTAGCAAGAACTTTTTTTCCGGTTCTTGAGTAGCCATGATTGTAGCTAGCACCTGCAGGAACTGTTGATATTGAGACTGGATGTGTTTGAAGGAGAAAAAGATGAGGCTTGGTGACACATCTCATAGAGGAGATGATAGTTATTCAAAGATTTGAAATCTGGGTGCCATGAAAATGGTGCCATGGAGAGAAATGGGACTTAGGGAAGGAAAATTAACTTAAGCAACAAGTCAAGTCTGTGATAATAGTAGGCCATGCAAAATCTTACCATTCATGTCATTCACAAAAATTCATGGAAACCACACATTTTAAACACTAATGCTTTATGGGTCAATCTAATTGGAAGGGATAATTAATTATGCAATTGTTAATTTTTTTAATTCTGTAGTTCTCTGTTCTAATGTTTAGTAAATTTAACAGAACATTAATTTAGTGCATATTTAGTGATCATCTGTTATAATCAAGGTACTATGTGATGATCTACCTTTTATATTCCTTGAGATTGCATTTCTGGAAATAATTCTCTTTTCATTTCACATTGACCTAGAAAAACAAGGGAACTTAGAAAATTGGCAGAAGAGGAAAGACAAGGCATATTTATTGATACAACCACAGAACACTGTTCTCTTTTTCTTTTCCTCCCCTTTTCCCTTCACCCTCTCCCTAGGTTCTTGTTGGTCCTAGAACCCATTCAAGTTGCTTCCCTGCTCACGTGCTTTGCATAAGATAGGAATCATCAGCTCCCTTCATCTGCCCTGCCACTGGCTCCTGTGGTTTGCCAGGCTTTAACGTTCGTCCTGCCTTTATTCCTAGCTGTATCCTAGAATGTTCTTCTGACCTATTAACTTAAGGACTCCTGGGCCTTCCCATGTGCCTCTGTGTTGCACCCTTAGGATTTCTAGGTCTTTCACCTTAGAGCTGAATTTCCTTTTTTGTGTTTTTTTTTTTTCCCCTCACCTTCCTATTAGAAAGTGATATTTTTGAGAACAGGGACTTTCTTACTTTTTCTACTTGTGTACCCAAGATTGTGTTGGAGCCAGCTCAAAACAGCTTTTCAAATTGTTACATTTTCTATGTGAGTATTTACACCTCTGAAATCATCAAATGCTGCAAATCGTGGCTTCCTGTGTTTTTTGTTGATTGTCTAGAAAGTGATAGAGAAAATGTTTATGCAGCTGAAACTTGAAAATGTTTATGAGGTTTTTTTTAGGAGAACCTATTCCAAGCTGTGTGCTTAGCGTAATGTTTAGCATATAATAAATCATTCATTCTTTTATATTTTAAAAAAATACTGTATCGCTGCTGATGAACTGAAACTGGTTGAATTCCCAAACAAAAACTGGTAGATAGCTTGTATCATTGGATGCTTTGAATCTACCATCAATTTAGGTTTTTGAAGCAAGTTAGAAAATAATGTAAAAGTAATTGAAAATGGAAACTTTTAAGGGAGCTTGAAAAGAAACATTGTCATACAAGAATGTACTGATTTTGCTGTTGTCTGTAAGAGGCTTATCAGTATTTGAAAGTGACAAAAAATGTTAAGTTGGATGCCAAGGACACAGATTTTCATTACTGAAAGCTGGAAAATGGGCAGACAAAAAAGATGGCAAGTAGGAGAATGTATCTATGACTTTAACTAACTGATAATTATCCATAGAATAATGTTAATTTGTGAAAATAGATTATTGAATGATGTTGTTTAGTCTTTAGGTCATCTCTTTGTATCCTGACTTCAAGATCAGTGTTTTGCTTGAATAGAAAACATGTTTTCTTTTAATTTTATTGCTTTTTGGCTTCTCTTCTTCTGGATTGCCTTTTACCTTTGTGTATTTGTATTCCCAGTCATTTGTCTTCTCTTTTAGTTCTTTATTTAGATTTGCCATCACAGGCAAGTTATTCTATTCTTCCAATTATTTCTGCTGTGCAGGCTATAAATTTTACTCTTGTAATTTTCGTTTTTCTTTTAAACCACTCAATAACAGCATGTTGTAGTTCCATGTTCTCTTCAAAATCTACAGGTTCCTTTGTCTCATCAGTTGGTGAATCATTTTCCTTTGTTTTGCAGAATTTATTCATAGATGTCAGAACTCATTTACTTTATTGTTGACCATTTTAGTTGTGTCCCTCTTTATGACCTCATTTGGGGTTTTCTTGGCAAAGATACTGGGGTGGTTTGCCATTCCTTCTCCAGCTCATTTTACAAAGGAAGAAACTGAGGCAAACAGAGTTTGCCCAGGGCCACCCAGCTGGTAAGTATCTTGGGCCAATTTTAACTCGTCTTCGTGACTTTAGGCCAGGCACTCTATCCATTGCCACATCTAGCTCCCCTTACTCATTTACTGGATCTCATTTATTAATTCCTTCTGTGGTTGTAATGAGGTGGGAGAGGTGCATGGGTAGCAAAGTTTTGGGTAGCATTTAGTTATAAGCCTGCGGGTCCCATGGCTAATATAGGGTTGCTGCCAGTAATGTGGTGGGCAGTTGGGAGAGGATGCTGAGCTCAAGTTAGGCATTAGGTCATGGAGTGTTTTTTTTGTGTTTTTTTTTTTTTTACCTTTTATGGGGGGTTTCTGGTGTGCTGGACTATGGAGACAGTTGAGATTGCTCTGTCTTTGATGCACACTTTCTGTTTTGGAGAGGTTTGGAAAGGTTGTGGGGATGAGAGAAAATATTTAGTCCTCTATTTTGTTCATCATATGACCCAGAAGTCTCAAAACAAAGCAGGCAAAATTTTAGCTGGCAGAAAAAAAGCAATAATTAGGAGGAAAACAGTCTTTGAAAGGTCTTTGCACACAATTATGATTACATTAGAGACTGATCAGAGGACAGTGAGACAAGAGGAAGCCAAAGGGAATGTATGAGCTGATCAAGAGTACAAGGAATATTGATTGACTATTGTCTCTTACGAACTCTACTGTTCTAAGCAAAGTGAACAGACAAGGGATATGAAAAAGAAAGTATATACTCAGTGCCATGGAATGTTTATTCTATGGGAGTCTCTTGGAAATGAGACAAACTGAAGGAATAGCCAGTGTATATCTACACTTTTTTAAAAATTAATTTATTTTTAGTTTTCTGCACTCACTTTCATAAGATTTTGAGTTCCAAATTTTTTCCCCATCTCTTCCCTCCCCCTCACTCCAAGATGGCATGTAATTTAATATAGGCTCTACATATATACACATGCATATTGAACCTTTTTTCACATTAGTCATGTTGTAAAGAAGAATTAGAAACAATGGGAGAAACCACAAGAAAGGAGAAACAAACAAAAAAAAAAGAAAAAAAAGAGAGCAAATAATATGCTTCAATCTGCATTCAGACTCCATAGTTCTTTTTCTGGATGCAGACAGCATTTTCCATCACGAGTCCTTTGGAGTTGTCTTGGATCCTTGCATTGCCAAGAAGAGATAAGTCTATCAACGTTAGTCATTACATGTTGGGGCTGTTTCTGTGTATAATATTCTCCTGGTTCTTAAGCTCACTCTTGACTACACTATTTATTATTCTTTTTCTTTTTATCCAGTATGTAAGTTAAGTGCTTATATGATGCAATTCCATTGTATAACACAACTAAAAAAAGAGTTGAGGAGAAACCGATTCTAAAAGGCTAAGATCTTTGAAGGAAGACTATGTGATAAGGAAGAGAAAGGGAAATAGAAGAATATAGAAGAATAGAAGAAATAGAAGAATAAAGCTGATAAAGGGGCAGGGGAGGGGAAGATAGGAATTCATATTAAAGAGACATAAACATGAATTCTTATCACCATTTAAAAAAATCTTTTCTGAGCATCACCATTTATTACTGTCAAATTCTTCTCAGTAGTAGTCTTCAACTTTTAGGGACATTGTAACTCTGATTCTCCAATATTGTGTTGCTCTATAGTAAACAATTGTTTGTTGTATTTTACAGAGGCTCAGAGATCTTTTTTTGCTTATAATTGTTATAAGCTCTTCCTTGTAAGATGAGAAACATTTTAAATCATTAAACTTTCTTACCCTTAAACATCTCTCTTCCTTGAAAAGGTCAAGGAGATAGTTGAGAATAGGTTTTAAAGACAATGATAGAATGATAAGTGAACAGTGTTATAGTATGTATGTATATATGTATATATATATATATATATGTACGTATGTATATGTATATGTGCTTTGGGAGAAGTAGATAGAGGTGATTGGAAAAGATCCAAGGGTTCTGAAAATAGTATGGCTATGCAGCTTGCTGCTAAGGAAGATGAGACTAGATAACTGAAATTATTGGGGAGCCAGTGGAAATGCAGATCTAAACTTTAGAATGGGAAATAATTTATGTAGAAATGATAGTTGGAGCCATAGAAGGAATTGAGATTGCCTGAGGAGAGATTATATTGGAGGACTGCTGAAGTGAAGCAAAAATCAGCTAAAAAAAAATCAAGAATACAAGGAGATAATCATCAGACTATAGCCAAAGGAAGGGGATTCAGGATGGTTTAGGATGATTCCTAGTGTTCAAATGTTAGCTGAAGAAGGATAGGGATTGAAAAAAGGACTGCTAGATTTGTTGGTTTGGAGGCTATTTGTGATATTCTGAGTGAGCAATTTTGAGGCCATATGATCCTCAAATCTTATCCAGCTGTAACCTCTCTTGCTTCTCTCCAGTTTCACATCTTCAATTATTGTTTCATACATCTCAAACTAGATATTCAGTAGATATCTTAAACTCAGCATGGCCAAAACTGAACTTAACAATCTTTTCTCTTAAACTTACCCATTTCAAAACTTTCCTATTAATGTCGAGGGCACCACTATCCTCCCAGTCTTCCAGGCTTGCTAGGTGTCATCTTTGATTTTCCTGTTCAACATCCCCCACCCCCACCTCGCCATCCCCAATATCCAAATATCCAATCTGTTGCCAAGGCCTATCCATTTCACCTTTGCGGCATCTCTTGAATATACTCTCTTTTTCTCCTCTGATACTGCTAATACCCTAGAGCAGGTCCTTATTACTTTTGTGCCTGGACTATTGCCTGAAGGCTACTTACTGCCACAAGTCTTTCCTTGCTCCAGTCCATCTTTTATCTGGTTGCCAAAGTGATTTTGCTAAAGCATGGGTCAGACCATGTCACCCTCTTACTCAGTAAACCCCAGTGGTTCCCTATTAACCTTCAAGGATCAAATACAAAATCTTTGGTTTATTGTTCAAAGATCTTCTCTCCCCTCCCTCCCGCACCGCCTTACCAGTCTTGTTGCACTCACCTTGTCCCATCTCGCTCATAAGCTTCAGTTTAGTGATTCTGACCTTCTTGCTGTTCCCATGAACAAGCCACTCCTCTCAGCTCAGGGCATTTTTTTCTCCCACCATGCTTAGAGTGCTTTCCCTCCTTATCTCAATCTCTTGGTTCCCAGATTAAATCTTGTTTACTACCAGAAGCCTTTCCCGATCCCTTTTAATTCTGATGCCTATCCCTCTGTTAATGATTTCCTATTTACCCTGTACACTGCTTGTTTGGAAATATTTCTTTGCTTGTCCTCTGCTCTATTATATTGTAAGCTCCTGGAGGTCAGGACTATCTTTTGCCTTTCTTTGTATCTTAAATGCTTAGTACATTGCCTGGCGTATAATAGGTGCTCAATAAATGATTTCTGACTAAATCATAAAAGCTTGAGGACTGAGTAGCTGTTAAGGAAGCAGAACCATCAGATTTTTTTTTCCAGGTGTTTGCCAACAAGCCATGGGCTCAGTTTTTCCTGTGCAAAATGAAAGAGTTGGATTAAATGAGGTCTTTTAAGATCTCTTTCATATCTTAAAGATTTATAATTATGTACTTGGGGAGCAACTCTGCATATCTAAAATAAAAAGCCTTTGAGGCTAAGTGATTTGTGCCAAACATGACCCCCTCCCCCACCCTTTCAGTTAGTGGTAGTATTGGACCTAAACCTCTATGCCCTGACTTGAAGTCCTAGAGCACTCCTGCCTACTGTTAATTAAAACAGATGCATTGTTAAAGCAGTTGTTAATTTAGGAAATTGTACTGGGTTTCTTGTGTCTCCCTCTAGTTAATTGATTGTATCATTCAGTTTATACAAATTTACTTCTTGTTGCATCTTTTCAAGGGATTCAGCTAATGTATAACATGTTACATGAGTAGCCTTTTAAAAGGGAATAAAATTGTTGACTTTAGATAGAAGCAAATATCCCTTTCTGGTCTGGAGATTTCTGCTTGCTTCTTTAACATATAGTTCTACTAGTTAGTAATGCAAATAAATTTGTTTGGATGTAATTTGTACTATAGCTCAGCAAAACCTAGTTTTTCTCTATTATAAGTTATTGTGTAGTTTTTGGTGATAGATTCACATAATGCTCCAGAATACTATTCTGCATACCCATTCTTTATTTAAAAAAAGTTTGTTTAGGCTATTTCTATTTGGTGGGTTTTTAACTGCATAACAGGAAACATTAATGTGTATAATTTCCCCTCTTCGTTCTGTAAGAGACACTATAAAATAAAATAGAAACAATATTAGACATTTCCTGAGTTTTCAGAACTAAAGACAAATTTGATAAAACATTATTTTGATATGATGTTGTTTATTTCATTTGGAGAAATAATGTGAAATGCAGCTAAGTTTTAGGGTGATCTGATAGAATAAATAAAATATGATCAAAATGAATACTTGGTAATTTTTAATTTGTTATTTTCTCATTTTATCAGTTTAGTTCTTGAGTAGTTTATAAGTCCTGAATAGAAAACCAAAAGGTATCTTATTTTGTTAAAAGGCAAATGAATAAAAAATTGTTCATCTACCTTTTAATTGTATGAATTAATTTGACATGATTAAAATGATTAGTTTTTAGACATGTTATATTTGGAATGTTTTAAAATATTTTTTTTTACTTTTCTTTTAAAGTCACTATTTTTACTAATTTTTGTGAGTTTTCCCAGGATTTTTTTAAATTAAATTTTAATTAGAAACTTAATATTTAAAATCAGTATAAAATAACTTGTTTTCCTTTTCCCATTCCCCAAAGCCCTTCTTGGTAATAAATGAGTATGGCCAAATAAAGGCAAATCCACATGTTGCTAGTGCCTGAAAATGTTATTTCTTATTCCCTCTAGTTCTTATCATTTCTGCCAGGAGGTGGTATTGTTCACTCACAAGGAATGCACTTCTATAAAACTCTCCTCTTTTGGTTCTACTTTTTAAAAAGTTCTGATTTTAAAATGATTAGTTGGAAAAGAATGGTGAAGGATTCTAGTACAATTTTATCAAACTATTGCATTTTAGGAGAAAGTATATACATATATATGTGCATATATGTATTTTAAAATAGATACTGAAAAGTAAAGTAACCCAATTAGACAGATACTTATGTTTTAGATGCTGTGCCTAGATGCTAAGGATACAGAGACAAAAAAAATCATTTTCTTCCCAGAACTAATAGTCTATTGGAGGGAATATCTACTCATAATTAAATATTATATACAAGGCAAAGCCAAAATAATATTAGAGATAGAGCAATAGCAAGTGGGGGATCAGGAAGGGTCTCTTGTAGGAATTGGCAGTTGAGCTGAGTTTTGAATGAAGGTAGGGTTTTAAGAGGATGAAGCTGAGGAGAAAATATTTTACAGGCATGGGGGAAAGCTCCTAGAAAGCCACAGAGATGGAAGATGCGATATTGCTTGTGAGGAAGAAAAAACAAGGAGACCAGTTTGGCCAGAATGTGAAAGGGAGTAATATATAATAAACCAGGGGGAAAGTATATTAGAGTCAGATTGTGAAGGCCTTTATTTCTTTTGTTTGTTTGGTTTTGGTTTTTTTGGAGGGGGAGGGCAGGGTAATTGGGCTTAAGTGACTTGCCCGAGGTCACAGAGCTAGTAAATGTATCAAGTGTCTGAGGCTTGATTTGAACTCAGGTCCTCCTGACTCCAGGGCTGGTGCTCTACTCACTTTGCCACCCAGCTGCCCCCTGTGAAGGACTTTAAATGGCAGTCAGAGGTGTGTGTATTTCATCCTAGAAGCAATAGGAAACCATTGAAACTTTTTGAATAGAGGAGTTACAGCCTGTGACCTAAGGTAAATAACAGAGCCTGAACACAAATTCAGATTATTGCTTTGCCGTTCTGGCTGGTCTCCCTGCTTCAAGGCTGCCCACTGCAGTGTCCAAGTGATCTTCCTAAAGTGCATGTCACTCTCATTCAGTAAATTCCTTTGGTTTCCTGTTACCTCCAGGATCAAATATGTCATTTTGTGTTTGACTTCTATCTTTTGTAACCTGGCACCCTCCTACCTTTTCAGCCTCTGTAGGCTAGTGACAGTGGCCTCCTTTCTGTTCCTACAGGTTACCCTATGTCTCTCAATTCTGGAGTGATTTCACTAGATGACCCCCATGCCTGGGCTGTTCTCCCTCCTTGTCTCCTCATATCTTCTTGGCTTTCTCTAAACTAAAGGCCTACCTTCTACAAGAAGCCCTTCCTGATTCTCCCTTAATTAATGTAAGTGCCTTCCCTCTGAGAGTATTCCAGTTTGTCCTGTTTCTTGCGTATATGTAGTTGTTTTCATGTTGTTTCCCTTTATTAGGCTGTGAGCTCTTTGAGAGCAGGGTCTATTTTTTTTCCTTTTCTTTGTATCTCTACCACTTAGCACAATGCCGGGTATATGTAGTAAAAACTTGATAAATGCTTGTTGACTTGTTCAGAAAACAAAACAGAAGAAAACTCACTCTTCTAGTGTTCAGTCTAGGGTCTGCTTACTTTTGGCAGCACTATAGTGATACCGTAATAGTCCTACTCTGTCTTATCTAGTGTTCTGCTGCAGTACTCAGATCGACAATACCGTGACTCTCTTCTGCTCCTGGGATCTCCCTTTGAGATCCCATTCCACCTCTGTTCCACATTTCCTGCCCCGATCACTTGTTTGTGGGTGGAAATTTGTGATCTTATGCTGAAAAGATGACTCATTGTGGTTTCTCCTTAGATTTTCCCCTTGCTGCTCATTTTGGGACTTGTCTGGAATATTTGTTAATAGTAGTTGTCTGGGGAGCTGGGCTGCCTTTTTTTCCTCCTACTCTGGCATCTTGACTGGTCTCCCCTCTTCTTTTATTTCTGGAAAAATGGGTTTTGGTTGTATTCATGTAAGTTCTGAATCTATAGGTAGGCTAGCAGATATTTTGTACATTCTGTAATTATTTTGAATGTGACATCTTTTATCTGTCTCTTGGTGTAAATGCAATACCATTTTTTTTAAGAATTTTTAATGTTTTCTGTATCCTATAGTATCCTATGTATCTCTTCACCCCCTTCCTCAAGAGTCATCCCATAGGAAAATGGTGGTGTTGTTGTTAAGAGAGGGGGGAAATTTAGCATAACTAATCAATCCAGTGAGAAAATCCAAGAAATGTGCAATGTGTGGACCTCCTATTCCTACTAAAGAGTATGTGTCTTCTTGTGTCTCTTCAATTGAGTCCCTCTTGATCTTTAAAATTTTATTAATTTGCTTTTGATTTTTGATGGTTTGCTTTTTTCCCCATTTATATTGTAATTACTGTGTAAATTGTTTTCTTGTCTCTGTTTACTTCAACCTGTGTTAGTACATATAGTAATTCATCACACACATCATTTCTTATAGCATATTGGTATTCCTGCATTCATGTACCACAGTTTGTTTAGCCATTCCACAATCCATGGGCATCTACTTTGTTTTCAATTCTAGCCGTCAGAAAAAGTGCTTTTACAAATATTTTGGAGTATGTGAGAACTTTTTTCTTATTGATGGCTTCCTTGGGGAAATCCAGTTATCATCTCTGGTTCAAACCGTGTAGACATTTTAGTCACTTTATTTGCATAATACTTAGCATTTCTTCTTTTGAGAATTCTTCATATCCTTTGTATATCTGTTGGGTAATGGCTATTAGTTTTATGCGTATGTTTTCTTAATTATTTATATATCTTGGTTACCAAAGCTTTATGAGAGAAATTATGCTACAAAAATTCCCCCTCCTCCACCCCCCTTTGACCACTTCATTTTCTATCCTGGATGCATTTATGTTGTCTATGCTGAAGCCTTCAGTTTCAAGTAATCAAAGTTACCTCTTTCATCTTTTGTAATAGCCTCTATTTCTTTTTTGATTAAGAATATACCATAGCTGTGAGAAGTATATGATCTGTTCCTCTTAATTTTTTAATAGTATGATCTTTAATATTTAGGTAACATCTATTTAGAATATATTGTGGAATGTGTATAAGATAGTCATCTAAGCCCAATTTCTGCCAGACTTTTCCAGTTTTCCCAGCAGTTTTATTTTAATCTATAGAGAGTTTTTCCCTAGGTAGCTTATGTTTTCCACTTTATCAAAAACTGTGTTAATGAATTCTCTTGTTTCTGGTGCTCCCTTCTCTAATCTGTTGCATCGATTTTTTTTTTTAAAACCAATAACTGATGGCTTTGATGACTACTACTTTATAATATAATTTGAGATCTGGAAGTGCTATTCCTCCTTTTACTTCTTTTCATCATTTATCTTCATATTCAAGACCTTCTGTTTTTCCAAACAAATTTTGTTTTTATCAAGCTCTGTAAATTATCCTCTTTGTAATTTGGTATAACATTAAAATATGATTTAATTTTGGTAGTATTGTTTTTATTATATTAGCACAGCCTAAGTATGAGCTCTGAATTTTCCGCCAGCTATTTAGGCTATTTTAAGGAGTCCTTTTTAATTGAATCTATACAGATCTTTTGTGTGCTTTGGCAGTTTGATCCCCAGATACCTTATGTATTTTGTAGTTATTTGGAGTGAGATTTTCCTTTCTGTTCCCTTGTATTTTGTTATTATCATATAGAAATGCTATTGATTTTTGAGAATTTATTTTGTAGCCTGCAACTTTAGTGAAGCTACTAATTATCTCGGTTAGTGTCTTCATTGATTTCCTGAGATTTTCCAAGTAAATCATCATATCATCCACAAACAGGGATAGTTTTATCCCCTCTTTATTCCTTTAAATCCTTTCTCTTGTCTTATTGCTATTGCTAACATTTCTAGTATGATAGCAAATAACAGTGGAGAAAGTGCTTCATTCTGTATTTATTGGAGAAGATTTTAGTGCATCCCTGTTGCATATGACGCTTGCTATTGGTTTTAGATAGATGCTTTTTTATGATATTAAAAAAAAGTCTTTCTGCCTGTACTTTTTAGTGCTTTTAGTATAAAAGTGTTGTACTTTGTTAAAGGCCTTTTCTGTTTCCGTTGAGGTAATCATGTGGTTTGAGATATTTGAGGTTTTAATATGATTAATTATAATGACCGTTTTCCTAATGTTGAACTGTGTTTGCATCCCTAGAATAAATCACATTTGATCATAAATCACCATAATCTGATTGGATTTTATTTAAAAATTTTGAGTCCAATAGTCATTAGTGATATTGGCCTATATATGGTTTTCTTTATATACGTTATCTTTTCCTAATGTAGGTATTCTATATTTTTCTCAAAAAAGGATTCTGGCAGGGGTCTTTCTCAGTTTTTTGAGAATAATTTGTGAAGTATGGGTACTAACTATTCTTCAAAAGTTTTGTAGAGTCTATGAGATCTAAAGGTTCCCCCTCTTTGGTAGTTCCTCTACAGCTAGATCTAATTTGTTTTCTACGATTGAGATCTCTATATGCCCTTTTGATAGTTTGGATATTTTACATTTTTGAAGATATTCCTCTATTTCTTTTGTGTTCTCCGTTTTATTAGTATATAACTGTGCATAACATGTTCTGATTACTCTTTATTTTTTCTGGTTTGGCTGTGATTTCACCTTGCCCATTTGCTATTTTAATGATTTTTTTTTTTGGTCAAACATTCTATAGCAGTAACATACCACGGTTTGTTTAGCTTCCACAATTTGTTTAGTTTTAGTTTCCCGAATTGATGGACACCTCCTTTCCCTAGACTTCTTTTTTATTACCAAAACTGTAGCTATGAATATTTTTGTACATATTTTCCTCCTTCTTTGACTACCTTGGCAGTATATACCTTGTAGTAGTATTGCAGAGTACACTTTATTTGTTCTTCTCCAACTAGGTGACAGTGGATAAAAGGCTGAAGTCTAGAAAACCTGCCTTCAAATCTGACTTCAGACACTTAGCTATGTGACTTTGTGCAGTCACTTAATTTCTGTTTGCCTCAGTTTCTTCAACTGTAAAATGAATACAATAATGCCTACTTTGTAGGGTTTTTGTCAGGATCAAATGAGATATTGTTAAAGCATTCAGCACAATGCCTGGCACATAATAGGTAGTATATAAATACTTATTACCCTATTTCCCTATGTATCAGATGCTCCCATGTATAAGATGCAACCTAATTTTGGGGCCCGAAATTTGAAAAAAAAATGTATTACATAAAGTTATTGAACTCAAGTTTTATTCACCTGCGCATAGCTTTCAGACATCTTTTGGGCAAGTCTGGCACGTGTACGTATGCTTAGTCCATTCCGTTTCATGAACCTGAAGCATCAATTGTGTCTTCCTTTGAAATCAGTAACTTCTTTTTCATCAGCAGTTCTTCTTGCTTCATGCCGAGCCATCTTTGTGGACACAGGAATTCCAATTGCCCTTTGCTCTTCCATCCATATCTTCAGTTCCCTCTCTAAATCAGGCCATTTTGCTGACTTGCCTCTCATGGCCTTCTGCCGTGGTATTTTCTTCTTCCTGTAGCCAGATTTTGGATTGTTTTCTCAGTTGGAGGACCAAATGCATACATATTTGGAGGACCAAACTTATGTTCAGCAGCACGATTTCCATTCACTTTTGTAAACTGGATAACTTTTAACTTGAATTCAGCACTGTATGAAAATCTTTTCTGAGCCATTTCTGGGCAGAACGTGGCAAAAGGTAATCTAATAAATATACCAGTAACAAATGCGAAATAATGACAACAAAGACAACAAGCTCAAAAAAGCGGGAAATGCAAGTAAAAAATCTATAACGATGAGCGCAAAAACAAACGCGAAAAAGTGGAAAATGCAAGTAAAAAAATCTACAACCTCTGTATGAGATGCATCCAGCTTTTAGACCCCAGATTTTTTGAAAAAGGGTGTGTTTTATACATGGGAAATATGGTACTTTACCTTTAGTTACTTTTTAAATATAACTACATATTGTTTTCCAGAATATTTGGACCAATTCACAGCTCCATCGGGAAGATAGTGTTATATCATTTTCCATAGCCCCTCCAACATTGACCTGCTCTGATTTGTATGAACTAAAAACCTAGATGAGCTTTGTTTTAATTTGTATTTTACATGAAGTAACTTTGTAAAGATTACATAGTAAGTCATTGTCAGAATTGTTGTCTGCTGTATTGAGTCCAGGGTCCAGAGACTGTCATTAATGTGAATAAAGGATCTATTTTTCTGATGCTAGATGCCTTAGATACAGTTGATAAATTTCAAGGTAAAATTTGCTATGATAAATCACCAGGAATTTGGAAGTTAGATGTCTTTTCTGGCTTTTGTTTAATGAAATAAAATTTCATCTAAATGTGGACATGGTGGTCAATATTGAGAAAAGACATTCATTTTAGTAGTGGTTTAAAGAAACTACGAGGTGGAATGTGGTTGGATCCCATGGTCATATTTTATTTCTTATTCTGACTTATGTCTCCACTTTAAATTACCTTTCACAATGTGATTTATATCTAAATGTGTACATGAGCATAGTAACCACATCATGTGCTCTATGTCCCGCAATGCTTTGAAGATGTATACTCAATAAATATTGTTGGCTGTATTTGTATTATGGTAGAAAAAAATGTAAGACAGGGACTTTTGAGGACTATGTTTGAATCTTAGCCCTACCACCAACTAGCTGTATAACCTTGGGCAAGTCTCTTCACCTCTTTGTTCAGAAGTTTCTTCATCTATAGATTGAGCCACTTGGATTAGATAGGATAAGGCTTAGGATTCTGTGATAAGGAATCAACTAATGGAAAAGAATGGTTTATGTGATTGATTTCTTTTCTCTTAAAATTATTCATAAAAATGTAGAATATATTGAAAATTATTTTGATATATCTGATACATTTTTGCATTTTTTGTTTTTTTACAGTTTTGGAGCTATGAATCTTTTTGGGATAGTTCTAAGTATACATTATCAATGCTGATGGGATAAGATCCAATATGAATGTGAATGATGTTGGAGGAAGACGACGCTTTGAGGACAGCGAGCACACGTTACATGTTTATCCTGGGACAATTTCAGAAGGCATCATCTACTGTCCAGTCCCAGCCAGAAAAAACTCAACTGCTGCTGAGGTGATAGATGCTCTCATTAACAGACTCCAGCTTGACAAAACAAAATGTTATGTTCTAGCCGAAGTGAAAGAATTTGGTGGGGAAGAATGGATACTCAATCCAACGGACTGTCCTGTTCAGCGAATGATGATGTGGCCACGGATGGCCTTAGAAAACAAATTGAGTGGGGAGGATTACCGATTCCTTCTAAGAGAGAAAAATCTTGATGGCTCAATCCATTATGGCAGTCTTCAGTCATGGCTCCGTGTTACAGAAGAGCGTCGGAGGATGATGGAACGAGGCTTCCTTCCTCAGCCACAGCAGAAGGATTATGATGATTTATGCAGTTTACCTGACCTAAATGAGAAAACACTTCTGGAAAATCTCCGAAATCGCTTTAAACAAGAAAAAATTTATACCTACGTTGGTAGCATCCTAATAGTTATTAATCCATTTAAATTCCTTCCTATTTACAATCCTAAATATGTCAAAATGTATGATAATCATCAACTGGGAAAGCTCGAACCCCACATTTATGCTGTGGCAGATGTAGCCTACCATGCTATGCTTCAGCGCAGAAAGAACCAATGCATTGTTATTTCAGGGGAAAGTGGTTCTGGGAAGACACAGAGCACAAACTTTCTCATTCACCATCTTACAGCTCTCAGCCAGAAGGGATTTGCCAGTGGAGTAGAACAGATAATTCTTGGAGCTGGACCAGTACTTGAGGTAAGATGAGTTGTAGAACTTTTGCACTATTTTTGAATTTGTCACTCAGCAAGTGGTAACACATTTTGCCATAGTTAGCAGATAATCACTTTTATCTTTGATTGCCAGCATATCTTCAACCTGTCTACTGATTATTAGAACAGTTGTTGGTAGAGAAGCAGTACAGACAGGATTGGAGCAATGTTAATGAAGCCTGATACAAATGGTAGTATTTTGGGGGCTGGATTTTTTTCAAAGGGGATATCCAGGCACTGGAATATGCATGAGAAAGAAACCTGAAGCTGTTCCAGCAGGTCAGTTATATAGGTCAGAGGGACACACACACACACACACACACACACACACGTATATCCGTGTGTGTATATATATGTGTATACATACATACATGTATGCATCATGTGAAGAGATTAGGTATATTGTAAAGTGGCTGTCCTGGATGTTTGGTGCCTCGGTAATCCTGGTGTCTCTTCTCAGCACTGAAGCTATTTCAAAAAGCAAGCCCAATACCACTTAAAATATGCTTTCAAAATAGCATTATCAGGTATTCAGAAGAAAGAAAGCAAATTTTGGTGTGGAGTAAAAGTAAAGAAAGTAATACTATTATTTGGCTTTAAAACATATGCTTGAAATAAACTACTTAATCACAGATCAGTAGAGATGGAAAAAGTCCTTAGGTATGGCTTAGTCTGTTTCTTCTCAAAGTTTTTGTGTTGATAGAAATCTCTATTTTAAACAAAACTGGTAAAACTCTGAGAGAACTTTGCAATAAAATATTTTAAAAGGATTTCTTAAAATGCCTTCCTTCTGATGGGAATAAATAACGTAAGGCTGATATGTAAAAATCTTCTACTTTTGGATCACTTTTATTTTAAATTTAGAAGTATTATAAACAATTTATTGAGGACGACTGTAATATTCAGTATGATACTCTGTCTTGTAGGATGTTTACATGATTTTCATTTTCTCCTTTACTTGTATAAACAGATACACTTTGAGCTCATTACAGTGTATCATGTCTGTACTTTAAAATTCTGGATTTTGTTTTGAACCAGTCAGTCAATAAGTGCTTATTAAGTGTCTATTAGGTTCTAGTCGTTGTGCTAGGGGCTGGTAGACTCCAAATGCAAAAAATGAAACAACCCCTATTTAAAGAGCTTTCTTTCTGTGTCAGTCAGTAAGCCTTATTAAGTTCCTAGTATGTGCTGGCACTGTGCTAAGCACTGGGGATACCAAGAGAGGCAAAAGACGGTGCCCGCCATCAAAGAGCTCATCATGTAATGGAAGAGACAACAAGTAAACTAATCCGTACAGAGAAGCTAGATAGAGGATAGATGGGAAATTGGTTGGGAGAAATCAGCTGTAGAAGGTGGGATTCTAGTTGGTACTTATAGGGAGCCAGGGAAGCCAGTAGGCAGAGATGAAGAGAGAGAGAATTCCAGGCGCAGAGAAAATTCCCACAGGCAGTAGGGCAACCAGAAGTGTGTATATGCGTGTGTGTATACATTCACAAACACACCCATACCCTTACATATGCATATGTGTGTATATGTGTATACATAATGAACATAAATACAGATAAGTACAAGGCATTTATGCCCACGAAAGGATGAAGAATGGCTTCATATAAAGAGTCATGCTTGAACCAGGTTTTGAAGGAAGAAAAGTAATCTATAAGGTAAAAATGAGGAACGATTTCATTCCAGGAATAAAGATCAGTCAGTGCAAAGGTGAGGAGATGTAAGGTGGAGGACTGTGTGTAAGTATCATGAAGAAGACCAGTGTGACTGGATCACAAGAGTGTGCCAGAGGGAGTAAAGTTCAGTGAGGCTGGAAAGATAGGTGGGAGCTGTGTTGTGCAGGATCGCTGAAAGCACTGTGCTAGAGACAATAAGGAGTCACTGGAGTTAATGAGTGATATGGACAGATCTGTGTTTGAAGGCAATCGTTTTTGTCGCTGTGTGGAAGATATATTGAAATGGTGAGATACGTAAGACAAGCCAATCAGAAATCTGTTGCAGCATAAATCTGATGGGATAGGGCTTGAGAAGGTTGAAATGACAAGATTTGGGGCTGGATATATAGGTTTGAGGGTTACCTACATAGAGATAATAGTTGAACCCAATGGAATTGATGAGGTCACAGGAGAGAGAGCATATGGAGAGAGGAAAAAAGGGCCCAGAGCCTTAGGCAATACTCTTAGGGTGATGATTCAGCACAGGATAATGAGAAAGAACAGTCAGGAGGAGGAGAACTAAGAGAACCACAGAATTATTATTTGTAGATGAACTATATGTAACATTTTTTGTGCTGTTAGTCAACATTTTCCAGATCTTTTCCCTAAGAAGCTGGTTCCTTTCCCAAAAACCTTTAGCTAGTATTGTCATTGCATTGCATTATTCTATGTATTATAATTTAGAATCTTCATGTTTGAGTTCAGGCTTCTGGGCTAAAAGGATTTTATCAACTTTTGCTGTGTCTTCTTGTTTCAACAATTGGTCTAGCAGCTTCTGCGGGGGTGTAAAACCAACAACAATCAGTTCACAGAACGCTGTAAGCTGAAGTTCTTTTGATCTGCTTTACTAAGGAAAGCAACGTTAAGGGGTTAATAATCTTACTTTAATCCAGCATACAACTATCATTCACTTAGTTCAGGGGAAAAAACCAGCCCCCTGAACTTCAGAGCAAATACAAACAAATTACAAACATACATTTATAAACAGACCAAATACAATTCATAGTTACCAACATTGGAGTTCAGTGGGGAGCTCCACAATGGCTGGCTCAGAGTCATGAATCACTGCTGCTGCAGCTCAGAGCTCCTGGTTTTATAGATCTTGTTCAGGGTCAAAGGTGAGTCACACATGCGACTCACCCACATGACCTAAAATCGTCACAAAAATGCAACTTAAACCCACATGGTCTAAAAGCCTCTGATGTCACAAACATGTCACTCAAACCCATGTAAACTAGGCTTTCCCTTGAGGCAAGGAGGCCAAAGTCTTCAAGGGCACTTGGTTGAATAAGTGCCAAGAGCCCTTCTTGATTCACAATACACTTCTCTAATGCTGTCTAACCCTGGGTAGAGTGAGGTTATTCTTTGGGACTTGTTTAAGTTGAACTTAAAACTTGGCTGCTTTAGTTCCATTAAATTTCATAAAGTCTCAGAGTTGCAAGGAATCTTACAGGCTAACTAGTCCAAACCTTACCTGAGCAGTAACCCCCTCTTCCATTTGAAACCTCTTTAGTGATTGGGGAAAGTTACTACCATGTGAGGCAGACCATTCTATCTTTTGGGCAACTGTAATTATGGAAGTTTTTCCTTACATAAAGTTTAAACCTATTTTCATGCTATAACTTGTACTCACTGGTCCCAGTTCTGCTCTTCGAGGCTAAATAAAATAAGTTCAGTTCCTCCTCAGGTGTGACAGCTCTTCAAAAATCTTAAAAAAGTGATCATCCCCTTTTTCTTTCCTTTTGTTCCTTAACTCCATTTTATTCTTACTTGGTCTGGTTTTGAGCTCACTAGCCATCTTAATAATAAGAGTTAACACTTTTGTAGCTCTTTAAGATTTGCAAAGCACTTTACATATGATTACTCCTTTGATTCTCACAACAACCCTGTAGTAGGTAGTAGTATTATCTTCATTTTACAGTTAAGGAAACTGAAACCAAGATTAAGTGACTTGCTTAGTATCAGTCAGATTTGAGGTCAGATCTTCCTGACTCCAAATCTCATACTCAGTCCATTGGACCACTTAGCTTCATCTTGTGTTACCTTCCTCTGAATACTTTTCTCCCTTTCCAGCGTTGTTTATATCCATTCATTTAACGTTGATCTTGAGTAAATACTGTGAGTGAGGTACTAGGTTAGGTGATTGCATTGATATGTAAAGACCTGGTTTATTCCCCCAAGAAACTTTCCATCCTATAGGGGAAATAAAGCATAAATAAACTATAATACAAGGAAATACTTAGCAAATGACATAAGTGGCACAACCTGCTGCAGGACAGAGTTACTGGGAACCTCATTGCTTTGCCACCTGTTTTGTGGTAGTGTCAAAATAGCTTCAGCTTCAGAAGCAGGAATGTGAAAAAGGGGTAAGTTTTCTAACTGTTCATTAATTGTTAGCTGGCCTCTCCATCTCTAATCTCCATTTATGGTATTTCTGGCTGGATCTTGGTCCTGGTTCTCAAGACTGGCTGACTTCCTTAGTTTCTTTCACATTCCCCTGAATGTTCTTGCCTTGTTTCCTTTCCCTACTCTTCCCTCTGGAACTTTGACTGTCTGTATTGTTTTTTCATACCAGAACTTGCTTTGCCCTCAGCTATGATGTTTTAGTATTTGATTTATTTGGTTAAATAGGCCCTGCATAGTTCCGTGTTGTCTAACAGATTAGTAACTCTTGATAAGGGGGTGGCACAAGAACCCTTTAGGCCTCCCTGAATGTGTGTGTGTGTGTGTGTATGTGTGTATGTATCCTTAGAGGAATCTTTCATGGGAGACAGCTTAGATCAGGATTGGGGAACCCGTGGCCTCAAGGCCACACATGGCCCTCTAGGTCCTCAAGTGTGGCCGTTTGACTGAATCCAAACTTCACAGAACAGATCCCCTTAATAAAAGGATTTGTTCTATAAAACTTAGACTCAGTCAAAAGGCTGTTACCCAAGGACCTAGAAGACCACATGTGGCCTTGAGGCCGCAGGTTTGTGCCCACCTTGGCTTAGACAGAGTAGGATCTTAAAGACGGTATTTTACTCTATTAAATCAAATGCTTCTTTAAGCAATAAGCCTAATAGATTCTTCTATTCTCTATATCTTAGTCAATTGTGTAATGATAAAGATGTAATCTATTGAGAAATGTTGCTTGTGAAAACTTAATTCTTCTCTTCTAATACCTTTATTAGGGATGCTGTTGATGCATTTACAGATTATTACATTAACATGTTATATAAATGGCAAATAAGTCTATAAATCCATTATTATTAATATTCTTTTCATTACTTTTTGATAATAATAAAGTAAAATATAAAAATAAGATTTTTTTTCCCTGGCCCTGTTGGTATCTTCCCTTCCTTCAGATTGAATCCTCAACACTCTAAAAATTGTTTCTCTTCCTATGTTGACTTCCTCTGTTTATATTTGGTCTAATCCAGCCTTTTTTTCCCCATTTTTGTTTTCTTCATTGGCATTTCAACCACTTTTCTAAGCACATCATGGTCTTAAGAGCCCAAATATGGCAATTCTCCTATTCTTGATTGTGAGAAGAATTTGTTATAAAAATCTGCAGATCCTTTCCATTTTTTTCATGTATTTATTGTCTAGTTTTATCCTCAGCCACCCTTGGAATGACATTGCTTAGATTTCTCACCAGCTTCCCTTCAATTGGTTTTCTTCTCCACTACTTTCCTCAGTTATGTTAGGCTATGCTACCCATAATATTTCACCGTATTTCTCTGTTAGAATTAACAAATGAGCATTTTCATCTGTTGTTGTACTTGATAACCGTTCTCTTTGCTTGGCAAATAAACCAAATATTTGTTGATTAAAGTGGGGTTTATTTGGCTCCTTTATTCTCATTGTTATAGAATTGATTGATAGTGATTAAGCATTTTTATGCTACCTATTTACTTTGTTCTCTCAATTTCCCATTTTTGGTATTGATAACTTGCATCAGTATGTCACGTTAGAGTTTGTAATTGCACGCCACACCCTGTTCTCATTTTATTTCTTGAGGTTTAGTATTACCTTGGATCTTTGCTATATTGGTGGTCTGACTATATAATTGATTCAGCTGATAATTGATTTTAGCTGATTCCTTTAAACATTCCTATGTCTCTCCCACTCTTAAAAAGCTCTTCCTTGCTCTTGCCTCTCCCAGGTAGCTATCGTACTTTATTTCTCCTCCTCTTTGTGGCTAACCACCTAGAGAAAGCCATCTACACCAGGTGCCTCTACTAATCTCTCATTCTCTTCTATACCCTCTGACATATCCTGACCTTGTCATTCAGCTAAAGCTGCTCTCTTCAAAGTTGCCAGTGCCATCTTAATTGCCAAATCCAAGGCCATTTCTTAATCTTAATTATGTCTCCATACTCTGTATGTATTTAATGCTATCAATCACCTTCTCCTCCAGGATATACTCTCATTTCTCTAGGTGTTCATGACATTGCTCTCTCCTGATTTTCTTCCTTTCTGTCCAATTATTTCTTTTCAGTTTCCTTTGCTGGTCTTCATTCTTCTCATACCTCATAATTATGAGTGACATCCCAAGACCATCCAGGACCCTCTTCTCTTTTCCCTTTATGCTATCTCATTTGATTACCCTCAACTTCAGTGAGTTCAGTTGTTGTCTCTCTTCAAGTGACTCTCAGATCTGTATATCCAGTCCTAGGTTATCTCCTAATCAAAGTCCCATATCATCTATTGCCTTTTGGACATCTCAGACTAGATGTCCTGTAGTTATTTTAAACTTAGCTTATCCAAAACAGAACTCAATCTTTTTCTTTCCAAACCAGTCCTTCTTCTTATTTTCCTTATTACTTTTGAGGGCACCAATTCCCCACAACTACCCCATTCACTCAGGCTTACAAACTTTATGTCGTCTTCAGTTCCTCACTCTCACCCCACATATCCAATAACGTTGCTAATTTTTTTTTTTTGTTTCTGCCTTTTCAGAATGCCTCCCATACATCTCCTTCTGTTCCTTCATACAACTAGAACCCTATTTCAAGCCCTTGTCACCTCAGGTCCAGACAGTTAAAATAATTGGTCTCTCTTCCTCAGATATCTCTCCAATCCATTGTCTATTCAGCCACCGAAGTTATCTAAATAAAATGTAGGTTTGACCATGTCACAATCCCCCACTCCTTCGTCCCTCCCTATTCCAGGATCCTGTGTGACCTTTAAAGCTCTTCATAACCTGTCCTTTCCCTGCTGTTTCAGTCTTTTTATACTTTACTGCTCTCAACTCAGTATATATTCTTAAGTATCTGCTGATTCTTCAACAAGATACTAGGTCACCATTTCCGTGTCATTGCACTGGCAATCCTCTGTGTCAGAGTGCTCCTGGTCCTTACCCCTCTTGTAGCTTCTCTGGCTTCCTTCAAGATTTGGTTCAAATCCCGCTTTCTGCATTAGACTTCTCTAGATCCGCCATAGCTAGTGCCTTCCCATCTTGAATATACCATCCATTCCTAGTTATTTGTATAGCTTACGTTGTAATAGAGGGAGATAGAAAATAGTGTGGAGTGCTGGCCCAAGTGGATACTTTCTTTTTAGAAAGTTACAAGGAAAGAATGGTTCTCATGGGATCTAGACAACGACGGACAAGGAATAAAACGAAGCATGATTGAAATCAGCCCAGGTGTAGTAGAACATAGGTACGAGTTGTCAATCAAGACAGGGCAGAATAAGGAAAATATATTCATTTACTTTGGTGGGCTTTATTAAATTCTTCATCCTCAACAAATAGAAGTTGCATGTAAATTGCACTTATTTTCATAGTGATCATCTTGAAAATTCTTACCAGGAACAGTGCAATATGAGATGACCAAGTGTCTCATCAGATCTCTTGTTGCCTTTGTAACAAACCAACCTCACCAACTCTTTTATTTTGTGAGCCATCCTTCCATGTAACTACAACTTCTGTTTTCTGGTTTCCTTTATAGTGAGAATGTAAAAGTATGATTCAGTTCTTTTGGTGTTATGTTTACCCATTTACTGGCAAAGATCATAACACTTAAGAGTACCGACTGCTAAACAATAACATTTATTGATGGTCTAAAAACCATGTTATTCTTACTATTCTTTATAAATTCTTACTTTTAAGCCTCATTGTGGCATGGACGTGACCATGGGTTCTCAATAGCTATGCAACAGGAGTATAATTTTTCAGGTTCCACCATGCCGGAAACATTTTGAATGTGGTCCCAATAAGCCTAGCTAAGTATAGAGAGGCTTATCACCAGAAAACTGACCTCTTGATGCTGAATTCTTTGGCTATGACAAGCAATAAAATAAACTACAAAATGCCCCTCAGTTTTGTGCAGCCTTCTCACATTCTTCTGCTTCTGCTGTGAGGTCATAGAGTAGTAGGAAAGGCTTAGAGGCCTAGTAATCACACATTTAACAGGTGTTAAGGTTAAACAATTTATTGTTCTCTTTCCAGCATAGTGCATATCTAACCTTAGTTAAGATGATCCTTGTGCCACAAGCTATCATCAAGCATTTATTAAGCATCGACTGTGTGCCAAGTACTATGCTAAACATTGGGAATACAGAGATAAAAAAGTGAAAGTGTCCTTTAGCGAGAGGAAGTAACAGGGACTTATATGCTGAACATATACAACAGAAATACAGGTCATTTGGGGAGGAAGCAATTGGCATCCAGGAAAGGTCTCATGGAGAAAGTTGTACTTCCCTGAATTTTGAAAGAAAATAGGGATTCTAAGAGGAAGAGATGAGGGTAAAGGGGCATTGATTCCAGCAGGGAGCTGGAGTCTGTGAAGAAGCAAAGATAAAATGGAGTGTCATCATCTCCTTAAAGGCAGCATAATGGATAGAGCACTGGAGGAGGTGAGTGCAAATGTGACCTCAGTCACTTAGCTAGCTGCGTGACTCTGGACAAATCCCTGAACTTTTTTTTGCCTTAGTTTCTTCTGTGAAATGAGAATAGTTACAGCACTTACCTCTCAGGATTGTTGTGAGGATTAAATGAGATAACTGTAAAGCCTCAGCACAGTGCCTAGCACATAGTAAGCGCTCTGTGAAAGTTATGTGTGGGTATATGTGGATTGATGTGGATACACACACATATACATGTACATATATATAATGTCTATATGTATGTTTATATATGTGTATATATGTGTATTTGAACAGTCAACTTTTATTAAGAGCATCTGCTATGTGCCAGGCACTGTGCTAAACACTCAAGATATAAAGGCAAATAGAAAACAGTCTCAAAGAGCTTATAGTCTAATAGGGGAAGACAGCATTTACATGCATAGGCATATACTGAATATATAGGGATAGGTAGTATTTGGATTGAGCATGTCATTTTACTAATTTTGGGAACTGCCAGGTAACAAAACTTTTAGCAATGAAGTTGGCCTCTTATCTGAAATTTGAGAGCCTTTTTTAAAAAAAAAAATTGGCTTTTTCTCCCCAATTACTTGTAAAAACAATTTTTAACATTCGTTGTTTATTTTTAAATTTTGAGTTCCAAATTTTATCCCTCCCTTCCTGAGACGGTAAGCAATTTGATAGAAGTTTTGCATGTGCAATCATGTAAAACGTTTCCATATTAGTTCTTCTGTGCAAGAAGACTTGAACAAAAAGAAAGTAAAAAATAATATGCTCCAGTCTATATTCAGACAACATCATTCTTTCTCTGGAGACAGCATTTTTTATCATGAGTCCTTTGGGATTGCCTTAGATCATTGTATTCCTGAAAGTAGCTAAGTCGTTCACAGTTGTTCATTGTACAGTATGGCTGTTGCTGTGTACAATGTTCACTTGGTTCTGCTCACTTCACTTTCTATCAGTTAATGTAAGTCTTTCCAGGTTTTTCTGAAATCATCTTTCTTGTCCCTTCTTATAACACAGTAATATTCTATTTCACTCATATACCACAACTTGTTCAGCCATTCCCCAATTGATGGGCATCTGCTCAATTTCCAATTCTTTGTCACCACAAAAAGAGCTGCTGTAAATATTTTTGTGCAAATAGGTTCTTTTCCCTTGGAAAAAAAAGTCTTTTTAGGATATGGAGCTGGTAGCAGTATTGCTGGATCAAAGGGTATGCACAGTTTTATAGCCCTTTAGGCTCTAGAATGGTTGGATCAGTTCATAGCTCTGCCAACACTGCATTAGCATATCAATTTTCCCACATCCCCTCCAGCATTTATAATTTTTCTTTTTGTCATATTAGCCAAATCGATAGATGTAAAGGGATACCTCAGCAACTTTGAGAGTCTTTGAGAGCCCTGAGAGGTAGAGTAACTCAACTAGTAGGTGCCAGAAGAGACTTAAACCAAGGTCTTCCTGGCCTTGAGGTTTATTTTCAATCCACCATACAAAGTATATTTGAGGTATTTTTGAAAGGGAGGACACTAGTAGCTGGGGGAATCAGGAAAAGCATCACATAGAAGGTGGCATGTGAGTTGAATCTTGAAAGAAACCTGGAATTTCACGAGGTGGAGGTGAGGAGGGAGTATATTCGAAGCATGGGGATTCTGTCAGGGCAAAGGCCTGGAAACAAGAGCTTGAAATATTGTTTGTGAGGAACAGCAAATAGGCTATACTGGCTGGACTATAGGGTACTTGAAGAAAATAATGTGTAGTGAAGTTATAAAGGTAGGATGGAATGCCAAGAAGCAGAGTTTGATACTAGAAAAGATCAGGGCCACTCAATTTTATTGAATAATGATATTTTCAGACTTGTGCTAAAGGAAAATCACTTCGACTGCTATATGGAAGATGGATTTGAGTGAGGAGAAACTTGAGGTAGGGATACCAAATAGGAGACTTTTGCAGTGGTCCAGACAAGAAATGCAAAGGTTTCCTGAGATGGGATGGTAAACTGTGTGAGTGGAGAAAAGGAGGCATTTGTAGCGCCAATGCACTACCCATGGTGGCTATGAATATGCTGGCATAGCTCTGAATTGCAAAATATAACGGACTCTAGCGTCTTCATTGAAGGCAGTACCAAATTTTTATTCAAACACCAAATTTTTATTCAAATCCATCATAGCAACAAAGAAATGTACACACATTATCAATGCAGGAGGCATCACCATCCCCGAGCCTTCCCTCTGTTAGGGCCTTCCTGTAACAAGGGCAGAATCACTCCCTGGCTCTCACTCATGCTAGCTGCTGCTCCGTGTCTCTCTCTTTCCCAGCTCTGACTGCTCTGTCTCACTTCCTGTCAGCTCTGCTCCACCCTTTCTTCAGCAAGCTCCTCCCACCACAGGTCCCATGTGACTTAGACAGGTCACATGGGCCTATTAATGGATGGGAAATTCCCATTGCTTTAACGATACATTAACAATACAGCATTTTCAAGGGATGTTGTGGAGATCAAAACAACTGATTGTACATGTGAAGTGAGTGAGAAGTTGAAGATGACATAAGAGTTTTAGACCTAAGTATCTGTGAGGGTGGAGTTGTTCTCAGTAGAAGTAGGGAAGTTTCAGAGATTGGGTATGGGAGGTAGGTACACATAGCAGTGAGTTCTGTTTTGGATATGTTTGTTTGAAATGTTAGTGAAATGGACCACAGATACACATTCTGTTATAGGGACAATACTCAAAGCTTTTCTCTATTATTATTGTTATTATGAACTTGAGAATTGTAAAAAATGATTATTTTCATTTATTAAAAAAAACACAGAAACAGAGAAATCCATGAAACTGTGAATCTCTATTTCATATAACTTTTAAAAAGTGTATAATAAATTGAACAGAATAATCTCAAAATTATTCCCCTTGTGTTACCCTCTGAACTTTCTTAAAGACTTCCTAGCTTTCTAAGATCTCCCAGAGAAGAGGTTCTTTAAGAAAAATGTAAATAGTATTTTATTTTTTTCCAATTACCTATAAAGATGGATTTAAGCATTCATTTTTTTAATAAGATTTTGAGTTCCAAATTTTTCTTTCTCTCTCCTATTCCCCTTCCCCAGACAGTAAGCAGTCTGATATAGCTTATACATGTGCAGTCATGTTAAACCTGGTTCTACATTAGTCATGTTGTGAAAGAGGAAATAGAACAAAAGGAAAAAAATCATGAAAAAAAAACACAAAGAAAGTGAAATAGTATGCGTCAATCTGCATTCAGATTCCATCGGTTTTTTCTCTGGATATGGATAGCATTTTCCATCATGACTCTTTTGGGACTATCTTGGATCATTGTACTGCTGAGAAGATCTAAGTCTGTCATAGTTGGTCATCTTACAATGTTGCTGTTACTGTGTACAGTGTTCTTCTAGTTCTGCTCACTTCACTCAGCATCAGTTCATGTAAGTCTTTCCAGGTTTTTCTGAAATCTGTCTGTTCATCATTTCTTATAGCACAATAGTATTCTATGACATTCATATACTACAACTTTTTCAGCCATTTCCCAATTGATGGGCATTCATATTCCTCTTTGAGGCATTGCATGTAGGTGTATTGACATTGTTGTCCTCTTTCGAATTTGTGTTTTGATCTTTCTTTCATAGTAGCTTTTGTGGTCACGAGGTTTTTGTTTTTTGCCTATTTTCCAACCTATTTCATGATTTTTAAAGTTGCACTCTGCTCCTGGGGTACAGGGGGCACTGTTCCAGGCTTCTTGCCCTAGGGGCCAGGGGCCTAGTGGCCTGGTTACTGGCCATCTGTGTTAGGGCTTCTGGGATTGATGGCTTTTCCACTGTTCTGGGGTGGCCTGGCCTAGTCGCAGCTGTTGTGCTGTGGGTGCAAGGCTGGTAGTTTGCTGTGCTGTGCTGCTGGCCCGCCGAGCCAGGACTGAGGGGCATTGGTTGCTTATCTATCCTGTGGCTAAGAGCCTTCCACTGGCTTGCCCGGATACTGCCTGCACTCTGCTTTTGCCCAAGTGAGACAGACCTTTCCTGCAGTCCTTCTAAGTTATCTTGGGTTGGAAAATTGTTTCACCCCATCATTTTGTGGATTCTGTCGCTCCAGATTTAGTTTAGAGGCATGATTTTATGTTGTTTCTGAGGGAAACTGGGGAGAGCTCAGGCATTTTCCTGGCTTTTCTGCATCATCGTGGTTCCACCTAGTGCAGGGGTTCTTAACCTGGGATCCATGAACTTTTTTTTTTAATACTTTGATAACTATGATTTACTAAAATTGGTTTCCTTTGTAATCCTTCATATTTTATTTGATTCATTTGAAAACATTCTGAGGAGATCCAAGGACTTGGACTGCCGAAGCGGTATATGACACAAAAATGGTTTCAGACGCCTTTGGTAGAGCTTGCTATTTGCAGAAGATTGCCCTTGAGACTCTTACCTCTACTCTGTACCAGTAGAGCATCAGAGGAAAATTTTAGGGATCGATTTAGTATTTGTAATAAGTATGAGTGTCGACATCTTTAAAATACATCCCGTTTGTTTTAAGTGTTAAATTATTTTAAAATGAGCTGGCTAGCTTACTGATAACTGAGGTCACTAAGAGTTGACAGAGAGCAGCCCCAAATCATTGAAGGCACTTTGTAATTCCTCAAGTATGATCCAGTCTGCTTTATCTTAATTAATTTTAGGTTTAGTATATTTTCTAACTGCAGGACCTCTGTAAAATGTTTGTCATTCATTATACTGTTCTTACCCTACACGTCATAATGTAAATGATATGTATTCACTTAATTTTTCCTTGGCGGATTATTATGATTATTATGAGCAGTCTTGTCAGATTGAGGAGATCTATACCATTCTGAGATGTGATGTAATAAACAGTACAGTATCTTCCAAAACAGGAGGCTATGAAGAACTTCACCCTTTATAAGAAATTATCCTCCTACTATCCCATTGCACAGAAAATTTTCCATGGTATTACCTATAATCTTTGGAGCACATATGCCTGCTGACGTACTTCATGCTATTATACCCATCTTTTAGCATCGACGTTTTCCCGATGATCCAGTATAGCTATGAATAATGAAATACTGATATCAAAAGAATCAAAATTGTGGTGACTCAAAGGCAATAATGTAAGAGGCTGCAATGTCATTTAAATGGTGACTTGCAGGTATAGAGAGCAACTAAGAGATCCCTAACATGTGAGCCAGGCATCCATCTGGAGTTAGGGATAGTAGATGCCATGTCTGCCATCTGGGAAATTTAAAAAGAAACAGAAAATGTCACGTCCTCCTCTATGCAAGATATATTGAAAGATAGTTGACAAGACCTAAACTGGATGAGAAAAAGGTATGTCTGGTTGTGATCTACACTTTTGGAATGAATATCCCCCTAATGAAATTGCAGTCCTACTAAAGCAAATAATAAGCTAAAAACTAGGTCCAACACATATGGCGTGTTTATATTGGACATGACTAGCTAATCTCTAACATATCCTGTTAATAAGTTGCACTTTAGAGTATGTTTTCATAGTTTGGAGTTTGTGATTTAATTAAGATTTTATTGTGGTTTTTTTTTTGGTTTGTTTTTGATACATTATACTGTTTGGAAGTATGTCAGTTTGGGAGCTTAGAAAAGAAGATATACTGGAATAAGTAAGGCAAAAAACTTTGGAGCATTATTTGAAAACATTGTTAATATTTACTAATACTGAAAGCACTAAAAAAAACCCAACAGGAAGAAAAAAAAATTAAACCCCCAAACTTTTTTTGCATGTGAATATCATTACTAAGATTGTAATGTTGTTATAGGATGAAAATTGATATGTTTCTCATAAAAAATATAATAAATTGGTAATAGAGTAAGTTGGAGGGATGAAAGTATGTTACTTTTTTAATTCATTAGTTTTCTTCAGTTATTTCATTCACACAGTTTAAATTATCCCATTCATACAGTTCAGTTTATCCACACATGCTTTTCATGTGTTGGCAAGTTTGGGGGGAATCTCTCCAAGTATGTGTTTATGTTAATAGGGAATAACTGTCAGTTTAACTAAGAAGAAATTTGTGAGTACCCTCAGCTAGAATGACATTTACAGTAGGTTTTCTATTCACCACGGGGAGACCTCCAGTGATAGGAGAGCTCACTGATTTATAAGGAAGGCTAAAGTCCATTTTAGACTATAATTTTTGGAAAATTATTTTCATCTATCTTGCCAGTTTACATTTTCTACAGATTGGCCCCATTTCTTTTGTCTGTAGATATAAATAAAATTCTACTGCAAAACTTTCAAGTATTTCAAAATAGTTATGTTTAGCTATCTGTTACCACCTCCCCCCTCCCATTTTTCTTTAGCCTAAACTTTCCTGGATTCTTCAACCATTCCTTATTTAACAGGGCTTACAGTCTTTTCCTTGTCCTGGTTCCCTTCCTCCGGATATGTCACTATTTCCCAGAACTAAATGCAGTTCTTCAGGTGAAGTTTTAGAAGCTTCAGAGTGTTTTTGAATCTGGACAACATATTTCTTTTATGCATCCTAATGTTCCCTTAGTGGAGAAGTTTTTGACTTGGGACTCATGAACTTGTTCTTTTATAACATTTTGATAACTATGTCAGCATAACTGGTTTTCTTTCTAATCTTATGTATATTACTTTATGCATTTAAAAACATCATTATTCTGAGTTATCAAAAGGTTTCACCAGACTGTCAAAGAGTTGTGTGATACAAAAAGGTTAAGAACTCCTTCTTTAGTGTTTTTTAAACCAGCTTTGTCACACGAATTATTTACTTCAGTCTTTTTTTTTTCAGCCAAAATTTTAAAAAGTAATTTATTTTTACTTTTCAACATTCATTTCTGCAAGATTTTGAGTTCCAGATTTTCTTCCTATCTCTCCCCTCCTCCCACCTCAAGATGGCATGCATTCTGATTCTCTCTTCCCCCAGTCTACCCTCTCTTCTATCACTGCCCCCCCCCAACCTCTTCCCCCTTTGTTGTAGGGCAACATAGACTTCTATACCCCATTGCCTATATATCTTTATTTCCCAATTGCATGTAAAAACAGTTTTTAACATTTGTTTTTAAAACATTGAATTCTAAGCTCTTACCCTTCTTCCCTCCCCATCCACCCCCATTGAGAAGGCAAGCAATTCAACATAGGTTATATATGTGTAGTTATGTAGAACATTTCCATAATAGTCATATTGTGAAAGACTAACTATATTTCTCTCCATCCTGTCCCGCTTCCTATTTATTCTATTTTCTCCTTCGACCCTGTCCCCTTTCAAAAGTGTTTGCTTTTAGCTACCCCCTCCCCCAATCTGCCCTCCCTTGTATCATCCTTCACCTTTCCCCCTGCTTTCCTGTAGGGTAAGATACCTGAGTGTGTATGTTATTCCCTCCTTAAGCCAAATCCTATGAAGGTAAAGTTTACTCATTCCCTTTCACCTCCGCTCTCTTCCCTTCCATTATAACAGCTTTTTCTTGCCTTTTTTTGTGAGATAATTTACCTCATTTTATCTCTTCATTTTTCCTCCCAATATATTCCTCTCTTATCCCTTAATTTTATTTTTTAGATATCATCCTTTCATATTTAACTCACCCTGTGCCCTCTGTCTATTCCCTCCAACTACCCTAATACTGAGAAAGGTTTCATGAGTTACAAATATCATCTTTCCATGTAGGAATGTAAACAGTTCAACTTTAATAAGTCCCTTATGATTTCTCTTTCCTCTTTACCTTTTCTTGCTTCTCTTGGTTCTTGTATTCGAAAGTCAGATTTTCTATTTGGTTCTGGTATTTTCATCAAGAATACTTGAAAGTCCTCTGCTTCATTGAATGTCAGTTTTTCCCCTCTGAAGTATTATACTTATTTTTGCTGGGTGGGTGATTCTTCATTTTAATCCTAGCTTCTTTCACGTCTAGAATATCATATTCCAAGCCCTTCAATCCTTTAATGTAGAAGCTGCTAGATCTTATATTATCCTGACTGTGTTTCCACAGTATTCAAATTGCTTCTTTCTGGCTGATTGCAGTATTTTCTCCTTGACCTAGGTACTCTGGAATTTGTCTACAATATTCCCAGGAGTTTTCCTTTTGGGATCTTTTTCAAGAGGTGATTGGTAGATTCTTGCAATTTCTATTTTATCCTCTGGTTCTAGAATATCTGGGCAGTTTAGTTTTCCTTGATAATTTCTTGAAAGATGATCTCTAGGCTCCTTTTTTGATCGTGGCTTTCAGGTAGTCCAATAATTTTTAAATTATCTCTCTAGGATCTATTTTCCAGGTCAGTGGTTTATCCATTGAGACATTTCTCATTGTCTTCTATTTTTTCATTCTTTTGGTTCTGTTTTATAATTTCTTGATTTCTCATAAAGTCTTAGCTTCCATTTACTTCATTCTAATTTTTAAGGAATTATTTTCTTCAGTGAGCTTTTGGACTTCCTTTTCCATTTGGCCAATTCTGCTTTTTAAGGCATTCTTCTCCTCATTGGCTTTTTGGACCTTTTTTGCCATTTGGGTTAATCTGTTTTTTAAGATGCTATTTTCTTCAGTATTTTTTTGAGTCTTCTTTAGCAAGCTGTTGACTCATTTTTCATGATTTTCTTGCATCCCTCTCACTTCTTTTCCCAATTTTTCCTCTACTTCTCTTACTTGCTTTTCAAAATCCTTTTTGAGCTCTTCCATGGCCTGAGATGAATTCATATTTTTCTTGGAGGCTTTTGATGTGGGATCTTTGACTTTGTTGTCTTCCTCTTGTTGTACATTTCGATCTTCTTTGTCACCAAAGTAAGATTCTATAGTCTGAGTTTTTTTACACTGCTTATTTTCCCAGCTAATGGCTTGACTTTTGAGCTCTTTGTCAAGGTATGACTCTGCTTCCAGTGGCAGGTGCTGTGTCCCAAGCTTCAGGGCTTTTGCGCAGCTGTTTTCAGAGCTACTTTTAGGCACCTATAGATTTTCAGTTCTTCTGGGGTGGTATGATCCAAAGACAGGTGTTTATTTCTCTCCTGGCCTGTGCTCTGGTATGTGAGTCACCGCAAGCACTCTTCTCTGCCCTGGAACTGTGAGGAGGACGCTCTCTTCACAGCCACCACAAGCTCTGTCATGCTAGTGATTCATGCCCCCCCCCCCGCCCCCTCCCCACATCCCCAGGTTCCCAGCCCAGATCCAAGCATGGGCAAAGCAAGAGAATCCTGCCTCAGCACCAGTAAAGAGATCCCCTCAATCCCCCTCCGATCAGCCACTTTATCCCCCTATTGTCTGTGGGCCTGGAACTCCAGAAGTAGGCGCTGCCACCTCTGCCACTGTGGGGCTAGGGCCAGGCCAGACCACACACTTCTCTGGCCCAGGTCTACCAGTTTTCCTACTGACCTTTTATGATGTCTTTGGCATTTGTGGGTTGAGAAGTCTGGAAACTGCCACAGCTGCCAGTGATTCAGTCCCCTGAGGCCTGCTCTAGCCCCATCTGTGCCTGCATGGGCTACACTGGATTATGCTCCACTCCCAGCCCAACACGATAGACCTTTGTTGACCTTCCAGGCTGTCTTGGGCTGGAGATCTGCCTCACTGTCATTTTGTGTATTCTGTAGCTCTAGAATTTGTATAGAGTCATTTTTTACAGGTATTTGGAGGGGTTTGGGTGGGGGGAGCTCCTGCAAGTCCCTCCTTTTACTTTGCCATCTAGGCTCTGCCCGCCTTCATAGTCTTTTATTAAAAAAAAAAAAAAATTAACTGCTGTCAAGCTGTCTTCTTGTTTTCTACTTAACTAATTTTATAACCAAAATGTAAAATTGTGTATTTATTCTTGTTAAATTTATCTTGTATTTGGCCCATTGAACCATCTTATCAAAACAGTAAACTTGAGAGTTGCAAAATGAACTGTACAATCATCTTGCATTCCAAGGAGGTAAACTTATCCTTATGTAGGTATCACAGAAACTTAATAGGATATGACTCATGGTTGGAGTATGACAACATATGGACAAATATACCTTACATTCCCTGCTAAATGTAAACCCCTTGAGGGCAGGGACAATTCGACTTTTGTCTTTGTATCCCCAGCACTTAGCACAATTAATTTACGAGTTCAAAAGAAACATACTGCATAAAAGTAGCAGTAGAGTAGCCTGGTATATCAAGATCCTCATATAAAAAATAACCGTCAACTAATGGTACTATGTTAATGAGAAAGCATTTGGCCGAGGACCAGTAGAGGAAGGAGCAGGGTATTTATTATATTGATAGTATACTATAGTTCACTTAAACCCAAAGAGGAAGTGGATTATGGCAGTAGGTCACAAACCTGCAAAAGGCCATGACACAGCAGTGATGGGAAATTTAAACTATCTTGCCATGATTGTGAAGTTTTCTCTTGGGTAAAAGTAGAATAGCTGTCATATTCTTGACCTGCCTCAGTGATAATTTCATACCCCAAAAAGTCAAGAAACTAATGAAGAAAACTTGTGGAGCTGATTCTGATTAGTAAAAAGAAACTGAAAACAATGTTGAAGCTGCTGAGGGGAGTTCCTATCTGAAGTCTAGGTATCCTGGTTGGAGAGAAGTGAATGGAAGAAGTGACAAATTACAGAATTGTTAATGAGTAACATTTCTGTAGCCCTTTAAGGCTTGCAAAATGCTTTACAAATGTTATTTCATCTAATCCTCACAACAGTTTTACAGATGAGGAAATTGAGGCAAAGGCAAGAGGTTAAGTGACTTACCCAGTAAAACAGCCAATAAATGTCTAAAGCTGGGTTTAGAAGTTAAGTCTTTCAGACTTCAAATTCTGTGCTTTATCCATTGAGCCTCCTGACTACTATAATATATAGTGTTTTTAAGGTTTGCAAAGCACTTTACATATGTTAGAAGGGACTTCAGTAACCATCTATGCAATCCATGTATAAAAGGAATTCCTATTCTAACATAATGTTTTGAAATTGGCTTTCTATTTAAAATTTTCCAGGAGACCTCTGAGAGTAGCTTCTTTTTGCATTAGGACTTTAGAAGTAATCTACTAATCATGGATCAAAGCCTTGCTAGTAGTATTATGAGAATAAAAGGCTAGAAAACGACTCCCCTCCCTCCACCCACCTCCCTCAGTCTATAAGTCACTCCACCTAGCCACACCTCCACTTAACCACATAAATTAACTGTAGTAACAAGAGAAACGAAGGTAGAGGAAATGGGAAATTGTATAGTGATGTATAGAAAGAGCTTTCTGTTTGTATTTCTCAGCCATTGCCAATTAAAATCTATGTGCATACAAAATACAGATTGGTTTCCCTTTGGGAGGAGATCAAAGGACTGTAGGAGCATCTTTATACTTTCCAGGTTTTAAGGAAGAAAAAAGACCTTTTAAAAACAGAGGAGTTCTTTAGAAGGAAAATATTAATAAATATGAAACCTGAAAGAGATAGGTGAGGAATTCATAACTGTGTCAAGAGGTTGAAGGGAGGGAGAACCTCTGAACATTTAGAACTATATATTAAAAACAAGGACCTTCATTGAAAATGTTATATGCTATCCACACCAGAGCAAGAATTATGGGATCTGAATGCAGATCGAAGCATACTATTTTCTCTTTTTTGTTGTTGTTTTATTGTTTTTTCTTTCCTATGGTTTTTCCCTTTTGCTGTGATTCTTCTTTCATAACATGACTGATGTGGAAATATGATTAATATGGTTGTACGTATATATCTTATATTGCTTGGGGAGGGGAGATAGGAGAGTGGGAGAAAAATTTGGTACTCAAAGTCTTATAAAAGTGAATGTTGAAAACTGTCGTTACATGTGAATGGGATGGATAATTGTGAAGACTTCACAGGGTATGTCTAATGGAGAGGTTTTGGGATTTGATTTGGCTTTGTGATTTTGGAAGGTCAGGGCCTGGAACTGTGGGCGTGCCCTTACCCCTGTCTCTCCTAGACTTTCAGATGCCACCTTGGCAATTGAGTTCTGATAGGGAAAAACCTGAATGGACCAGATCAACCTTGGTCCTCTGTGTAGTTTTTGCGCATAGACTGTAAGCTTACCTCCCAGCCAATGGTGAGAAGGGATAGAAGTAGGTGGGAATCTTTTCATTAAGACTATAAATTAAGGCAGGTTCCCTTTTACCTGGCCTCCTCCATTATGGAGGTGTGCCCAAATCTTGAAAGGTTTGTGAAATAAATTTACTTTGTTCCTCCTAAGGATGTCTCTCCTATTATTTAAAAATTCTGTCCCATACATGTTAATTGGAAAAAATAAAATACTATCAAGTGGAAAAAAAAGAAAATGTTATTATAATTTAATATCTATAAACATATAAAGAAATTCTTCCATAAAACACTTAGCAGTTAAGAAATTAGAACCAAATGAACTATCAGGCAACAAGCAAGAAATTTGATTTGTGTCCTTTTCCTTTTACTTCTCAAGTTTTATTTTCTTTGGCTTTTCTTCTATTGTGTATAGTCAATGTATGTGCAATTTTAATTCTGCTAATCTCTTTTTATCAATTGACATAGTTTTTTCATATTTCCATATATTCATATTTATCTTTTTGTGGATCTGTAATATTGATACTTTGAAATTCTGATTTTTTTGCTTTTAAAATACAAATAGATGTTTTTGTAACAACTATGAATGTTTGTTCAAATTGATCCACAGTTTAAAAAGGATAGTGAGCTCAGGTGTGGCCAGAGGTGAGTTGTGATGGGCTTTGAGCCCATCTCATTTGAGGATAGATTGAATGAACTGGGGATGTTTACCCTGGAAAAGAGAAGAATGGGGGAGGGGGGATGCCGGTCTTGATTCGAAGTATTTGAAGAGTTGTCACGGAAGAGGAATTTGTTCTCTTTTGCCCTCAAGGCTAAAACCAGGAGCAATGGATGGAAGTTACAAAGAGGTACATTAGCTTGCTATCAGGAAATATTTAGAGGTGTTAAAAAAATGAAGTGGTCTAGCTTGAGAGGTTTTACTGTTCCTCTTCTTTGGGGATCTCCAATTAAAGTCTAAATGACCAAACTTGAGTGTGTTACAGTGTTGGGGATTCCTTTTGAGTATGAAATAGACTAAATTGCCACCAAGATCCCTTCCAGTTCTGAAGTTCTGTGATTGTGTGTTCCTTTTAATAATTTAAGATAAATCGCTTGCCATAAAACCACCAGGTCAAAAAGGTACTTTTAGTTTTGTACTTAATAAATTTTGCTTTTTTGTTCTTCATGTTTGTACCAAAGAAGTTTAAACAAAAATGGTAGAGTAGAATGAAGCAGAGCAGCCTAAATTTTAATTAGCTCTCCATGTAGCTTATAAATGAAGTTTTTATTAGAGAAATTTGCTGTAAAGATCACCTCCTTCCCCCATTTACTTTCTTCTCCTCTAATTTTAGCTGTATTGATTTCGTTTGTACATAACTTTTTGATTTTAAATAATCAAAGTATCCATTTTATCTTCTGTAATTCTCTCTTGTTTTGTCACAAACTCTTCCCCCATCCATAGATCTGACAGGTAGTTCCTTCCTTGCTTTTCTGGTTTTCTTGTATCACTCTTTATGTCTGTCATTTTCCTATTTGGAGCTTTTCTAAGTATATGATATGACATACTTGTCCATACCTAGCTTCTGCCAGACAACTTTCCAGTTTTCCCACCAGTTTTTGTTAGTGATTGTCAGCCCCCAAAACTGAGATTTTTGAGTTCATCAAATACTGGGATATTATGCTTGTTTGCTTCTTCTCTGTGTCGTGTACCTAACTTGCTCTGTTGATCAGCCTCTTTCTTTCCTAGTGCTAAATTATTTTTGGCAATTACTTCTTCGTAGTAAGTACAGTTTTACATCTGGTATTCCTAGGTCCCCTTCCTTTCCACTTTTGTTCTTCTAAGGTGAATTAGATAATGCGGACACTATACTCTTAATAACTATTTGAATTTAAACTTAGTGAAAAACCACAAATATGATACTGTCATCTAGAATGAGAGATCCACCCTTATGGGCAGGAATTAGAATTGACTTTCTTTTAGCCATTCTTTTATAATCTGAAAGAGTTTAAATCTGAGGTAGGTTTTGAGTAGATTTTAGGACAGTCCTTCAAACTATAACTTGAATGTGTTTATAAATGGCCATCATCTCTCTTTTTTTTTTTTGGAAGACTAATGACTTGAATTTTTAAAAATAGATATGTTTATTAACTACAGCTTATTTCAAGATAGACATGGATTTAGAAGGCTTTTTTTTTTTGACACCAGTTCCAGTCTTGAATATGAATGTCCCTTAGTCATTCTTTCAACAACACACCTAAAGATTGACTCTGTTTCTTGTGGATTTTTTTCCTTTACAATAAAAGTGATGTTTTGTGATACTGAATTGGCATTTCATCAATTGAGATGGAATTTTTCTCCCACACTTTCAGGAAAATTGAACCCTAACAACAATGTTTAACTTTTCTTTATTGCTCATTACCTAATGCCAAAGGTTGGAATGTTGCTCAGGAATTTCACTTAAAATATTTCAAGTCAGTCAAGAAGAATTTCTATGGGGAGCTCTTAACCGCATTAGTGTTTTCATATTTCGTACTTCATACTTCTAATGAAGTGAAGTGCTTTAAATAACCCAAATGTGCTTGTATTCATAGCATTATAACATTAACATTGCCCTTTTTTTGCACATTAGTTTATGTTAGTTAAGACATTTTAGCGTCTAGACTGTTGGGGATTGCATTATAATGTATTGTGGCTTTTTTAAAAAAAAATGGAACTTGCACTTTAAATAATTATCTTTTCTGCATTCAAAGCAATATAAAGAATTCATGCTTGATTTATTCATCCTATTCAAATTCTGATGACTCCTTCCCATATGCCTATCCACAGTCTCCAGTTTCCCCTATTCTATAAACATCTTTGCTCTCCTGCCCAAATTTCTTAGGAGTAGCTTCACCTCTTATTCTTAACAGTTTTATATTATACTTGTTTAAATAGCATGCCTTCATCACTTCTCATCTGGATTTTCGAAATAGCCACCTAATAAGTTCCCTTGCCTCCAGTCTCTTCCTTCTCTAATCCACCCCACATAGATCTGTCAGCTTGATATTCCTAAAGCACAGGTCTGACTGCTTTTGGGCTTCTCAACAGAAGTTGAGAAGTGTGGTTCTCTGTTGCTTGGAGGATCGAATAGAGTCTTCTAGTTTTAGTTTAAGGCCCATCATTACAACCTGGTTTCAACTTACTTTTAATTCCCCTCCATACTTTCTTCAGTCTAGCCAGACTAACATACAACATGCCATCCTCATTCTCTAGGCCTGCGTACAATCTGTTGTTCCAAGGACCTAAAATGCATATTCTATCTTGTCTTTTGTTTCTGATGATACCGAGTTTCCTTTAAAGTTCTGTTTGAATGCCATCTCCTTCCTTAGAAATTTCCTGATCACCCTCAGTTGCTAATGTCACTTTCTCAAAATTCTTCTGTATTATTTTGTATATACTTAAATATATACATATTGTCTCTCCTGATACAATGAAATTTTCTTGGAGACAAGAACTGCTTCATTTCTGTCTTTTTATCAACAGTCCTCAGCACAGTGACTGGTCTGTAGTAGGTATTTAATAAATGTTTCTTGATTGATTAAACACAGAGAAGGTTATAACTCTTGTTTCTTTTCTTTTTTTTTAATTTTCATAGTATTGATTTATTTAAAGTGGGGAGATGTGAAATAATACATAAAAGTGCTTAAGGGAGTTCAGAAATAAAAATAGGCAAGCAGGACAACCCGAATACTCATATACTTCGTACTTCTCTACCCCAAAATATTTATAGCATCACTTTTTGTGATATCTAAAAACTGGAAAGAAAGTAGATGCCCATCAATTGGGGAATGGCTAAACAAATTGTGGTATATAAATGTAATAGAATATTACTGTGCTGTAAGAAATGATGTGTGTGATAAATATACAAGCATGGAGAGCTCTACATGAACTAATGCAGAATGAAGTAAACAGAATCAAGAAAACAATATACACAGTAACTACATCAACGTAATTGGAAAGAACAAGCATACATAAAAAAATTAAAAGTAAATATAATTGTAAGTTGTAAAGATCAGAGGTAACAAATTTGTCATATGGGATGGGCTGCCCAGGAGGGGGAGGCCTAAAGGTACACGGAATACAATGGTTTTGAAAGAAATAGAAAATACCAATAAAAACTGTTTTTAAAATAAAAAGCTCCAACAATATGAGTGAGTCACTTTTAGACATGATTAAAAGTATACAGCTAAAGTCAGAGGCTACCATTATTTGCCATGGAATTTTTTGGGGGAAATTTTCCCCAAAATACAGGACTAAAACAAGGACGTCCTCTTTTTCCATTATTCTTCGACATAATTCTAGCAACACTAGTTATGATAGCAACAAAATGAGAGAAATTAAAAGCATTTAATTATTAAACAAACAGGATGATCCCTTTTATAGACAAAATGATGGTTCATTTATAAAACCACAGGTAATCTCCAAAGAAACTGGTCGAAACAGTTTTGGTAAAGTAGCTAGATACAGAATAAAACATAAGCATTTCTAAATAGTGGTAACAAAATATTGGAGGCATTAATAAAAAAAGAAAAGTCCCATCTAGAATAACAAAATCCTTAATAGATCCAGGAATCAGTCTAACGATGCTTAGACAAGGGTTAGATGTGATCACAAAAGATAAATCATTTTGATTATAGTCAAATGAAAATCTTTGTCATTTTCCTCTTTTGTCATTTTTATCATGCTAATCATGATATTTAATATAAATCAAAATTGCCTTAATTTTAATTTCCCTAATTATTAATGATTTAGATAATTTTTTCTTATGATTGTTAATAGTTTGGATTTATTCCTTTGAAAACTGGGCATTCATATCTTTTGACCATTTATCTATTGGCGATTGCCTCTTAGACTTAGAAATGTCATTTAATTCCTTGTATATCTTGGAAATGAGATCCTTATCCGAGAAACCTGTTACAAAGTTGTTACCCTCAGTTAAGCATTTACCTCCTGATTTTGCCGTATTAGATTTGTTTGTCCGAAACCTTTTAGGAAAAGTCAGAACTTGAACAGTGCTGGATCTAGTACAGAGAGCGCTGGCCATGGAGTTGAAAGGCACCTACTTTTGAATCTAAGTGTGATTATTACTAGTTTTGTGAATATGTACAATTCTCTTAACATCTCAGCCTTATTTTCTTCATTTGTAAACTGAGAATAATACGTACACTACTACGTCACAGGATTATTATGAGGATACTATTTTGCAAAGTGTGAGGTACTACATATATGAATGTAAATTGCTACTGACTACCATTTTTTGTTATTAGATCTTATTGCATAGAATAGAAATAAACAATTCAGGTCTATTCAGGATATAGCTCTTGAAATATACCATAAGAATTCCCCCTTATTTTGACAGGCTTTTGGAAATGCAAAGACAGCACATAATAACAACTCAAGTCGTTTTGGCAAGTTTATTCAAGTAAATTACCAGGAGACTGGAACAGTTCGTGGGTAAGTAGCATTTATCAGTATTATGAGTTTTAGAGCTTGTTTGCTTTTTATTTTTACATCCTTCTCTGTTTAAAAAGTACCAAATGAAATCTGTATTTGCTGTTTAGCAGAATATAGTCACTTCATTGTATTTACATTTAAAGAATATTGACCACTTGTCCTTTGTCATTGCCAGTACATACATTTGCTATTTTTTGAAGGCAAATGTCTCTCCTTACTTTGTCAGTGAATATCAGTGGCTCCTGTTGCCTCTAGGATCAGAAATTTTACCTTTGCAATATCTCTCATATATACTCCCTTCTCTCCTCTGACACTGCTACCACTCTGGTGCAGGCTCGCCTCACCTCACACCTGGAGTATCGCAGTAGCTGCTAAGGGGTCTGCCTGTCTCGAGTCTCTCCCTACTTCAATCCATCCTCTATTCAACAACCAGACTAATTTTCCTAAACTGCAGGTCTGTCCACATCGCCTGTCTACTCAACAAACTCCAGTGGCTCCCTGTCACCTCTAGGATCAAATATAAGTTCCTCTATTTGATTCAAAGCCCCTCATGACCTAGCTCCCCTTACCTACCTTTCTAGTCTTCTTTCATCTTACTCTCTTCATCACCTACTCTTCAACCTGGCCTCCTGGGTTGTTCCACATTCTGTCTTTCACTTCTGGGCATTTTCTTTGGCTATTCTTTATCATAAGACATTTGCCCATTTAGAACTAGGATACAGACATTTCCTTCAAGTGATAACCTGCCATTTCATCATGAAATTTTTCACCTCTGATAATATTGCATTTCAAATTATTTTCCTCCAGTTGATTTTATTCTCTCAATTCTATTAATTGTGACATCTGCCCTCAAGAAGAATATAAACTACCAAGCAAAACTGAAAGACTTCAGAACTCTTATAGTTATACTGACCAGCCATAATTTCAGCAGACTACTGATTAAACACACCTGTTGCCTTTCTGCAGAGAAATGTGGAATGAAGTATGCTTTTTCAGACATAGCTAGTGTATTGATTCATTTTGATTAATTGTGCTTATTACCTGTAAGTGAAGATTCTTTGAAGAAAGGATAATATGTCACTAAGTAGTGACAGTGGTATTAAGATTTTCTTTTAAAAAATTAATACCTCCTACCTTGAAATGTAGTGTATTCAGGTCACTTCTTCCATACCTTTGGTCTGTTCCCTGATAATTCAGTATTTCTTGTTTAGTAATTTCATTTCTGGAGTTTCCCTCTGCCACTATCATTTAGTAAACTTTTTTTCCTTTGAGGTTCACACTATCTGAATTTATTACACAATCCAAATTCAGCTGGACACTGTATCTGTTGAATCTCCTATGATATTCTTCCATCCTCATATATTTCATTACCTGACTTACATTCTTTATCTTGTCTCAGATGCCTGCCTTCATATTATACAGATTGCTCCCTCAAATACACCTAACTTCTCAGTTCCCAAGTCTCCTAAATATGTACGATATATTCCTCCGTTCCACTCTGCTCCAGAGATCATGTCCTTGATCTTAACATCACCCACAAGTAATACACTTACATGTGCATAAACTCCAAAATTCCTTGATCTGATTTTTATCATTCCATCATTTTATCAGTTTTTATCATTTTGTGTTTACCCATGCCTTATTGGCTCCTAGCTGTTTGTCATTCTAACCTTGTCCTCCATTTCCTCACTCCTCTGATCATTTTCAGTTCATCATCTCTGGACTGGCTACGATGACCTCCATTTTCCTTTCTTGACCCCTTGAAGAACCAGTTCAATGCTACACTGTCCCCTACTTTGATATCCTTTGCCCCCTTGTCCCATTGCCAATCCTGTATTGCCAAATCCAAACCTGAATTATTCCCACTACCCTATTTACTTTTCTATTCATGTGCCTCTGAACAGAGCTGGAAGAAATCATCTATCTCAAGTGATCTCTTACTGCAGTTGCATAATTCATTTGATTTCTCTTTGATCAATTCACTTTCCCACTCTCCATGGCGACAGTTCAAAAGGTTATTTCACACATTCTTATTTCTTCTCTAGCCCCTCATGCTACTTCCCTCCTCTTCATCTCTACTGAGGATCGTATCTTATATTTCATTGATGAAAATGAGATCATTCATCTAGAATTTGCTTTTCTCCTCCCCTCTTCGTCTCACATCACTGAAATTTTATCTTCTCTGTCAGAGTGTATGTGTCTCTTCCTTTAAGATGTAGCTGAAGTCCAGTCTTCTGCATGAAACATTTCCCAATCTCTAAACTGCTACTACCCCCCTTTTAAACTACATTGTAATTTATTCAGTTCATACTTATGCTGTATTTTTTGTACTTGTTGTCTCTCCCTAGACTGTAAGCTTCTCATGAGTGTGGATTGCTTAATTCAGCACACTGGATAGCTTCTTAATAAATGCTTGTTGATTGATTGATTGAAAAAGACTAGATAGATTATAACATTCCACATCCCATTGATGATAAGGGAAAAAATGAACTAAATATTTACCAAATAGGGAAGTTAGGGATGCTGATAGAGGTAACTTATATTTCAGTTGAATTAATTTTACTGAATTAGGTAAGATAGTGTTATAACTTAATATCATTATGTATTACACCTAAGATTTTGCAAATATGTGAAAGCTCTCAACTTCATAGCTCAGAACTCGATAGTAATTGATAGAATAACACATATTAATAGTACTTAACGAAAATTACATAGAGAGCTATATGTCCTTTTTTATATTTATATGTTCTCTATTAAACAAATATCTACCGTATGTTAAATGTTTTCTGATAAATAACTTTATCACCATTTTTTTCTCTAACAGAGCTTATGTTGAAAAATACCTGTTGGAGAAATCTAGACTAGTCTATCAAGAACACAATGAACGGTAGGAACTTTTTTATTTACGTGTGTGTGTGTGTGTGTGTGTGTATTTATATTTATATAAATATTTTTTTTTCTTTCCCCCATAGAATCTTTGAATCAGACCTCTAATTTTCTAGGTTTCAGTTATGCTTATTTAGATACTACTGTTACTACTAATAATAAAGGGACACATTTGTTGCTAACGCTCCTTCATAGTAAACCATAACATCACTTGTCAATGACCATTTCCTAGATGCAAATGGAAGATGATTTTTAGTGATGTGTAGGACTGTTGTCCCTATAGGTGACAGAAATATGAACAAACCAGTGGGGAAAACAACACAGAGAACCAGGAAGCACATGGGCCTGTGATAGACATAAAGAAATATGTGCTTACCCAGATAGAAGCAGAAAGGTGGAAATAGAGACATTAACACAGAAGTGTAGAAATGTGGTCTTTTGAGAAAAAGATATCTTACAAAGGATGAATTAGTTCCCGTTGAGAATGTTTGCCCTAAACTTATTTTTATTTCTTAGTCTTTGGGGTTTTTGGAGAGGAAATAATATGAGCTAACAGCTTAGTACTGGTAAAAGTTGTTAAAAGGGAGACTATAACACATGCAGATGAAATCAAGAAAATGATTAGATATGTTGTCAGTAAAAGACTATATAAGGGACTCTCTTGAAAAAAAAAAGATGTTTCTTTACATACACATTAAATAGCCAATTGCTAAAATAGCAAGGAGATATCCCAAAACAAATTTGCAGGTAAAAACTTACCAGGACCATTTGAATTTACCTGTGAATTCACCAATATTCAGCCTTTATGCTATTATAAACTGTTTCTAAATAGAGAAAGTTAGAATGCTCCATTACTCTTTATCTGAAGCAAATAGAGTTCTGATTGACAAACACATAAGGAATAGGACAGACAAAGGGAAGTACAATTCAGCATAATTAATGAATAAAAAGGTATATAAAGGATTTGTGATCTTGTCATCATGGGTTATTCTTAGTGTGGGAAGTCCCTTTGTCAATATAGATTACAACTTGTCTCTGACTAGAGAAGTCCTTTATCTGAAGTAGATAAAGATTACGTGAGTTGTGTGTATTTATTCTTTAATATATTGTTCTAATCTGTTTACCAATATTTTAGTATTTTTACATCATCTCTCATTAATGATTCAGAGATAGCATGGCATAGTATGTAGAGAGTATTATAACTGGAGTCTGAAGACCTGGATTAAAATTTTACCTCTCTCTCTGTACATACACACTTTGCCTATATATACAAAGTATAGACCTGGATTAGCTTAATTAAGATCAGAAGACCATATACATACATATATACATATGCATATATAGGGAAAATGTTAATATATAGCACCTTCTACATACTATGCCATGCTATTTCTCTATCATTAATGAAAAAGATGCAAAAATACTAAAATACTGGTAAATAGATGATAATCACATATTAACAAAATTATTCATTTTGGTCAAATAGGATTTATATCAAAAATGCAAAGGTGGTTCAATATTGGAAAATAATCTGTATAACTGTATTAATAATGAACTTCGTAGAAATCATAAGATTGTGATTAACTTCAGAAGCTTTTGATAAATTATAATAGCTATATTACAAGGATTAAAAAGTGTAAGCTTGGAATAGTTTTTTCCCTGGAAAATATTTATTTGAAACTGTGAACTAGCATTATATGTTAAAGGAGTCATAATAGTCATAATACTATTATTAACGTGATCCACCCATTCAGTATGCCTCAGGTGGGCCTAGGTGGGAAAGCTTGATTATATCTTTGTAAGTAGGCCTCAAGCCCTTACAGGTGCTGAGCTGATTGTGAGTGTGAAGCCCCCAGGACTCTAAGAGGAGTTGCTAACACCAGAGCCTAAGTTCTAGCCAATCAGATGTTGGCTAGGACTGTATAAAAGGACAGCCCAGAATTGGAGAGGAGCAGAATTGAAGAGAAATAGAATTGAGAGTAGCAGAACTTAGAGGAAGACATTGAGGGAGCTGACATCAGGAGGGCACTGAGAACAGACATTGAAACAACCAGCAGAAGAGCTGCCTAAGAGTGTTGAGTGGAGAATTAGGATTAGTGAGTGATTGTTTACAGGAAGGCCTTGGGGGTGGGGGGGTTGGGGAGAAGGTTACAGGATGACTCTGTTCCTTGCTATAATACTGTGTTATAATTTCCTTGTTACTGCTTTGAGGTGGGCTTACTGGTTTTGGAATATAATTGCTATTATGTTGAATTGGGGATATTAGTTCTCAGATGTGATCCTTGGAGTCTAAATAAATGTTACACTTCCTCTGCCTTCTTCATAGAAAGTTTTTCATACTTTGTGATTCTGAACCATTCAGGCATGTTCATGGTCATCTTCGAGGTCATGAATCTTACCTTACTGATATATAGGGCCTTTCTCACTAAGAATATGAGTACTTTCCACTTAGACCATCGTTATTTGACACCGTTTTAGAAATGTTTATTATATCTTCTGGCAAGGTGAGGCAATTAAAAGAATAAGCTGAAAGAAGATTAAAGTATCTTTGTCTGCTGGTGCTATGAGAGTGCCTTAAAGTGAAGACAACAAAAAACAAAAAATTGCTTTAGCAGAGGAGCATGTTATATAAATTTATAAAAACAAGCACTTATGTATATCAGTAAAATTTTTCAGAATAAATTTATAGGAAAAGGAATATAATTATGATAAAATATATCAAACACTTAGGCATTACTGTTTTTAAGACATTTGAAAGATGGGCATAAAGAGTATTATAAAGCAGTTTTTTTTACACCCTGCAAATTTTTATTTATTTAATATTTTAGTTTTCAGCAGTGATTTCCACAAGATTTCAAATTACAAATTTTCTCCCCATTTCTACCCTCCCCCATACTCCAAGATGGCATATATTCTGATTGCCCTGTTCCCCAGTCAGCCCTCCCTTCCGTGACCCACTCCCCAGCCCTTACTTTCTTGTAGGGCAGGATAGATTTCTCTGCCCCCTTCCCTATATATCTTATTTCTCAGTTGCATGCAAAAACAACTTTTCTTTTGAGCATCTGATTTTTAAGATTTTGAGTTCCAAATTAATTCTCTCCCCTCTTCCCTTCCCACCCACCTTCCCTAAGAAAGCAAACAATTCAACATAGGCCACACATGTATCATTATGTAAAACACTTCTACAATACTCATGTTGTGAAAGACTAACTATGTTTCCCTCCTTCCTATCCTGTCTCCCTTTATTCAGTTTTCTCCCTTGACCCTATCCTTTTTCAAAAATGTTTGCTTTTGATTAGCACCTACCCTAGCTGCTGAACCTTCTATCACCACCCCCTTCTTTTTTATCCCCTTCCTCTCCTGTGGGGTAAGATACCCAATTGAATGTGTATGTTATTCCCTCCTCAGGACAAATCTGATGAGAACAAGATTAGCTCATTACCCCTCACCTGCCCCCTCTTCCCTTCCAACAGAACTGATTTTTCTTGCATCTTTTATGAGAGATAATCTACCCCATTCTATCTCTCCCTTTCTCCCTCTCTCAATATATTCCTCTCTACTCCCTTAATTTAATTTTATTTTTTATATATCATGCCTTCATATTCAATTCACTCTATGCCCTCTCTCTCTGTCTGTGTGTGTGTGTGTGTGTGTGTGTGTGTGTGTATATATATATTTCCTTCAACTACCCTAATACTGAGAAAGGTCTCATGAATTACAACCATCATCTTTCCATGTAGGAATGTAAACAAAACAGTTCCACTTTAGTAAATCTCTTATGATTTCTCTTTCTTGTTCACCTTTTTTTTTTTTTTACTTTTTTTTACTTTTTTTTTAAAATATTTTTAGTTTTCAGCATCGATTTTCACAGGAGTTTGAATTACAAATTTTCTCCCCATTTCTGCCCCCCCCCGCGCAAGATGGCGTACACTCTGGTTGCCCTGTTCCCCAGTCTGCCCTCCCCTCCGTCACCCCATTCCCCTCCCATCCCCCTTTTCCCTTCTTTCTTGTAGGGCAAGATAAATCTCTATGCCCCATTGCCTGTGCATCTTATTTTCTAGTTGCATGAAAAAAAAACTTT
>CM053624.1:52371668-52420649 GCA_028646595.1 Phalanger gymnotis
TTTCCAATGAGATATTTCACATTGTCTTCCATTTTTCCATTCTTTTGGTTCTGTTTTATAATTTCTTGATTTCTCATCAAGTCACTAGCTTCCACTTGCTCCAGTCTAATTTTTAAGGTAGTATTTTCTTCAGTGGTCTTTTGGACCTCCTTTTCCATTTGGCTAATTCTGCCTTTCAAGGCATTCTTCTCTTCATTTGCTTTTTGGAGCTCTTTTGCCATTTGAATTAGTCCATTTTTTTAAGGTGTTATTTTCTTCAGTATTTTTTTGAGTCTCCTTTAGCAAGTCATTGACTTGTTTTCCATGATTTTCTTGTATCTCTCATTTCTCTTCCCAATTTTTCCTCTACTTCTCTTATTTGCTTTTCCAAATCCTTTTTGAGCTCTTCCATGGCCTGAGAGCAGTTCATGTTTTTCTTGGAGGATTTTGATGTAGGCTCTTTGACTTTGTTGACTTCTTCTGGCTGTATGTTTTGATCTTCTTTGTCAACAAAAAAAAAATTCAGGAGTCTGAGTCTGCATCCTTTTTCACTGCCTGGCCATGTTCCCAGCCAACTACTTGACCTTTGAGCTTTTTGTCAGGGTACAACTCCTTGTAGAGTAGAGAATGTTTTGTCCTAAGCTTTAGGGACTGCGCTGCTATTTTCAGAGTTACTTCTACTTCACCTTCACTCCAAGCTCTGCCACAGCAGTGCTCTTCCTCCCCCAAGAACCACCAACCAGGATTTTGACCCAGATCCAAGCAGGGTAGAAGCAAGCCCTGCATTCCCTCTCTGGTCTGCCACTTGGATCCTCCCACTGTGTGAGCCAAGGACTCCAGAAGCAGCTGACGCTGGAGCTCCACCACTGTCCCACCTCCACCACCTCCAGGGCTGGTGGCCAGACCATTCTTTAACACGATTTAGCAGTTTTCCCAGTAACCTGCTCCATGGTCTTTGGCGTTTGTGGGTTGAGAAGTCTGATGACTGCCATAGCTCAATGATTCATGGCCCTAAGGCCTGCTCCAGACGAACTCTTGGTCTGATCTGTCCTGGCGTGGCCTATGCTGTGCTGCGCTCTGCCCCCAGTACCGCGCAGTAGACCCTTCCCAGCAACCATCCAGGCTCTCCTGGGCAGGAGACCTACTTCTCTCTGGTATTTTCTGGGTTCCACAGCCCTAGAATTTGTTCAGAGCCATTTTTCACATGTGTTTGGAGGGATTTGGGGGACAGCTTAAGCAAGTCCCTGCTTTTCAGCCACCATTTTGGCTCTGCCCCCCATAAAGCAGTTTTAACAGAAGTATAAAAGATGAATTAAGTAATTGGAGAGACCCAGTGTACATGACTTTGTTGAGCTAATACAGGAAAGATAGCAGTATTACCTAAATTGATCTAATGTAATAACAGTCAAACCAATAATAAGGGCTATGTCACAGAATTAGCTATAGTGGCAGAAAATTTATATTGGTAAATAAGAGGACAAGAATCATATGGAGGGTAGTGGTTTATTAAGTGTTTTCACAGTTCTCAGATTTTAATGTTTTTAATATATTTTAATATAAATGGACAATGAACCATCTAGTTATGGACAAAAGAAAAAAATTGCTTAATGCAACAGTTTATTACTTTTGTATGTTGAATGTTCCTCATCCTTAACCTGCTTATCTATAAAATGAGGAGACTTAGTGGCCTCATGTCCCTTCAAACTTTAGATCTACAATCCTATTATCCATGCAGTTTTTTTTAAATTAAAAAATGATTAATTCAGTCTTAACTGTGGAGAAACAGGCATGGAATTCTACTGTTGGCAGAACTTTGGAATGGGAAAAGCAACTTTGCATTTATTAAAAAAACTACAAAACTATTAAACCTCTTTGAATTTAGTGATTTACCTCTGGGCTTTTCTAAAATTCTTGTTTGTTATGGAAAAAGAGGCCTACACATTTTTTTTTAATGATGCAAAATAAGTAGAACAATCCATGTACCCCAGAATTGAGGTATGGCAGAAAAAATAGTCGTATACTAATAAAATGCAATTTTATTGTGCTATAAGCAATAACAAAAATGAAGAATGTAGAGAAATACATAAAGTAAGGCAGAATATAGAAAGGATAAATAGAACTATAGTATACACACTATTTTAATACGTTGCTGGATCTGTGATTTTGTTCATGTAGTCCTTTTCCTCTGCTTATGGAAGTTACAACGTATCCATATTTGCCCCTGTGCCACTCGTCCTTCAATCTTTAGAGGAGTCTGTCCTCTCATCGATGCCAGACCATCAGTGTAGATCTCTGTAAGAAAACAGCCCATACATGCTTTCTCATCTGTGTACCTCTTGTCCCTACTTTTCTTTGTCTCTTCTTTGTTCATTCGTGGGAATATGTCAAATGTAATTGAAAATTTTCTTGATTTCATCACATTTTTAGTTAGCAGTGCATGGACTTTCCATTTGCTATTCCTCATTTTTCCTACATGACTGATATATGTTCTTTGATTTCATGAGGTGTGAGTTGCTGGTAATTTCCTCCTAGTTTTGCTCATCATGTCCATGTCCTTCTATAAATTCTATTTTTTTTTTTAAAAAGCTTAGTGCGATACCTTTTGTTTTCATGCTCACCCCTTACTTCCCCTAGTACAGAAAGATATTTAAACAAAATCAGTGTATATGGTTTGTGACCTCATACGCCACATTTTCACCTTCATTCCTTCACCTCCCTGCTGAGAAGGAGATATTTTTCTAGGTTGTGATTGGACACTAAAATTAGTGTTAGATTGACTTTTAGTTTTGTTTTCATTTATGTACTATACACACACACACACATACATATATACACATACCACTATTTACATACTATATTTACTGTATATATAATTCCCCTTGTTATTTTTACTTCAGTAAGCTTCAGTTAATGTGTTTTTGTTACTGCAAAGTTTTTTTCTTTGACTTCTTTGGCGTGTATGCACAGCAGAATTGTTGGTTCAAAAGGTATACCCACAGTAACTTTACTCAAATAATTTCAAATTGTTATACTGAATAGTTGAATCTTAATCCAATGTCAGGAAAATGAAGCAAACCATAAATGAACAACAAAAAAATCTCTGATCCATATAGTTTTATCAGTGCATTTTATCTCATATCTAAGGAGCCTGTAATTGCTACTAAACTCTTCTCAATAATAGAGAAAGAAATTGCATTTGCATCATTTAATGTCCACATATATTTTGCTCCAGTGACAAATTTTAATTATTCATTTTTATGACAGGAACTACCATGTGTTTTATTACTTACTGGCAGGAGCAAGTGAAGAAGAGAGGGCAGCATTCCACCTTAAGCAGCCTGAGGAGTATCATTACCTCAATCAGGTGGGACTTTCGTGAGAAGGGAGGCATTTTCAAATGTTGGATATTGTTACAAATGTACTCATTTTTTACTAGTGTTTGTCCTTTGATGTAGGTAACAATTACTGAGTAGAATAGTTAAAATCCTAATTTTATAAATTTTATATTTCTACATATTATATTTCTGTTACATTTCAACATATTTTTGATCTCTTAGGTTTAGTGTCTGAAATAAGATATTTCATTATTTGCTTTTGCAAATTTTTACATAGAAAAGGATTTTTATGTGTTATGGTTTTATTATTTGTGTAACTTTCTAATGAAACAGCAAACTATTTGTACAGACTAGACTCTTGGTGGAAAAATCTCTGCTCCCCTATGTAGTTTGAATGTTGTTACTAATGATGTTACTAATAATCTTTTGCCAAGTTTTCATGTAAAATGTGATTTACATTTTTAAAAGTCTTTAGTATCTAATTCCTTGCATGATTTCATGATGGCTTAACTATTTTTCTTTATCTGTGTGACTATATTCATATACATATATGCATATATATACATATAATATCTACTAATATGTGTATATATATATAGATATATTAACATATTACTTTGTAGCATGATTAGCTTAACAAAGTAACAAGTCTACTGCTAAGTCAAAATGAAATCCATCAATTATAAGGCATTTAGAAATTTTAGATATTTCTCTGAAATTGATTTTTACCAGAGCAGATTTAAACAGTTTTTTTCCCAGCAGAATAATTGCAAGACTCTCATGTATGACTTTTCTTTATTATAGGTTAGGTAGAGTACTTAAATAAAGTTAATAAATGTTAATAAATTTGATGTTTCACTCTTTATGATAGTAATATTAGTAGATCATTGATCCATGCATGTTGGAGGTAAAATAAACATTTCTTTGTTTAAAAATCCTAATAAAAAGAAAGATTCATGTTTTCATGCTTAATGTTTTATTAATGAGTAATGTTAGGGATCTGTAAGGAAAAGCTTACTATAAATTAAAAGAGTAATTACCATCAGAGCAAATAGCCTGTTTTGGTAGCACTTAGACATTTAAGGATGTAGTTACAGTAAGGCAAGTGGCAGGTCAAGTATTCTTCAAAGTATTGCATGTTATATTACTGACATCAATTTAAAAATATCAATTTTAGCATGATCCATTGTAACTTTGAAGCGTATTACATTCCTAGCAGTACTTTTGGCTTTTCTGTTAAATAAAGTGATATTTCTTTGGAAGTTCATAATTCCATTTCTGGGGCAGTCATTCTCTGGATTCCTTAAATAAACCATTTGGATTATGGCTTTAGCAGTTAAGTCCTTTACTTATTACTTATTCTTTTTAGAGATAAACTTCCCTTCAAATGAATTAATCTTTGACATCCCTGAGCCTATTGTAATAAAAAAAAAAACTATCTTCCTGTTATCTCTTATTTGGACAGACTGGAACTTAAGTATGTTTCTATAAAAATCAGAGAAGAGGAAGTATTGACAATCCTAATGGATGATTTCCCAGAATATTTCTTAAATTTCTCCTTTAATCTTATTGTGCAAAATCAGCTTTTATGTTGCTAGTAGCTGTGCTACATGCTTACTTAATTTAAAAAGTGGTGAGGAAAGTTCGTTGTACTTTATCTCTACCTAACTGGATTTGCCTTACTTTCAGATGACAAAGAAACCCCTCAGACAGAGCTGGGATGATTATTACTATGACTGTGAGCCGGTCAGTACAAGAACATAGCTAGTCTGTGTTGCTGGTGAAGGGTATATTACCTTGCTCATTTGATTATCATCCATCTCACAACTTTGGGAAATCAACATATAAAGTCAGAACTAGAACAATTACTGTTAGTTTAGACTACTTGACTGTATATGGTTGTTTGAAATTATACCAATAATAACCTATTTGTATTTTCTTGGTTAATTCTGAAAGCTAGGATTCAGTCTAGATTCAAGAGGAATATTGATTTTTTAAAAATTGCATTTGAAGACTAAGGTCCTGAATTTTTAAGGATTAAAGATGATCTCAAAGTCACTATATTTTATGATGGTGGGACTTTAAAAATTTAATTTAATGAATGTTTCTACAAACTTGATCAATTTTAATTTTTGAATCATTCAGTCTAATGGAAAGTGAATTTAGTCAAGTCATAACAAGATTCAAGTCATTTATTTAATTACCACTAGTTTGTTTCCTCCTTTAAAATAAAAGTTACTTCAAGCAAAATATACCAGGTGGGTTCAGCAACCCTGTGCTTAAATTTTTAATCTGGCTTCTCATTAGGATTTTTTTCGAGAACAGATTTATGAATTATTTTTAATAGAACACATCTTCATATTTGGATAGTGATTAGATTTAATGTGTTAAAATATAAGGATCCTTTAGTCTTATGTTTTCTAAAAACTAAACTCAAAACATTTTTTGATCCTGTATATTTTTCAGTTCTTTTTAAAAAATTTATTTATTTTTAGTTTTCAACATTCACTTCCATAAGATTTTGAGTTCCAAATTTTCTCTCCATCTATTTTTCAATTCTAACAGAAAATAATTGTATTTGTCTTTCAAATTTTAGTGAAATTTCAGAACACAGCCCTGAGGAAATTACAGTAAACTGACAGTACCCATAGTTTTTTGGCCTCTGAGTATAAACAAAGTAATTCTTTAAACTTAGCATATTATACCAACTGAGGGCAAATAGCTACAGCATAAAATTGATGAAGAAAGGGATAAATAATACTGTTCTTTTTTCCTGACAGTACTTAAAATAAGATCTTTTTAGTTAATATGCTTCTAGATATTCATTCATCTGTGTTCTTTTTTCTTTGCTCTAGAATGCATTGATTTACTTCTGGTTGTTTGTAGTTTATTTCAAAGACTTAAAAAGTAATTCCAGTCTTGGCACATTTTATGGAGATAAGAAAATGTTTAATTTTATTACTATTTCTGAAATGTTTAATATTGATTTCTGAAAGGATTAAAAGATTCAGTGTGTTAAGTCAGATGGTAATAGGGCTTATTTAAAGCTATTTACCAACTTTTCTAATATATTCTGACAAACCTTAATAGAAATATTAACAACTTATACTATGTTCCATTTAGAGTAAGCAAACAGTGCTAAAAATTATTCAGAGTGAGAGAGTAAATATGTCATTTTTCAGTGAGGAAATCACAAATACTCGTTGTTTAGGTGTTTTATTTTATTTTGGACTTGTTCTGTGATTTCATTGGTATTGGGAACATCTATGTGAGAGAAAGCCAGATGAGAAAACTCTCTCTACCAATATAGGTCTTTACCTTCTTTGTAGTTTCTACTCTAAGCAGGTTGCCTATAGAAATGAAAGATTAAATAACTTATCCTGGGTTCCACAGTCAGTATGTGTCAGGTACTGGAATTGAACTTAACATCTTTTTTCAGTGGGAGACTCTATAGGTTCCCAATTCACCATGCTAACTGCCCTTAGGTTTCTGATTGACTTATTTTTTTCCCATTAATTCAGACTAACTGGGGACAGAATGAATAGATGAAAAATCCAAATTACAGAAAGATTTTTAAATAATTATGTTTTATGAAGATCAAATAAAAAAAACTAGATTAACAAAGTACTGTTGAGTAGAAGTTCTTCTGGTGGTTTTAATTAGCTTATCAATCGTCTGTAGAAGAGTATTTCTAAAGTACTTCAAAGCTATTCTCTGAAGGTAGTGTGATGTGTTGATCCCAGGGAGTTCCCTAGACCTTTTTGGGGGATCATTGAGGTCAAAACTATTTTCATAATAATACTTAGTTGTTATTTTTCTGCTAAAAATTCTTCTCATTTCTGATTTACATATCTTTATGAGGCTGGATTTTCTTAATATGCTTAAACCAAAACAACATTGCAACAGGTTGAATGCAGAAGCAGATATTATATAGCCTTCATAGGCAAGAAAGGCAAAAACAGAGTGCCTCTCCTCAAAGTGCTGACATTCTGAGTGGGAAGAAATGGAAACAACTGCCTGCGTACAAGATAGGAGAGAGAGAGGGAGAGAGTGTACACCATGTACATATACACATACACCCATTAATGGCAGAGGGGAGAGAGAAAAAATCTCATTGGGAAGGCATTAAAAGGAAGAGGGCATAGAAAGGCCTCCAGTGCAAGGTGCAATCTGTGCTCTGTCTTGAAATGAGCCAGAAGGGTCAGGAGATAAAGGTAAAGAGAAGGAGCATTACAGGCATGAGAGCCAGTGAAAAGACGGGTCAGGAGATGGAGCGTAATGTAGAAAGAGCAGCTCGAATCCCAATGCCTCTAGATTATGGAGTCCATGGAGATGGAGGGAAGAGTAAAAAGATTGCAAAGGTGGGAAGGGGTCAGGTCAATATGGGTTTTAGGATTTAGAGAGGAAAGTGACGTTAGAGATCATCTTCTAGTCCCTCTCATCTGACAGATGAGAAAGCAGAACAGTTTTGATTAAACAACTGATCTCTTTTGAGTGTTGGAAGGATAGATATTGGAAGATGTTGCCTGTGTAATAAGTGTTTTTTGGTGAATGTTTGTGACATAAAACATTAAGTGGAAATGTTGGTAACATGCTATGTAATTGTAACGTGCTGTGTAATCATAGCCGTTATTCATGAATCTGTCAGCATTCAGCATTAGATCCAGTAATGTCAAAAGTAGGTTAAAATGGTTGATCTAAATTTCTATCACAAAGTTCTAGGTTGAACTTTAGCAAGATTTGTCAGTCATTGATTTTTTATTAGTTCTACTTCTTTAATTATCACTAATATTTTAGTAGCTACCCTCAGCTCTTACAAATGAAAATTCATTTGTAGTTTCAAAATATAGCTTTTAAAGAACTAGAATTTAGCCTTCCATGTAATGTGGTTTGTCTAAAATTAAATGGAAGCTCTAAAATTCCCTAGGAGATTTGGGGTTCCTTTCTTTCTAATAGACACGTTGAAATTCCGAAGTCAAGAAAGGTTGTTGGATTAAATAAAATTAATGTATTTCCTCCATTTTTACAAAGTTGTCATTTTTTAAAATTAATTTTTATCTCAGTAAATAGGACTTAGAAAGACTGGTGTGTCTCAGGATTTATTGGAGAAGTCAGTGGCATAAAGGCTGCTTATTTGAATATAATTGCCATTTATGTGACTCTGTATGTTAATAAATGTTGTCCTTGCTGTATGTTCATTTTTAACTCTGCTGCTTGTGAATTTGAAAACATTGATTTACTGTCAATTGTCAGTCTTCTTGGAAATGAGCATTTCCTTTATAAAAATTAAGATTAAACCATTTTTCTCTATTAAAATACTATTATTTCTTTTTGTTGTTTTTAAGATAAAGATTAGAATAAATGAAAGTTCATAGAATTAAAGATTTAGAGTTAGAAGAAATCTTAGAGGTTGTCTAGTTGAATCTTCTGATTTTATGGATGAGGAAACTGGTAACTATTGAACTTAAGTGATAAATGTCAAGTGATTCTGGGCCTGCAGAGCTGTAGCGTTATATATACATCTTTTCCTAGAAAAATAGAATCTTAGAATTGGAAGAACCTTTAGAGGTCATCGAAGCTAACCATCTGTGAATATGAAGAATTTTTCCAGTCTTCATCAGTATATTTCTGTTGAGATCATGGGCTAGTAATATCAGTTATCTTTTGAGGATATGGAGTAATAGTATAGCCTTAACTTTTGATCTTTTCTACTACAATAAAAGAGAGAGAGAAAGAGAAAGATGAGAATAATGTTAAAAAATAGATTTACTACTAATTGTGATGTGGAATTTGTTCACTGAGATCATCATTATGTTTCCAAGGCATTAAATTGCAAGTAACTAATAGCTATGATAATAGAAACACTAAGATTTTGTTTTGTTTTGTTTAAATTAGTATCATAGGTATATGATGTACTTTTGGCATCCTATTGTACACTTCTTATTCCAATAGAATTTTTTTGGACTTCCATTTAAAATCATGAGTTAAAAGACTTAGCTGAAAGTCAAGAAGTTCCTAGTGAACCATATTATGCAAAGTAATCATTACACATAAAATGATAAATGATATACCTTTAGTTAAGAGAAATTACATGTGTTTATATACTTTAACAAAATAATATCTGTTTCCTTCTTTGTCACCTTTCTGCCCTTTTAAATAGTTGGTATGTTTATTAAATTTCGTTTTTTGCACTTTGAAAGTAATTCTGTTCATATATGTTCTTTTTCTACTTCCTTCATTCTGTGTTGCTTCATATTAATATTCCCATATTTGTAATCTTCACATGTATCATATGTTAGGTCATCAGTATTCATTTACTTTGATTTTTCACTATTCAGTCATTTTGATTAAAAAAATCAAATCAACAAGCCAAAGGATCTTTATCTCTCCCTTTCTGCTTATGCCATTGGAAGCATATATTTTTCTTTTGCTTGATTCAGGAAAATATTTACTTATAAAATTAGAGATCTTCACATAGGAGTTTCTGAGATGAAAAAGTATGTTCTAAGTTTCCCATTAAAGTAGCCAAGTAACATTTTTTTTATTTCTGTTTTTTACTTGAACAGATAGTTTTCAGTTTAAAAAATTCATCTTTGAGGGAAGTATGAAGTTCTCCAAGAATTATGAGGAAAGTGAAACACTTGAATTCTTAAATAAATAATTTTTATAATGTATTTACAACCTCACATATACAGATAGGGTTTTTCCCCCCAGGGATTTAAAACATTTTAAACATGCCACTCATTCTTGGAGTCAGATCCCCAAGTATTTAGTTGAACAATTATGTGTATTGTTATGGCAAAATAAATTCCTAAAGTTATTCTTAATTTTCCAGAGTAGGATAATTTCTAATAATGAAGCTATTCTAAGATAAAATATTGGATTAATGTTACAAAGAAACAGCTTTGATCAACTTAGAATAAATTTCTTTTTTGTTGCCTTGGAGAGTTAAATGGAAATATTGTACTAACAAATAATAATTTTTATGGGACTATAGACTGTTTCTTAGTTCCCACATTTAGATATATGTCATTTGAAAATTACTGTAGTTCACACATTGTTACTCATTCTTCATTTGGTTGCCCAGTTACATGAGGAGCCCAGAAAGAAATATTGGATTAACTAAACAGTGTACTGTGTCACTGATACTGTCACATAAATAGAAGCGATGCCTTTAGATTGAAGGAAAGCATTTACACTTGTTCAAAATCAACCTAAATGTCAAAATACTTTAAAAGAGAGCTACCGATACTGTGAACGTCCTTTGTCTCTGATTTGTGAGAAGCAAAATAACGAGAGCAGAGCATTGATTGTTTGGCTGCAAACTTCTGGCTGTGCTCTATCAGATGAGCAGCAGTTACGCGTAACCTTGATTCCTTCTACCTTGAACCAGCAGGATTGTTCCACCGTCGATGGAGAGGATTTGAAGCATGATTTTGAACGATTACAGCTGGCAATGGAAATGGTGGGATTTCTTCCCAAGACCCGTAGACAGTGAGTTCATTTGATAAATTCTCTTAAACAAACTTTACTATCTTTTCTCTCTTTAGAAGCAATGTTACTAAGTACCTTTGAAAAATATGTCATTCTGGACTACTGGTACCAAAACAGTGCAAATTAGGTTCAGTTTGCAATTGCAAAGAAGCCAAGTATGAGAGTATTGTTAAGTTTATTCGGAGGTAATTAGGGAAAGATTCTTTGAAAAGGTGAATTTTGAATAGGATTTTTGAAAGATGCAAGAAAAATGAAATGAAATCCTATGGAAAAAGTATTTAGCAGACTTTGCAGTAACCTATTGCAGAAGTTCAGGTAAGGTATAATTAGGGTACGAGGGTGTTAGCAATAATATAGAGAAGAGGAAACACAAAAGAATGATTGAAGGGGATAGACTTGATAGCACAACAATTTTATATAAGAAGTTAATGATATGGATGATTCATAGATAGCACCAAAGTTTCAAACATGAAAAACTGGATGAATTGTGGTGCTGTGAAAGAAATGGGAATAGATTTTGGGTAAAGATAATTAGCTCATTTTGAGATGTCTTGATAATTGAAAATGTGGGTCTGGAGTTCAGGAAAAGAATCCAGTTTAGAGATATAGATTTGGCAATCACAGTGGAAGCTCTGGGGTTGAATGTCATTGCCTTCATTAGAAGGGAGAGAGAAGAGGGCCTTTAGGGGACATCCATCTTAAGGAGTTGGAAGAAGACAAGGAGCCAGTAAAAGACAGAGAAGGCTCAGTTTGGAGGAGAACCATGAGAATATAGTGTCTTCATAAGTCAAGAGAAAAAAGAGCATCTGATGGGAAATCTGGCATGTGGCATCCAGTAAATTGAGGCATTAAAAGCATGGAAAAGCGTATTTCGGATTTGGAGTTAGAGAACCTGAATTCAAATTCCATGTATATCATTCACTTAGTTCAGGGGAAGAGTCAACGCCCTGACCTTCAAAGCAAATGCAAACAGAAATTATAAGTAGCAATTATATAAACAGAGCAAATAACACAAATTAGCAGTCAAGGTTTCTGTTTGTCCATAGCACTACATACATAGTTACCAGATGCACCAACATCTGGATTTTCAAAGCCAGGGGGCTCCTTAATGGCTACCCAGAGACTCATCAGGCTATATCACATGAACACTCTTCTCATGAGTGAGCCCCAAATGTCAACCTCTGAGTGTGTGTGTGTGTGTGTGTGTGTGTGTGTGTGTAGGCATATACATACACACACACACACACATACATACTTCTTTGGGGTCAGAGGACATCGTAACTCTTGTGACCCAGGCTCATGTGACTCAGACTTCCATGTGACTTAAGCAGGTCATGTGGGCCTATTAATGGATGAGAAAGATCTTCCCATCAAGCAAAAAAAAAATACATTAACAGTCCAGTACCTGGAGGTCTGGTTTTCCTGAGCAACTATGCAGTTGGCCTTGGCTTTCATGAAAGTCTTTATAGTTGGGTACAGTGGGAAAAGATTCTTGAATCAGAAGATAGGGAATCTGGGTTCTGCCCCCCAAGGTTTCTCAGATTGTTCAGTGCTGCAGCTACGTTTTGACTTCATTGTTACCTCTGGTCAGCTTAATAGTTTGATTTTTCTTTTTATTTTGTTTTCCTGTACTGTATTTTTCACTTTCCCTAGGCTTCTACTCTTCCCCTCTGCACCAAACCACACAGCAGTTAGAAGTCTTTCTTTTTACCCATTACCTATTATGGATATAACATTGCCCACTTTCCTTTCCTTTCTTTTTTCTTTCTTTTCCTCCTGTTCCCTGTAGGACATTTCCCCTACAATAGGTAGCAGTGCAGCAAGAGGATGTGCAAGAGTACATATGTAATTAGAAATGGATCATCAAACATTCTCACATCAGAATTTATGTCTTTCTTTTATCTTTCACAATAGACATTGAGCAGGGTTTTCAAATGTTAGCTAAACAGGGTGCCATGTTGTAAATGATTTGATTTTTACCAGTCCAGAAATCTAGTAAGTCTTTTATGGAGATGTTATTTCTCTCTGACACCATATTTGTTAAAAACACCCCAAATCCCAAATCTATACTCTTCATGTAAGACAACGTGTGTCTGAACATTGTGTATTATAAGAAATGACACTGAAGGTACTTCATTCATTTCATTTTTTTTTTTTTTTACTGGAAATCAAGTTTTAAAATTTGTCCTAGGTTGTTTTATTTGGTCTAAAATTTAAATGAAATAGACTTGTTTTTTGGAGGGGAGGGCCTGGTGTTTAGAAAAATACTTCCTGATCAAAACTTATGTGTATGTCATTTTTGTTTTTATAGGATTTTCTCCCTTCTCTCAGCGATATTACATTTGGGTAATATCTGTTATAAAAAGAAGACATATCGAGATGACTCCATAGATATCTGTAATCCTGAAGTACTGCCTATTGTCTCAGAATTACTGGAAGTGAGTGCTGGAAATGTTTTTACAATGATTACATGCTGGGTGGAAAGCTGCCATTTTTCTTTTCAGAAATGTTCATTTCCATAAGTATTTAGTATTTCAAAACTGCTTTAAAAGAACGCGTAGATGTACCTTGCTCCAACTCATAGTATACACTAAAGGAAAATGCTAGAACAAAAACCAAGTTGCTGGAGTCTCAAATGCTGTTTCCACCTAGAAGCCTTTAATTCTCAGGAAAAAAAAATACTCAGAAGGCTGGCTTTGGCAAAGTTATATATTCACAAAAGGTGCCCACCTGTTTGTTCTCTCTGGCTTTTTTTATTCTACACAAGCCCTTTTTTCACTTTACAGGCTAAATGTAGAGCTGATAGTTCCTAGGAGTTGCTGCTTTCCCCTCAGAAGCTTTTTAGTGGCAGCTACTCTGCTTGGCTAGAGCAGCTAGGTGGAGCATGCGGTCTGTAGTCAGATAGACCTGACTTCACATCTGTCCTCAAGATACTTACTAAGCTGTGTGAGTCTGGGTAAGTCATTTAACCTCTATTTGCCTGAGTTCCTCATCTGAAAAACAGGAACACACTGGAGAAGGAAATGGCAAACCACTTCATTATTTTTCCAAGAAAATGCCGAATGAGGTCACAAAAAGTCTGAAGGGACTGAATAACAATAGTACTTGGGCAGAGGAGATAGAAATGGGTTTAAATTATAAAGCTGTTGAGGATATGTAAAGACTATAGGGGCCTCAGTGCAGTGGTGCCTCTCCTGAAATTCCTAACCACATAGACATAGGAGAGACTTTTGGGACAGTTCCCCCTTAATATGAAAACTATTTCTTTGGGGTAGCAGAAATGAGGATTGGGATTACCACTATTAAGATTTTACAGTTTTAGGTATATAATAAACATTTAAACTTTTTTATTCTGAATTTTTGGCTCATCAACATAACATCGTACATTTTAAAATTTGTTCCATAGAATTAAACTCTTTCCACACCCAAGTTTTACTTTGCTGAACTAGTCAGTAACTTTTAGCAAGATATTCCTGTAGTTCTAATTGGCTAATAAACTTTATGCTTTAGTTGCTGCTGAAGAATAGATATACATTTAGGAAATTGTCCTTGGCCTACTTTTTCTTTTGACTCCTGCTAATCACTTTAAAAACAAAGTGGGTATGGTTTTTCTTTTACCCAATTTGGTTTCATAGAATGTTGAAAGATAAAATTTGGAGATATATTCGGCTAAATTAAGAATTAAGTGATTGTGTTGGGATTTCTACTGCTATTAAACCTTTTTTACAGCTGGGAATTGAAATTTGAACTGAAACAAGCATTTATTAGCTTTCCTCCTCTGTGCAGTATACTTGGCATGCGCTTTGAATTACTCCCCACCCTCCAAAAATGTCCCTTCGAGATGCCGTTGGTATAATAAAGATAGCATTAGAGCTTATGTAGCCTTACAAGAAGATTCAGTAGATGATCATCTGGAGTAATTGTGTTCTAGGTATCAGGAATGCCTTCATGTTGTGAGTTTAGTGACAGCTAGGATCATTTGGCTAGAATGAAGAGGAGGCCAGGAAGAGAGGTTAGAGTTAGATTTTTTGATGCTTTTGAAGCAGATAAGGTGTGGTACAAGACTTTAAATACAATAGAAATCCTACTAGATTTGGAGTAAGAATGTGTGAATTTTTGTTTTTTACTTTTAGAAACTCATTCTATCCTTCCCATTTCTCTCCTTCTGCCTCCCCACCCTGCTTTGCCCCTGCTAATAGAGAAAGTAAGAAAACAAAACCCCTGTTACAAATCTCAAAGTTACAAAGTCAAGCAAAACAAATCTTGTATTGGATACATCCAAAAGAAGAGTCTCAGTCTGTATTCTTGAGTCCCTCACTTCTCAGGTGGGGGTAGGTAAAATGTTTCATCTAGAAGCCTCTGGAATTATGCTTGGTTATTTTTTTGACCAGAGTTCTAAGACTATAAGGGGTGTTGGTCTATATGGTATTGCTATTACTATATAAAATATTTTCCTGATTCTCTTCACTTTACTCTGCATCAGGTCATACATGTCTTTCCATGTGTCTTGGAAACCATCTCATTTATCATTTCTTGTAGCGTAATAGTATTCCATAACATATCATAACTTGTTCAACCATTCCACAATTGATGGGTACCCCATCAGTTTCCAATATTTTACCACTGCAAAAAGAGCTGTTATAAATATTTTTTGTACATTTGAGTCCTTTTCTTCCTTGTTTGAGCTCTTTATTGATCTGCTCATGATATTACTGGGTCAAAGGGTATACACAGTTTAATAATTTGAACATAGTTCCAAATCTCTTTCCAATGCACTTATTCTCTCACAGGTCTTCCCAACATCTGTCATTTTCCCTTCCCCCCCCCCCCATCTGTTGGGTGTGAGGCGAGGTTGAACAGGAGTGTTTTATTATGCATTTCTCTAGCAAAAGATGTGAATTTGATTCCTGGTTCTGCTGCTTTTTACTCGAGGAACTAGGCAAGTCACTTCACTCTCTGGGCCTCTGTTTTTCATTCTTACAATTAGATCATCTGACTAGATTTTTCTAAAGTATTTTCTAACTCTTTATCATCCTAAGTTCACAGGTGATCCTGACTGTAGACATGAAAGTGGTTGGGACTTGAAGTAGATTTTGACAAGTACAATTTAAATTGATAGAAGGGAAGAAAGAATGAATTGTAGACAGGGAGAATATGAACAATGCCTCTGCTTGGAGAATATGAGCTTTACTTGCTACCCCCTACTCCTCCCATGGCTCTTTCTCTTTATCTTTCTATTCATAACTGGCCACATAGGAGCAAACCATCCCCAACTTTCTGGTCCTGTTCTCTCATCCTCATCCTTTTCAACCCTATTCCACCCCACTCCAGCCCTACGTAGTCCTACTGTTGTGCCCTTAGAGCTTCCCATCTGTAGTAAACCAACTTTATTCTAGACCTCCTTCTATCACAGTCCTTCCTTCTACTAGGCTTCACTGAGACCTGGCTCATTGCATACCATGCTGTCCTCTCTACAGCATTAATTGGGCCTTCACTGGTACTCCCTGACACACTGATCCCAAAAGGGGAGTTGGAATACTTCTTGCTCCTCACTGCCCCCTCAAACTCACCTTTTACTTCCATCATTAAGCATCCTTTTTTTCTTGAAGTCGTCTTCTTTGAAGTCCATACAATCAAAGCATTCCACTTATCCAAGTTATGGCAGCTCTAGTATACCAGTCTCTCTCCTTCCTTTCTTAAGGAGTTCAGCACCTGGTTTATCACATTTGCTTCCTCCCCAGAATCTGCTATTAAACTAGGGGACTTTAATATTCATTTGACATTTGTGTATATTCTCACTCAAACTTCTTAGCCTAACCTTCTAATCCCTTAGCCTCCTTAAATCCCTGTGGCCTACTCCTTTCACTCTCCTGGTAGTCACACCAAACATCACCATTACTTGAAGTATGTTCCCACATTCCTGATTAGAAAATGGACATTGCCTTATCCTACCACAACATCCTGTCGTTCTTCCCTCTGCCTCATTTCTTCAAAACTTATTATTTTCCCTGATGGAGACCACCAGTGCCCTTACTCTGACCCCTCCATACTTTTCTCAGGCCATTGCCCCTGCCCTAATGTCATTTTCTTCCCTTTCTCAACCCCCAATTTTTCATTTTTAACTCTTCATTGTCCACTGCCCTTGAATTCCTTGCCCCCATACCAAAGCTCATCTGTTGCCAAGTTTCACCTGTAGATTACAACCTCTATTTGACTCTTCTATTCCTGCATACAAACTGCTGGAAAAAGTCTCGTGACTTTGCTGACTAGGTATATTAAAAATTCATGTTATCCAGTCTTAATGGGACCTTCCCTGCAGCAAGGCAGTCCTTTCATTCCTCCCTAATTGAGGAATTTCACTCCCCACAGAAGCTGTTTCAAACCTTATCTTCTCTCTTCCAGTGCACCACACTTCTTCACCCTCTCTCTCAGCTAAAGACATTACATTTAATTTTTACTCAGAAAATTGAGGTCATTAGACTTGAGCTTCCCCATTTCTCATTCTCATCATCTCAGAACTCCTTTTTTAATTATCTTCCATTCTCTCCTCCTTTTCCCTGGTGGCTCTTTTGCTTTTCAAAGCCAGTGCACCACTATCTATGCTTGAACATATGTACCTTCCTGTCTTCTTTAGCAGATTGCGTCTTCAGTCATCCCCCTTTTCCTCTAATTTTTAACCTTTCCCTGCCTTAAAAAAAAAACCCCAACAGCTTTCATTGGCCTCTTCTGTCCCTTTTCTCAACCAGACTCCTTGAAAAAGCTATCTGTTATTTTTGTAACAATTCAGGTAGCATCGGCTGTGGGAGTGAAAAACCAACACAAGGCCAACAACAAGAAGGCTGCCAGTACAGGTTCTTTTGATCTGTTTTACTAAGGAAAGCAACATTAAGGGGTTAACAATCTTATTTCAATCCAACATACAAATATCATTCACTTAGTTCAGTGGAAAAAGCCAGCACCCTGAACTTCAGAGCAAATACAAATAAATTACAAACATACATTATAAACAGACCAAATGCAATTCATAGTTACCAAAAAACCATCAACATCTGGGTTAATGCACCGGGAGCCTCTTATAGCAGCTGCCCAGAGTCCCACACCAACACTCTTCCAGGAGTGAGAGCCTCTAGCAGATGACAATGTTCTCTCATTTTATGCAGTCTTTGGAAGTGATCAGACATCATCTGAGCTACCAGAACTTAGGCACATACTCTTGGCTCTGGTCTTAGCAACTCCCCTTAGGGGAGCCCCCTGGGGGCTTCATGCCTACATAGGCTTAGCATCTAGTAAATAAGAGTTTGGGCCTGAGACTTTGCACATAGTAAGGCTCAATCATAGACACTAAATTAATTTCGAATTCTAAAACAGTAAAAAAAAAAGTCCCAACTTAATTGCCAATACATTCATCTGCTTCTGCTTTCTCTCTTTTTAACTCTACAACCTTTTGTAACTGCATCATTTAAATGAAACTTTCTCCAAAGTTACCAGTCATCTTTTATTTGCCATATCTGAAACTCTTTTCTCACTCCTCGTTGTTCTCAGCTTGTCTCTGTTGCATTTGATACTGTTGACTTCTCTCTCTCTCTTTCCCTCTTTCTCTCTTCCCCCCATCCCCCTTCCAGGTTTTATGTGACTCTACTCTCTCCTGCTTCTCCTTGTCTGGCCAAGTCTTAGTACCCTTTGCTAGCTCATCATGCATACCGTGCCTGCTAACTGGAGGTGTTTCTCCCCATATTCTATCCTAGGCAATCTTCTTTTCTCTTTCTATCTACTCTTTCTTAGTAACCTTGCTGACTTTTATGAAAGTATCCTCATAAATATTATCAAGTTATAATCTCTTCTGAATGTAATGGGAAGTTTCATCATCCAGTTTTTTTTATGGTATATTCCTCTTAGTATCTGAAATCCATGAATGGTTAGCTTATTTAAGAGCATGGTTCTAATGAAATTACATAATATATTTTCAGTTTCTCTTTAACATTAATGGATATTCTCTGACATCAACTGGTCATCCCCTTGGGGCATCCCATTTATCACAGCAAGACCTGGGCAGTATACATGGCTCAGTGAAATAAGATACTTTGCTCAAGATAGTACATAGTATTCAGGCTGCTAATGGTTCCAAAATGTCGGAATGACACTAAAACATCATAGAAAATTCCACCTTTAAAGTTTCGTTCACATATTAAATGCTCTTTCAAGTTTCATTTTCCTAATTTGTAAAATAAAGGTTTGTACTTAATGATCTCTAAGGTTCCTTCTGTCTTTGACATCGTGTGATTTTACCTAGTCTTTGCAAAGCATCATATTTTGTGTTGGGGAATTTATACAATTTACTATAGACATAGTTTGTAACCTTATGGAACCTAATAGAGCTTTGTCTCTGCCACAAATAGTGGTGATAGTTGCTGTGCAGAATGCAAGTTCAGAGTATAACTCTAACTTGTCCTTAGTGTAATTTATTATAGATCTATGGTCTGTCACATTTTCTAAGCTCTTTTACTCTTTAAGTGACTTACATTTCAACTGATAAATATTTACGTAATTTTCTAAATTTAAATATATTCTTGAATGTATGTTTTGTTAAAAGAGATAAATTACATGCCTGAATATAAAAGGTAATACATTTCTGTTTGAATTTTAACAGTTTTTATTTTGAATTTTACATCATTACAGTTTTGATTGCATTGAGGGAGAGGCAAGACTACTTCTGTGAAGTACATGATCTCAAACTTACTTGTATTTGGCTTTGGAGAGTTATTTGTGTACCTTCACTTAAACGTGGGTGTGCCTCCTATCATGGGAATTTGCTTCCATTGAAATCAGGAAACCCTAATATGAAGACTTTTAGGAGGGGCTGTAAACTGTCTTGTTTGCCAGGTCCCAAATCCCTAGTGCAGGCTCTGTGTTTAAGTGGACAGTATCATCTGACAGTTCAGCCAAGGTTAGCAAAACTTAGATAGATTGATTCTTGTAAGCCTCTGCAGGATAAGGGATGAAGTTGGAGAATTCAAAGAATATGTATATTTGGTTTTTAGCATTTTATTCCATTCTTAGCTTTCCTTTTTTCATTAAAATACAAAGAATTTTTTCTCACAGACACCGTTTCCTGTTTGTAGGCTGTGACTATGGGGTTGATAGATGTTTTCCGTGTTTTCACACCTGCTAATGTTTGTTCTGTCTCACCTTCACTTTTTATCTTGGTATTTAGACATATTTTTTCTTTCATCACTTGGCCGGGTCATATTATATACTTCGAATCAGAAGAAGTGGAGAAGTAATAAATTTTTGGTTTTTTTAAGGGAAAAGAGAGCTGTTGATATTTAAAAATTTAAACCTGTTCTCACTGTGTCCCTTACTGATACTGTGAAGAGAAGGAGGAAGGAAGAGAATTTGGAACTCAAAGTTTTAAAAAACAAATGTTAAAAATTGTTTTTACATATAATTAGAGAAAATAAAATACTAAACAAATGAAAGAATCCTTGCTCTAGACTTTTCTGGACCTTTCCTTTTTTCCATTAGACTTTGATGTACCCTTTTTCTAATCCCCTCATGTGTATTTGTAGTTGTGAGGAAATTTATAAACTTGTCTGTACAGCAGTGGATAAGTAGCTACTTTGATAATTATACTATCGGAAGAAAGGTATATGATCTCACTTCTCTCCCCAGTTTCCATGTACATTATAAAAAAAAGGCCCTCTGAAAAAACAAATGATGATTACTTTGTCATTCTTTTGTAACAACTATTTACAGGTTTGCAGAGTTCTTTACGATAGACCTGTGAGGTAGATAGTACTCATATAATTATTCTAATTTCACAAATTATGAAACTGAGGCTGAGAGAGTTGGTGAGCTTCCTGTTTTCATACAACTGTCAGATCTACAGCTGAAGCCTGATCATTTTGACTTTTAAGTTTAGTGCTCTAGCTACTCCGAATTATCTTTTCTTAAAATAGTAACTTGCATATCTTAAATAAAACAATATGAGCACAAGGCCAATACAGGTTCTTATGAGATCTCCGACTTCCATTGAAAAATAAAGACATGCGCTTATAATGTGACACTTCAAAAAGTTATATTCTAAGGATAGTCCCAATAATTATTACTTCAATCCTTTAAGGTTGCTAACCCTTGCTTTAATCAGAGGAACTCATTTAATCTTGGGTCTTGCAAGTACTGTGAAAAGATAATCATGGAAACATTTTGTGTAGGCAGATTTTTTGAAATTTTTTGTGTGGACTTACCTCTATTGCCCAGCAATCATGAACCATTTCTTTATTGCCAAATCCAATAAACTTTTTATCTTTTCTCATCCCTCTTGATCTGTTTGCAGCATTTGATAATGCCAAATATTCTTTTTTTCCCTGTATTTTCTCTCCTCTCAGGATTTGTGACACTTTTTTCTCTATCTTAGCTTTTCTCCTCCCCATCTTCTCCGCTGAGGCTGTACCCTGTCTTTCTCTTCTCTGTTGTTGACCTCATCTAGTCATGTGTTTCTTTTAATTTCCTTTTTATTATTATCAACTTGGCAAATATCAAGAAACACAAACATTTCCTTCAACAAAATAGAACAGAAAAAGAGAACCGCATATGAAGCTATGAATGTTCGCTTTTTACAGTTCTGTTTTTACTCTTGTCTGTTTCAAATTTAATGTAGTAGTTCCATCACTATCTTGTTTGGCTATATCCCCTTCTGAACTTGTCAGATGGCTTTATTTATTCTCTTTTGCTGATGACTTCCATATTATATTTCTACCCCCAGGCTTTCTTGAGCTCCACATTGCCAGCTGCCTACTGGATATTTTGAATTTACATATACTATAGACATCTCAAACTCAACATGTTCAAAAGGGAAATTGTTACCTTTCCCCCTAAAACCACCCCCTTCTGAATTTATGTATTTATGTTAAGGATGCTATTGCCCTTCTATTGACCCTGGTTTGTAACCTCAGTGCCACACTTGACTTCATATTCTTTACTCTAAATAGCCATTAGCTGCCAAATCCTGAATTTTCTACCTTCACAACATCTCTCTCTCTCTTTACCTCTCCCTCCCCCCTCCTTTTTCCCTCCTCTCTTCTCTTTCTCTTCCCCTGTCTCCTTCCCCCACTCCCACAGCTGTCACTATAGTTCAAGTCCTCATCACTTTTTGCTTAGACTATTTTCAGAATCTCCTAATTGGGCAGCTTCCCTTAAGTCTCCCATTTCCTAATTCACCCTTCTCATAGCTACCAAAATGATTTTTATGGAACCAACCATGTCACTCCTTAACTTCTTATGCTCCAGTGGCTCCCTCTTACTTCTAGGATCAAAAGCGGATTCCTCTGTTTGATGGTTAAAAAACTCTTTAAACTTTGTGCCTTAACCTACTTTTACATCCTTCTTGCACATTATTCCCTAACAGATACTCTGTGGTACAGCCAAATTGACCTTGTTGTTGTGCCTCATATATGTAAGTCCCTAGTGATTCAAATGCATTCTCTTCTCACCACCATCCCTATTTCCTTCATGACTTAGCTAACTTAAGGTGAATTTAAGATCAGTATTTCAGAGGAACAATGAATGGGGGTAGAAGAGCAGTGTGAAAAATGTTTAATAACTAATTGGGCTCTCGGGGAAAAAGTATGCATAACGTACTTTTAAAGTTTTATATGGATTATTAACAATTTCTCAATCACTTTCTTAAGTATAGACAATCAAAAGGAAAATAAATGAAACTGATTTATAGTTTTTGTGGCTTACTGAATCATTAATGTACAGTGAAAATTTTTAAATGGTCTTAAGCTGGTTTGAGCTGTCTTAGCATCCTTTGGGCCTGACTACAATAAAGACTTTTTTCTTTCTTTCTGTTAAGTGAGAAGGATATAGGGATTCATTTCAGTGGCCCTCTTAAAATTTTGAAGGAGTGCCATTTTTCCCAATGAGGAAGAATCTTTTGAAAGGGGTGGTGGCATTTTAGGGATTTTTTTTTTTAGGGAAGTGACTTTATTTATTTTAAATTTATTTTTAATATGTTTGGTTTTCAGCATTGATTTTCACAGGCGTTTGAATTACAAGTTTTCTCCCCATTTCCTCCACCCCCCACCCCACTCCAAGATGGTGTACATTCTGGTTGCCCTGTTACCCAGTCTGCCCTCTCCTCTGTCACCCCATTCTCCTCCCATCCCCCTTTCCCTTCCTTTCTTGTAGGGCAAGATAAATTAGGGATTTTTTAAAGGGAATCGTTTTATTCTGTTTAAGAACTTGTTTTTGAATATGGATATAAATATATAACAAAGTTCCTTGAATGAGAATCCCTGCCAGAATCCATGGAAAATGGGTGGAATTAGCAGCAGTTTTATGAAATGGAGTGTTTCTTAATTTTATTTCTTATAAGGGAAGGCCCCATTTCTATCTATGTGGACATGTTCACCATGAATACTGCCAAAACAAGTGATTATCTGATAAATTTTCATGGACATTATTTCATAAACAATTGCTCAACCTTTTGTTTTGGTTTGGTTTTTGGTGGCTACAATTTAATTAAATTCAGCAAGTCATTAACAGTTGGAAATAACATTGCTTCTTTTGAGAACATTCAGAGATCACTCAAGAAACTTGGCTGACTGTAATTTTTCTTACTGTTTCATGTGTTTGTCTTCTCTCCAATCAATATATGCTCATTCCCTCTGGGCATATATCACATCTTTGTCATATTTTTTACAATGCTGAGCACATAGGCTTCAAATATTTGTCAGCAAATTGATTTCTTCAATAGTCAATCTTAGGTTCTGGTACTAAATATTTAGTGACTGCAACAGTATGCCTACTCGGACCTGTTTAAATCTTCTTTTCCTAAATTTCTTGTATATTTAGATTTTATAATAATTGTTCCATGGTAATGTTTTAGCTTTAGTATATCTTAAAACTGAATTCTTATATTTTTCTCTTTAAAATTTTTTTTTGGTTTTCATATTACCTTTTTTCCTAATATAGCATTCTTTCCTCTCCCATATTTTGCCTTTCTTGACCAGACTGCTTACAATTTCTTTCTTTTTTTTAGGTGAGAACATAGAAGGGAGTATGTAAAAGAGAGGAGGTTGAGTGTAGGATGTGGAAAAAAATCTTTATTTTCTGTTGAAGAAGTAGTAGAGAGTCTTCTTGCAGTTGGTGTAGGGGAGCCCTTTTGTGCTCAGTGTTTCATCAGGACCATAGGTTGAATAAGTTCTGTATCATGGCCAGCATCACAACATTCTTGTCTCACTCTGCATTCCCCTTCCCCGCACTAAAAAAGAAAATACTCAATTCATTTGCTTTTTAAATTAAATACAGGGTATCTATTACTTTACTCATTAACTATTATGACAAATATTCCAGTTCCAGTCTATGGGTTGTTAAAGTGATGAAGGGTAGAGACTAAAAGGATATTGGGAAAGAGAGTCATATCTATAGGGAGAGAGAGTGAAGTAATCATGAATTCATTATCACTCTAGATCACATATCCTTTCTTGACATTTCCCTCCTCTTTCTTGCTAATCCCCTTCCTGCCGTAACCTACAGTGGTGTTTGATCTCTTTGTGTTCCAGACCCCTTTATAAAACCAAATTCGCAAAAGCTTAGAGTTGGACTTGCAAAGTTCAGTCAGTTTCTTGCATACTATGCCTAGTATCCTTGAGAAGTGTTCATCCTGCTGCCACTTCAAGAATCCAGTAATAAAAATCCCCTGTGTCTGTTCTATCATGCTTAATTATTATGAATTTGTTCATTACGATAACATGAAATCTGCTTTTGTCCCTATTTCACACTGCTTATGGTTTTGGCACCTGCATGTAGCCGAAGAAGCTTAATTTCTTGTCTGTATGATAATTTTTCAGATATTTGAAAGCAGCTGTCATGTCCCTAAACAAGGCTTCTCTTCTTCTGGTTCTTTGCCTCTTTACCTTTTAAAGATCTTCTTCACATATTAATCCAAGCACCAAACTTTGGAATCATCTTTCATTCTTCCTCACCCTCTTGTTCTAAATCTAGTTTATTGCTAAATTCTGTAGGTTCTACTACAGCATTTATTTTCTTTCCTTTTCCATAACACAGTGTCCCAGCTCAGGACAAATTAAACCATCATAGTAAATCCAGAAAGCAGTAAGGAGATTATTAAGTCTTGGACAGGCAACAAAGATTTGTGGCTTCTAGGTAATGTTTTTATAACTATTTCCAACTGAAAGTAAGGGTTCAAAAAGAAGAAAAGGAGATTCGGGAAGTGAATGGGTCAATTAAGAAGCTATTAAGAATATTTTTAATTCTTATTTTTATTCTCTTTTTTTCTGTCAAAGAGAATGTTCTTTGGCCTGAAAAAGAATAAAATGGCTAATTAGGGAGTTGATGATCAAAATAAAGGAAAAAAGTAAAGGAACACCTAGTTGCCCTTGATCCTATTGTGTTATATGGCTCAAATAAACAATATCTTCAGAGAATGCCCTCCCTCCAAAACTTCATTTCATTTAACTCCTTTGGGTGTATTGTATTTATTCCCTCGATATTTATGTTATGTGTGTATGTGTGTGCACATGTGCATATGTGTGTACATATATACACACATTATATATATATAAGATCTTGTTTTTATTTTTAGTTTATAATACTTAGTTCCACAAGTTTTTGAGTTCCAAATTTTCTGCCCCCCAACCAAGACAGCATGTAGTCCTATATGTATTCTACATATACCTTCACGTTAAACTTACACGATAGTCAGAATTATAACCAATGGAATGGACCATGAGAAAAAAGAAACCAAAAAAGAAGGGGAAAAAACAGAGAGAGAGCAAATAGTTTACCTCAATCTGCATTCAGACTTTGTAATTTTTTCTCTGGATGTGGATAACTTCTTCTATCATGAGTCTTTTGGAGCTGTCTTTGAACTTTGTATTGTTGACAAGAGCCAAGTCTATCAAGGTTAGTCATCACAGAATCAATATATCTGTGGTTGTGTACAGTGTTCTCCTGGATCTGCTCCTCTCACTCAGCATCAGATCATGTAGGTCTTTCCAGGTTATTATGAAGTCCGTATCTTCCCCATTTCTTATGGCACAATAGTATTCCATTACATTCATATACCACAACTTGTTCAGCCATTCCCCAATTGATGGGCATTCCCTTGATTTCTAATTCTTTGCTACCACAAAAAGAGCTGCTATAAATATTTTTGTACATATGGGTCCCTTTCTACGTTCTGTGATCTCTTTGGGGTACAGCCCTAGAAGTGGTATTGCTATGTCAAAGGGTATGCACATTTTTATAGCCCTTTGGGCATAGTTCCAAATTGCTCTCCAGAATGGCTGATTCCATTCACAACCCCACCAACAATGTAACAGTGTTCCAGTTTTCCCACATCCTCTCCAGCATTTATCATTTTCCTGTTTTGTCATGTTAGCCAATCTGACAGGAGAGATGTGGTACCTAAGAGTTGTTTTGATTTGCATTTTTCTAATCAGTAGTGATTTAGAGCATTTTTTTGTATATCTATAGATATCTTTAGTTTCTTCCTCTGAAAACTATCTGTTCATATTCTTTGACCATTTCTCAATTGGGGAATGACTTGTATTCCTATAAATTTGACTCAGTTCCCTGTATATTTTAAAGATGAGGCCTTTATCAGAGACCCTTGTTGTAAAATGTATATTTTTTATATGTACTTCTTGTTTCCCCCATTAGAATGTAACCTCAGTAGGAGTGGGAATTGATTAGAAACTGCTTGATGGTGCAGTGGATAGAGCCCTGGATTTGGAATCAAGAAGGCTTGAGTTGAATCCTGCCTTAGACACTTAGTAGCTGTGTGACCCTAGGCAGGTCACTTAATTAACTTCCATCAGCTTCAGCTTCCACATTTGTAAAATGGGGATACTTACAGAGGATTAAATGAGAGAAGACATGTAAAACATTTTTAAATGTTAAAGTGCAATATTGATGTTAGGTGCTACTACTACTATTATTAATTTCATTCTCTGTATTTGTATCTGCATCATATATCACGTTGTTTCACGTGGTAGGCGCTTAATAAATTCTTGTTGTGTGATTGATAGTAAAAGACTATTTCTAAGCTATTGTAAATCATTTTGGAAGGATCATGGAAAATAGGAGTCATGCTGCAAAATTGGGTATGGATTAGTATTCCAATTTTCTTTCGAGAAAGGCAAATTATAGGCCATTGAGCTTGACTTTTGATTCCTGATCATCCTAAAATCCATTATTAAAGACATGGTTAATGAATATCTTAAAAAGCAAGTTCTGATCACTAAGAACTGGTGTGAGCACATCAAAACAGATATTGCCAAAATAGCCTCATTTCCTTTTTGTGACAGGGTGGGTAGACGGGTGGAGCAGAGGCATGTCAGAGCTGTAGTTTATCTAAACATTAATAAAACACTGGATAGGTCCTCGCAGATTATTCTGATGGACAACATGGAGATATATGTGTTATGCAATAGTATATTTGGGTGGGCCTAGAAAATGATTGAACTGTCAGATCCACGCAGTAATTAATTATTAATGACAGATGTCATCTTGGAAGGAGGTATCTAGTAGATTATCTCCACAGTAAAGAAAAACTAAAACTGAAATGCTTGGCAGATTTGCAGATGACATAGAGCTGAGATATAGATGAGATATTTGATGAAAGAATCTGGATTCAAAAGGATCTTGAATACTGGGCCAAGTCTAAAACAAATGTAAAACCTTATATTTGGGTTAAAAAAAATAACGTAACAAGTGAATGATGGGAAATGTGTGTATCTCCAACAATTTGTTTGAAAAGAAGCCTGACAGTTTTAATTGGTTTAAAATTGTTGAGTCATCTGTGTCATATGGTAGCCAAGAAACTATTGCAACTATCTTTGACTGTATTAAGAGAGTCACAATATGTAGGCCTAGGAAGGTGATGGGTCCTGCCATATTCTGGCCTGATGATTCCATATATCTCAAAATAGGTTTAGTTTTGAACAAGTATTTTAGGAAGGACAGTAATAACCTAAAAAACAGTAAAAACCTATTTAAAGACTTTGAGTTCATGCTATATAATGATCAAATGAAGGAACTGGTAACACATAAGCTACAGAAAAGATGACTAAAAGGGACATGATAATATTCTTCAAGTAGAAAAGGTTGTTTTGCTTGGTCTCAGAAGACAGAATTAAGAACAAAAGGCAGAAATTGCAAAGGGGTAAGTTCATGTTTGAGATGAGGAAAGCTTGTGAATAACTAGCTTCTGAAATGAGGAACGAACTGCCTTGAAAGTTAATACTTTTTCCCTGATTTCATATCCTTTAAAAAGTTGGATGTCTACTTTTTCTGGCATGTTATTCAGAGGATTATTCAGGAATGTGTACTGACAACTTGGCATTTGAGGTTCCTTCTAATGTTGAGATTGTTTCTGTGAATGGATTTGATACCAGAGCTCAAGATAAAAAGATGAGTACTTGACCACGGATAGAATGGATCTCACAGGATTTGGAAACACTGTGTTTACATAGAGACTTGTGGGTCTGAGGGTAAGATCTTCTGCACAAAGAAAAGAAAATGTACTGCTGTTAAATTGGCCATCCCAGATCCATGGCATGACTTAGGAAGTAGCTGTTTCTAGGAGGTGATTTCAGGAAGAAGGGCAGTCATATGCCCCTGGCCTCTGAAATCTACACATAAGAATATTGCTGTGTTTGTCCTTCATTTTCAAAGAGGACCATGACATCAGGGAAATTATAACATGACTTGCAGTTGGCTTTGATTTGAGTAAGGGAGGGCTGTGCAGTCACCAGTCTCACTCTCTCCTCCAGAACCATCTAGATCCAGTGACCTGATATTCATCAGGATGACTGGAGATGACCCAGGATGCGATGGGAGAACCTGTCCCTTTTAGGCTAAAGCCTATTCATGTACTCACTTAGAGTGAGGTAACCCCCACTCAGTGAATAGATCTCTTTAAGAAGTGAGTCAAGGGATATCCCCTTTAATTAGAAAAAAAGAAGAAAAAAATTGAACTAGGAGAGGAAGACCCTCAGGATTGCTGTTCCAAAGAGAAACAGTTACCATTGGCATTTACTCTAAGCCAGGAGGGCCCAAAATATAGCCATTAAGTGGAGCTTGGGCAGGGACCTATTGTGGTCCAATCTCTGATGTGTGACTACCAGAAGTGGAGTAGAAATAACACAAGAAAGACATGTGATCTTATTTATATATATATTGACACTTAGCTATGTGTATGCTCACATACATATATACTTGGCACATAGTAGGTGCTTAATAAAGTCACGTGTGTGTGCATGCACATGTGCACACACATTTGTATATGAGTCTGTGATATCTGACATATAGAGAAAGACGCCTGTATATAGTCATCTCAATGGTAGAGGGAATGTCTGACAAGGAATTGCCCTCTGACAATGCAGGCCCACATCTCCTCCATAGTCTTAGACCTGTTAAATGTGGCACAGAGAGTTTATGAGACTTGACCAGTATATGTTGGATGAAGGACTTGAACTTGTCTTCCTGACCCTAAGACCAGAGCTTTTAACTTTTATACCATGCAGCCTCTCGTATTGCTATGTACATACACACAGATCTGTTACTTTTTGAAAATGTTTTTCTATTCATAAAAAAATGGATTTTTAGTGATTTCAGTAAATAATTTTGCAACTGCCAAGCATTTAAAATAAATATTCTGGGTTTTGTTTCTGTTAGGTGAAAGAAGAGATGCTATTTGAAGCCTTGGTTACCAGAAAGACTGTGACTGTGGGCGAGAAGCTTATTTTACCGTATAAACAGGCAGAGGTATGTCTTGGTTCTCTTTTCAACTAACTTCTGAACATTTAAAAATTTTATTTCTATAGTCTTTTATATCATTGATGTGGTTAATATGGTTAATGTAGTTAATGATTATGAGGATAATATCAACATTTGAAAATTTTACTTCTGTAGTTTACAGTATCACAGTATAGTTGGTTCCTCCTTCAGTGATGTGTAGATCATGACACATTTCCTGTCAGTCTATCGTTAGTGTCTTCTGATTGTTCACTCAAAATACCAGAAATCTTCCTTGATCTTTTGATACTGTGTGTACACCAATTAAACACATAGGCTGGCTGCTGCTTAGTTTGTAGCATAGGCTGTCTCTCATTTATCTTGAACTCTTGCTCTGTAACCAGGCTATCTTTTTTTTCTGGTCACATTTTTCTTGGCATCCTGTTAGTCATTTCTCTTCCCAACTTCTTGGTTTGTTATCTGCTGCAGCCTGGTCGTGTCTACCATTAGCCTCTTTGTTGCACTTAGAGTAACCTATATATAACTTTAATTCTTTGGAGGTTATTATATTTCATGGTTTATAGTTATATAACATTGCAAAGAGAATATTCTTTAAAAGATGGGCATTTGTTTCAAGTTGAAGTTTAGGGTTGTTGAAAACATTTTGCACTGGCCCAAAAGACAGTCTCTGTTCTGTTGCTTCTGTTCTACCCTGGGGCCAATTCATTATCCTTTTGCAATGTTGCTCTCAGACGTATGTCCTCCTAAACCAGCTTCGTGGTTTGTGTATCCAATTGCCTGTTATTGTTTGGACAGCAGACAGTTTTCATTGAAGTTATTTTTCTTGTTTAGTTAAGCTAAACACTTTTAAGAGATCAAGAGTCCGATTTTGGAGGTTTGAAATCTTGATGCAGTCCAGGCAATAGTATATGCAAAGAGGGCTACCTTACCATCTTTTGGACTCATCACTGGGCAATTTCCAGAATAGTGACAAAACACTTTTGTCTACCATATATCTCCCTCTTTTAAAAAAAAAATTTCATTTGATATTAGTAATAATAGACTAACTGAACAAAATTATCCCTGTCAAGGAAACAAATGTTTTTAATATCTCCACGGGTGACTTATTGGAAGAGAGCTTTTAAGATGTCATTTTCCCAAATCAGATACTCTTTTAAATCAAACAGCGGGCACACTGGTACTTTATATTCTCTGTACTTTTAAACTGCTTAAATAAAAGATGGTCTTTCCTGTAGAATCTATGAAATCATGATTTTTTTGCTTCTCATTCTTTCATCAAAGATGCTTTTGATGTATGTGTTGATTGTTCTTATAAAGATTTTGTAAGAATGGAAAAGTAATTCTGTAGATCAGAAATTACTGCTATTCTGTCATTTTTTTGGTAGTAGCAGAAAGGTTGAAGGTTTTTCGACATTTTTAATATCATCTCTTCTATCAGATACCATGAGAAGTAATCCCTAGTGATACCTGGAATTGTCACCTCTAGCACTAACCCCTCTCTGTGTATATACTTCCATCTATCTAATCCAGATTTTCTTTTCATCTTTGTCTTCTTCATTGCCATTTCCACTTTCTCATACAGCAAAACTTGGAACTTAGTGGTGTTAGAATTCAAATTGATGACTTCACTGATAGTAATTACTCTTATTATTTGACTGTTACTCCATTGGTAATACTATGTAGCCTACTTCTAGCCATAATTTTCCATGATTTTTAACCATGTAGCATCATCATAGGAATATTGATATTAGGATGATAGATTTTTGTGTCAGGAAGCATCTCGTATTCCTTTAAATCAATTCAACCCATGCCCTTAAATCTTTCAGTTTCAGGCTTGACTTTATAATAAATTGTTGTTCAGACTCTTCGTGACCCCATGGACCATAGTATACCAGTACTGTCCATGAGGTTTTCTTGGCAAAGATACTATAGTGGTTTGCCATTTCTTTCTCCAGTTGATTAGGGCAAACAGAGGTGAAGTCACTTGCCCAGGGTCACATAACCAGTGAGTGTCTGAGGCTGGATTTGAACTCAGATCTTGCGGACTCCAGCCCTAGAGCTCTATCCACTGAGTCACCTATCTGCCTCCAAAAACCTAGCTGCTATAAGAACGTAGTAATTTACTAATAGTTTGAAATAGATAAAATTCTTTATTACACTAGGTTCCAGAGAGCTAAAGCTATTGCCATTGACACTTGTATCATTGCCTCTAAGAGAGTGATCTATTAGGGTATTTTAGGGTACTTTATATTGGCTGTTCTCAAATTTAGTTCATATAAAAAGTTGACTTTGCTTTTAAAATATATTTTGCACCACACATGTATATATTTTTTATGAAATACTTTGATCATGTGATGGATCTGTGATCCCCATTTCTTCTACTGGCTCGGCTCTCAATCTATTCCTGTACCATACATAATTCTTTAGAGAAGGGATCACCAGCTCTCTGTTGTACAGCTCTCTCTGTACTTCATAGAATTACATATCTTAACTTTGATAATTGATATATTTAAAGTATTTGATTCTAGGTCAATCTCTTTTACGTGGCCTTGGACGTCAATGAGAATCCCCTTTATTCTTGTGGGGCCAACGCAATCAATACAGTGTTATCTCTATATTAGAATGTCTCACCATCAAGATATCCCTTATTCATTTGTACTTTGTGTAAAGCGTCCTTCAAGGTGTGAGGGTAAAACTCTGTAGTGCGTATGTTTTCCTGTTTTTCATCTCCCAAGGACTCCATATATCTGACAAGAAATATCATGCAACAAAGATGTCCAACTCACTCCCTATAGGCCACATACAGCTCAAACCAGTTTAAAGTACAATTGGGAAATGTTTAACAAAGTGAACAAAAATATTGTTAATTTATAGTTTTTAAAGTCAGTGTTAAACGTGCAGGGATCTCTTTCTATTTAGTTTGACACCATTGTTCTCCATCCTATAGGAAGAATATCTTTAAGGCTTCATTTTCCTGTACTTACAGACAGTGTTGTGTAGTGTATAAAGTGCTGGACTTGCCGACAAGAAGAGTGGGCTTGAGTTTTTTATCAGACACTTAAACATCATCTCTGTCCATGCAGAAAAGTCATTTAGGTCTTTTGTCTTCAATTTCCTCATTTCACAAATGGAGTTAATAGTAGACTCTGCCTCGTAGACTCGTTGTGTGGATCCAGTAATGTGAAGGTTTAAAATGCTTTGGCTTATAAACATCAGTTCCTGTTATTGCTAATAAGGCAGAGTGTATTGATTCAAATGGTTCTTTAAATCAGCAAAACATCTCATGAAAATTAATGACTGAGGATTTGATCTGCTATGGAAAATAATTTGTGAAAGCTTGCTTGATTACTTTTCATCAATCAGTCATCCTTTATTAAGTGTCACTGTGATGGACACTGGCAATACAGAATTGAAAAACAGTGTCTGCCCTCAAGAATCTTATTTTCCTCAGAGGGAAATGTGTACCTATTAAAGTAAATAGAAGATAATTTTAAGGGAAAGTGCTTGAAAGTCATGTCACTTGAACTGGGATTTAGAAGGAAGCTGAGGATTAAGAGAATTCAAGGTTAGGAGAGTGTTCATTCCAGACATGAAGATCAGTCTGTGCAAAGGCGTTTTGATAGGAGACAGAATGTTGTGTATGGGAAAGAGCAAGGTCAGTTTAGACAGACCATGGCATGAGTGAAGGAGGGAGTCACGGAAGAAGCTTGGAAAGGTAGTTTGGATCCAGATTGTGAAGGGCTTTAAGTGCCAAATAGAGAAGTTTGTAAACCTTTGATTCCAGAGGCAGTATGGGATCTCTTGAACTTAAGGAATAGGGAAATGTTTTGATTAGAAGCATATTTTGGGAATAGCAGTTTATCAGCAGTGTAAGGATGGATAGGAGAGGGAAGAGATATCAGGGAAAAAATGCAACTGAAATTGTAGAGTTAGGATTGACAAGATTTGCCAGCTGAATGTATGAGATGAGAGAGTGAGGAGTTGAGGGTGTGTGCACTTAGCAACTTCAGTGAGTAGCTATGTTAAAATCTTTATCTTCCTTTGAGGTTTATTTCAGGTACCTCTCCTTCTTTACAGCTTACCATTTGTTGGTGCTTTTTTCTTCTTCATATTGTTCCATATTCTGCATTTTATGTATTCACATATTTCCCCTATAGATTGTTAGCTCCTTGAAGAACCATTGCTTATGGAAGAAATTCCTGTTCAACAAGAACTGCTGAGAAAACTGTTCATTACTCTGGCAGAAATTAGGTTTAGGCATGTGTTATGTGCCTCGTATCATGGCAAACTCTAAAAAGGACATGCATTCTTACTGTTTAACATTATAAATGAATCAGAGGAGAACACGAATAGGTAGGTACCTTTTCTAGCTATCCTGGGAGAATTGTGAAACATGCAGTAGAGACAATTAGAAAAAGGCCATGTTGATAATGTACAGATGAAAAGCTTTTGTATGACTGAAATCAATGCAGCTAAAATAAAATGGGAGGCTGTAGACTAAGGAGGAAACTTTGCTACCCATATCTCAAGTCAAGGTCTGATAATTTACATAGCTAACATAAATTTGTAAAACCAAGAATCATTTCCCAGTGGATAAGGGGTCAAAGGATATGACCAAACCATCTCTCAAAGAAAGAGTTGCAAACTATTAACAACTATAGAAAAAAATGCTTTATATAAATAAGAATGAAAATCAAAACAACTTTGAGGTTCCACCTCCTACCCACAAATTGGCAAAGAAGAGAATTTATGGAAAACAGTGTTAGATTTGCTGCAAAGACAGGTACACTAATCAGGTACTGGTGAAAAGTTTGAGTTGCTTCAGCCATTCTGGGAAACAATTTGGAATTAAGCTGTTTTTAAAAAAGTGACTAAAATTCCCATATCCTTTGACCTGCTAGGAATATACCCAAAGGAGATCAAAGACAGAAAGGTCTTTATACCAAATAATTCTAAGCAGTCCATTATACGGTAATAAAGAAACAAAATAGATGCCTATCAGTTGGCAAGTGACTAAACCAATTGGGGCACGTGAATTTAGCTTCGGACTTGTATCTTTGCATTTCATACACATTTTTATATGTAGTAAGTGCTTAATAAATACTGTTTCATTGAACTCTCCCTATCTTGTACTTGTGAAGTTGATTTTATGACTCCAACTATAAAATTTGACATTTCCCTGTTGAATTGTATCTTATTAGATTAAGTACAATGCTTGAACCTATTAAGATCTTCTTTAGATCTTTATCCTTTCAGTTAGTATATTAATTATTGCTCCCTGTTTTGTATTATTTATGAGTCGATATGCATTTTAACTAGCTTAATATTCATTTTTTCAAATCATTGGTAAAAATGTTAATCAGCACAAGGCCAAGCACAGATCTTTAATGGGCAACCCCAACCAAGTTGATGTTGAACTATTAATGACCAGTTCTGAGTCCATTTAACTTTTTTATCCTCCCGTATTTCCTGATCTTCTCCACTGTAATAGTTTGAGATGCTTTGTCAAAATATTTTCCTGAAATTTGGGTAAACTACATCTGCATAATTTTTCCTGATTTATAAGTTTAATAATTTTGTCAAGAGAGGAAATAATTTTAGTTTGGCCATGTACTATCCTGGCACTTTGTAATCACTTTTTTCTTTTTAAATGTCGACTATCACTTTAATGGTCTGTTCTGACATTTTCCCAGTCTCTAATCTGTAGTTTTCAGATTATATTCTTTTTCCTTTTTTGAAGTATTTTTTGGCCTTAAACCATTCTTGAGTAATAAATACAGCTATTATGAGGTAACACGTTGAATAATAATTTCATCTTTGGTTTTTCAAGCTCTTTTCCCAAGTAATAACTTCACAAATTCAGCCATCTTTAGAATAATTTTTAAGTGCGTACTATCATAAATATTTATTTCAGTCTTCCTTGCTTTTTCGGATGTTCATTTAATACTCTGTTCTAAGCAAGTGAACAGGAGACTACTTCCTTAACACTTCCTGAGTACTGCTGTGAAAACATTCCTTTCCCAGAGCATGGGAGAAAACTAGCGTTAAGAATGTTCTGTTTTCCCCACTAAGATTCTACTTGGTACAAAATGGGCTTATTTCCTTTTTTGGTGGGATTACTAAACTAGGAGTTTCCTTATTTTTCTTTTTTAAAAAATGGTATTTTGTTTTCCCACCAATTGCATGTAAAAACAATTTTTAACTTTTTTTTTTTTTTAAGTTTTGAGTTCCAAATTCTGTCCATCCCTTCCTCCCTTCCCCGGGAGGGTAAACAATCTGATATATACATGTGCAATCATGTAAAATATTTCCATATTAGACATTTTTGTAAGACTTAAAAAAACAAGAAAGAGTGAAAATGAAAAATAGTATACCTCAGTCTATATTCAGACGATATCAGTTCTTTCTCTGGAGGCAGATAATATTTTTCATCATGAGTCTTTTGGGATTGTCTTGGATCATGGTATCGCTGAAAATAGCCAAGTCATTCACAGTTCATCATACAATATTGTTGTTAGTATGTATGATGTTCTTCTGGTTCTGGTCACATCACTTTGTATCAGTTCATATATGTCTTTCCATGTTAAAAAAGCAAGGGTAACAATCATGATCTGAGACAAAGAAAAAGCAAAAATAGATGTAATGAATGAGAGATACAGACGCAAACTATATCTTGCTAAAAGAACGTACACTATTACCAGATGGCATTTATACCTGCATTTATATGCAGGACTAGTTCAATATTAGGAAAACTATAAGCATAATTGATCATATTGATAACAAAACCAACAGAAATTATACAATCAGCTCAATGGATTCAGGAAAAACCTTTGACCAAATACAACATCCACTTTATGTAAGGTGTATTTTAGTGAAAGTATGGTAGATTTTTATTATTTTTTTTAAGATACTAGTTCCCAGGATCCATGGTCATAACAACCTCTAGTTCCTAGGCTCATGACTTGTAAACATCTCTACTACGCTTGCACAGTGTTATATAATAATAAATAATATAAAAATTTGTGCTTAAAGTTGTAAGTATCCACTGCGACTGCACAGTGAGATATAATGATGTCATTGTAAACTTGTGAGGCTATTGTTGGCAAATTGTCTTCTTTGTCTTTTACACTATTAATCAAGTAGGCACTGATCAGTAAATGGGGAATAGGAATGCACAAGGGGAATGTACGTATGTGCTTGCCTCAACTGGACCCCATTGAGACTTAGGGGGAATGCACAAGCTGGAATACTGTGCATACATTGATCACCTCTCATCAAGGCTTGGGGGGGATTTGTTAATGTGGGTTAGTCTCAACTGGCCCCCTTCAAGACTTAGGGGACCTGTAGGAGTTAGAACCTCTATTCTCACCCACCCCACAAGAAGTGTAATTAGGGGGTGCTGTAGGAGTTGGTACTCCCATTACCAGCAAAGCCTTTGAGAAGACTAGAATAAAGTAAGCTCGATTAACCCCTTATTGTGTCTGATTCTGTCTTCCTGTCTGCCCGGATCAAGAATCAACCTGCTAGAAGCTCCTCCACCTAACATCCAGTCTTATTAATAACAGTAAAGAACATAAGAATAAATGAAGCTTATCTTAAAACATCAGCAAGCATTATCTAAAATCGGAAAGGCTAGAAGATTTTCCAATAAAATCAGGAGTGAAGCAAGGATGCCCATTATCACCACTATCATTCAATATTGTATTAGAAATGCTCACTGTAGAGAAGAAAAAAAATTGAATTAGAATAGACAATGGAAAAACAAAACTATCACTCTTTGCAGATGATATGATGGTGTCTTTAGAGAATCCTTACAGAATCTACTAAAAGACTTCTCGAAATAATTAACAACTTTAGCAAAGTTGCAGGACACAAAATAAACCCACATAATTTCTATATATTACCAACAAAGTCCAGCAGCAAGAAATAGAAAGCCTTTGGCTACTACTTGACAAATAACTCAAGTGTTTGAGGTCCTTGGTAGTTTTAGGATTCTTTTGATGAATGCTTTACGGTGATTAAAATTCTATGAACAGTAGTGATAATTTAAAGCTGTGTTTGAACTTTTACATATTTCTTGTTTTTCAGTCATCAGCTTTTTAAAGTAGGTTGGGTTGGAGTTATTATAATTTTTCCATATTAGCCATTAGCCAACAAGACACATTAATGTCTGGTTCTCATCCTTATCCTATCCCCTGATTCGGTGCTTTTGGACTTTCTCTAACCAGTTGATGATCCAGTTATACTCAGCCAATTGTGAAATGACTCTTGGATCAGTAAGCAGTCATTTCTTGTCAGGCTGAAACAAATTTAATTTTATTTGATGCAGTTTGCTTCTCACCTTGTCCATAGCCTTCTGATTCTTTTCTTGAAAAAAATATTGATCAGGTATATAGCTAGGAGGCTTTTAAGTAATCTACAAGCCTTTGATATTTTTGTCTAAATCTCATTTCATATTTCTAAAATTCCCCTGTTGAAATCACCATATAGCAGAATATGTGTTCACTTAGTTTGCATACTCTAAAAACAACTGCACTAATTTGTTTTTTGTGCGTGTGTGTCTTTGAGGAGGCCTAGTGAGCCTTGTTATCATTTATATGAAATGTCTTATTTCATTTTTAACAGAAATGTTCATATAACTTAATTCACTTCTTCTAGTACAGTGGCTTGCAAAGTGTGGTCTGGGTACCCGGTGGATCCCAAGACCCTTTTAGCGGGTCTATGAAGGCTAAACTATTTTTATAATGATACTAAGATGCTTTAATTTCTAATGCAGTAAATATCAATAAACATAACCCATATAAACAGAAACTCTTTGGGAGGTTCTCAGAAATTTTTAAGAGTTAAGGTTAAGAGACAGAAAGTTTGAGAATTGCTGTTGAAGTTGGTAATAGCAGTAACAATAGTAATACACGTTGATATTTTAAGGTTTAAAAAGCAGTTATTTTATACTCTAAGAAGACTTGGGTCCAAGTGTAACCTAACCTCACTGGGAGACACTGAAAACAACCATAAAATCACAGGTCTGGACCAAAAAGAAAAAATCTTGGTGTGTATTACATATTTTTAAGTCATCTTTATTTGTCTTTCCTTAGGCAAGAGCATTTATTTTAACATCATTGAATATGATCCTATCAATTTGGCCATTCTCCCTAGTGATACAGATCCTCACACCCACCTACTCCCTTTTCCCCATGGTTTTAAAACCTATGCACTCATGTCCATGTCTTCTAATTAATTTCCCACAGAAAGACCCCAGTATGAACTGTGAAATCCTTTTTCTAGGTCTCATGACATGTATGTGAGTACTTGTTCAAAAACTGGGTTGTCCATCTGTAATCACTCTTGCTACAGAGCCAGTCTACCTCTTTTTTCCAGTTATATAGTTCTTTGGTATCTTTTTTGCTGGCTTTTTTTTTGCATGCAATTTGTCCATAAAATACTGCATTGCATTTATAAGCATTATATGTCTTTCTGTTGCCTTCTGGGTGATTTGCAGTTTTAGTTCCCCGGACATTATGATATTTACTGATTCATACCCATGTAACATCCTCATAAAAATATTGACATATAGAATACCCTGGGATAATCTTGGGGTAATTGAAAGTGCTGAACAATTTCCTCACTGTCAGGAATACAATTATCTCTCTCTTTTTATTTATCAGGAGCACAATTCTTAATTTTAACATTTTCTTAAAAAAACATGCTTTACTTTCTGATGATCAATTTTTCAAGGTGACATTTCTTTAATACTTTAAGGATCTGTGATTTCATTATTGTTGGTATTCCCTCTACCAAAACAGATCATTGCCATTTTATGGTATTCAAAAGTTGCATTACCAAAAGAATCATCCTGTGGCCAGCCTAGTAAGAAACCTCTCAGTCTGCATTCAGAGTTCATCACTTTTCTGCCTGGAGGTAGATAGTATTTTTCATTATAATATAAGCCTTTTGGAATTGTCTTGGTTAGAGTAGTTAAATCTTTCACAGTTTCACAACTGATCGTTCTTACAATATTTCTGTTAACTATGTTTAGTATTTTCCTGTTTCTGTTCACTTCACTTTGCACGAGTTTATATAAGTCTTCCCAGATTTTTCCAAAACCATCCCATTCATCATTTCTTATAGCACGGTAGTATTCCATTATAGCCATGTATCGCAACTTGCCCAGCCATTCCCCAGGTTGATGTGCATCCCCTTAAATCCCATTTCTTTGCCACCACAAAAAGAGCTGCTATAAAATATTTTTGTGAAAATGGTTCCTTTTCCCTTTTCTTTGATCTCTTTGGGATACAGACCTAGTAATTGATGTTGCTGTGTCAAAGGGCACGGTTTTATAGCCCTTTTGGTGTAGTTCCAAATTCTTTTCCAGAATGGCTGATTGGTATGAGGTGATACTTCAGAATGGTTTTAATGCATTTTTGTAATCAGTAGTGATTTATTTATAGCTTTGATTTCTTCTAAAAACTGCCTTTTCATATCCTTTGACCATTTATCGACTAGGGAATGGCTTGTTTTTGTTTTGTTTTTTTTTAATAGATTTGACTCAGTTCTCTATATATTTGAGAAATGAGACCTTTGTCAGAAAAACTTGCTATAAAATTTCCTCCCCAATTTCCCATTTTCCTTCTCATTTTGGCCGCATTAGGTTTGTCTGTGCAAAAGCCTTTTAATTTTGTGTAATCAGAATTATCCATTTTACTTTCCATCATCCTCTCTATCTCATTTTGTCATTAAACTCTTTCCTTAGCCACAGATCTGGCAGGTGCATTTATCCATCCTCCCCTCATTTACTTAAGATATCACCCTTTATGTCTAAATCATTTCTACATTTTGAGCTTATCTTAGTATATGGTATGAAATGTTGGTCTGTGCCTAGTTTCTGCCAAAGTGCTTTCCAGTTTTCCCAGTAATTTTTATCAGTTGGTAAGTACTTACCTCAAATACTTGGATCTTTGGCTTTATCAAACACTAGATCACTGTGGTCATTTATTCCTGTTTATTATGTACTATGAATCTAATGTACTCTACTGGGCTACCACTCTGTTTCTTAGTACCAGAATGTTTTGATGATTAACATTTTGTAATATAATTTGAAATCTTGTAAGCTAGTCTGCCTTCCTTCACATTTCTTTTCATTGATTTATTCCCTTATTATTCTGACCTTTTGTTCTTTTGGGTGAATTTTATTATTACTCTTTGGTATTCTTTGTTAAAATAGTTCTTTGGTAGTTTGATTGGCAAGGCACTGAACAAGGAAACTAACTTAGGTAAAATTGACATTTTTATCATATTGGATTGGCTTACCCATGAACAATTAATGATTCTCCAGTTGTTTACGTCTGTGTTTATTTGTATGAAAAGTGTTTTCTAATTGTGTTCATAAAGTCCCTGGGTGTGTCCTGGCAAGTACCCTCCCTCTCCACTTCTGACTTACTTTCTTCTACATTCAGCTGAAGCACTGACTTCTCTATGATTCCTTTCCTGTTTCGTAGTATATCTTAGAGCCTTTCCTCCAAATTAACTTGCATTTATTTTGTGTACGTGTATTAAGCAAATGTTATCTCTCTTGATAGAATATAAGCCTCTTGATTACAGGTACCTTCAGTGCCTAGCTTTGTGCCCATCTGGCCCATAGTAAGGTGCTTTTGAAATGATTGATTCATTGAAAAATTCATTGAGAAATAATATAAACATTGCCTGTTAAAATGTATAAAACACTTTTTTTTTTTTCTCAATTCCAGTTTCCCTTCTAATTTTTTATTTTCTTTAATAGGCTGTGACTGTTAGGAACTCCATGGCGAAATCTTTATATAGTGCCCTTTTTGACTGGATAGTTTTTCGAATTAATCATGCACTTTTGAACACCAAGGATTTGGAAGAGAGTACCAAGGTAAACATTGGACTTACTTGTGTTTTCATTTTTATGTGTGTGAAATTTCTTTTTTTTTAGTAACATTTAATATTTATAATTCAAAGAAATAATTTTCTACAGGAAGAAAAACAGTTCAGCTACAATTCAGCTTATCCAATCATATTTGTATACACAGGGAGCACATTTACTCTCGTTCCTTTGGGACTATGATATAAAATTTCTTATTTTATATTTTTAAAATGTGAGTTTATAAAAATTAAGTATCTATGATATTATTTCTGTTATTTGTCTATAGTTAGGTGATTTGTTTTGTATCTATACATTAATTCAGAAACATCCCTCATTTTTCTAAAATTCATGCAGTCATTCCAAAAACATTTATTCTTATTTCTTTTCCTATAAACCCTTAGTGGAAATTTTGAGATAGGAATACTCTAATAGGAATCTTGTGTGAATTGTTTATCCCTTAATACCTGTTCTATAAAGTTTTCTTCCTTTCAGTGCCTTTTTACTTTTCCCTTGCCTTTCCACTATGTTTTCTAGTCCCTGATCTTGAGCTGCTACCCTGACCCACTTTTCTCTCTGTGGTACCTCACACATACATGCTTATTTGTAGCATCAAGTGTCTTAACTTTTTAGCTTTGATAATCACCGGCAGAAGTCTGGTCATGTGTCCAGCACTTAGCACAGTGCCTGGCACATAAATGGTGCTTAATAATTGCTTTTTGACTTGATTTGTTCACTGTATTAAAATTAACCACACGTAACAACAACGTTGCTAGCAGCTACTGTCGCTGTGTAAGACCAACAACAACAGCACACAGGAAGGGCTGCCAGCATAGGTTCTTTGATCTGCTTTTCTAAGGAAAGCAACTTTAAGGGGTTAACAATCTCAGTTTAATTAAACATACATATGTCATTCACTTAGTTCAGGGAGAAAATTAGCCCCCTGAACTTCAGGGCAAATACAAACAGAAATTACAAACATTAACAGACAGACCTTGTCTGATTCAAGTCACAATTCAGTTACCAGAGAAGCACCAACATCTGGGTTACAAAAAGCCAGGGGACAGCTTCAACAGCTTACCCACCTATATGTCACCTACATTCTTTCAATGAGTGTACCCCCAAAAGTGAAATACTAACCTTCCAGTACATATGCTGTGTTCAGGGCTCTGAGGGCTGAAGGCTTACCATTTCGGGTATGAGAAATCACTAACACCAGAGTGTGGGAAAGCTACAAACACCAGCACCACATCAGACACAATTCAGTGACTCTCAATTGTCTTAGTGCTAAGAAACATTCCAAGACAAAAAGATCCCACTTTACCTGCCCCATTCAAACAAAGGCCAGACTCATTAAAGGCACTTAAGAGAAGAACAGCAAAAAATCCTACTCTGATTACTATTATACCATAGTGTTGCCTGAATATCACCTGTTGAGTCCCATTACTTTACTCATTAAGCTATGGTCAGTCAATGAGCATTTTTCAAAACAAATTTTTATTGATATGTTTTGTTTTTGCATTGCCTAATTTTCCCCTTGTATCATTCTTCCCCTCCTCAGAGATTTTCCTTGTCATAATTTTTTTAAAAGAAAATAGGAGGAAAAGGATCCCTCACCTCTCCAAAGGAGCTGAGTAAAGTGTCTTTTCATAGTTCTTCTTTGGGGCCATTCATATTTTTTGTAGTAATCATTTCATTTGTATGATATTTGTTCTTTTTTTACCTGTTGTCATTTTCTTAATTTTGCTTGCTTTACTTTCCTTTAGTTTAAACAACTCCATGATTCTATAGAAGTATGAATATTCATTATATCGATCATTTCTTACCCCATTACCTGCCATTACATTCATATACCACAGTTTGTTTAGCCATACCTTAATTAATAGACATTTACTTTGTTCCACTTTTTTAATTGCTACAAAAGTACTGCTATAAATATTTTGGTGTATATGGAGACTTCCTTTTTGTTCATTGTTCTTCTGTTGTATATATGCTTAGCAGGTTGAATTTTTGGTCAAAAAGTATGGGCATTTTTGACAACTTTATTTGTAGAATTCTAAATCCCTATCCAGAAAGGTTATATACCAATTCACAGCTCCATTAACAGTGTGTTAATGTGCCTGTTATTTCCACATTGCCTTCAACACTGAGTATTCCTTTTGTTATCTTTACCTGTTATCTGGATGTAAGGCAAAACATTGGTTTGTATGACTAATTATGATTTGGAACATTTTTTCGTGATTATTAATAGGTTTCAATTCTTTTTTTTTTGAGAACAATTTATTCTTATGTTTGAACACCATAAGCATTGAGTTATAGCTTTTCATGTTATGTATTTTTTGTTGTCTTTACATCTTAGATAACAAAGTTGTACATAAGCAATTGGATACAAAGATACTTTTATATTTAACTGATTCTCTTCTTAGGTATATTAATTTTGTTCATGCAAAAGCTTTACAATTTTATGAAACTAAAATTATCTAATTGTCTTTTGTAATTGCCTCTTTTCTCTTGCTTGGTTAAGAATCATTCTCCTACCCATAGATGTGGAAAGGATTTTATTTCTCCTCTGTTTTAAAAAATATTTATCAAACATTTAGTAAGTAGTTTTTGGGTGCCAGATAATGTGCTAAGCACTGAGGGTGTCAAAACAAAAGTGAAATAGTCCTTGACCTTCAAGAGTTTAAATCCTAGTGGGGAAAAACAACATATATGTATAATCTAATGTAAAACTTGCCAAATGATCTAAGATGTTTATGGAATGGAGGATAGTATCTACCTGGGGGAATCAAAAAAAGGCTCTGTGTAGAAGATTACACTTGAGCTGAATCTTGAAGAAAACCAGAGATTTTGAGAGTGAAGTGCATTACATTTGCATCTAGAAAATTGTTAGAATCCCAGTTTGACATGTGTTTTGCCATTATAATGTTTAAACTTTATGTGGGTTTATTTTATATCCAGCAACTTCACTAAAGTTAATTGTTTCAACTATTTTTTAGTTGATTCTCTAGGGTTATCTAAGTATACTGTCATATCGTCTGCAAAGAATGATAGTCCTGTTTCCTCATTGCCTATTCTTATTTCTTTTACTTATTTTATTGCTATAGCTAGCATTTCTAGTACAATATTGAATAATTGTGTTGATAATGAACATCCTTGCTTCTTAATGGGAAGATTTCTAGTTTATCCTTATTACTGATAATGCTTGTTCTTTACTTTATATACATACTACTTATTTTAAGAAAGTCTGTATTTATTCCTGTGCTTTTTAGTATTTTTAATAGGAATAGCTGTTGTATTTTGTCAGAAGCTTTTTCTGCATCTTTTAGTATAATGATGCGATTTTGGTGGGTTTTGTTATTGATATGGTCAATTATGTACATCTTTTTTTTAATATTGAAAGTCCTCCATTCCTAGTATACATCCCACATGGTGATATAGTGATCTTTATGATTTATTGCTGTAATTTCCTTGTTATTGCTTTATTCAAGATTTTTGCATTAATATTTATTAGGAAAATTGATCTATAATTTTCTTTCCCTGTTTTTGCTCTCCCTAGTTTAGATATCAGAATGGTATTTGCATCATAGAAGGAATTGGGTAGGACTCCTTCTTTACCTATTTTTTTTTTCAAATAGTCTATATAGTATTGGAATTAGTTGTTCTTTCAACATTTCATAGATTTCATTTGTAAATCCATCTGTTCCTTGTGATTTTTTTCTTTAGCTCATTTATGGCTTGTTTGATTTCTTTTCCTAAGATAGGGTTATTTAAGTATTTTATTTCCTCTTCTGTTAACCAGGGCAATTTATGTTGTAATTATTCATGTTTCACTTCAATTGTCTGTTTTATTGGTATATAATTGAGCAAAATAACTCCTAATAATTGTTTTAATTTCATCTTCATTGGTGGTACACCAAAATTGACCCTTTTCAAAAGTTTTTGATTCTGGGAATTTGATTTTCTTCTTTTCTTAAATCGAATCAGCCAAATGTATTTGTTTATTGGGTTGTTGGGTTTGTTTTTTTGTTTTTTGTTTTTTTGTAAAACCAGCTCCTAGTTTTATTTATTAGTATAATGGGTTATTGTTGTTTTTAAACTTTCTGTTTTATTAATCTCTCCTTTGATTTTCATAGTTCCCATTTTGGTGTGTAACTGGGGATTTTTAACTTATTCTTTTTCTAGTTTTTTTTAGTTGCGTGTTCAGTTCATTGATCTGTTCTTTCTTTTATTGATGTATGCATTTAGAGAGAAATTTTCGCTTAAATACTCTTTTGATTTCACCCACAGATTTTGGTATACTATCTCCCTGTTATTATTCTCTTTAATGAAATTATTGTTTCTATAATTTGTTCTTTGTCCTACTCATTTTTTAGGATTAGATTGTTTCATTTCTGATTAACTTTTAAATCATGCTTCTAACTCCACACATTCAACACCGTCAGCCAGAGGTGTTTGTAAAGTCAAGAAACAGTGAAGTAGACCTTTGAATTAACTGTCCTCTCTCTCCCTGATCCCCTTCCCCCAAATAGGTTGATTGATCTGAGATCCAGCTATGAACTAAAAAGGCAAGGAAGATATAAAAATATTTAGAATTTTTGTGGAGTATTCCTAAGACCCCAAGGAATTTCTTTACTGAATACTTATAATCTCCTTGCCAGAAGCTTTTAATTTCTAGACTATTGCAATAGCCTTCTGGTTGATATTCCTTTCTTAAGTTTCTCGTCTACTTCATCTCCTCATTCAGCTGCCAAAGCAGTCTTCCTTACGTCCAAATCTGACCATGTCACCTTCTCCTTCTCCTTCTTAATATTCCATAAACCTCACTGGTTCCCTATTACATATAGGCTCAAATGTAAAATCATCTGCCTTTTAAAGCCCTTCTTAACTGGCTCCTTCTTATGTCAACCTGATTCCTAAATTTAGTTCCTTTATACTTACTCTACAGTCCAGCAGCATTGACCTTCTCGCTTTTCATCTTAGAAGGTACTACATCTCCTGATTTTTATTTTCATTGACTCTCCTCCATGCTTCAAATGTTCTCCCTCCTCATCATTACCTCTAGGTTTTCCCAGCTTCCTTAATACATATTTCATACCTTCTTCATAAGGCTTTTTCTGGTTCCACCACTACTACCAGCACTGGTCCCTTTTCTCCGAGATTATCTCCGGTTTGCCTTGTATGTAGTTATTTGTATGTTGTCTCACTCATTAGAATGTGTGCTCCTTGAGTGTAAGGTCTGTTTTTACCTTTCTGTATCTCCGTATCACCTAGCACAGTATGTAATAAGCTTTTAAGAGAGACTTAACTCACATCTGTTTGAAAATGGTGGAAGGAAATAAAAGATAATTAAGAGTATGCTGTAACGTACACAGTTCTGATAGGAAAAACAACTAACTTTTCCAGAATTCTCTGAGATGAAAACTTGTGGTAGCAAGAAAAGAAAGGTCACTTCTTCATGTGACAGTAGGTGAAAGAAGAGATAGTGGGAGAAGACATCTAACTGATATGAGATTAGGAAGAAAGAGCTCTTGACAAGTGGCCACAACTTTTTCATTTGAGTATGATCATGATCCATGACTGAGAGGGTGGGGCAAGAGGGTGCCTTGAGGAGGGATAAAAATCTCTGAAATAGCCCCATCTATTGAGTGAGAATATGATTCCATTGAGGAGGTATGAAAGAATTGCCTTGTTGCACTTAGGGCCTAGTTCAGAATATTTAACGCATGTATATAGTGGATACATTCAGCACCAAGAGCCAGCATGGCTTAAGCAAAAACAGGTTGTGCAGGAATAATTCAGTTTCCGTTTTGTTAGGGCTAATAGACTATCAGTATAGGAAAACATTTGACTGAGTCTCTTGTATTCTTGTGAAAAAAATTGGAGAGATGTAGGCTGGATGGTAGTACAAACTGATTGATAATTACTATAACACAGTTACAACTCCTAGAGTTAGAAAAATATTGACAAAATAGATAATCAGGCCAGATCTTATAAGATCAAATTTAAATATGGGTAAATTTTAAGGCTTACATTCAGACTGAAAAAATTAACTGTGCAACATGCAGGAAATGTGACAATGCAAATGAGATCCAGTCATCTCAGTTAATTGCAAGCTTTCCAGCAGTCAGCGGTGTGATAAGGTAGCCAAAAAACTAATATCATCTTCGGCTGCATTGAGAAAGAAGTGAGACCCTGTACCAAGAAATGAATCATCCTCTTGTGTTGTGCCCTCATCAGACTGCATATGCAATATTGTGCTGTTTTCTGGCCCCCATTTTAGGAATGCCTTTGATAAGCTGAAGATCATACTAAGGAAATCATGAGTAACCTGAAGAAGAGAAGACCTAGTGGGAACAAGTTACCTGCCTTCTGTCACATGAAAAGAAGTAATAGACTTCCTTTTCATTCCAGTGAACAGGATGAGGAGCAGTGGGTAGAAGTTACAAAGAGGCAAATTTAGGCTTAATGTGAGGAAGAAACTACTTCTTAACAATTAGAACTTTCTAAAAGTAGAATAAGCTGCTTCATGAAGTAGGAAGTTAACCAAGAGTTGTTGGTTTTTTTTTTTAGGTACGATGTACAGATTTGAGTTATACTGTTTGGCCTTGGAAGTTCCTTCTTTTGTTTGTTTCATAGAAACCTTAATCGCTCCATGTAAAGCAATGATGTCTCTTGGAAAGGGCACTAAAATTGAATTCTAAATACTTGAGTTCGAGTCTACCGCCTGGTACTTAGTACCTGTATGACAGTGGATAAGTCACTTAATTTTTCTGACTCCTCAGTTTATCATGTGTAAAAAGGGGATGTTAATTTTTACGTTTTCTACTTCTCAGGATTGTTCAAGAAAAACACTTTGTAGGTCGTAAAACTCTAGATAAATGTGAAGTACTTTTAGAATGTTTCTGACAAATAATTTGCATTTACCTCATGGTCCATCATGAGAGTAGAGATTTAAATGTTCTGCTAATCTCTGTATGGTTCTTGACCCTTTGTTTAGTTGATTCAAACAGTGGTAATGAGGTTAGGATCACAGTTTTAGTATAAATTAATAAATTAATTAGCTGTGATTGTGAGTTAGTCTATACTCTTATCTTGGTTAATGTTAAATGTTTCAGCAACATCAATAATCTTTCACAAGACCAGAAAGTACGTAGGTGAATCAGGAAGGCCCTAAAATGTCTTATTTAAAGTGGGTAATTACCATTTGTATTATGAAGGATAGCACTTTGCTATTTAGTAACTTTTTATTAGTTGCAACTTCAGATGCTTTACGCTTTCCCTCATACCATTGATGCCTTTCAGCTCACTCCATTATATTTCCTTCCAAACCCATCTCTCTTCAAGACTTCCATATTACTGGGGGCGGAGCCAAGATGGCGACTGGAAAGCAGTAACTGGCGTGAGCTCCCCTCCAAGTCCCTCCAAAAACCTATGAAAAAATGGCTCTGAACCAATTCTAGAACTACAGAACCCACAAAGGGGCAGAGGGAAGCAGGACTCCAG
>CM053624.1:52421149-52533525 GCA_028646595.1 Phalanger gymnotis
AGGGCAGACTGGGGAACGGGGCAACCAGAGTGTACGTCATCTTGGAGTGGGGGGGGGTGGAAATGGGGAGAAAAATCTGTAATTCAAACGCATGTGAAAATTAATGCTGAAAACTAAAGATGTTAATAAAAAAAAATTTAAAAAAAAAAAAGACTTCCATATTACTGTTGAAAGCATTTCTCATTCTGGGAGCCAAGATGTCAGAGTAAAAGGAAATCACTTTTAACTCTCCTATATTCACCTCCAGCCAACCATAAAATAGTCCCCCCAAAATGAATCCTAGAACAGCAGCACTGGCAAAAAGACAGGACAAAACAATCTTCTGGCTAAAGAAACTTGGGAGGTCAGCAGAAAAGGTCTGTCTTATTTGGGTAAAAGGGAAGAGCAGTCCAGCACAGGAAGCATCCCAGCAAACCAGCAGGAGGTCCTGAGCCCCAGTGTGATGGAACAGGCAAACACCAACACCTGGATCCCGGAAGTACTTAAGCAAATGGGCAGAAACCAGTGCCAGGACCCCCATGGTAACCCAGCATACGCAGGTGGACAGGTAGCTGCCAGCATGGAGACCCACCACATGCTTCAATGTAGCCCCGGCAAACAGAGAGACATTAATGAAAGGACCCCCTCCCCATTCCCCCGTAGGCCTCAACACTCGAAATGCTGGGATCCTGGCTCAGCAGCAGACTAGTTGCTGAACCCCTAGGGCCTTCAGCAGCGTCACCTACCCCTCACCCTACCTACCCCCTCATTCCTGCACCAGGCATGGGCCTCAGGGCAGTACCAGATGAGCACCAGGGTGAACAGTGCCCTTTCCACCCCAGGAGCAGAGCTCAAACTTAAATGTAAGGAAAAAGGCTGGAAAAGATGAGCAAAAAGGAATCTGATGGTAGAAAGTTAATATGGTGACAGGAAAGATCAAGCACAGACTCAGAAGAGGGCAGCAGTATCAAAACATCTATGGGCAAAAACCCCAAAGCCTGGAAAGAACTCATGGAGGAGCTCAGAAATCAAACAAGACCGGGAAAAGAAATGAAGGCGATGCAAGAGAATTAGGAAAAAAGAGTCAGCAGCTTGGCCAGATGGAAAAGGAGGTACAAAAGCTGAGGAAAATGATTCCTTAAAAATGAAGATTGCACGAATGGAAGCTAATGAGAGTAAATGAGACATCAAGTATTAAACAAAATCAAAAGAATAGAAGAAAATGTAAAGTACGTCATTGGAAAAACAACTGACCTGGAAAATAGATCCAGGAGAGACAATATAAGAATCACCGGACTACCCGAAAGCCATAATCAAAAGGAGGACCTGGACAGCATCTTTCAAGAAATTATCAAGGAAAAACTGCTCTGATATCCTGGAACGAGAGGGTAAAATAGGCATTGAGAGAATCCAGCAATCACCTAACCAAAATGAAAACTCCAAGGAACATTATAGCCAAATTTCAAAACTATCAGATCAAGGAAAAATACTGTAAACAGCCAGAAAGAAACAGTTTAAATATTGGGGAGCCACAATCAGGATTACACAGGACAATGGGTACCTTCGCTTTTTCTCTTCTCATTTTCTTTAACCCTTCAATTTTTGCTTTTGATCTCATTCTACTGAAACTGCTTTCTCCAAAGTTATCAGTGACATCTTCCAAATGCAATGGCATTTTCTCAGTTCTCATTCTTCTTGATCTCTTTGCAGCCTTTGACACTCATTATTACTCTCCCACCCTTGATACTCTCTTTTTTCTCGGTTTTCAAGACACCGCTCTCTCTTGATTCTCCCACCTATCAGACTACATGGTCTCCTTCGCTCAGTGTTCTTCCAGATCATGCCCTCTAACTCTGGATTTCCCACCACACTCTATCCCAGGCCCTTGTCTCTTCTCCCTCTATACCGCTTTGGATTTAATTGCCATCTCTATGCTGATAATTCTCAAATCTACCTATCCTGCCCAAACCTCTCTTCTGTGTGACTCCAACTGCCCTTCAGAAATCTTGAACTGTGTGTTCAGTAGACATGTTTTAAACTTAGTTTGTCCACAGCAGAACTCTTTCTCTTTCCCCCTAAACTCTCCCCTGCTCCTATTTTCCCTGTTGCTATAGAGGACAGTACCATCCTCCCATCCCTCAGGCTTACAACCTTGATTCTTCATTATCTCTCACCCCCATATCCAGTCTGTCCATTTACCTTCGTAAGAGCTCTCCAATATGTCCCTGTCTTTCCTCTGATACTCCCACCGCTCTGATACAGGCCTCTTGCCAGAAGTATTGTAACAGTACCCTAATTGTCCCACTGCTTCATCTTTTCCCTCATGTAATCCATCTTACAGACTATTGCTATTGTAATTTTCCTTAATCACATTTCTGACCTAGTCACTCCCCTACTCACTCAACTCCAGGGTCTTCCTATTGCATCTTGGATAAAATATAAACTCCTCTCTTTTATTTGTAGACTTGGTTTCCTAAGTTTATAGCTTTATTGGAAGGTTATAGCTTTGTTCTCCCCCTTCTTACTGTGTGTTCTAGCCAAACTGACTTTCTTACTCTTCCTCACACGTGTGATGTCATCTCCCATCTCTTTGCCTTTACAATGTCTGTCCCCCATATTTGGAATGAATTCTTTTCTTACCTCTGCGTCAAAGTCTCTCCCCGCCCCCCTTTTCTTGTTAAATATAACTTAGGCATTATTTTCTGTATCTAAAGCTTTTTTCCTGATCTCCATAACCGCTAGTGTCCTGTTAACTACTTTGTATATGGGGGAAGTATATATGTATATATTAACTTTATATTGTATATATTTTTACACATACTTGCTGTCTTCACCCATAAGAATGTAAATTCATCACAAGTAAGGGTTGTTTTTCATTCATTGTTACTATTTCCTCATCATCTAGCACAGTGTTTGGTACATAGTAAGCACGATTGGTCTTGGAGCCTTAGTTTATTTGTCTGTGAAACGAGAGTATCTAGCGCAGGATTGTCATGAGACTTAATTGAGCTAATAAATGTCATTTGGCAAATTTGAATTTATTATATAATTAACAGTTATCATCACAGCGAAGACAGGAGAGTGCATGCAGAATGAAAGGTGTGCAGGGGGAACGGTGTCCGTGATACCAGTAGGGCAGCAGTGGTAATGATTTTAAGATAGTATGCCTTGGAGGGAGGAGTTTCTGTAGGTGGTGGCATCAGAAGCCAAGTTTCTTGGGTTTGGAATTTAAGTACATGGTAGCAGTGAGTGTTCTTTTTAGAAGTTTAGCAGGAGAGACAGAGACAGAGAGACAGAGAAGGAGAAGAAATGTAAGACACAGCAAGGCCTATGACAAGATCAACCAGTCTTAATTAAAATAGGAGAGACCTGATCATGATTGTAGGCACTGAGAAGGTGTCAGGAAAGAGGTCAAGGTTGAAGATGAAAAAGATGACTATGGAACAAGGCTAAGGGGAATAAGAGAAGTAAGAGAGGGTTCTTTTTGACACAGGATGAGATTGGAACAAATGAGAGTGAGGATTGGTGAGGACATACTGGGATTTTGAGATGTGAAAGATGGGAGACCAAAGCTTAAGATGATCATATAGATATGTTTTATTAGTCATTCTATTTTTTGTTTATTTAAAAGAAACAAGTCAATTTCACATATCTGAAATACTTGATAGATCTGCAATCTCATTGCTATAGAAACTCCCTTTAGTGGTTCAGGTTACAGTCCATCTATGCCTTCTCATCTGGTGTGACTCATGTCAAGGTCCTCACATAAATCGTCCACTGGGATGGTATGCTAAATTAACTTAGGTTTTGCTCAATTATTTTTAATCACTGGGACAAAAAAAAAAGGTTTCCTACCCCCTTTCTAGAACTTTTTATTGGACTTTTCTCAAATAGTAAATGAATATAATTTTTACCATAATTTTTATTTTTTTCCAGACATTGTCCATTGGAGTACTTGATATATTTGGATTTGAAGATTATGAAAGTAACAGCTTTGAACAATTCTGCATTAACTTTGCTAATGAACGTTTACAGCACTACTTTAATCAACATATCTTTAAACTGGAGCAAGTAAGTGCCAAGATGTATGATATTCTATGTAAGTCTTTTTTTAGGTTTAGACTCCCAAATTTTGGGTTTCTTAGTTTTGGTTTAACATAGTTTCAAATTAAAGCAGATGAAATAAATAAAAACCTATTTTTCAAAGCTATGTCACAAAGATAATTTTGTATGCAAAATCGTGTTTGGTCCCCAAAATGGAATTAACAATGTTTGGAACAATCCATATTTGATTCCTTGCATAAACTAAATTTTTTTCTTATTTTTGTTGATCTTTGGTTTTTACATGATATTCATTTTTTTTACTTCAAACTCAATATGAGTTAATTTAATTCAATGCAAAAACATTTATTAAGTACTTACTCTTGGCCCCCAGTGCTTCTTAAACTGTGGGTTGGGTAACTGAATGTGGGGGTCATGACAAATTTGGTGACAGTAAAATGTTTCTGAATGCGCAGTGACCAAAAATTGATTCAAAGTCAAATGCGTAATGAATCTGAGGTGTTTCTGGCAGTGCTTCCCAAACTGCATTGCCCAACTTCACTTCAGCCTTGGTTCTGAACACACAATACGTACACTTTGTACCGTGCATTTATGACATTCATTTCTAAATTTGCTGTTTCTTTTCCCCTATTTGATGATCTCTGCCTTGCAATAAAGTTTTTTTTTTTTAGGAAAAATAAAAGCAGTTCAGCCAAACAAACTGCCTGAGAGTACAGGCAAGATTCCATACTCATTCATTTTCACCTCTGTAGTGAAGGAAGTGAATTTTCTGAACTCTTCTTCAGGATCTTTTTTTGGTTCTTTCTGTTTATGTCTTTTTTTTTTTGTTCTTTCTGTTTATATTGTAATTATATGTTATTTTCTGGTTCTGTTTACTTCATTTTTCATCATTTCACATGTCTCCCCCATGCATTTCTGAATTCTTCATATGTATTGTCTCTTATGGCAAAGTTATATTCCATTACATTCATGCACCATAGTTTTAATTATTCCCCAGTTCGTAGGCATTGATCTTGTTTCCAGTTCTCTACTATGACAAAAAAAGCTGCTACAAATATTTCATTGGGTATAGGACCTTTCTTTTTGTCTTTAGCCTCATATTTGCATGACATTTATTCAATACCATGTTATTACTATTGTCTGAATCAGTATGTTTCAGGTCAGAAATATATTGATGTTGATTGTCCTCTGAGATCTCCAGAATGGATCAGGAGATCTGGGCTGTTTCTAGACTGCTCCCTTAACCAGGTGTTTGCTTCTGTCTCAGTTTCTTATGATCCTAATTCTCTTCCTTTCCTTTCTTCCCTTCTTCTGTCTCCTCCCCTCCATACTACTCCTTAGAAAATGCTACAGGACTGGCAAGCTTATGGGATGACAAGGACCAAGAGTAGCCCAGGATAAGCAAGCAGGGGTGGGTTATGATCTCCATCAGAAAAGGAAACTTCTAAACCAATTCAATCATAGATCTATCAGTGTCCCAAAAGTCATAGTGCAGTTTTAAGTTTATAATTTAAACTACGTTATGGCTTTTGGGAATCTTTATATTTGCTGTATTGGGAAATAATGTTCTATATTGAAATATTGCAGTTGCTGATATTTTGGAAGCTATTGTCCTGTCCTTATTTCAATGGGGTTCACCTAGAAATGAACTTCAGCAAGTCATTCTGCTATTTTTCTTTTATACGTAAAGTTCTGTAAACATAGTTGAAGAAAATCACCGCATATTAAAAAGAGAATAAATGTTTTAGGAGATAAGCATATGTCCTGTAAGCTCACTGAAATTATCCTAGGTACAGTTCCCATAGGCAGTACAACAGGGATGACACATAACTCATCCCTTTCTTACGTTTTTCTTAAAGTTAAATTTTCTATTTTACTGTGAACATGATCATCAATAAACACCTTATTCCTATGTGTGTATATATAAATTTAATTAATCTAGCTACTATTTGTTTTTTGCACTTATTTTCTTCTGGGCATTTAAAGTTTTTGTTGTATATGTATCACTGCCCTCTAACCTCCACCCCCCCACCCCCCCGAAGCAGAAGCCCTCTTTTGTAACAAATATGTATAGTTCAGAAAGACAAAACACATTGGGCCATGTCTTTGATTGCTTGTCCTATTTCTGCAGTCCATTACCTGAACTGGACAGTGTATTTCAGTATCAGTCCTTTGAAGTCAGTATTGTTTTCTGCCTTTATCAGAGTTCTAAGGTCTTTCTAAGTTGTTTTCTTGCATGTTATTATTTCTGTCATCACCTAAATTGCTTTCCTGATTAGCTCATTTTATTCTGCTTCATTTAGTAAAGTCTTCTCATTTTTCACTGAATCTGCCATATTTACTGTTTCACGTGGTCTAATTTTCCATTATATTAATATACCACAATTGCTTCAGCAAAATACAGGGTATCTATTTTGTTTCCAGTTCTTTGCTAATACAAAAAGAGCTACTGTGGAATGTGTGCATGTATATGTGTGTGTATACACATATATGTATGTATATGCATATATATTGTACAGAATAATACAATATATGTATAATATATTACATTGTGTGTAATATTGTATACGTGGTTACTTTCCTTCCTTCTTTGGATCTCCTTGGGATATATGCCTAATAGTAATCTCACTGTGTCACAGGAGTTATACATTTCAGTGACTTTTTGAGTATAGCTTTAAATTGCTTTCCAGAGTGGTTCAACCAGCAATGAATTAGTGTGCCTGTTCTCCCATAATCCTTCCAACAATTGCTGTTTTCCTCTTTTATTATCTTTGTCAGTCTTTTAGGTATAAGGTAGAACTTCATAGTATTTCAATTTAAGTTCCTCTATTTGTTATTTTGAGCATTTTTTCATCTTTTAGTCTCTAACATTGGAGTTTTTCTTGTAACTACTGTTTCAGCAATCCCTCTTTTTTTAACTTTAATTTTTTAAATTAATGGAAACCTGTTTTCTTTCCCTCCTGCCTCCTCCCAGACCATTAGAGAAGAAGATTAAAAAAAAAACTTCTTATACCAAGTGTTTATACTCAAAAGTTTTTTCAAATTGGCCTCATCCAAGATCCCTGCTACTATAATAGCTCTTTACATCAGGATTTGTGTTGTTGCTGTTGTTCATTCTTCCAGCCTACTTCTTGACTTCATGCTTGATGTTAGGGCTGATTTCTGCTATACTTCTGGAGGGACATTCTATGCTCGTCCTGTTGCTACTCTCTTGGGTTATTGACTATAATGTTTTTCTAAGATATCAGGGACAGGCTGGGGATTTGCAAACTTTCATTGTTCCCAAATTGGTCTGATCCAGAGCAAAGTCTAGTTGCTGAGCGTTTGGTTTAAGCTTTGCAAAGTTTCTGGCCCGGGTTTGGTCAGAACAACAAAGAATGCTGCCTTCGTTCAGCTAGAAAATTACGCTATCTCAGAGTGACAAAACTATAGACTTCCCATTGGTTTGGAATTCCTGCTGTGGTTATTCCCTAGGCTAGGTAAAGTGATGGGACTGATAACCCACTCTGGTCCTGGAATCTGAGCCAAAAACACCATTCCTGATGGCTCCTAAACTTCCTCCTTTCTCAATATACTAGGCAGGACCTCTTTGTCAGGAGTCCCCTAACTGTGGGCAGGTCCCTTTCTCAGTCCACCCAGCATCTCTGACCCAGAACTGAAAAATGGGTAATAGTGCCCCAGTTAGCACCTATCCCTGTCACAGTGACCTGGGATGTGTCTGAGGATGCTGTGGTATGAGTCTGGGACCTACTCTTGCCATAGTGCTCAGCCTTTCTCTGTGCGTTGGAATGCTCAGCGTGGTGTGCTCCTTTCCCAACCAGCCCCTAGGCTGTCTATCTCCTTTTGCTGGCTTGGTCCAGGCAAAGGACTTCCTTGGAGATTTTCTGAATTTCCCAATTAAGATTCAGTCTGGTGCATTTCCTATATCTGATGGAGTAGTTTTGTAGATAGAATCAGCTGTGTTGTTTCCTGTTAGTCTATCATCTTGGCTCCTTCTGTCCATGTATTTGCATTTCAAAATTTCTACTCAATTCTGGTCATCTTTATCACAAATGTTTTGAGATTTTCTTTTTACTTTAAGTTCTCATTTTCTCCTGTAGGATTATCTTCCATTCTGTCAAATAGATTTTTGTTGCTTGTGAGCCTTTTTCTTGTTCTTTCAGAATAGTATATTTCAAGTTCCCTTATTGCAGCAGCTGCCATCCAAATCTTGTGTGATCTTTACCATAGTTCCTTGATAGTTGAACTCTTTAATTTTGGCTGCTTGTAGTATTTTTTGTTTGACCAGCAAACTCAGGATTTAGGTCATGGCTTTACTGAAATTTTTAATTTGGGGTTTTTTCCAGAGTGCGACAGGTGGATCTTTGTATTTTCACTTTGCCTTTTGGTTCTACAAGATCTGGATGTTTTTCACTTATGATGTCTTGAAATATGCTGTACTATCTTTTTTAAAGGGGTAAGGAAGTTTCATGTGACTCTTAAATTGACTTTCCTTTACCTGTTTTCCAGGCCAGTTGTTGTTGTTTTTTTTTTTATAGTGGGTATCTTTTTATTTTCTTCTTTTTGTTTTTATCTTTTGCTTTCAAAAGTCTTAGGAAGTCATTGCTTTCTTTTTGGTGCATTCCAATTTTCAAAGAGTTCAATTTTTGGATTAGATTTTAGTAATGCTTATTCTAAGCTACTAATTCACCTTGTCCTCCTCTCTAGCTGTCATTTTTTAATATTACATTTTCTATCTCTTCTTTCATTTCTTCTAGGTACTCTTGTAGTCCTTGTGGCTAGATCATTTCTTTTCACCGAGGCTCTGCTGGAACTTGTTATAAAGTTATTCTTTTCTTCTGAATTTTCCTATTGCGCTTCTCTCAGTCCAAGGTATTTCTTCATTGTGTTGAGTGTTTTCTTCTTTATACTCCTATTTCTAGCCTTAGTTTCTGCATTAGGACTTTACTTTGGGGTTAGAATTTTTTCCTTTCTGTACTCTTGGATGCTTTGGTCAGACTGTGGTTGGTCCTGGATATGATGACTGAACTAAGTCCTATTATCTGCAGGAATTCTTGGCTTTTAGCTGAGTCTCCTATTTGTTTGACTTCGGTTTAGGCTTTTTGCTCCTTCTCATGTCTCTTCCTCATGTAGTATGAAGTCTAGAGTTATCTTTGTCCTTTGCTGAGACTATGACAGGTTTCAGTCAAATATTGTTGCTTATAGTATTAGGAAACTTCCTGTAAGACACCAGATCCTTCACTTCCTAGACACCACCCTGGCTGTTTCTTTTGCTGTGCCTCCTCTGTGTTCCCAAGTGATAATCTGGCTTTACTTCTTGCTGTGATTCAGTCCAGGCTGCCTGGGCTCTTTATTGGATATCACCTGGGCATTGGTCTGACCCTGTTTTGTAGGGAAGCCCAGTTCTTAGCCACCTTGCTTACAAGGTTTAGTAGTTCTTTTATTCCTTCTATTAATGTTGCTCAAAATACCTGTTTCTCATTTGATCCAACTTGTGTTTTCGTTGTGTTAGAGATCATGTAGACATCCAGTCTATAGATCCATCTTTAGGATTAATTTCTTCTAATTTCTTTGCTTTTCGAGTCTTTCTAGTAACATTTAATTGTTGCTTGTTGTCTCATTGCTTTCACATTAGTTCAGTGGGTTTTATATAAAATCATCCCAAGTCGTCCTTTTATTCTTTTATGTTCAGTGTCCTTCAGACTATTGTATAGGTTGATAAATGACTGCATTTAGTAATTCAATAAAAGCGTTTGCATGTAAGTTCATCTTCTGTAGATTCACCAAAGGCATCTTCATGCCAATTCTTGTAGCGGACAAGGTACCAAGGATGATATGTATTTCATCTTGTTTCTACATAGTTTTGACTTCTTTCTCTAGGTCTTTGTGTTTTGAAAGGTTATTATTCAATCTAGTTTAGAGGGTAGAAGTTATTTGGTATTGCAACATCTGATAAAAAGTGTTAAATTTTTATGGATCCTGTGAGGGACATACATGATCTTCATGGGCAAAACCAAACACCCCACTACCATACTCCACTACAAATGGAGTGGAATAGTGTCATAATAGAAGAAATTATAAAGAAGATGGTTTCAAAGCAAAAAAACCTGAGATGTCTTAGATGAAGTGGTGCAGTGAGGTGAGGAGGACGAAGACAATAAATTATGTAGTAACAACAACATCATAAAAATGAAAAATTTTGCGAGACTTAACTCTGATCAACCATGATTTCAGAGGATTCATAATAAAATACCACCTACCCTCTGACAGAGAGGAAATGGGTTAATAGGCGGAATGATCACACATTTTTAGTCATGGCCAATATGGGAATTTATTTTGCTTGATTATACATATTAGAAAGGTTTTGTGGGGTTTTTTTCCTAGCGAAGGAAGAAAAAAACCAAATGTTTGATGACAATTAAATGTTTTAAAAGTTAAAAAAAAAGGTTTTTATGGTTCTCTGTTATGTGAATAATTGTGGGCAACAGTATTGCCTGTGATGTACATGTAGTTTATTTATTGAATTGTCAAGGATATTTTGAGATCTTTATAGTAGAGGCATTTGTCATTTGTTAATTTATTAAAAATAGCAAGCTTGATGTATAATTCTGGCCTTTCCTTCATATCTTCATAGATAGGTGGTAAAGTAGGTGCTACATTTTTGCAGCCTGAGATGATGTATTTTGCAGTTTCTGCTGTTCATTTCCATGATCTGCATTGATCAGTAAGTCCAGGTTCCTTATGATTCAAAGAATTTGAGAATAGGAAGGGATCTGGTCCATCATATGTGTGAAAGAAGTCCCCACACTAGATAACTGCAGTCTTTCTGTAATGTTTGGTGGCAGAGCCTGCTCTTGAATCTCAATCATAAGCCCCATTTTGTGTAACTGTGCTGTGAGACTTAGCTGTTTGCTCACTGATTTTGTGATATTGTTATTATTATTTTCTTGGATTGTTACAGAATACTAGAATAGTTCCATAATATTACCTTTTTTTAATTCACAGATTGATAGAGCGTGGCTCATTTTTGCACCTTCATTTCATGAATCACCATCATTGTTGTACTTAACCATTCCCATAAATAGTTAGCATTTGGGAGAAAAAAACAAACTCTCTTGTTTACCTTTCTTAGAATCACTTAAGTATTCTGAGTGTGATAAAGTAGTATTTTCTGATAAGATTTAACTTTTCACAAACTTTGTATAGTAATGTATCACTTACATCAATAATATCTTCACCTGCCATTTTTATAGTACTTTAAGATTTGTAGAGTGGCAGGATTATGGAAAAGTATGTTAGGAAGAAAAATCTCCCTAATCCCTTTTATATGCTCCATAGTGCCTTAAAGATATCCACTCTATGAGACCATAAGAACAATCACCTATAGATTCCACTGCCCAACTCAAGAACTTACAGAAAAATCCTTAAGTTCTTTAGAGCTCCTGGGATAAACAAGCTGCATAGAAAGGTGGAGGGAGAGCCAAGTACAGTAGGTGGACCACAGGCATCTGCCCCTGGAGCCTTTGGGGCAGTTTTAACACTTCTTCTTTGAGTTCTCCAGTTCCCAAGTGCAGTTGTGCCATCCTTCCCTGAAGCCCATTGCTGGAGGAGAATGATTTTGGGGTTCTTTGGATGGATGCTGCTTGGCTCTAAACCATAGCTGACTAGAAGCAGCAGCCTTGGAGCATTGTGAGTAGGTCTACCTTAGCACTTAGGAAATAGAGCTTGAGGCTAGCGCAGTCCCAATAGGGTACCAATTTAGTGAAGCTAAGAGAGCATCCTTTGGGAGCTCTTGATTGGTGTAACTCAGCACTTGGGGGGAAAAAAGCTTGAGCCTAGCCTCATCCCAAAAGGGCCCCAAACCAGGCCTAGCCTAACTTTGGGGAAAAGATTCTAGACAAAATCCAATCCTAATATTCCCTGAAAGCCTGTAGTAGAAGCCCAAAGTAGGAAGAGCTCACAGAGCCCAGAATAAAAGGAACCTCCTAGGCAGTCTTGAAAGAGTCCCTTGAAAGAGAACACTAGTCTTGCCCACTATGTTCAGGTCTTCCCTTGCCCTTACTATTCAGTTGGAAACTTTGACACAAATTCAGCATATTTCAATCACTCCTCCCCTCCCCCCATGAGAAAAGAAAAGAAAATTCTACCCACTATGAGAAACGATCTTCATTTAAAGACACCCAGGGAATAAATCCCAAAGGGGGTATCAATCCCAAAGCAAACTCAGGTAAAGCATCAGGAAAACAAACAAAAAAAGAAACATGGTACCATAAAACAGACTGTGGAAAACCTCATTAGAGAACTGAATATACCAAAAATTTGAGTGGCCAGACAGAAAACAAATACTCAATACAAAAAGGAATATCAAAACAAAACAAATTTTTGAAGGAGAAAAATCTAAGAAATATAATATCAAGAACAACTAACTCAGAAAACAAGTCAAGGAGATACAATCTAAGAATTGCTGGACTCTTAGGAAAAGATCAGGAAAAAGGTTTGTTATACTATATTTTAGAAAATTGTGAATGAAAAATTCCCAGAACCTTTTAGAAAATTGCCTCATAGAACCAGAAGGCGAAGTGAAAACAGAATATCTTAGTCACCTCCAAAAATGAAAATGCCCAGGAACATCAGAACAAAAATCTAGAAGTTGCAGGTTGAAGAACAAATACTCCCAGGCTGTCAAAAAGTTCAAATACCGAGGAGCTACAATAACAATTGTGGAAGACTTAGTAGCTGCCAGCATAAAGTAGAGGTGATCCTGGAAAATATTTCAAAAGGCAAGAGATGAAGGTTTACACTCAATCAATAAACATTTATTAAATGCCTATCAAGCAAGGATAACTTATTTAGAAAAACTAAGTATAATCCTACAATGGGGAAAAATCCATCTTTAATGAAATAGAAGATTTTCAAGCACTTTGATAAAAAGGAGTAGAGCTGAGTAGATATTTAGAAATGGAAATGCAGTTGCCAAGAGAAATTTAGAAAGGTACCTATTTTTTTTAATTGGTGGAATAGGTGAGAGGAATTCTTCAGTTAGGGGAATATGATACAAATATCTTTTCAGAGCCTTAATATTTTTAAGGATTAGGGAAAAGTTAAAATGAGAAAAGATCAGTGCAGGTTTTGTTCCATTTTAATAGTGTTAGAAGACAAAGATATGGGGGATATAGAACTATGCTGAGGAGGAGAGGAGGAAGAAGGGGAGCAAAATCACCGTTATATAATAGAAGTACATAAGCTGAAGAATGTATAACCATAAAGGAAGGAGTAAGGAGAATGGGCATCCTATAAATCTTACTTCAGTATCAATCACTTAAAGTAAGATTGAATAGAGTTTTACACACACACACACACACACACACACACACACACTTCCAGTATCTTTACATTGCACTTAAAAGGAAAATAGAAGGAAACAGAGATACGGAATAATAGAGGAGGACTTAAGAAAGATGGAAGGATAGGTAAGAGAAGTTACAAATAAAACAGTTTTGAATGTTGGAGAAAGGAATGTGAAAGGAAAATTAAAAGGAAGAAAAACATAAAACTAACAGAATGATGTAAGATGAGAACTACAAGAGAGACAAGAAACTGTTTCACTTATAAAATTACAGGGCATCCCCTCCCACCCCATTAAAAAAAATTCCAATGGCTTTCTCTTACCTTGAGGATTAAGTATAAAATCCTCTGTTTGGCGTTCTAAGCCCTTCATATCCTCCCATTCCATCCATCCAACCTCCAACATGTATATATCTCTCTGGTCTTCATGCATTCTCTTTCTCCTCCCACACCCTTTGCATATCCTCCCCTGCATACACTCTGATATAGTAATACTGGCCTCTTTGCAGTTTCTAGAATAAAGATGTGCCATTTCCTAAATCTGGGCATTTTCAGTACCTGTACCCCATTCCTGGAACGCTCTTCCTCATTTCAGCTTCTTGACTTTTCTAGCTTCCTTCAAGCCCTGGCTGAAATTCCATCTTCCACAGGAAGCCTTTCTGGATGCCTTTTAATTCTAGTGCCTTTTCTCTACTGATTTACTCCAGTCTATCCTGCATGTAGCTTGTTCATACAAATACATGTGTGTCTTTGTTGTCTCCCCCATTAGACTTTGAGCTCATTGAAAATAGGAACTGTTTTTAACTTTCTTTGTATCTCAGAGCTTACCACAGGCACCATGTGCCTGACATATAGTAGATGCTTAATGAATATTAACTGATTGACAAATCAAGTAAATTCACTCTCTTCTGTAACCTTGCTCTTATTTGTAAAGAGGGAGGTGATAGTAAAGAGAAAGGATAGAGGGAAATACTAATCGTAATAACTGAATGTAAATGGGATGAGCTCACTAATAAAGCAAGAGTATAGATGAATAAATTAGAATACAAAAAGCAAAAGTATGTTGCTTACAAACATGATTGAAACACAAAGTTGCACAGAAGGCTAAGATTAGGGACTGAAGCAAAATCTGTTATGCTTCAATTGAGTTTAAAAGAGCAGAGATAGCAGTCATGATTTCAAATAGGACCATGATAAATATAGAAAAGATGAAAAGAGATAAGGAAATTAAATTATGCTCAAAAGTACCATAGATAATGAAAATATATCAATACTTAATATATGTGCACCCTATAACACAGCATCTAAATACTTAAAGGTAAATCAAATTGAATCGAAGTAAAAAACAGGTAGTAAAAATATAATGTTGGAAAACCTTAATGTATCTTTTTCAAAATGAGATACATCTAACCAAGTAATAAATAAGAGAGAATTTACGGATCTGAGTAGAATTTGAGAAAAATTAGATGCGATAGATCTTTGATAATTACTAAATAAGAATAGTAAGGAATTTGTTTCTCACCTGTACGTAGGCCCTGTACAAAAACTAACCATTTATTTATTGCTGCATAAAAGCACCACCACATTGTATAGAAAAGCAGAAATAATAAATATGTCTTTTTACTAATGATAATACAATAAACATCACATTCAAAAGAGGTCCCTTAAAGAAAATTTTGAAGCACTTGAAAATTAAATAATATCATTACAATGAGCTGATGAAAGAGAAAATCATAGGAACAACAGAAAATATCAAAGATAAATGTCAAGACAATAGGTAATTAATAATAAGATGAAACTAATGTAGTTCTCAGAAAAATTTTATATATGCAAATGTTTTCCTCAACAAAAGAGAAAAAGGACAAATAAGTGGATTAAGCATGCAATTTTTTTAAAAACCTGAGCAATAACAAAAGATCCCCAATTTAAAAAAAAAGAAATTCATGAAATTAAAAAGTCAAATTGAAAGCAAAAATCACACCATAAACTTGAAGCTTGTTTTTTAAAAAACTGATAAATATTCAATAAAATTCAATATTAAGTACCCACCACTTGCCAGGCACTGGGCTAAGCACTGGGGGTACAAATAAAGAGAAAAAAGAAAGACCCCACCCTCAAGGAGCTCATAATGTAATGCAAGAAGACAATACCCAAAAGGAATTTGGAGGTTTGGGGGCTTGACAGGTAGACATCAGGGATACCCAACCTAATTCAAATTAAAACTTATCAAATCAGTTCATTCTACTTCCTATCTGCAGCTTCTTGATGTCAATGAAGTCATTTTTTCTTTTCGTTTGATCTCTTTGAATAATGACCTAATGGTTGGAATTGCTAGATCAAAATATGTACACAGTTTTATGGTCTTTTGGGGATTATTCCAAATTGCTCTCCAGAATGGTTGAATCAGTTCACAAGTCTACCAACAGTGCATTGGTGTCCCAATTTTTCTACATCCCCTCCAACATCTGTCATTTTCCTTTTCTGTCATATTAACTATACCTGGGAAGGAGAAAGCAGACAAAGAAAACTGTAGACTAATAATCCCTAATAAACATTAATGCAAAAATTTAAATAAAATATTAACAAGTATAGCGCAGTAGAAATAGAATACTAGTTTGGGTTTACATCAAGTACAACATAAGGAAAACTATAAATATAATAAACCATGTTAGTACCGTAAACAACGCAAACCATACAAATTATATCAGTAGATTTTGGGGGAAGGGACTTGAAAAATGCAATGCCCATTCACATTAGAAATGCTAGAAAAATGGGAATAAATCTTTACATAGTAATTAGTTTTAAACTAAATCTAAGGGCAGATATTATATGTAATGAAGAAAAGTTGTAAACCTTTCCAGTAAGATCATGGGTAAAGAAAAGATGCCTATTATCACCATACTATTTAATAGAATGCTAGAGATGCTATCTGTAGAAATTGGACAAAAAAAGAAATTGAAAGAATACATATAGGCAAAGAGGCAGCTAGGTGGCACAGTGGATAGAGAAGTAAAATTAATGTCTGGAAGACCCAAGTTGAAATCTATCTCCAGACGCATACTACCTTTGTGACTCCAGGCAAGTCACTTAACCTCTGTGTGCCTCAGTTTACTTATCTGTTTAATAGGGATAATAATAGCACCTCTCACCCAGAGTTCTTATGAAGACAAAATGAGATCTTATTTGTAAAACGCTTCACAAATCTTAAAGTTCAATAAATGCTAGTGATATGTCATTGGGAAACAAAATTGTCACTTTTTGCTGTGGTATGATTGTGTACTTTGAGAACTATAGTCAACCAAAATTAATTGAAATAGTAAATTTAACTGATTTACAAGGTATGTTATAAATACACATAAATCTCTAGAATACTTATCTGTAAGATGGAAAAAACCTAATAAGAAAGGAACAAGAAGTCAGGGATGTCACAGATAATAATGAAAAAAATGTGGGAAGCAAGGGGAATCTATCAGTACAAGATCTCAAACTGTATTATGAGACACTTGTCATTAACATGATTTGGTACTGGTTAAAAGAGAGAGAGAGAAAGAGAAAGAGAGAGATTAATCAGTGGAAACAAAAGCAAACCAACACAGTAACATGGTATTTGATAAACCTAATGACCCCAGGTACTGGGGGAAGGACTTGCTATTTGACAAAAACTGCTGAGAAAGTTCAACAACAGCAGAAATTAGGCTTAGACCAATACCTCACATCATATACTTAGAAGAACTGCAAATGGATACATAATCTAGGTATAAAAGGTCACATCATAAATTAGAGGAACAAGGAAGAAATCACCTTTTGGATCTATGGATAGAGGAAGGTTCATGACTAAACAAGTGATAGAGAAGATCAATAAGATAAAATAGACGGTTATGATTATGTGAAATTTTAAAGGTTTTGACAAATCTAATTTAGAAGGGAAACAGGTAACTGAGGAAAACATCTTCGCAACAGGTTTCTCTGATAAACTAAGATATGTAAGGAACTAATTCAAAATTGTAAGTCTACAAGCCCTTCCCTAACAGCTAAATGGTCAAAGGATATGAACAAGCAGTTTTCCAAGGAAGAAATCCAGGCTGTCAACAATCACATGAAAATAATGTTCTTAGAGAAGTGCATCTAGGCCATTTACAAATAAATGAGTTGACCTAGCCAAAAAAGAAAAAAGATGATGTCTCAATAGCACTCCATCCCAGCAGTACTAGTAACAGGAATCTATTACCTAGTGTTGTGTATCTGGGTAAAGTGTCTTGTCTTACTAAAGCTAATCCCTTTAAAAAAAAAGTGTTTTTGTTAGAGAAATAACTGTCTTGGGCACTATTATACAGTTGAATGGTCTGCAAGAGGAAGAGAAATGATTACCATTTATGACTTCACTTACAAAAATGTGGTTCTGGCTCTATTTAGGATTTGCAACTTGCCAAAGTCACTGTGGTCCTGAGCCAAGGCAACAAGATACACACAGCTCAGTGATGTGTTTTTCATGTTCATCTGGAACAACAGTTTGTAATTCAAACAGGTTATTCACTTAGGTTTAATAGTATAAAAAGCATTTTGATCTTTTTGCTATTCTCAGCTATAAAATCTACAAGCTGAATAAAAAGGGAAAAGGGCACAACAAAACAAATACCAATTTTCATGATTTTTAAAGTGAAAATTAGAGAACACTGAGCTGAGCAAATAAGTTCATTATGATACTGAATTAAGAGTTGACGTTTTCAATTCCCTTCTTAATGATTGTTCCTTAGTTTATCTACTACGAATTTATTAAATGGGAGAAATTTTAACTAGGTGCTTAAGGATCAAGATACACTGTCAACAAGACTTAAATCAGCGTTACATAAATAAATACATTGGCAGCTATGTTATTAAAATTTCTCAAGATTGAGACTTTACATATTTTGCTAACTGCATTTTTGCTGAAAGAACTCTTCAACCATTTATAAATAATTAATATATTTTAAAGTTTCTGGTACATCAGTTCAAGTCAACAAACATTATACAACTACATGCAAAGAGCCTTGGCGTTGGAAGAAAAAAGTAAAATCATTTCTCTCCTAAAGTAATTTCTATTGAGAATATGCATCACTGCAAGCAAGTAAATGTAAAATAACCTAAAGAGCAAGAGAGTATCAACAATGGGGAAGGATCAGAAAGGGAAGGATTTTCAGTGGCAGAGGCAAGACAGAAGAACTTTCCTTTCACGGGGGACCACTTGGGCAGAGGTATAGATTCAGAAGATAGAATTTTCTATGCTGGACACAGCTAGCCTAGCAAGTGAGTTTGGAATGTAAAGTATATGAGAGAGTTCTGTGAGACAAGTGGAAATGGTAGGTTTGAATTAGTCTGGGAAAAGCACTGAATGCTAGGATAATATCTTTATCCTAGCATTCAGTGCTTTTCCCAGACTAATTCAAGGCTTAATCCTCTCCCATGTCCTCAAAGAGCTTACCCCCTCTCTTTTTTCTCATCTTCAATCTTTGCTTATCCATTGGTTCCTTTCCTCCCTCCTACAAATATACCCAAGTGTCCTATCCTCAAAAACAAGAAAAAACCCTTGACTCCACTGTTCTCTCAAAATGTCTCAACTCTTTTACACCTAAACTTGTTGCCTTCCTTTCCTTCCTTCCCACTTACTTCTGAGCCCTTTCTAATCTAGCTTTTATCCCACTCTTCCACTGAAGTTACTTTTTCCAAGGTTGCTATTGGTCCCTTAAATGTCCAGTGCAGTGGCTTTTTTCTCAGTTCCTATGCAACTTGATTTTCTCTAGATTTTGAAACCCCCACCTCCTCCTGTGAATATTCCCTTTTATATTGGCTTATGATGATATTGTTTGGTATTGGTATTTAGACCATCTGTTTGAACACTCCGCAGTTTCCTTCCCTGGCTCATCTCTCTTAATATTAGATTGTAAGCCCCTTGAGGGCAGGCACTCCTTTTTTCTTGTATTTGTAACCTCAGTGCTTGGCATATAGAAAGCACTTATTAAATGCCCTTGACTTTATTATGTCCTGCCCTTTAAACATGAGTGCCCCACAAAGCTCTTGCCTTAGTACACTTCTCCCTTCCTCGTACTTCTTCACCATTTTATCATTTCTAGTGGGCTCAATTATCATCTCTTTGCATTAGATTACAAATCCATATTATATATGTAATCCTAATCTCTACTGAACTCCAGTCCCACATTGCCTGCAGTTTGCTGGATACCTTTTACCCAAATATCATAACAGCATCTCAAACTCAACATATCCAGATGAGAATTCATTTCCACAGACATCCATTCCTGCTCCAAACTTCCCTATTTCGGTTGTAGATGCAACCATCCATTTGAGTCAACCAGATTCATCATCTGTCATCCTCAGTCCTATCCGCTCTGCCCCACACCTCAATAGATTAATCCTATCAATATTACTTATACAATCTCTTTTGAATCTTTTCTCTTCTCTTTCACACAACCATCACCTCAGGTTAGATTCTCATCACCTCTTACCTGACCCATTCTCATAGCCTCCTGATTGATCTCTCTTCCCTTTTCAGTCTATACTCCATACAGATACCATATTGATATTCCTTGAACAAAAATCAAAACACTTCTGTACCTCCCTGTTGTTTCTGAGAGAAAACATAAACTTCAGGTAGGCATTTAAAGACTTTAACAATCATTTTCCCACCTACTTTTCTAAACTATAATGGGCCATGTTATGTCCCATTGCCTATTTTTCATTCCAAAAAGGCCTAGTCTTCTCCCTCCTCAGTGCCTTTGTGTAAGACTTCCTCCATGACTGGAATGTACTCACCTCTGTTTCTTAGAATCCTAGCTTGTCTCTTGGCCCCATGCTGGTACCACGTCTAATACGAAACCTTTTTCTGAACATTCCCCTACCTCACCTGCCAAGTGGCTAGTGTTCTGTCTCCTAGAGGCAGCTCAGCTGTGCGTTGAATAGAGCATAAGGCCTGGAGTCAGGAAGACCCAAGTTTAAATATGACCAAAGACACTTTGTGTGACCCTGAGCAAGTCACTTAATCTCAGTTTGCTTCAGTTTTCTCACCTATAAAATGGAGATAATTATAGCACCTGCCTCCTAGGGTTGTTGTGAGGATCAAATGAGATCATTGTAAAGTGCTTGGCACAGTGCCTGGCGCATGGTGCTTCTTCTCTTCCCCAACCCCCCCCCCCCACTCCTTTGTATTTCCTAATCTGTCTGTGTTATCCCAGTAGAATATAAATGCCTAGTAGGCAGAGATAGTTTAATTTTTCTTCTTATATTCCTAGTACTTGAGAGTGTTTTGCATGCTATTAATACTCAGTACATATTTCATACAATGCATTAAATATACCCTATAATCTAGTGGGAGAAATGAGACATATAACAGAAGAACAAATAAATAATATAGGTAGAATATGAAAGCCAGGTGAGTGAAATAACCAAAAGTTGTTTTTTCAGAAAGTGGGAGGTGGTAAGGAAATGCGAATGTAAAATGATCCTTTTGATCAATGATCAGTTGGTCTCTCATTCCTGAAAAGAAAGCCATTAGGGTTTATAGTGATGATAAGGTCAGACCTGAGGGAAAGCTCCACAGAAAATAGTAGGGTTTGAGCCAAGCCTTGAAGGATGAGCAGGCTGGATAAGTGGAGAAAATAGGCAGGTCAATGTAGTTTTCTGATCCACTGTTAGGCACACTAAGCTGCTAGGGCTTTTGCCTTTTTATGCAAACTTCAAACAAGGAATTGAAATAACCTCATAATTCCAGATGAGATTTCTCAAATTGCTGACCTTCAAGTCTACTTCTGAAGTGTTGACAGTTTGATAGCCTTATGGTGTTTTGTGTAACTTCTTTCCCCATTCCCTAAAACAGTAAGATAATTTGCTACACATTCAAGTCCTATCTACTTTATTACATCATTGTATTTAATTCAAGAGAATTTGTGTCCTGATGTTTTCTGAAATCAAATTTCAGATGAAATCTGTCTTGACAAATTCCGTTTGGATGAGGGTGATATAATAATGATACTCAGGTTTGAAGCCAAGGGAAGAAGAAAAGAGGAGTCATTCTGTTAATCAAGGAATCCAATGCCTCCTTTATTGAAAACCAATATTCTTATATGGATGCTAAGAAGTATTCATTGCAAGATTAGCATCATGGCTCAACTAAGCCATTGCTCAGGTGATTAGTATGGCAAGATGATAAGTTTGTTGTCATAGTCTTACCAGGGATTCTCAAATACAGAGGGAATGGGACACAAAAAGTCCTGAGGACTGGACCAAAAATATTAAATTTCAGTCATTTCCCAAACTTTGGTTGGGAAATCAGTTTGGAGCAAGGTGGGAAGAAAATGGATTCAAAATGCTGAGAAAGGATCTAGCCATGAATATGAACCACGTAGCCAAAGAAAAGGCTCTGGAATCAGTGGAGTTTATAACAGGCCCGCAGAGTCCATGGAGGGCACAGTTGGTAGAGAAGCACTTTACTGAAGCGCTGTTATGAACTCTCTTCTTTTAAAACTTATCCTTACTAGAGAGCGCCAAGAAACTCCTAGACACTTAAAAACAGCAGTGCCTGTCCCCATTTTCCAGTATTTTAATTTAAACAGATAACATGTTCTTTTTAGCTGTTTTTAACCTCTCTTTTCCCTCTGTAATTTAGAGTACTGGGTAGAATGCTGAATTTGGAATCAGTACCAATACTAGTTCTAATTCTGCCTCTTAACTTTTATCACCTATGTAATACAACTCTGAATTTTTACTAGCTGTCCACCATGGCTAGAATTCTCTTCTTCTTCATCTGTATTTCCTGGCTTCCTTCAGGTCCCCCCTAAAAACCTACTGACTACAAGAAACCTTTCCCAATCCCTTTTAATGCCTAGTGCCTTCCTTCTGTTGATTATATCCAATTTATATATCTAACTTGTATATAAGTTTTTTGCATGTTGTCTTCCTCATTAGACTGCGGGATCCTTTACAGAAGGCTTTCTCTCTGTCTCTCACTGTCTCTGTCTCTTTCTCTTCTCCCTCCCCCTGCTTTCTTTTTACATTCAGTGTTTGGCGGTGGTGGTAGTGGTTGTCTTTCATTCTTAAAGAGGACCAAAATGACATCACTATGTTTGAACTCAAGTTACAGTGTATCCAAATGTTGCTGATCAAACCGGTATCATCTTGGAATGCTCTACCGCAGTTCAGGCGCAAATAGTCAGTGCAAATGTTTGGGGTAGATTCTCTAAATTTGCGTATCTCCCGTTTCTTTTGAACTACTTTTGCTCATAGAGCACAGCACCTTCTCTGATGAGGGTATGCCATGCTGGGTGATCTTGTGCCAGTGTCTCCCATGTTACACAATCAGTTCCCAAGTTCTTAAAAAAGAAATCTTGAGAATGTCCTTGTATCGCTTTTTCTGACCACCATGTGAGTACTTGCCCTATGTGAGTTCTCCATAAAATAGTCTCTTTGGCAAGCATACGTAATATGGGCAAGCACCCATAAGAGTTGCGCTTTCTGCAGCAGAGTTTGAATGCCTGGCACTTTAGTTTGAGAAAGGACCTGTTTCTGGTATCTTATCCTGCCAATTGATCTTTAGAATCTTCCTAAGACAGTTAAAATGTAGGTGATTGAGTTTCTTGGCATGGCGCTGGTACACTGTCCAGGTTTCACAGGCATACAACAATGAGGTCAGCACAACAACTGTGAAGACCTTTAGTTTGGCTGTCAGTCTAATACTACTCTTCTCTCCCACACTTTCCTTTGGAACCTCTCAAATGCTGAGCTAGCTCTGACAACGCATGCATCAACCTCATTATCTTTGTGTACATGCCTAGAAAACATGCTGTTGAGGTAAGTGAACTTATCCCCAGAATTCAAACTTCTCCATTTGCTGTAACCAGCGGTTCCACATATGGATGTTGTGGAGTTGGCTGATGGAGCACCTGTGTTTTCTTGGTGTTTTCAGGCCGAAATTAGAACAGGCAGCAGAAAATCAATCCATACCATGCTGCATCTCAGCTTCAGAGGCTGCATTGAGTGCACACTCATCTGCAAACAAAAAATCATGCACCCACACTCCCTCCACTTTAGTTTTGACTTGTAGCCTTTTCAAGTTGAAGAATTTACCATCAATGCAGTAGCAGACCTCTATGCTTGTTTGTCCTCATTGAAGTTGTTTGACAGCATGACTGAAAATACCATGCTAAAAAGCATAGGAGCAAGCACACAGCCTTGTTTCACTCCATTGGTGCCTGGGACAATGCAAGAGCATCATGCATTATCCAGAACCCAGGCAAGCATGTCATCATGAAGTTGTCATACAATACTGATGAACTTTTCTGGGCAACCAAATTTTGACATAATTTTCCATAATCCCTCTTTACTAACAGTAACAAAGGCCTTTGTCATATCTACAAATACTGTGTTCAGACCTCTGTTCTGCTCTTGGCTTTTCTCCTGGAGTTATTGAGCAGCAAACACCATATCAACTGTTCCTTGACCTTTTTTGAAGCCATACTGGCTCTCAGGTAGATGACCATCTTCCCGGTGAAAGATCAGCCTGTTAGGGAGGACTCTGGCAAGAATCTTGCCAGCAACAACTAAGAGAGAAACCGTCCCGTCATTGTCACAGGACAATCTCTTTCCTTTACTTTATAGAGATGGAGGCATCCTTGAACTCCTGGGGGATAACCTCCTCTTGCCATATAACCCAGAAAATTTAAGTCAGGTTTTGTGTGAACAATGGACCCCCCCACACACACACCTTGTAAATCTCAGCTGGAATAGAATCAGCAGCAGGTGCTTTACCACGTGAAAGGAGCCTGATGGCATTCAAAACCTCTTCTTCAGTTGGAACTTCACCTAGGGAGGGATTGACTTCAACCTGAGGGAAAGTCAGTGGCTTCAGCATTGATTGATGATGGTCTGTTGAGAACACTATGGAAATGCTCAGCTCATCTCTCTAGGATCATGTCCTTATCACTAATCAATGTGGATCCGTCAACACTGAATAGGTAAACTGCGTTGTAGGTCTTTGGCCCATAAATAGCCTTCAGGGAATCATAAAATGCTTTGGATTGTTACTGTCAGCATAAAACTGAATCTCATCTGCCTTCTTACTGCATCTTTCTAAGCTTTGCTTGGACTTTGCTTCTGATGGAATTAAATGCTGCCTTCTTAGAAATGGATGAACTATCCTGCTGATAAACCCTGTGCAGTTCTTGTTTTTCATTTAGTAGCTTCTGAATTTCCCCATCATTTTCATCAGACCAGTCTTGATGTTTGCAGGTGTTCTGACCCAGTTGAGCAAATGCAGTGCTGTATACCCAGTCTCTTAAATCTGTCCACTGCTTTTTTGCTCTACTTTGCTAATTGTGTGTTGGCTTAACTTCCCTTCCAACTTAGCAACAAACTGTTCCTGCTCAGAGAAGTGATCGAAGCTGTTGACATTAATTCTTCTGGTAGTCATTTTGCTCTGAAGCCGCCACTTTTATTGAAAAGCTAAATATTCACTTGGAGAGGATAAATTATGATCAGTCCAGCACTTTGCACCACACATTGCCTTTGTTACTCTCATGTACTGTCTGTCCCTTCTCCTTACAATCACTTAGTCTATTAAATGCCGGTGTTTGTTGTGAGGGTGCAGCCATGAAACTGTACTGCCTTTAGGTAAAGAGAAGATAGTGTTGGTGTTGTGAAGGTCATGAGATGTACACATCTTAAGTAGCAAGTGACCATTGCTGATGCTTTTCCAACTCCATTCCTCCCAAGGATTCCCTGCCATGTCTGGTAGTCTGAGCCTACTCTAGCAGAAATATAAGCTTGTCCTCTTTTGGCCCATGGATGATAAGGGTCTCCAGGTCTTCATAAAATTTTTCTTTGACCTCATCAGAGTTTGTCATGTTGGAAACATAGGCACTGATGATGGTGGTGGGACATTTTTCTGCAAGTGGCAATTGCATTGGGTTTTTTCCTAAAAGCCTACTGACTACAAGAAGACTTTCCTAATCCCATTTAATGTTAGTGCCTTCCCTCTGTTGATTGTATCCAATTTACGTATCTGACTCGTAAGTAAGTTGTTTGTGTGTTGTCTTCCTCATTAGACTGTGAGAACTCTTGCTCTTATTTTAAGCAGTACTAAGTCTTGTTAATGATGAATGTCCTAGTACATTTTGAGATCTAGTCTTGTTAGACCCTCTTCCTTCCTACTTTGTTTTTACCTGTTGTTTCTTTGTATGAATTTTGTTGTTATTTTTTCTAACTATAAAATGCTTTTTGCAGAGGTTTTTTTGGTGGTTGTTGAGGGTTTTTTTTATGATAGTATTGAACATGTAAACTGATTTAGATAATATCGCCATTTTTATTATATTGGCTTAACCTATCCATCAAGGTTCCTCCAGTTATTTAGGTCTGTCTTTATTTCTACAAAATGTTTAATTAGATTCATTTAATCTCTAGGTAACTCTTGGTAGGTATACTCTTATGCAAAGAGTACACAGTGAGGAGTAAGGTATAAGAAAACTGGAAAGGTAGGTGGAGGAGACTAGGTTACGAAGGGCTTTGAATGCCAAACGGGTATATAGTCTCTAATCATTAAGTGGTCATTTGGGGGCAGCTAAGTGGAACAGTGGATGGAGTGCCCAGCCTGAAGTCAGAAAGATTCATCTCCCTGAGTTCCAATTTGGCCTCAGACACTTGCTAGCTGTGTGACCCTGGGCAAGTCACTTAACCCTGTTTGCCTCACTTTTTTCCTCTGTAAAATGAGCAGAAGGAAATAGCAAACCACTCCAGTTTCTTTGTCAAGAAAACCTCAAATGGGGTCATGAAAAGTCAGACATGACTAAAACAACTGAACAACAAATTGACTGACTGACACTAACATCAGCTGCTAAAGGGCATAATGGAAGCAAGGGGGAGAAAGAGGCTTAGAGAGAGATAGTAATTACAGACAAATACCAGGGAGATATAAGGGATAACAAATTTGGAGAAAGCAGGATTTGGGTGTGATCAGCTAGAGATTCCTATAGTCAGTAGAGGACAGGCAGTTCAGAATAGAGAAAGTGTTGTTATTGAAAGAGTACATGGAGGACATTACCCAAGATAGTGGAGTAACAGGGAGAAGTGCAGTGTCTGGGTAGCAAGAGAAAATAAATGCTGGTTAATTGAAGAAAAAATTTAAGAGTGGAATTTGTAAGTTTCTAGCTTTCTGCAATTTAAAATTAGTTTCACATTATATGCCTCTGAAAAATTTGCTCCCTAGTGGCCTCATCTGTAGCTTCAGGTTGCGTATAGGATGTAGACTTGCTTTCAGATTTTCAGTACTAAAAACAAAAACAAAAAAGAAATCCTAACATGTCTTAGCTTATTGAGATATTGAATACTTGTTCGGACTCAGCCAGTCAGGGAATTCTCTTAAACCTTAATTATTGTTCCTATCTTATGCCTCTCTAGTGTTTGAATCCTTCTTGCTTGTTCTTTTCTTGAAATCTCCTAAGCCATTTTATTTGCCACAAAACTGATTTGAACTACTTACCTTTCTTGTATTTTTTATCACTAGTGGTGATGGTTACTTTATTGGTAAATTGACAGCTTTTATGAGCACAAAACAGTATCTTGGTCTTACAAACAAAGGTTTGGATTCTTATGCACATATATACTTGACCTTCAGCTTTGCACTGTGACTTTTCATATGTGCAAAAGCAAAAGGCAAAACACTTAGCCCAGCTGTGGCTTAGTTAGAATTCTTCCTGAAAACTCTTCCATCTATAAGTTTTGGTGGGATAGTTTTTGTCACCTCTGTGGCATTAGATTTGGCATGACAGATATTTCTAGGTCCTGCTCAATTAAACAGGTTCTCATTGGAGGAGCTCCTGCCAGTTCATATTTAGATTTGCACATGGACTTGCTAAAGATTTCTTAACATACCGAATTCTTCCTGAATAATATCTTCATCTTGTGCAAGGCATTTAAAATTGTTCTTATCATTTTGCTTTTTTAGGAGGAATATAGAACTGAAGGTATCAGCTGGCACAATATAGACTATATTGATAATAGTGGCTGCATAAGTCTCATTAGCAAGAAACCAACAGGACTCCTCCATCTGCTCGATGAAGAAAGCAAGTGAGTGTGATACAGGTTGAATTGCTTAGTTGACCACCTGGTTCTTACTAACTCCCAAACCTCACACACTGCAGGTCGTGAGGCTGCTTACATATACTTTCAATTCTGAAATTAGGAGATGAGATAAGAAAGACTCCATGGGACTAGATCATTGAGTTGTGTGTTATTACAGATTAAAAGCATGAAGTTCTTATTTTTTTCTTTAGCTTATAGAGTCTTCAACTTCGTAAATCTGAATTCACTTTTTTTTTTTTTGGAGGCGGGGACCAACCCTATGTTTGATGTTTAGTGTGTACTCCTGTAATCTTGTAAGATATTAAGTATATTTAGGATATATTTGTGTCAACCTAAGCATCTTTACAGCATCTGAGAAGTAGTTTGAATGATTTTGGCATGTCTACATCCAATAATTATAGTCTAATAAAAACAGCCCTGTTTCTAAAATCAGAAGGCTTGAACTCAGTTTTACTTATTGCATGACCTTGGACAGATTATTTATCCTCTCTGAGCTTTGTTTTCTTTATTTGTAAAATGAAAATGTGATTTTAAATAATCTTAAGGTCCCTTTCTAACTCTGAAATCCCGTAATCCTCTGGAACCAGATTTAGGGAATAGGTTTAAGAAAAACAGTTATCAGCTAATATTTTAACTTGCCTATAGTTGTCACTTTGCTCAAACTAAGAGAAATTTTGTGAATTGAAGATCATCTATATATTTATGTATCTTGGAGACCTTCCTGACACTTTAGTAAATGTATCTTTCCCATTTGCCTTCAGTGTGTCAAAAAGCAGGTTATTGGAAAAAGAACCAGGTGTGCTATTTTTCAGTCATGTTAGATTTACACTAGAGATCATTTGTAGTTAATATTATTTATGAAATAAGTATTTTGCTCTGTAGTGGGAAATCTCTGTATTATGAGTATTTAGGCAGAATTTATATTTCATCATTATTTATTTTGTTGTTAATTAGTTTTTTTTAGATTACTTAAAATAGTAGGGGTCAACATTTTGGGAATAATTTGAAGCTCTTTTTTGTCAAAACATTCTCATAGTTCCAAGTAAATTCAGTTTCACTTTGTTTCTGGCAATTATATATCTACAACTATATCTATATACCTGTATGTGTATTGTAAATTGACATCAAGAATTTGAAACACAATTTCACATTTTTATTAGCTTTTTTTGTGAGTGTCTGAGATTCATTTACAGAAAGGACAGACCAAATGTCATTCATTCAACTGAGTGGCAAAATTTCAAATTATATATTAGGGGGGTATAAAATATCACCACCAGATGTCACAACAGCTAATTTTCTTGTCATAATTTAATTTTGCTATGTTAACAAACCACTATATTCATATTTTAATTAGGAATATGTGTTATCAGAAAGTATGGAGCCATGTTTTGAGAGAAAGGGACAGTCCAAGAGTCACTTTTGTAGCTATAGTTACGCTAGTATCTAGAAAAATTTGGAAGTCACCCTACTGTCCAAAAATAATAATAAAATACTCAGAAGAAGATATCGAGCCCATTTGGTAGATTTTCTACAGAAGGTTCATAGGAGGATCCAGGATGTGAAGACACAATTGTATAGTCATCTAGAATAATGAAGGGAGAGGTGCAGATGAGACCATGACATTTATGAATAATTTATCTCAATTAAAATAGCATTTTTAAAAATATGAAGCCAACAAAAGACTTCACATGAGGTACTTAATAAATGTTTTTAACTTCTGCTTTAAATTTTATTGTTTTGTTTACTTATCAAAATATCTTTAGGATTCATTTGCAGAAGAAGCTGAGTCTAAATATTTTTTCAGTTGAATGATGGGATACCCGTTTAACAATTTAGGTTTTTTGTGAGATACTTCTTCCTTTAGGGAACTTACAGTTTCATTAGAGAAAGACAACGCATTATATACATTAATTCATTCATTTGTGTATTGATGAAATATTTACTAAATTGTGATGTCTTCTCAAGACTTCTATTCACATATGTAGTATGTACCATAACTTAGCCCTCATTTACTGTTGTTTCATTTGTGTCACTCTGTTTTTCTAAATATATTATAAGCTTTTGGATAGTAGAAGTTTTATGCATCCTTCAGGTCCTTCTCAATACCTAGCGTAGGGCTCAGCATACAACAGAAACTCAGTAAGTACTTTTAAATTTCTAGACATAACCATTAAGTAACAATATAAAACAGTAGTTGAGTGAATGTTGAATAAATGATATTCAAACTCATATAGACAGTTAAGATGGTAATGGGAAAGGTTGTAGAGAAGCCTAGTTCTCCCATGTAAACTCCAATAAATATCTGAAAAGAACTCCAGGAAAACAATGATAAAGAAAACTGAAAATAAACAGTATTAAGCTCTTGCACTCTATCCAAAACTGTATGAAAGATGTCAAGAAGCCAGTATAGACAGAGAGAGAAGGGTTGTAGAAAGGAAGCCAATGCAAATTATTGTAAATTGACTAGAAGCTGGTAATTCCAGGGAAAGAAGTCCTGCCAGAAAAGCCAGTGCAGCCTTCCAACAAATGGTCCTAAAGCCAACCAGTATACTCATAAATGGAGAGTCAAGCCATTATGAGCACAGTTAATCATTATAACTGGGGTCAGGTCCTGTTGATCACTGCACAAGGAGATAGGACTTGGCTATACAGTCTTCGAACCACTGGGAGCCACAGAAGATAGGAACAACTCAGTACTTGGGTAACAGTGCTAGGGAAGCCTAAAATAGTATGGTCCACAACACATATTCTCAAAGTATAGTCTCCAGGTACCTATGACCCTTTCCAAGGATCCACAAGATTATAACAGTTTTTATAATAATAAGATGTTTCTATTTCTAATAATAAATGTCGATAGGAATAATTCAGTAAGCAAACTTTTTTTGATACCCTCATTAGTTTTTAAGGGTGTATTGTTCTTCAGACCAAAATGTTTGAGAACCATTGATCTACTAAATATCACTGGCGTTTGTCTCAGCCAAGGATGTAGCCAACTACCAATTGAGAATTGTTTATTAAGAAAGCCAGAAATAGCAGTTGACCATCAGATAATTGAGGGAAAGCCAAGAATCGAGACAAAGAGTGAGATCTAATTGCAACCACCCTGTTGTATTAGCATTGGAATCCAGCTCTAAACAAGACCTATTCAGTTCATTCTTGAGTGCCAGAGGGACTGACCTGAGCACAAAATCCCAATCCAAAAACTAAGCTGTGAATATGAATAAATAGAGGATAACAAACTGAATGAAGTGATCTAATATGGTAATAAAAGTATTCCAAGTGGGGAAACTAAGAAAAACAGAGTAAGACCATAACAACTATATGCAGATCAGTAACATATTTAAATAAATCTGTCTTTAGCTATTTGAATTACAAGCTTTTTTTTCTCATTTTTCTTCTCACTTTATACTAATTCTGACCTTTGCCCGAGTAAGCAGGTGGTCTTACTGTACTTAGATGATTCAGAGGTGATTCCTGCATCAAAATAAGTATTTTCCTGTCTATCAATGTACAATAAGTTTCACTTATGTTATTTGGTACTCACTATGCCCAGCCTTGTTTATTCCTTACTGTCCGTCCCATCCTTTCCATTATAAATCTCCTTATCTTCACATTTCCCACTTTTGCAATGCAGTAGCTGAATATCAAATCGTGGGTTTAGGCTTAATTATTAATTAAATTATTATATATATTATATATAAATTAAAAATTAATAAAGTATCATTTTTAATGACGATCTATTTCTAAATATCACGAACACTGTAATATTGATGACTAAGTGTTCTGTGAAGTGATTTCTCTTGTTGCTTGGGGGTATAGAATAAAAGCAACTCCTCTACCTCCTTTATTTGCCTTTCCAAGAAGTATCTGTGAGTCATATTTCTCTTCAGGTACACCTTTGTTCTTCTGGTTTCTTTTATAACAAGAATATCAAGATGGATATATTCATTCCTCCAGTAGTTAGTTTCAGTACTTGATCCTTGAACAAGAATCTCACATTTAGAGTAATAACAGCCAGGTTCAAGTTTATAGAAGGTATGAAAACAGTGAGTTTCAGCAGCCTTTGGTACACAGGGCTAGAGGTGATTTAGTGTTTTACTTTGTTTCATGGGTTGCCTTTACCAGTGAATTCATCACCAAGTAACTACCCTTTGAGTAGCATGATGAGTCTTTCTGTACTTTGACTGGTGCCCAGAAGATAGACTGTGTGACTATTGCCAGAACAAAACATAAAGCCTTCTCACCATGATAAATCTTGTCAAGAGTTTACCTTCCACTGGCCCAGCCTTTGAAAAAGTAAAGTCACCTCCATATGACAATGAGACGTTGGAGTAGGACTTAGTGGAGGACTTGAGTGCAGAAGTTGGGACACGTGTTGCATCTCAAAGGAAGAGAATCCTTATTCTAAGAGCTAGGATCTTTGTGTTTGTTGAAAACTAAGGTATTAAATAAATTTGTGCCAATGATTTTATCTCTCTTATTTTTAACCAGTACCAAATTGTTTTGAGAACTCGAAATGTAGTTTGAGATCTGACATTGCTAGGCCCCACTTCATACCTGCTTTTCACTATTTTCCTTAAGGTTCTTGACCGTTTTACCATCCACATGAATTTTTAAAAAAAAATTTCTATTCCTATAAAATAATCTTATGTTAGTTTAATGACATTGAATAATTAAACTAATTTGTCATTTTATATTATTTTTATTGTATTAATAAATGCCTCCTATGAGCAATTAGTATTTTTCCAATTATTTATATCTCTTTATTTTCATGAACAGTGCTTTATAGTTATATAATGGGTGTATCTTGGTAGGTAGGCTCCCAAGTATTTTATATATTCTGTAGTTATTTTAAAGGGAATTTGTCTTTCTAACTTTTCTTGCCAGGTTTTTATTGGTATTATATAAAATGCTCATGAATTGTATGGATTAATTTTATATCTACAAGATACTAATTCAATTCATTTTTTAATTGACTCATTAAAGATCAGTCAATAAACATTTATTAAGCTCCTAATATGTTCTAGGCACTGTGCTTAGTGCTAGGGCTACAAATAAGAAAGACAGTCCCTGCCTTCAAGAACTTGCAGCCTAACTGGAGAAAGCATTATACAAAAGGAAGCCAAAAAGGCGAGGTTCTAAAATTGGGGCTATCCAGCTGGGATCATGAAACCAAGACGTCTCATGGAAAATGAAGCCTTATCTGGAAAGTTCTGAGCCTTTCATAAAGGAAGGTTTTAGGAGTTATTTTTCCACCTCCCCTGAGAGGGAAGAGATGACTGAAGGTCCTGAGAAAGTGCCGAGTGTCAAAGCTGAGCCAGTGGCTTGATTGATGAGATTCAGAGCTGTTGAAAGGTAAAGTACACTACCTTATCATCTACAGAAAGTGATAGTTTTATTTATTATTTACGTCTACTTATTTCCTTAGTTTCTTTTTCCTGTTTAATTGCTATAGCCAGAGTTTCTGATGCTTTGTCAAATATTTGACAGCTGCTGGGAAAATTGTACAGCGGTGTAGCTAAAATTAATTTAGACCAACACCTCATCCCTTATCCCAAGATAAGCTGCAAATGAACAGGTGACCTAGATATAAAAGGTCACATCATAAACAAATTTTTAAAACCTGGGGAAAATTACATGCCAGACCTATGGATAGAAAAAAATTCATGACCAAACAAGGGATAGAGAGGATCACAAAAGATCAAATGGAAAATTTTGTTTACATAAAATTAAAAAGTTTTTGCACAAGCAAACCCAATAAACCTAAGATTAAAAGGGAAACATTTAACTAGGGGGAAAAACCTTTGTAACCAGTTTCATGAAGAAGGGTCTCATTTCAATTGATTCAAATGTGTACGTATAATAGTTATTCCTTATTTGATAAATGACCTAAGGATATCAGCAGTTGTTAAGGGAAGATACCTAGGCTATCTAGAGCCATATGAAAAAAATGTTCCAGATGTGGGGGCAGAGCTAAGATGGCAGAGTAAAAACAGAGACTTGCTTGAGCTCTCCCCCAAACCCTTCCAAATACCTGTAAAAAATGACTAAACAAATTCTGGAGCACAAGAACCCACAAAATGACAGAGTAAAACAAATTTCCAGCCCAAGACAACATTGCACTGAGAGAGGAGCGCAGTCCAGCGCAAAACGCTCCGGCTTAGACTAGGCCCCAGCAAACCTGGAGCAAGCCTCAGGGGACTGAATTGCTGGCAGCTGTGGCAGTTTCTAGACTTCTCACCCCCAAAATGCCAAAGAACTTAGAAGGTCCATAGGAAAGGTCTGTTGGACCTGGGTGAGAAAGGAATGTGGTCTGGCCCCAACCTTTGGGTGGTGGCAGAAGTAGCAGTGGCTATTTTTGGAGCTCTCAGCCCATACACTGTGAGGGGATAAAGTGGCTGATCAGAGCGGGATTGCAGGGATCTCTTTGCTGACGCTGAGGCAGGATTCTCTTGCTTTGCCCATGCTTGGATCTGGTTTGCAGTCCTGGGTGGTCATCCTGGGGCAGGGAGTTCTGGCATGCTAGAGCTTGTGGCAGTGATAGAGCGGTAACCGTCCTCATGGTGCCAAGGCAGAAAAGAGTGCTCGTGGTTACTCACAGGCCAGGAGAGTAGTAAACACCTCTCCTTTGATTATACCACCTTGGAAGAACTGAAAATTTACAGGTCCCTAGAAGTATCTCTGAAAACAGCTGCACAAAACCCCTGGAGCTTGGGACAGTAGACCTTCCACACTGAAAGCAGAGTCCTATCTTAACAAGGAGTTAAAAAATCAAGTAATTGGCTGGGAAAATGAGCAGTGTAAAAAAATTTAGACTATAGAATCTTACTTTGGTGACAAAGGAGATCAAAACATAGAATCCGAAGAAGATAACAAAGTCAAAGCCCCTTCATCCAAAGCCTCCAAGAAAAATAGAATTGATCTTAGGCCTTGGAAGAGTTCAAAGAGGATTTTGGAAATCAAGGAAGAGAAGCAGAGGAAAAATTGGTAAGAGAAATGAGAGCGATGCAAGAAAATCATGAAAAATGAGTCAATAGCTTGCTAAAGGAGACCCCAAAAAATATTGAAGAAAATTACAGCTTAAAAAATAGACTAATCCAAATGACAAAAGAGTTCCAAAAAGCCAATAAGAAGACTGTCTTAAAAAACAGAATTGGCCAGATGGAAAAGGAGTTATTTGGGCAAGTCACTTAACCTCAATTGCCCTGCCCTCCCCCCTCCAAAAAAAAATCAAGAAATTATAAAACAAAACCAAAAGAATGAAAAAATAGAAGACAGTGTGAAATATCTCCTTGGATAAACAACTGACCTGGAAAATAGACCAAGGAGAGAGAATTTAAAAATTATTGTTCTACCTGAAAGCCATGATCAAAAAAAGAGCTGAGGCACCATCTTTCAAGAAATTGTTAAGGAAAACTTCCTAGATATTCTAGAACCAGAGAGCAAAAGAGAAATCGAAATAACCCACTGATGATCACTTCCTGAAAGAGATCCCCAAAGGAAAACTCCTACAAATGTTGTAGCCAAATTCCAGTGTTCCCAGGTCAAGGAGAAAATGTTGCAAGCAGCTAGAAAGAAACAATTCAAGTATTGTGGAAACACAATCCAGATAATGCAAGATTTGGCAGCTTCGAAGTTAAGGGATCAGAGGGCTTGGAATATGATATTCCCCAGGTCAAAGGAGCTAGGATTAAAACCAAGAATCACTTACCTAGCAAAACTGAGCATAATCCTTCAGGAGAAAAAAAGACATTCAATGAAATAGAAGACTTTCAAGCATTCTTGATGAAAAGACCGGAGCTGAACAGAAAATTTGACTTTCAAATACAAGACTTTAAAAAGAAGCATGAAAAGGTAAACAGGAAAGAGAAATCATAAGGGACTTGTTAAAGCTGAACTGTTTACATTCCTACATGGAAAGATGATATTTGTAACTCATGAGACCTTTCTCAGTATTAGGGTAGTTGGAGGGGATATCTATCTATCATTCCATCTCACTCTCTCTCTCTGTGTACACACAGTGTGTGTGTGTGTGTGTGTGTATGAGAGAGAGAGAGAGAGAGAGATGGGCAGGCACAGGGTGAGTTGAATGTGAAGGGATGATATCTAAAAAATAAAATTAAGGGATGAGAGAGGAATGTACTGGGAGAAGAAGAAAAGGTAAGGTAGAATGGGGGAAAATTATCTCACAAAGAGGTAAGAAAAAGCTTTTACAGCGGAGGAAAAGAAGGGGGAGGTGAGAGGGAATGTGTGAAACTCTCGTCAGATTTGGGTTAAGGAGGAAATAACACACACAACTCAATTGGGTATGGAAATCTATCTTACCTTACAGGAAGAGTAGGGGGGAAGAGGGGATAAGAGAAGGGGAGATGATAGAAGGGAGGGCAGATTGGGGGAAGTTGTCATCAGAAGGAAAGGCTTTTGAGGAGGGACAGGGTCAAAGGAGAAAATAGAATAAATGGGGGGGGCAGGATAAGATGGAGAGAAATATAATTAGTCTTTCACAACATGACTATTATGGAAATGTTTTGCATAACTACGCATGTATAACCTATATTGAATTGCTTGCCTTCTCAGTGAAGGTGTGTGGGGAAGGAGGAAGGGAGAGAATTTGTAACTGAAAGATTTAAAGACGAATGTTAAAAATTGTTTGTACATGCAACTGGGAAATAAGATATACAAGCATGGGGTATAGAAATCTATCTTGCCCTACAGAAAAATAGAAGAGGGGATAAAAAAAGGGGAGGAGGGTTGATTGAGGGAAGGGGTAATCAGAATGCATACCATCTTGGGGTGATAGGAGGATAGAGATAGAAAATTTGGGACTCAAAATCTTATGGAAGTAAATGTTGAAAAGTAAAAGTAAATTAATTACAAAAAAGAAAAGAAAAATGTTCCAAATAATTACAAATTAGAAAGTAAGAATTTACCCCCTCTATGGGAGAAAAAAGGCACATTAATGTACTATTGATGGACCTGTGAATGGGTACAACCATTCTGGAAAAAAAAATTGGAATTTTACATAGATAATTCTAAATAGTACATACTCTTTGACTCAGTTATTCCACACGTACTCCCAAAAGACATCAAAGAATGAGACATAGAAAGACTTACATGAACTGATGCAGAATGAAGTGGGAGAACCAGAAGAACAATTTACACTGTAAGAATAATGTTATAAAAACAATTTTGAAGAGTTTTACAAACTGCGAAAGAATGAGGTGAATCAAACCAGAAGAACAATTCAGACAATAATATTGTAAAAAAAAATCTTTAAAAGCTATAAGGACTATGGTCAATATAATCATCATCCATGATTTCAAAAGACCAATAATGAAAAATGCTGTCCGCCTCCTTGAGAAGTAATGAACTTAAGGTGCAGAATGAGACAGATATTTTTATATATAGATAATGAGGGAATTTGTTTTGCTGGTCTATAAATCTTTGTTACAAGGAATTTGTTTTTCTTTTCTCTTTTTCAATAGGATGGGGAGCTAGGAGGGAGAGAAAATAGATTTCTATTAATTTAAAAAAACTGAGAGGTAGAGACGGTGGTGCAATGCTGTATGTACATTCAGAGGATATCATTGTATTGTTTTGCTTTATTTTTTTTTATTCTATTACCAGAGACCTCATAGAAAACATATAATCTGTAAACATTTGTAATATGAAAAAACAACATAATAAAACTTGAAACAGGAGCATTGGAACTGTGTGAGGCAGGGGCAAGGAGAGAGTAAGTTTCAGGCATGGGGAACTGACCAGTGCAAAAGCACTGAGACAAGAAATGGAATATTGTGAGTGAGAAACAGAGAGAAGGCCAATTTGGCTGATTTTCAGAGTGCGGGAGGGTGAATTATGTCAAGTGAGTCCAGAAAGGTAAATTGGGTCTGGATTGTATGGGAATTTAGAAGCTAAACAGATGAATTAAGATTTTATACTGGAGATAATACGAAGCCCCTTGAGTTAGTTGATTAGGAAAGTCGCATGGTCAGATTTCTTAAAATTACTTTGGTACCTTTTGGTTATTTTGGATTAGTGTGATGAGATATTTGAGGCATGATAATCAATCTGGAGGCTGTTGTTGACAAGAGATGATGAGGGGCTGAACTAAAGTAGGGGTGTGTGTGTGTGTGTGCGCGCGTGTGTGTGCGCCCGCATGTGAGGTTCAGGAGTCTCTTGAGAGGTACTACAAAGATAGAAATAGCAAGATATGGCACCTGATTGAATGCATAGGGTGAGTGAGAGAGAATGAGGAGTCAAGGATAATGCTAAGAACCTGGAATAATAGAAGGATAGTGGTGTCTTCAGTATAAATAGGAAAATTTGAAAGGGAAAGGTTTAAGGAAATGGTAATGAATTTGATTTTAGACATGTTCAGTTTAAGTTATTTCCAAATATCCAATTAGACTTATCCAGTAAGCACTTGTAACTAGATATAAATTTGGAAAATATCTGCCTAGGGATGATAGATCTAGAAGAACTGATGAGATTATGGAAAGAGAAAAAGTATAGAACAGGGCTTCTTAACCTTTTTTTTGTGTCATAGACTCCTTTAATAGTCTGGAGAAGCCAATATATCACTTTCCATGTTTTTAAGTTCCTAAAGTAAAATACGTAAGATTATGAAGGAGACTTGTAATAACAAAATGCAGTTATCAAAATTTTTTTTAAAAATTCACAAATCCTTTAGGATCTTTCTGCAAACCCTTTGAGGGATAGGGGCATGGTCCCCAGATTGAGAATTATTACAATAGAGGCATTAGATAAGACAGAGTCCAGGACAGAACCTTAAAGAACACTCACAGTTAAGGGGCATGATGGCAGATGATGATCAAGAAAAGGAAACGGAGAAGGAATAGTCAGACAAATCAGAGGTAAACGAGAGGAAAGTAGTATAATATTGTCAGATGGAGTAGATAGTACATGGGGGATTAGTTTGGAGGAAAAAAACCATCAGATTTAGCAACTATGATATCATTGATAACTTTGAAGAGAACCTTTCTACTTGATGAAAATTGTAGCTCTACCGCAGAATTGAAGAGTGAGTGACAAGAAAGGAAGTAGATGCAGTAAGTGTAGACATTTTCCCAGAGTTCTTTTGAGAAAGGGAGGAGAGATCATGGTTTGAAGGGTCTACAGAGGTTTTTAAAGGGAAAAGACCAACTGATAGTGAAAGGTGGGAGATGATTGAGGAAGCAGTCTGTTGGAGAAGAGAATACAAGAAGGGATAGTATCCATAGAATGTAATGTACGTGCAAAGGAGTTGGCCTGACAGTATATACCTGATTCAGAGATGACTCCCACATTAGTAATCAATCATTTTGGATCTTAAAATATAATCGGTTTTACCAGAACCATGGAACTCTCAAATTCTCCATGCCCATGTAGTATTTTCCCACGATCTACTGTATAAATGGGTTCATGAATATAGTTGGACATGAGATATGGTGTTATTTTGGGTAAGCTGCTTTACAAGTTGATATAACACTAACATTACATATTTAACCTCGAGACTGGGAATTTCCGTGTCAGAACAGGCATCCACACAAGCTATTACCATTTCCTAAGCATGTGAAACTAGTGTAGATCATTCATCACAATCATGGGAACCAAAAGAGCCTTAGGATTCTCCTAAATCATCAAAAAGTTGTTTTCTCCTCAGTAGGTTGCCTAAGAGCAACACTAGTTTAAAATTTAACCTTGGTTTTAGAATCGAAGAGAAAAGGATGGTGGAAGATTATAAACTATATATCACCTTATACAAACAGTGGAAATCTATGGAGCAGAAAACAAGTTTTCAAAAATCTTAGCAAGTTTCCTAATACTAACTAATCTAGATTATCCCGATATAATTTCAAGATTAAATTGAATGAGAGCAAGAAAATGGAGGAGAAAGAATCTGTGAATATCTCTATAGTAAATCCTTTTTATCAGTGACAGTGTAATCACCACATTGTACTCTAAAATCACGATCATCAACATGCTGTGTGAGAAAGGAGAAATGCCACCAATGATAATAAAACCTGAAAGAAGCAATTTGACTAGATAAAGTCTAAACTGAAGAGATTCGTGCTGCAGGTGATTAGAAGTGTCAGTGAGGACATCAAGAGATATATTTTCAAGATACCAGAAGGAGAGGAGGATACTAAAGCTTAGGAAAAATAGGTTCAATATTATTACTAAAAAAGACTTCCAAGAAAATAATAAAACTACCAAGCCATAAGGTTACTTTCTTGTTTCTAAAATGTTTTTATGAACATAATCCACACACAACAAAGAAATCATTGGAATAAGAAGGGAACAGATAAGCTTTTCCAAATGATATTGTATAGCAGTTCACATATTAATAGTCACATAATTGGCTATAAGATGCCAAGAATATAAGATCCCACGGGATCTTAGTTGAGTACAATAAAAAAATTTTCAGTAGAACAAAACACTGTTTTTAATGCTGTACTTCAACAAGGTATTGATAAATGTGCTCACCCAAGGCATTTGCACCCTTCATGGAGGATACGCAGCTCAGAGTCTAAATAAAGGAGAGATTGTCTATAGATGATGGAGCCATGCTGATGCTCCTCCCTTGGGCAAGTCACTTAATGATTGAACAACAACAACAACAAAATGGGGATGTTAATAGTATTATCTACCTCATAGGATTGATGTGAGGACCGAATTATATAATATGTATGGTGCTATATAAATGTTAGCTGTTTATTTTAACTTTTAAAGTTAATTTTTTAAAGTCAATTTAAAAATTTTTTTCTAACGTGTATTTAACTTCATGCCATACAATAGTGTAGGCTCCTAGGAATACTGAAGAAGTTGGTACCGTGATAAGACTTTACGTTCTACTGGTGGAAATACAACATTTCTTTAGATAAAATAAATAGAAGATATATACAAAATAAATGCACAATGATTGTGAATACTTATAATTAGGGAAATTGGGAAAAGCCTCTTGAAGGGAAGTAGGGTTTCTAAGAGGCAGAGAGGAGAGAGACCATTCCAGATATGACCATAGTCACTGCCATAAAATAGAGACAGGAAATAGCTGAAAGGCCATTTTGTCTAGAATGTAATTTATGTGTAAAGTGGGAGGTGAGAGAAGAGTAGTAACGTATAATTAGCCTGGAAAGATATGCTAGAGAAATATAATGATGTCCTTTAAATGCCAGATAGGGGGATCTGTCTCATCCTAAAAGGAATAGGAAATCAATGACACTTCTTGAGCAGGGAAATGGCAGTCATACCTGTACTTATAGAAAAATTAATTTAGCAGCTATGTGGAGGATGGATTGGAGATGGAAAGATTGAATGCAGGCTGATTAATCCAGAGGCTTGGAAGAATGATTTGGGTACAATTAGACATAAAGTGTTGGTTTTGATGTGTTGAGCAGGAAAGATTAAGCTCAAATCCCACTTTGTGCGAGATGCTTTTCTCGGTCCTCACCTGTCTCCCCAATGGTAGTGCCTTTCTTATGAGATTTTCTCTCATTACGTTGTATACATCTTGTACTTAGGTGCACAGTTGTTTGTATATCATCTCCTTAATGAGGATAGTTGCTTTTTGAGGGGAGAAACTGTGGTTTTGCTTTTCTTTGTCTAAAGGGTGCATCCAGGCAGAAGAAAAGCAGAATCATCAAATTTGTTAATTATCACAGGATCATTGACTTCGCTATGACTGACTCTTAAAGATGTTCATCCTGCCAGGAAATTTGACATTCCAAACCCCCCCAGTACTACCTATTACGAGGGCACAGCTTGAGGTGCCAAAGACTTTCACAATTCAAAGGGATTTTATGAAATAACAGAATCTTGCTGTGAGAAAAGACCTCTTAGTTCGTTCGACCCAACTAGGTCCCAAGGAGGAATAACTTAGTATCTTCGTGTTTTTGTGGGTGCTCCTTAGAGTTGTATAGCTCTTATCCTATGTGGCTTTTGTACACATCAGCCAGTCCACAAGCATTTATTAATTGCTTACCATGTGCCAGGTGTTGTGGTCAAAGTTTATGGACCTAAAGTTCTCAAAAGAATACAGAGTAGATGCTCATCATTTGGAGAATGGCTTTTGTGGTGTGGGAATGTAATAGAATATGACTTCTTGAAAAAATAATCTATGTGATAAATATAGAGAAGAATGGAAGCATCTATATAAGCTGAGGCAGACTGAAGTAAGCAGAGCCAAGAAAACAACAGACACGATAAGTACAACCATGTAAATGGAAAGAACAAGCATACGCCAAAAAATCCACAGTGGAGGTAACAAAATTACAGGGATCATGCAGGACTTGAATGAAGAGATGTGAGAGGGCACCCCCAACAAACCCCTTTGTGGAGGTGGGAGGTTCATAGGTGTTACATATTACACGTTTTTGGACTTTTTCAATATGTTATCTAGTTATGCTAAAAAAATCTTCCTCTCTAAAAAAATTATTTGTTTATGTGTGATAGCTCTCTAGGAGGAGAAAGGAGAGGGATAATTGGGATAACTGATGATGTAAGAAATAGAAGTTATCAATAAAAACATTGATAATAAAAAGATTGTCATGAGAATGAGTAATGCCTGTAAAGACTATGATAAGAGAACTCCTGTTGTGAAATTGTGGGAAATAAATTTTGAGAGAGAATGTTAAAGTGAATTGAGTGCTTTGAATTTCAGACAGAGCAACTTAATCTTTTTTCATTGGGGAAACGCTGAAGGTTTTTTAAGTTTAGCGACATGATTTTTAAATAATATTTTGGGACAGATTGGAATTGAAACCTAGAGTCAGACCATTGAGATTATTGTACAAGGCCGTGAGGTAGGTTGTAAGTGCGTAGTCTACGATACTGCAGTGAACCTGGGGAGAGACAAAGAGAAGGGGCATTTGGCAAAAATAATTAGGAGGACTCAGGGATTGCACAGATCCTGGTAATGAGTGAGAAAGAAGAAGACATTTTTTAAGATATCTATCTTAGATGACCAAGAGATGGTGAATCCTTTGACAGAAATATAGTTTGATGCCATTTCATTTCCCCTAAATATCTGTTCAGTTTCTCCCTCTTCTCTAAGAGCTTGTTCAGGTACTTCCATGAAGTTGTTCACCTCAGTGGTGAGTGATGTTTCACTCTCCTGACCTCTCACAGTGCTTTGTATTTTTCTTGTTGCATCTTCCCTTCCTACTTCGTGTTGTGGTTGTTCGTGTACAGCTAGTCTCCCTTAAGGGGCTATAAGTTCCATGAAGGGAGGAACCGTGTTTAATTTAGTTTTGTGTCCTCCACAGAACCTAGCACAGTGACGTAGACGCAGTGTTTGATAAGCGTTTGTTGAGTTAATGTTATCTAGCATCTATATAAATGGCATTGTAAGTCTATTCATGGTTTTGGTTATTTGTGGAAACAGTATTTTTATATATTTGACCTGGCCCTCTTCACAACCAAACTGAACTCTTTTTTCAGCCTGATACACCATTTCTCCTTACACATACACTGTTTTCCAGCCTAAGTGAAGTACCCAACCTCCTTCCCCCAAAATGCCACATACTCTTTTGTTCATATGGTGGCCTGTTTCTGATGTACCCGTTCCTCTGTCAATCTCACTTGTGAAACCATGCCTTTTCTTCCAGGCTCAGCTAAAATGAAGCCTTCATGATGACCCGAGGCAGAAATACACTCTCCCTGCTCTGAGATCTGATACTCTTTGTATAGCTCTTCATGCGTATTTACATTCTACTTCTGTCACAATTGTTTACGACATTCTCCAAGTAGAATATAATCCTGAGAACAGAGACTCTGTTGTATTTGTCTTTGAATTCTCAATCGTACTGAAAACTAGGGCTTACACATAGTAGGCACTTACTCATCAGTATGGGCATATATCCTAATGTGTATTTATAAGTAGGTATAATATTGTTGTTCAGTCTTTCAGTCATGTCCACCTCTTTATGACCCAGAGGACCGCAGCACACCAGAGCTGTCCATGGGGCTTTCTTGGCAGAGATAACTGGAGTGGTTTATCACTTCATTCTTCAGTGGATTAAGGCAAATAGAAGTTAAGTGACTAACCCAGGGTTACAAAGCTACTAAGTATCTGAAGTAGGATTTGAATTCACGTCTTCCTGATTCCAGGTCCAGCCCCCCAGATGCCCAGGCAGAATATTAAACAACAGTAGTTAAAGCTGTACAAATTGCTGTTTGCCTCAGTGTGAAAGAATAAGCAGGAGGGTAGAGTTCCATTTGGGGGGTATAAAGTTGACTATATTAGAGTACCTGTTATGATAACCAACATTTATATAGCAAAATAAGGTTTTTAAGGCATTTTGCCTACACTATCTCAAAACTTACAGTAACTCCATGAAGTCATTATTGAGGTCAAAATTAGCCTTTACAGACTAAGAAACTAAGTAGTTAAAAATTACACAGCTAATAAGTGTCAGACATGGGATGCACGCTGTAAACTTCCTAACTCTCAGCTCAGCAGTCTAGTGCACTCAACTGCTGAAAACACGTGGCAACAAAGCAGTGGCTTCCTCTGAGTCCCACATTGTGCTTCACGGTCTCTAGAGCTTATTTTTGTCTTTATCTGTTGTTTTTATAGTGAACGCATCACAGCGTAGTGGAAAGAACCTTGGACTCTGAGTCAAAAGACCTGGATTCAAGTCCTGTCATCTCCACTTAGTAACATTGTGATCCTGGGTAAATCCCAATCTTCATCAACCTTCTTTTCCTCCTGTGTTTTTAAGGTTAGGCTAATACCATTTGCCGATATACCTGAAAGGATTGTTGTGCTAGTCAAGTAGGGTCAGAGAAGAAGATGTATGTGATAATGCTTGGTAGGATATTGTGAGACACCTAGGTTCTGTAGTAGATAGAGTGCCGGGCCTGGAGTCAGAAAGACTTATCTTCCTGAGTTCAAATCCAGCTTCAGACTCTTACTAGCTGTACAATTCTGGACAAGTCACTTAGCTCTGTTTGCCCCAGTTTTCTCATCTGTAAAATGAGCTGAAGAAGGAAATAGCAAAAACTTTGAAATCTTGACTTAATAGCTGCTTTCAATCTTCTCTTTTTGTATTCAGCTTTCCACAAGCTACAAACCAGACTCTGCTGGACAAGTTTAAGCGCCAGCATGAAGGAAACTCTTATATTGAATTTCCAGCAGTGATGGAGCCTGCCTTTATCATAAAGCATTATGCTGGAAAAGTGAAATACGGTGTAAAGGTCAGTAATCAATTCATTGCTTGTACTTCTGGCTGCCTCCCTAAGTCATAATTTAGAACCACTTTTCAAAAGAATATGGCTTGAATCAATATTATGGCATGTTTGATCACTGAACTAACTTAACTTCTTCATTAATTCTCTTTGATTTTAGGTGCTTTTCACTCATGTAGACACAGCTTTACTGTCAATCTGATCTCTTTTCTCCAGAAAAGTACAAGAGGGGAGTATGACACAAAGCCTCCTTAGATACTAAGAAGTCTTTCTTTTCTCACAGTTTTCCTATGTCTGCCTGTCCCCCTGCCAGGTTTCCCTGAAATCCAGCTCATGTCCTCTGAGATCAGTCTCACATCCAGCGTGCTGGGTTCAAAAGAAAACCAGAAGAGAGAGGGTTTTTTAGTTACTTTGACCAGTTTTCTTTTTTTCTTGAATGTAGTGACCCTGCTACCTCAGTCCACTTCAAATTCAAGTTTATAACTACTTGCAGAGAATTTCCAAAAGACAAGATCAGACACTGATGGTAGCATGCACTCACATTCATACACGTTGTCTTCTGCTGGGTCTTCCTGAGGCGAATTCTCATCTTAAAGACATTTGGAAAAGAACTAGCTAATTTCCACAGCTTTTCAACAAAATGAAACGTCAGCAACTTTAAGACTAATAAAGATCTCAAAGCTTATTCCTACCTTTAAAATGAGCCACACCTCTCTGTATGTTGATTTTTCATAATTTAAAATTTTTTTTTCCAAGTTTTCCATTTTGCAGAAGTGCGGATAGGAGAGACAGGCAGTGATAGGGTGGGTGGGTGGGTGGGTGTGTGCTCGCACACTCGCTTCATATGAACAAGCCTTCAAGTGAAAGGGGAGACAGTTGTATTAAGCAAAAGTGGCTATGATTATAGAAACAAAAGGTAATGCAGCTGGGAATAAAACACATTGATAGTCTCTGTGGGTTCAGGGGACATATGTTTATATGGTGAATAAGCAGATTTGAATACACAAAGTATATTTTATCAGCCTTGATAAGGACAGTATGACACACATAACTTCAGCTTTATTTGGAGATTGGGCATTCTGCAGTCCTGAGTATAATTGTTATGTGTGACAATGCACTGATCATCCAGTGTTGCTAATGTTAAAGGTATAAAAATTAGACTTTATTTGTACTGATTATATATTATATATATTAAATACTAGACCAGCAAACATCTATTCTAGAGCCTGGAGTGTTAGTATACTGAATACCTGCTTCAGAGCTGTTGTTTAATGATCTTAGCTCCTTACTCAGCCGTGAGGCTGCCTGAACAACTTTTGTCACCTGGAGGAGAACTTAGTATTTGAACAGCCCCACTGCCTTTATTATGATCAGTGATGTAATTCACAGTTCTGTAATACTCTAGGGCTTGCAAAGTGTGCTCCTCAAAGCAGCCCTGTGAGGTAAATAGTGTATGTGTTACAGTAGCACCCTCACTTGCCAGACCTGGACGAAACCCAAACAAAGGACAAGCTCATGGTTACTGCCCTACTCCTCTTTCCAACGTTTCTTAGAGACTGCGAGCTGTACAATGTCTCACAATCTCTGTCTGCCATAAATTAGTATCCTTATGGTTTTTCTTGTTCTCTGTCTATCCATGTACTAATCAATCACCAGGCATGTAAGAGAAAAATATCCTACATCTTCTCTTCCTGTTCTCTCATTCCGTGTCCCTTAACACTGTCATACCCATATCTTTGTCAGCCTTTCCTGCTGTGCCTATTTCCATGGCGAACAAATCTCTTACATTGGCCCTCACTTGATGCTTGGCTCACCTTTGATGGAAACTAAATCCTTGGCTATGCACTCTAATTAGTCAGTAAACATTTATTAAGTGCTCACTATGGGTCAGGCTCTGTGCTAAGTGCTGGAGATACAAAGAAAAACGAAAGACAGTCTCTGCTTTCAAGAAACTCATAGTCCAGTGGGGAAGACAACATGGAAAAAACTGTATATCAACAAGCTATATACAGGATAAATTGAAAATAGTCAATAAGGCACTAAGACTAAGGGAGATTGGCTTTCTGTAGAAGGTGGGATTTTAGGTGGGACTTGAAGAGGCAGAAATGAGAAAAAAGAGCATTCAAAGCTTGAGAGAGAGCCAGTGAAAATGCCTAGAGTTAGGAAATTGAACTTCCACAGGGCCAGTGCCCTTGGTTCTCAGAATGTGAGGGGGGAGGATAGTATAAGGGGAAAGAAGATTGGAAAGATAGGAGGGAGGGCAGGTAACAAAGAACTTTTTGAATGCCAAACAGAGGATTTTATATTTGTTCTCAGAGATGATGGGATGCCACTGGAATTTATGCACTAGTTGGGAGACAAGGTCGAACCTATGCTTTAGGCAGATCACTTTTGATAACTGAGCAAGAGAATGGACTAGCGATGAGAGACTTTGGGCAGGCAGACTTACCAGAAGGATATTGCAGTAGTCCAGGTGTGATATGATGAGAGGTGGCAGCAAGTCAGAGGAGAGAAAGGGGCATTAAGAGAGAGATGTCATGAGGTAAAATTGACAGAACTTGGGAATATTTCGGACATGGGGGATGAGAAACACTGAGGAGTCACAATGACGACTAGGTTGCAAGCCTGCATGACTGGGAAGATGGTGGTACCCTCAGTACTTTAAGAAGAAGAAGATTCCTTGTTCCCTAGTGTTGCTTCTGGACTCCTCCTTTACACCCTTTTCTCCTTTGAAGTCCACTTAATCAAAATTTTCCACCCAGCTAAGATTCTGATAGCTGTGATACAGTAACCCCTTTTCTCACCTCTTTCCTCAAGCTGTTCAGCACCTGCTTCACATTTTCCTGTTCTTTCAATTCCCACACTTTTACTAGAGGATTTTAATATTTATGTTTAATATTTAATATTCATTCCCATAAACCTCCCAATTCTTCACCTTCTCTTTTATTCCTCCTAAGCAACGGATCAGAATAGTCACATGCAAGATCTCACCATTACTAACAAGCGTATTCTACTTCTCTCCTAAACCTATTATTTGCCCTGATCAAGACCTCCAATTCCCCCTGCCCTTGGTACTTTCTCAGTCCATTACCCTTACACTAATTTTGTTTTCCTCTTTGTCTAACTTCAGTCCAGTAGCCATATGAACTCTGTAGTCTCCTCTGTTCTTGAATCCTTCTCTACCTTGACTTATCATCAGTTTCCTTTTACCAAACCTCAGCTCCAGATTAATTCCACTCTCTTCCTCTTCTGCTCATACCCTCTACCTGAGTACAGGTAGAGAAAGTCACAATCAAACTGACTGTAAATCACAAATTTAGATTATTCAGCCTCAACTAAGTCCTCACTGGAGCAAGATTGTCCTTTACTTCATTCTCCACAGAAACTATTCTAGTCCTTTTTACTGTCCTCTGACATCTCATACTTTCCCTTTTCTAACCCCTAATGACCTTAACTCTTACTTTACTGAGAAAATTGAGGACATTAGGCTTGAGTTCTCTTCTTCTCCCATTTTTTTCATTTCGAAACCTCTTAAGATCATCTCCTATTTGTCTTCATTCCTCCAATCTCTGACAGAGAGTTGGCCTTTTTCTTTCCCAACGTCAAGCAGTCTCTTTGATTTCCTCTTGACTTCTCTAGCATATAATATCCTCAGTCATGCTCAAATTTTAAACCACTCCCTCTCTACTTATTCTCTCCCTTCTGTCTTCAGACATTCCCCTCTGGGCTGTGCCTATAACTTTCTGGATTTCTACACCATGCTGCAGCTGTAACTCTCACTCTAGAACATGTCATCCTTTGTAGCCTTTTCACCTTGGACCATTACTTCACTGTGCTCTCCTCCTTTTCCTATTGGTGAAGTTCTCCTGGGGGCTCTATTTGGGGAGGGACCTTGTCCACCTGATCTTCATTCCCCTTCCAGTTCTCCTTCTGACTCTCCAACACCATTCCTCAGCTATAGTCTCCCCCTAGAACTTTCCTCGTACCTCAGGAGAAGAGTCCTCCATTTTTTCAGCCTGCTGGTAGAGCCCAGCAAGCTATGCTGTCTTTTGAACTTCTGTGTTAGTACAAGGAAAACCTGGATGGGGTCTCCTCACCCTGGAATATCCATCATTCCCTGCCACCTCTTCATCCAGGAACATTTCTCTTTCCTCAATTTAGAGAGGAACCTAAGCCAACCAATCCTTATTCCTATCTAGACTGTGCTTCTCGTTTTCCAGACTTGAACACCATGTTCTTCTTCCCCACCCCTCACTTCCCATTAGAATTGAAGCTCCTCAAAAAGCAAAGACTGCTTTTCTTTTTGCCGGTAGCACAGTGTTTGATGCATAGTGAATACCTGACAAATGTGTGTTGCCTTAACTTGCCAAGAGAGGACTATTGAGCATGATGGCTTCCCGAATGGTGAGGCAGGCTGCAGCTCCCCCACAGCCTACTCTGACAGATGGAATTCAGAAATCCAGTAAGAAACTGCAGTAAATTCCGTTTCCACCCCAGAGTTGCCATCCAAGGGTAGTAAGAAATGGAGTCACCAGAAAAGCTAGTACTAATTCAAGAAAACAAGCTAATATCTTCTGTGTACTACATTTAAGAGACAAGAGTAGCTGTCAGGAGGCAGAAACAGTGGAGGGCTTCCCGAAAAAGCTCCACCACAGTGATAAACCCACACCTAAGACTTTGTAAACTTCAGTGAACGGAATCAACCACTCTGGATGCAGTAGGTAAACCTCTGTGAGCACAGCACATACCAGAAAACTCCAGATTCCATATTCCTTTCTTAAGATATTGTAGAGGGCCCTGAGCATCTGGCATGCTGAACCTCAAAGATCCATGGAAGCATAGCCCCCTTTGAGGAGGAGGCCATATAAGGAGCCTAGGTCATCCAGGGCCAACCTTCTTTATCAAGAGAAATGAAGCCTGGACTTAACACAAAGCCCAAATTCAGGTACTGGAGAAATAAGTAAACCAAAAAAAAGACAGCTACCTTTATCAAAAGTATGACATATCTAGAGACTACGTGAAAAGAAGAAGAGAGTAACTCCATAACAACTACAAGCAGAGATTCAAAGGAAATAGTAGATTAACCACAGCATGAATACCTGAAAGAAATGAAGCATGGGATAAAAAAATGAAATAAAAACTCTGGAGGAAAGCACAGGAAAGACAAAGTAGGAGATGATCTTAAGAGGTTTCAAAATGAAAAAAATGGGAGAAATAATTTCGAAGGCAGAGTGGTACACTTTATTCAATTAACAGATTCTTTGAAAACTAGAGTAGGCCAAATGGAAATCAGTATCTTCATGAGACAGCAAGAAATATTAGAAGACTGAAAAAAAATAAAATTGAAGATACCTGATATCAAAAAAAAATTTGAAAAGTAGGTCAAGGTGATATAGGTTAAGAATCCTTCAGCTCCCTGAAAACCATGGTTTTTTTTTTAAATCTAGACATTTTATTTCAAGAAATCATAACTGAAAACTCTCCATATCCACTAGAACTAGAGGACAGAGCGAAGATAGAATCTACTAATCACCTCCTGAAAGGAACCCTAAGAGGAAAATTCCAGAATGTTATAGTAAAAATCCAGAGCTCTTAAATTGAGGAAAAAAACTACAGAAATCTCAAAAGAAGAAGTTCAAGTACCAGTCAGCCACAGTCAGGATCACATAAGACCTGGTAGTTTTTAATGTTAAAAAGAAAAAATTTCTACCCAGTGACCCTGTGTTACTAAGCTACTAGTCTTTATCTCAGAAAGATCAAAGAAAGAGGTAAAGGACCCATTGTAACAACAATGTTGCTAGCAGCTGTTGTGGGGGTGAAAGACCAACAACAACTGCACACAAGAGGGCTGCTAGCATGGGTTCTTTGATCTGCTTTTCTAAGGAAAGCAACTTTAGGGGGTTAACAGTCTCACTTTAATTAAACATACACATACCATTCACATAGTTCAGGGGGAAAAGCCAGCACTCTGAACTTAAGAGCAAATATAAACAGAAATTACAAACAGAGACAATATAAACAGATCAACATTTCTGTCCAACCAAATCACAATACATAGTTACCAAAGAAGCACCGACATCTGGGTTTTTGTAGCGGGGGCGGGGCAGGGGGGGCACTGCTTTAGTGGCTTACCCAGAGTCTCATCAAGAACACTCTTTTAATGAGTGTGCCCCCAAAGGCAAAACACTAACCTTTGAGTTTATATATACTTCTTCAGGGTCAAAGGGCATCACAGCCATGTGACTCAACTCCACATGACTTAGGGCTTCTTGTTACTTAAACACTTGCTCAGGGTCAGAGGGTGGAACTAGGCCTTCCCTTGGCGTAAGCAGGTCATCAAAGACTCCCAATTCAATCAAAGATTCCATAGTGCTGAGAAGCACTCCAAAATAAAGACAACAAAAAGTCCATTTTGCTTGCCATTACATTTGAAAAGCAACACTCATCAAAGGTACTTCATTACCTCAGCATTCCAAAGGAGAAAACAGTAAAAACAAAGTCTCCCCCTAATTACCATAACACCCATATGTACAAAAATATTTGTAGCAACTCTTTTTTGATAGCAAAGAATTGGGTACTGATGGCATGTCTATCAATTGAGGAATGGCTGAAACTTAGGGATAGAATATGAATATGGTAGAATACTTTTGGCCTGTAAATGATGCAGAGAATGGTTTCAGAAATGGTTTCAGAAAAACTGTAGTAATGTAGTGAAATGAGGAGAACTAGGAGGTCAGTTTATACAATAAGAACAATATTTTAAGGGCAATCAACTCTCAGAGACTCAGAAACTGACCAGCATAATGACCAACTGCAATTCCAAAGAACTCGTGATAAAACATACTCTCCACTTCCAGATAGGTGATGGACTCAGAGTACAGATTGAAGCATATTTGGAACTCCGTAATTGCTAGGGTTCCCCCCCACCCCCAACTTCTATTTAATAACTTTGAAGTTTTGCATGCCTCTGTTGTCTTCCCTGAGAGAATGTAGAGATTGTTTTATTTTGTCCTTATTCCCGGGAACCGGTAGAGTTCCTGGCTCACATGAGGTGCTTTATCAATGCCTATTATTTGATTGATAGGTTCATTGACTTATCAGAAAGGATTTAATAGGCTTGAAAATATTATAACAGCTCTTTTTCTTCCATTAGGATTTCCGGGAGAAAAATACAGACCACATGCGTCCAGATATTGTAGCTCTTCTAAGAAGTAGCAAGAATGCCTTTATTTGTGGAATGATAGGAATTGACCCAGTGGCTGTTTTTCGCTGGGCAGTTCTTCGAGCTTTTTTCAGAGCCCTGATTGCATTCAGGGAGGCTGGAAAGAGATATGTTCAAAAGAAAATTGGTAAGTAATAGCTGTTAGAATCCTACTTTGCTTCCTTTTTAATCTAGACTTATTTTTATAGACACATGATGAGATGTTCCAGTCTGTTAAATATTAATTGACCATTATGATAACCCAGGAGCAACTGAGTAAAACTGGTTTTGGTCAAAACAAAAATGAAATGGTTTTTTGATCATTTGTGATAAAGGAATTTAATCCTTGATAATTAAAGATTGAACCTAATCTTTAGTCATGAATCAATATAAGATTTAATTGCAGAACCGAAATAGAATGAAATAAAAGTTTTAATTATTCTACTATGATCTCTGAATAGAAGTTGAAATCGTTGGATGTTTTGTGTACTCTTTCCAAAGTCTCTGCCCTATCAAGCCAAAAATCATTATGTTCAAATTGTCACTGATAAATTCACTGTTGTAGTTAGCCAGAAATATTTTGCTCTTCTCATGCTGTCCAGAAGTGGTAATAAAATGAAAATAGTAGCACACCTGCACACTGGCTCACAGGTCTCTACTAGACTTGGTTAATATGCTTGTATGTATAAAGCAGTTCTTAAAAGAATCACTTTCAGTTAAGGCCTGTACCTAATCAAGCTTGATATTTGTAATATTACCCAACAGCCAGACTGTCTCACTCCAGTGTAGTACTCTGGTGGGATAGGATAAAAGGGAGCACTCACTGACTTCAGATTCAGGCAGTCTGGATTCACATCCTCTTACTATGGGACCTTGGACAAGTCTTAGATGCTCCCTCACCCTCATTTTCCTTATCTTTAAAAAGAGTGGATTGGCCTAAGTGCTTCTGAGGTCTGCTCTAGCTCTGTGATCTAATGTCTGTCACAATTTTCCTTTAATGCCTCAATCTTTAATTCAGCTTACCGTTTGAATTGTCAAACATTTAAATGCCTAATAGATAAAAAATGAACTTTTTTCTGAAAGAAAAACTTGTAAAACCAAGCTCTTCAATATTTGTAACACATCATATTTAGGTATTTATTCAGAATTAGAATAAGCAATTAAAAGATGCAAGCTTTTCTTTCTCTTGCTAGAAGTTCTAGGCAAGGACCATCCCTCTGCCCTGCCTCCCCCAAAAACACCTCCCAATGATTCCTGGATTTTTTGTATCATTTTGTTACGTTGTAGGAAATTCAACTATTCAGAGTTAAATTTGTGTTGAAGTACTCTCTTAAAAATAGAAATTAACTTTGTGAAAGTTAAGAATATTGTCATTCACATATTAGTATAAAGTAGTTCAGATGATATTTTACATACATCTTATACTGAAAGAAAAATAAAAGATTTTGTTTGAGGAATAGGATTAAAGCACTGTTTAGCAAGAGGAATGAATGAGCCTGGATGGAGATCTGCACCTGGATACCAGGGCCCTGAGAAGAATTCTCAGAGATGGGAGTGGAATGAAGGGAAGTAAAAGCTTTCCAAAGACTAACTTTATCCATTTCACTATGTTGCCTGAGGCTGGCCTTGTATCCAGGCATGGGAAAAACAATTCTCTTACCCTTTTCTGATTTTCATGTCTTCCTGTTTCCGGTGGCTTAGGAGTCAGCTGATTTGGATTCCAATTCTGGCTTTACCACACAAGTCACTCATCTACCTTTGGTTCTCTCTTTCTTCACCTACACAAAGAGTTGAATTAGATGATTTCTAAAGGCCCTTCCAAATCTAAAAAGTTCAATGATTCTGACTACAGCTTAGACCATTAGTATATCAGTTCAACTGCATTTAAGATTTTTGTTGAAAAGAACCTAACCACTAAAATGCCTGTTCCAAAATAACTGATTTACAAATGAACTTTTGGGTAACAACCCATTCATTAATTTGGAATTGCCTGTATATAAATATTTTCACTTCACTTGTATTTTAAAAAGAATGGAATAATAAAATGTTGTTTTGTGATTGTGGTAAAAGAGAGAAGGATGAGTCAAGTAAAGAAAAAATAGCCACAGTTATCCAGAGATCTTATCATGGCATGGTAGCAAGAGAGCAGGCCTATGTTCAAGTCCTGCCTCAGACATATGGTCACTGTGTGGCCTCCAGGCAAGGTCACTTAAACTGTCAGAGCTGTTGGCAACTTGGTAAGACAGTGAGCTGCAGAATAGGTGTGACTTTCTTGGGTAGTAGAAACTTCCTTACCCAGGAGTTCCCTACAGCAGTGAAACCACATGTCCAGTCTCTATCCTAAACTTATCCATAAATAGAATTGTGTTCTTTTTCCAAGGATGTTGGTGCTATTCACTATCCAGTGACCCTCACAACTGCACTGAAGCCTTAAACTTTGTTTACAAAATAGGAGCAAATAATGCTGAAGGGTTTTTTAATATCAAATCATCATTCCCATAAATAACTAAAAATAGAATTGTAAATATTAAAGGAACACTAGAAAAGCAGAATAAAGTAAGGTACATTTGCTAAATTATCTTATATAACAAACTACACTGCTACAGTTTATTAGAGGTTATAGAAAATAATAATGGTACCAGGCAATATAATAAATTAATCTCCTTATTTGGAATCTTAAAAGTAAATATTAGCCATGAAATTTTGGTTCATCATTTCAGTACACTGAGTTCACATGTGTAAATGTATATACATATATACACATATATATACATACATATGTGTATATATGTATATATTTTAACATTCCTACTACCTTATTTCAGAAATAGTCACATAATACAGGCTGATAGATGCAGATATTTTTCATTCTGTTTTTTCAGTTCTGGTTTTTGTAACTCAGAATGATACATAGTGATACAGATTAACTTTGGAGTTATATTATTGTTAAGTATGTCATTTAATGGAAGGCAATACCTGTCACAGTGAGGTAACCAAAAAGGACCTTTGATCCCTATCAACATATTTGTGTAATTTCTGAAATAATAACAAATTATGACCACAGACCTTGTGTTAGAACAACTAAAAGAGCCCAGTTGACGGGTGTTGGTGATGCTCTGCTTGATTCCAGACAGTGTATTGGTAGCATTAGAACCCAGCAAGTGTTTTCTGTCAATCTGTTTCCCTGGAAATGTGCTGCGTAACTCTTGAGCCATCCAGTCAGTGCAATCTGCTATGGCATGTACCCTGGTAAATGAAACCTCTTAATGTAATTTTCAATTTTTGCTACTATTTTCTCAAATGAGATTAAGAAGAGATGGTATTTAATGGGATGAAACTGCTTCTCTGTATGAAAGCTCTTTTTTAAAAAAATTCCTTCAAAGCTATCTTAAACTGCTGTGCCTTGTACTTGGGCTGTTTCGATGTGTTTTCTCCTGCCATCAGTGTGATCATGTTATTCAGCTTCCTTGTTCTTCCCTTCCTAGAACACAGTGTTTTTCCTTAACCGGAATGCTAATCCTGCTTCTCTGGGGATATAAAAATAACTAAAAAACCATTCTGACATATTTGAAAACTTCTTTAGATTACTGAAAGGCCATTGTTAAGTTTTTAACTTAATCATTTTAACTTAATTTTTTGATCACTCTTCCAGGGATGAACCCCTTGTACTTTCTTCACTCCCTATTAGTGCTTGAATTAAGTACTTGAAGAAACTAAAGTGTATAGTATTCTTAAAATTGGCTTTTTATTGTATTGGCATTCATTATTAAGGTTTTGAAATTTGGTTGTTAAAAGATAGATCTACTTAGTGTAATCTTTTATTATGTCCAATTCCAAGAGTTTTTCACTTGGAAACACCCCCAATACCCTCCTTATCTCTGCTCACATCTCAGAATTAAATTCTTGTTAATATTTGTGAACAGTGTTCCTGGCATATGGTAGACACATAATACATGTCTGTTGAGTTGCATTGACTAGAATCCCCTCTTTTTATTATCTTCTTTCTTATTGGCTTGAATAACGTGCTTCTTGAATGGTTCAAATTGGGGTTTGGTATGTCAAACTGTAATCCAGTCCCTAGTGGGTATTAATAGTACCTCTTCTCTGGCCAACATTGCTCTCTCACTTTATTTTCTACCCAGCTTTTGATAGAAGTGTTATAAATTAACAACTTTAATAGCTTAAGTTTTGTATTTATATACAAATATATTTATTCTTTATATAAATATATATACACTCACATATATATATGTATCTCAAATATAGCAGTTATATATGCTTTTCTTTTTCCTTCATTATTTCTTTACTGTCCTGGGGCAATTATACTTTACTTACCGTGTGATTTATCATAAAAGCATATTAACCATGGGATCTATGGCCAAGCCATTTAACTTTTGGTAAATTAGGTTATATTTCTCTTTGGGATCTAGTAAGCATTTCTTACAGTGCTGCCAACCATGTATTTATTCACATCAAATGTTTAATTTTGGAGATATTTTTCATTCTGTTTTTTCAGTTCTGGTTTTTGTAACTCAGAATGATACATAGTGATACAGATTAACTTTGGAGTTATATTATTAAGTATGTCATTTAATGGAAGGCAATACCTGTCACAATGAGGTAACCAAAAAGGACCTTTGATCCCTAGCAACATATTTGTGTAATTTCTGAAAACAAAGAGAAATAATATTATTTGTTTACATAATTTCTCCAACAAATGGTCTATCTGTATACTCCTCAAATGGTTGGCAGCATTGGCCTTAACTCTTTCTTGGTGTGGGCTTGTATAATGTTTCTTTCTTCTTTCTATTTTTTTTCTTTTGCTTCCTAAGGGAATGATGATGCAGCACCATGTGCGGTTTTGAAAAGTGTGGATAGTTTTAGCTTTCTCCATCACCCAGTCCATCAGAGGAGCTTAGAGATTCTTCAGAGATGCAAGGAGGAGAAGTACAGTAAGGCTCCCAATTCCAGTTTCTTCTCTGACATCATGCAAACATCAAGAAATGGAAACCAGGAGCATTCTGCACAAGGATAGGAATGAAGGTTCAGCAGATAGGCTGCACCCCGCCCCAATATTTTTTTCAACTATTTCAAAACACTAACATGAAGTGACTTCAGCTCTTCCTTTAGGAATTGCCAGTATGGATGTGGAACAGATTTTTCAGATCTGTGTTCTTTATATTTTACTTTCTTCTATTTGCCTCTAATCTATATCTTATTCATTATACTTCATGTTAATCCCTGAATGGTTGTTTCCAGGTTAGTCTCTTAAGTAGTAAAATATTGTGTAAAATCAATAATATTTTCTATACTCCTGGGTTGTTTTTATTTTTACAAAAAATAAAAAATGAAAATTCTCAGTATTCTTTTATCTGAGCTATTTTACTACTAAATTATCAAATTAGCCTATTTCAAAGTAGTAACACTGTTACTTTGCATTTTTATGAAAAATGCAGTCCCAATTTGGTCTAATTAGAAACCTCCTGAAATTAACTACATCAGTCACATTAAGTTGTTGCAAAGAAAAATACCAGAATTACTTTAGCTCCTTCAGTTAAATATCAGATACTCTTTTATTTGCAAACTGGGTTTGGAGAAATGCCCCTGGTGTCCATTTCCATTGCTTTCCTTTGTTACTTGATGAACTCATTTTGAATGAAAATCAGATTCTTTTGCCTAGTCTATCTATTACTGCTGAATTCCTGTCATTCTGAAAATAAAAGGTCTGTACCAATCATTGCCTGATATGAAGGACCAACTGTATTCCCAGCCTCTATTTGTGCTTTCTACGTGGTGGAGAAATTATGCTATTATCTGTCTAATTTTCTGAATATTTTTTAAATAATTAGAGCAGGGATATGGAGCCTATGGCCTCGAGACCACATGTGGCCTTTGAATCATTGGATTCAGATCACATGTGGCCACAGGTTCCCCACCCCTGAATTAGTGCATTAATTTCTTAATTATAAAATTCAGTATTTTAAATACTATAAACCTCATATTAGAATTTCAGTATCCAAGCAAAGTTGAGTAGGGCAGGGAATCTCTTCAGAAACTTTTTAAAAAATGTCTTGTCTTCCTATTTATTTTACTCTGTACAAATCAGTTTTATCAAGGTAAGTAAGCATTTTGACAAAGTATAATTACAGTATACAAAGTCAGATAAATGATGTGAAATTCTCTCCTAAATGTGCTCATTAATGGCATATTTTTAAACAAATGTCACAGGTTTTATTTTCTCATTCTTTAACTGTCAAGGTAAGTATTTTATTTTCATTTAAATAATCCAGCAAATAATTCCTCAGCATTAGCAACATTTCTATTACTAAACTGTATCAACAGTTTTTAGGCATTTCACAATGAAAATTGACATCTGTTCTTCGCACTGGATTCATAAATTAGATTCACACATGTTCGTAAATCAATTTTAACATCCTATGTAACATCATTTTAAGTATAAAGTCTCCAACTCTGTTACTTTTTTCACTTAGACAAGAGTTTACCAGAATAATATTATCAGCTGGTTGTCTGCTTTATGATATGGAGACTCAGGGACCCAACTACCCTGATCAGCTGGATCTCATTATGTAGATAGTAGGACCTGCCTGGAAGGCACATGTTCAACACTTAACTAGGAGGAGAAGGAAGAGGAACATATGTGCATCTGTGTGTATGTTATATGTGTGTGTATATACTTACATCTCACCCTCTGCCCCAACACACAGAGGATTCCAAAGACATATAAAACTAATTTGGGGCTTTTCTATTATTTAATCCCACTTTATCTATACATTTATACTTTGAAGTTTGCTTAAAAAATAAAATCAGAAGCATAGAGCAATTTTCAGACAGTGATGTGGGTGTTCGATATGTACATTGTATACAATTAGAGTAATATTTGTTCATGCCTAGAAATGCTTTTTTAAAATTTTCTGTGAAGTCGAATGAAATTAGTAACATCATTCAGTTCCATATAATAGGAAATTTTGCAAAGGGAATAGGAAGTTACATTCCTAAAATCTAGAAATGTGGAATCTATTCTTTGTACAAATAGGCATAATCAGAAATTCAGATATGTTAGGTAATAAAATAGTTCATTTGTACATGTGTCATGTGTTTTTTACTATATGTTATAGCTAGAGCTTTGCCTCTTTTCTCTAAGTCTAGATAACACATTGTAGGGTACTGAAAAAAATCTCAGTTATGCTTGTGGGGCCAATTAGTAACCATAAAAACAATGGATAGTGACAGATCTGTTAAAAGACTAAAGGGCAAATATTAAATTTAATCTGGGGAGGTGGGAGAAGGGCCTGAAAAATTGGATTCTGGAAATTACACATTCTAAGTAAGCTTGCTATCAATTTCTGGCGAATGTTAGAGTGGACTTAGAAAAGAAAGAACTTGTCACTTAGGCCAGGGCTGTCCAAAATGCGGCCTGCCTAAAAGCAGAGAAAATTACATAAATGCTTTCTGAGCTACCGCAGAGCTCTCACTAAAATGGCAAGTCAAAATAGATCGTCTCTTGTTTCAATAGAAACCTAAGGTTGGACAGCCCTGACTTAGGACATGAACTGGACTGACTTAAAACAAATACCTTCATTTCTTTTGTCATAGAGATAATGAGTTGGCACAGCCAAATTGCATACTGTATAGAGAAGTGGATTGAGAGTAAGGAAGACCTGGTCTCAGGTACTGCTTCAGTGTGACCCTGGCCAAGTCACTTTACCTCCCCATCCCTCAGTTTTCTTATTTCTAAAATAAGGGAGTGGGATTTGTTACTGACGGGCTTCAAAATCCTGAGATTTTTTTCAATTATCTAGACCTAGAAACTTGACATTATTGAAAATAAAGGTGTACTCTTGTGGTCTTCTTCCTTTTATTTGGCTTTAGCTGCCTCTTACTAATGTTTATTCTGCTCTTTACGGTTTGAAGAATTTTCTCTTTAGTGGGATGTAGAAGCAACAGAGGTGATGAATTGAGTGTACCTTTGCACTGTGCCTTTGATAAAATTTCAAACATGCAACCAGAAAGGCTTACTATATTAGAGTAAATAACACCTGAACACTAGACTAAAGGGATAGATAATGGGGTTTGTATGTGGCAGCTTGGTGGTCTTGTTCAGTTGTTTTCAGTTGTATCCAACTCTCGCGACCCCATTTAAGGTTTTCTTGGCAAAAATACTGGAGGGATTTGCCATTCTCCAGCTTATTTTACAGATGAGGAAACTGAGGCAAACAGGGTCAAATGACTTGCCTTGGGTCATGCAGCTGGTAAGTATCAGAGGCTAGATTTGAATTCACAAAAGAGAAATCTTCCTGACTATTTTATCAGCTGCGCCACCTAGCTGCCCTATACATAACAGCAGAGAGTTCAGAGTCACTGAAAATAAGAGGTTAGGAGTATGCTATCCATTGAGTAATGAATACAGGCAGATTATTAGTAGCCAGATTGAGGCAGGCGATTAAACTGTTCAAGGCCCTCCCTTTAGGACCTGGTAGGCAGGCAGTAATGTTTTCAGTGAAGGCCTAAAAGTCACCCTTGTAGCAAGTAGGTTAAGCTATTGCTTGGGATAGTCCATACAGGAGGCAGAAAGTAGAAGTTGAAGCTAGGTAGGCCTGGACCTGCATTGCTTTCAAAGCATTAGAGAAGGCCCCAGGTGGGCCTTGGTTAAAGAGAGAGGAGATGGCTTAGTTGGGGCCTAATGAAGAGGCTTATGTAATAGAATTAGATACTGAAGAAAATTTTCTTCTGCATAAGTATTCTTTGTTGTTTGCTCCTCTCTAAATATAAATATATCTATTTGTTCTCAAAGGAATCGAAAGTATTTAAGTAAAGGTACTGAGCTGGGTCAAACAAAAGATTCTGAATCAGATTTCATTCTCTTATCTATTGAGATTCAGAGTTCATTCTGTATTTAGAAACCTAAATTCTAGTTGTTCCCAGGTTTGCTGCTTTAGTAGAAAAAGGGCTGGAATTGAAGGAAGAAAGAAAAGAAGTGACCCTAAGGGAGGAGGGATTAAGGAAGACTTGAGAAGGACCTGAGAAGAAGGCAAAGGACTTGAGGAAAAAATAGTTGATTCTTTTGAAGGACCTTACAGTTGATAAGATAGGTTGGTCCAGGGACTGCCTCAGATGTGAGAAGAGTTAGGGCTCTAGCTAGCAGGAAGATGAGACTGCGGCCTGCCCTGAGGCAGTTTTGACACTTCCTGAAACAAGCTGCCAGCAGGAGCTGAAATCTCCCTCCAACTGGTCTCATGACAGGCAGAATCCAAAAGTTTCATACGAGATGACCCACCTTCTAGACTCTGCCCTGGATTTTGATGTCTCAGGGTCTGACCAGATCAAAATCTTACCTAAAAGTAGTGTTTCTATCTCTTCTTGGGGTAGTATATAGAGAGAATGAAGATGGGCTAGATAACTCCTTATTGGACCATCTTCTTCTCTTCTAGATGGTTGCTTCAGTTTCATTCAGAAAAAGATTGAGGAGTTCCTGAAGGATAATAACTTACTAAATGAACAGTCTTTTCTTGGAGGATTATGAAAAAGATACAGGCAACCACGTTAAGAATTGAGAGAGCAGTGGTCATTCTTCATTTTACTCTCCTTGAAATAAAATTTACAGTGCACCTGGATACTTGTAGCTAGTGACTTCATAATACCTCAGTTAAATTTTATACCAGTGAATCATAGATCCACTTCTACCAAAATAAAAGAATGTAATGAAAATTACTGGGACATAAAGTATGTGGTGCTGTTAGGTCTTCCTCAATAGACTGGTCATACTAGATAAGGCTGCTAAGAAGAAGGAAGGGCATGAAAGAAGATTAGACAAAGTCACGCACTTCTTCAGGCCAGAGCAGTGAGGCTTAGCCATTTTCACAAGCTGAGCTGAAATAGAAGCAAATTTATCTCAAGAGTATCATTGTGCAATAAAGAATGCTGTAGGATCTAAACAAGGTACTTTAGGCAAATTACATGCCTCAATAGACCAGATTGATAGTGCAAATATCGAATACAAAACTGAGATAGTAGCCTTTATCAGGCCTCATCATGAGAAACAAAGCTCCACAGAAGCCTAAACTGATGGAATATGACTCAGTGCGTGGACAGGAATTCCCTTACCCAGTGTAGATTCCAAGGCCTTGCCAATCAATTCTAGCACACTTCAGTAGTCTTATTCCCCTAACTTTGAGGGAGTTGCCCCAAGCCACTCCCTTCAGTGCTCAGACCAGTTTACTCCCCTCTGTACTCAGATGAATTTTTATTCTTTCTTTACCTTTGCTTTGTAGATTTTTGAGTTTTATTTTAAGGAGACTTTTTTTTAAGAGACCTTGTTATCTTTTGGAAGTACTCATTTAAAAATGGTACTTGTCTGTTTTGTATGAGATCCTCTTTGTTTTCTTTAGCTGTAGTAAGGTGGTGCTGTGTGTGATTAAATACATGTTACACCCAAGGCAGCTGTCCTAAGAGCCAGTATCTGGCCAAAGCACCCGTCGGGTATTTTGTAAATTAGTAAACCCAGGGTGTTTTAATTGAGTAAAGCGGGGCAAAAGTATTATCGAAAGGACATAGCTAAGTGAATTTCTTAAGTTCTCTCCTTTGCTTTTGGTGCTGTCCAAATGCTGTTCTCTTATGGATTTTTACTCTTCATTAAACCATTTCTTTTTGCAAAACACAACAATAACAATAACAAAAATCCAAGTCAGTAAGATAATGGAGGGTGGGGTGGTGGTCTGGTGTGTTAGTTTAGAGGTGCTAAAGAGGCTATTAAGATGTTAAATGGAATAATGGAACGTAGGAACAGCTTTTTCAAATTATTCATTGACAGTGAGCCAGAGCTGTTCACTGGTCTGAGAATACTGACCAATGGAGTGAGCACTGATACCACAGTCAAAGGACCACAAGTCAAATGATGCCTCAAATGCTTACTACTTGTGTGGCCTTCAGAAAGTTACTTAACCTCTCCTAAGCCTCAGTTTCCTCATTTGAAAAATAAGGAAGTATGGCTATATGACCTCTTCAGAGCTATGATCTTATAGCTAGGAAATCTCATTTTCAGGAGTAGGGAGAGTAATGTTGTCAAGGCCTGGTGAAAGAAGGGAACCACTCCTCCAATTTCTACCAGCTGTTAATTCTACTTCATCTGTTAAAATGCAAGGAAGGGCTTGTGCTCTCCTTTGATCTAAATCCTAGCAAGCTTGCAAAACTGAACAGCACAGAATGTACTAACAACACAGTTCTGCCCCCCAAAAAAATTCAATGAAAAACAAAGCAAAGAAAAATAATTCAATGAGACTTTAGCACATGGACTCTAGATAAGTCTTTGCTCAATAATATACATGACAAACTATCTAAAATGGCTGTTATATAAGGAAAGTAGACTCCTTAGAAATAATTCTAGATAGATTAAGCTCACAATTATGTCCATAAACATTCTGATGCGTTACAATCTATACCTGTTCTAAGCCCAGCAGTATATTCCATACCTGAGAATGATGGATTCATCAAGTCCAGCAAAGAAAAAGGGGGTAGGGGCAGGAAAATAAACAGACTTGTGATTACTCCTGTACTCATTTCAAGAAAAGCCTTTTACACCGTGGCCCATAAAAATAGGGGTATGGGAAGAGGGAAGAGAGAGACAGAATGAGAATGAATATGAATCAATATGTGTATATGGTACACATGGGAGGGAGAGAAACACCAAAGCACCTGCCTGAAACCACATATTACTACTTTCACTCAAACTATATCACATTCTTGTTGCTAAACAAGCTGACCACCGTCATTTCCCTTCCTCCAGTAAAGTTCCTTCCATGATCTGTGATTTTTGAAAGAGATTAAGCTTATTCTTTATGTCTCTGCTCCAAGTTTTGCTTTATAGAGACAAAGTTAAACTTGATGTCAGGAAAAACTTGCGAACAGTTAGAGCTATCCAACACTGGGATGATTCGCCTCAAGAGATAATGGCTTCCCCAGTATTAAAGGTCTTCAAGCTGAAGCTGAATGATGGCTTATTAGGCATGGTATAGAGTGAATTCTTTTTCAAATATGGATTGGATTAGATGCTACTGAGATCTCTTCCAAGTAAAATTCTGTGATTCTTATGATTCACTGGGCTACAAATAACACTGCCAGAAGGAACTTGAAAAGCATTTCTAACGACTACAAAATGTTATATAAGAAACTTGAGAGAGTGCATAGCAGTGTCATGATTATTGCCTGTCACTAGTGGTGGTATCTGACATGTATACAGGTAAACAGATGCAAATTTTATACAAAGTAATTTCAAGAGGTAGAGAGTTACTAATATCTCTGGGGATCAGGAAAAGTCTCATGTAGGAGTAGACATGTCTTCTCACCTTTAATGGTGTTAAGAGTTCTTTAAAGCTGAGTGCTCAGTCCTCCACTCTTTTTTCTGTATATTCTATCCTCTTTTGGCTTCAAATATTACCTGGAAGGAAATGACTCCCATTTCTACATTTTCATCTCCAATACTACATTTCTGGGTTTTCAGCTTCCTACAGAATATCTCTCTTTGGATTTACTACTACCATTACCTGAAACAAAACTGTAGATGTCCAAAACCAAATTGCACATCCCCATCCATTCATCTGGAAACCAAACCTTGAGCTCAGCCTCTTCATTCCTGTAACCAAAACTTTCATCAATAATACCATTCTTCTGGTATCCTAGTGGATCCTTTCCAACCTTAATTTCCAAATTCCCACCAAGCATTGGACAGCCATCCTTAGCTTGATGCTGAACCCCACTCCCACCCCTCATCCATGCCTTTACCTTAGGAAACCTACAGCCCCTGAGTTCCTTGAGAACAGGAACTGTCTCAGTTTGCTAGTAGTATCCTTAGTACTTAACACAGTGTATGGCATGTAGTAAGCACTTAATGAATGCTTTTCTGTTCCAGTCCTCTCCATCTTTGGAGTCCTTTTAAAAATAATTTCTGTTTTTCATGCCAATATGATACCTCTTTGATTTGTCCTTACTCTACATTCTTACTGCTACAGTCTTAGACCAGTAGCTTCTAGGCTTCTGCAGTAGTTTTCTAGCTGATCTGTTTGCTTACAGTGTCCTCTCCAGCAACCCATCTTGTATATTGGTTTCATTTAATAATCTTTTCACTTCACTCGTAGCATGCATTTTATAGGATAAAATCTCAATTCCTCACCCTGATTTTCAAGGGTCTCTATAATCTTGCCCCATTCCACATATGCCGGCTGGTCTCTTCACTGTCCCAACATGCCGTGCTTTCTTTATGCTGTTTCCCCGATACATGCACCTGGAATGTTTTCCCCATTACCTATCAGAATATCAATTTTTAAGGCCTGCTTTTTCTTTGAAATCTTTGCAAACTTCTTTGATTTATAATAATTTCACCCATTTCTAAAAATTCAGCAGCACAGTATCCACAAAATCTAGCACTTGAACAAGTGTTGTCTTCTATTGCTTTCTGATCCTCTTGTGGTAGGTCTCCCCTAGCTAATAGGCCAGAACCATGTTATATCATTTGTGTGTATCTCTCATAGTGTCTAAAAGGAGGCCAAGACATGAACTAGGCACCAGTAAATGTTAAGGAGTTGAATGATTTTATCCACAAAAGCAAAGCAGAAAAAGAAAAGTCAGGACAGCTTTTCCTATCCTGAGGCGATGTGTTTAATTCATTAAAACCAAAATACCTTGGGAAAAAATTTAAACAACTCCAATAAGTTTTCACTACAGAATGAAGCAACAAGATACATTTATTCTTCTGGCTTTGCACTGTTCACTTCTGTTGGAGGTGTTAGCATGCTATAGCCAGGATTATCAAATAACTTGACTGCAACATTTCCCTGCCTCTCTAACCAATATATCCTGGTCTTTTTAGACATTTGCAAACAGTCATATAAAAAAAAAAACAACAACAACTGTTTAGGGTTATTTGGAATTGTGGCCTCCTTTATTTTGGCTTCAGGGAACTTTTCAAGGTTAGTAGGAAAGTTTAAAAATCTAGATTTTCCCAAGTAATTTAGCTTACTCTTATTTGCCGTTTAAAATCTGGCTATGCCAAAATACAGCATAAACTGGAGAGTGTGGACTATCAAAATGCTGGACAACATAGTTGCTGTGGTATATGTAGTTGTAATTGTTATTCACAAATGGCACTGAGAGATGGCAGGATCAGCTATTCCAAAGAAAGATAAAGCCATTTCATATCACATGTATTGTACTTTCGTTGATGTTCTGACATCTGGCCACACACTACATATCCCAGTGATTCTGAACCTCTAGATCATCTTCTCAACCCCAGTTCCCATTTCCTGCCTTCCACCAAATTCATTATCTTTTCCTCTAAATCCTCCCCCTCACCTATCTTCCTCATTACTACAAAGTGCAGTCCATGAGGCTAGATGTCACCCTGGTCTCCTCACCATCTCTCTCCCCAGTATCGAAGCTGTTGCCAACATCTCCTGACCATGCCACTTTCTCTCTTCTGACACTGCCACCACTCTGGTCTAAGCCCTCCTCACTTCATGCTAGGATGATTATAATAGCCTGCTGGTGGGTCTCTCTCCCTCTCTCACGTCTGTACAATCCATCCTCCATTCAGCTACAAAAGTGATTTTCCTAAATCACAGGTCCAACCATCTCACCTCCCCCCTGCCTTTTCTTTTCTTTTTTGAAGGGCGAAAGCAGGGCAGTTGGGATTAAGTGACTTGCCCAAGGTCACACAGCTAGTAACCATGTCAAGTGTCTGAGGCTGAATTTGAACTCAGGTCTTCTTGAATCCAGGACTGGTGCTGTACTCACTGGGCCACCTAGCTGCCCCTTCACCCTCCTTCCCTCCTCTTCCCCTGGCCCCCTTTTCAAACTCCATTGGCTATTTAATGCCTCCAGGATCAAATGCAAAATGCTCTGCTTGGTATTCAAGGTCCTTCATAACCTAGCCCCCTTCCACTTTTTCAGTCATCTTATACCTTATTCCCCACCACTTATTCAGAAATCCATCGACAACAGCCTCCTAGCGATTCCATGAACAAGACACTCCGTCTCTCTGCTCCAGGCATTTTCTCTGACTGTCCCTCATGCCTGGAATGCTCTCCCTCCTTATTAAAGGAACAGTTAAATTTCCATCTTCTATAGGAAGCTTTTCCCAACTCCTCTTAATTTTAGTGCCTTCACTCTGTAAGTAATTTCCTATTTATCCTATATATCGCTTGTTTGTACATATTTGTTTATTTGTTGTCTCCTCCATTAGATTGTAAACTCCTTGAAGGCAGGGACTATCTTTTGCCTCTATGTATCCCCACTGCTTATCACAGTGCCTGGCATGTGGTAGGCACTTGTGTTTATTGACTGAGTTTGTTGTATTACATTCTTTGAAAATTAGTAATTCATGTAAATATATAGTAGTTCTCAACATAACTAATCAGAATAGTGTGCTAAACAGATTGCTGATATTAAGCTATCCATTAGTTGTTAACATCCTTTTGGACACTGGAAGGAAAGAAAAGCACTGAATATGCTTTATCAAATGTCTTTTTTGGAAGGAAGGAAAGGATGAAAAGTGGAACGGTGAAAGTTTTTTTAAAAATTTTATATTAGCCTTATATGGATTTTTTGAATGCTATAAAAATTGGCACCTAGCTTTTTTGTAAACATATTCTTCTTTGTCCTATGCTTTGAAAGAAGTCATGGCTTTTAAAACCATGATAAGCCTTTAAACTAAGACATGAACAAGAAATACAAGTAAAGGTAACATGTTATGGCAGAAAGAACTGTGATCTAAGTTAAGAAAATCGGCTCCTAGTTTTATCTCATAATTCCCTTCCTCACATAAAAGTGAATGAATCGGCCATGTTCAGTTCATTGATAAGATGTTGCCAAAGAAATTTCCTGATTAGATTTTTTGAAAATAGAAAATAGACTTTTTTGAAAATCGTCTGTTGTCTATGGAATTATTTGCTGTTAAGTTCCCCTCGCCTAGTTAGTGTCCAAAAGTGGTCATTAATCTTTAGGTCACTATTTTTACATTTCTGGCTTGCATGACAGAAAAGTTTTGTTTACTTGACTTGTAGTTAACAGAGTTATTTTGTGAATTTGAGATTTTTTTTTTACATCAGTAACATTTTAAAAATTTCTATTTCTATTTCCTAGGTATAACTAGGAAAAGCCCCAGAACACCTCTTTCTGACCTCCAAGGCGTGAACACTCTTAATGAGAAAAGCCAGCGGTAAGGATTTTGTGTTCATTTAGGAAACACAGAAATGATCGTAGGTATGGAGAGCAACTAGGTGACAATATGGATAAAATGCTGGACCTGGAATCAGGAAGACTATCTTCTTGAGTTCAGATCTGGCCTCAAGACCACTTAACTAGCTGTACGATCCTGGGCAAATCACTTAACCCTGTTTGCCTCAGTTTCCTCTTCTATAAAATGAACTGGAAGAGGAAATGGCAAACCATTCCAGTATCTTTGCCAAGACAATGCCGAATGGGGTCACAGAGTCAAGCATGTATGAAACGACTCAATAACAACAACAAATGGAGATTTCGTGTTTAAATAGTTATAATTCTGCAAAAAAAGGGGGGGCAGTGTACCTAAGTTTTTTTCAGGAATCTTTCCTTTTGTCATTTCTGATAGCCTTCATAAATGAAATGGGGATAACTAAAGTAAATAGACAATTCTTAAGAAAAAGAATTGTCAGGTTCCAAGTATCCAAGGATTTCTGAGTTTTATAAAATGGGTGTGCTATATTTTTTTCTAATCCTACTTTATATGGAAAAATCATAAATCTTTGTACATTCATAAATTTTACACACTGTGCTTAAAGCCCTGAGCGCATAGTTGGCACTATATGGATGCTTGTTCCCTTCACTACCATTTGTTATTTTTTAATCTTTGTAAAATTTGAAGGCCAGGGCTGAACTTTTGGAATTTTTTTAATGAAAAATTTGGTCCACAGTAGTGTGGCTTGGCTTAAAACAAACCACCTTGTACACCTTTGAATCTGGAAAATAAAAAAAAAATCTGGAAAACCAAAGCTTACCTCAGATTTATTTAAATAATTCACTGAGGCAGGGGCTAAGAAGTCAACACAATCAATTTTCAGAATTTTTAAAGTAAGTCCATTACAGCTTCCAGGTGAACAGTTTTTAAATGTTTAAGCCACTTGAAGAGCAAAAAATCATCTTTTCAATTTAGATGACTCCCAATAAGGTTATATATTAGCATTAAACATTAAAACATCTAACAATTAAAGCTTTAAGCTTCATAAATAGTGATCATCTCTGGTATTTAAATTTAGTTACAGATTTACTATATTAATAATGTAGAAAATTCTCTTTCATTGCTATATTGAATTAATACAATAAATGGTTTCTGTGTGTGGAGCTCAAAACATTCAAAATATTATTCAGCTTTAACAGGTGAAGAAAAGAAAAGATAAACCCTAGCTCCTGGTACTCAACGCAATTCCATTTTCCCTTAGAATTAAATGACTTTCTTGCTTATGTTTCACTCTGTTCCTTTTATTTTTGGTGCCCTTCCCAATACAAGTAAAATCATTTAGTGATTGCATTTGAAGCTAGATGGAGTGTTTGAAATCGTCTAGTCTGACCCCTTTATTTTACATGTGAGGAAATTGAAGCCAACAGAGGTAAAGTGATTTGTCCAAAGTCACACCATTGTTGGAATGGGTGGAACTAGATAACTAGAACTTGATTCTAGTCTAATACTTCCTCCAGTATGCCACAGTGTGAACATGAATGCCTGAAATATGAGTGTTAGAAAACCCAACTTTTACCCACAAACTTTCTTTTCCATCAAATTTTCATATTTTTCCTCCACGCACCATCATTTTTCTACTCTCCCAAGTTCTTTAACTCAATGTTATCCTTGACTTCTCGCTCTCCCTCACTTCATGTATTTATTGAATTGCCAAATATTGCCATTTCTACCTCCACAAAATCTCTTGTTTCCACCTCTTTTCCATTTTCATAGCCACAACCTTAGGTCAAGCTCTCATCCCCCCTTCCTGGACTGCTGCAATGGCCTCCTAATTGGTCTCCCAGCCTCAAGTCTCTAACTTGACAGGAGATGCAGAGAATGGATAAGGGACGTGAAAAAAAAATCTTATTTAAAAGAATGACTTGATTCACAGCTGGTTGAATAAAAACTTTATGAAGGCAAAGATGTACTTTCCTTCATTTTTGCTTCACTCACAAAACCCAAGCTCAATGCCTTGTACAGTGTAGGTACTCAATAGGTATCTCTCATTATCTTTGTGTTGAAGTTTTGTTCTACTGGCACAATTTCTATTTGAATTTTTTTACTGGTTTTTTTACTAGGTTTTTTTCCAGAGTTTTCCTTTACCTAATCAAGAATGGAAGCTGTAGAATAGGAGATATCCCAGACGTAATGAACTTTGTAAACATTAAAATGTTATATGTAAATAGTAGTTGTTCTAATTATTTCCTTGTGGGGTTTTTCAGAGTACAAATCATCTCTTTTCTCTTTTCAGTGATACATTTGGCATTGACTGGAATGGCAGGACTGGCATCAGACAGAGCAGACTGTCAAGTTCTAGCTCCTTCCTGGATAAAGACGGAGTATTTATTAATTCAACTAATAGCAAGCTTTTGGAGAGGGCCCATGGCATTCTCATGTTAGTACCTTCCTCTTTTCTGTCGAGTTATGGAAAGGGTGAAAATCAGGTTAATTTGGGTACATCACCATCAAAATAATTTGAAGTCAGAGAGCTCAAAAATTATTTGTTCAGTGTGTGAACCCAAGAAGCTAGTAATTTACAGTTGAACCACTTCATTCTTTTGTTATCTCACAGGGAGAGGTAGAACGTTAAAGTTAGACAAACTGAGCGTTCTAGGTATTTCTGGAGGGTGGATCTTTGCCAGGCACCTAGCTAAGAAATAGAGTTCTACTTCCTGCATGTCTTAAAGTATATAGACCAGAATCTAACCCCAGCTTCCTCCCAGAGGAGAAGTCCATATGGATAATCTAAACAGACCTCTATCTTCAGAGCCTTATCATAAAGTCAAACTTCAGTATGCTCCAACAGCATGACTAAATAGTAACCAAGCATCAGTTTGGTCTCAGAGAACTATCTGATCTCTGAAATTCTGTTAAGCCAAATGAACAACTGTCATGCTTTCCTAGATTTCAGTTGCCTCAGCAGGATACAAGTTTGTTTTTAGTCTTCAGCACCAACCTGATTTGCACATATTCCAAACCCTAAACCTAAATGTTTTTTGACCATTGGATTTAGATGTGACAGCCTTCAGGAATAAGGAGCACAATGCCTATTCATTTATTTCTTATAATTAAAAAAAAACTTATTATTTAGATCAAGCATAACATTAAGAGTGGGACCAGGCAGAAAAAAGAGCTAGTTAAAAATATGAGAAAAATTTTAATTTTGAAGCATTTGAATATCCCAGGTTCTAATGAGTAATCATTTTTTAATTAGATCACGAAAACTCATGGGATAAAATGGGACATTCCCCCTCAGTAGGTAGGAATATTTCCCAGGCCTATATGTGGGATTTTGATTTTTTTTTTTTAAGCTAAAATTGGAAAACCAGGTTCTGCAAATGCCATGGAGAAAATTTGTCTGCCTCTCATGTAGAACCCTTCAAATCTACTCCCCAAAATAATTTTCTTATTTCTATTTTCTGTCTTCAGGAGAAATAAGAACTTTAAGCCTAAACCTGCTCTTCCAAAGGCAAGTAACACATTTACTTACTGTTTCTTTTCAAATATGTATTAGAACATTAATTTTTTTCTTATTGAAAATCAAGAGGAAGAATTCTTTGTGTACACAGAAATGAAGATATCTGTTGTTAGTACTTAAATTACTTTCTTGGTCCCTTTGGCAGCCAGATTTAAGTGGTCAGCAAAAGCCGTTCCTTACTGACCACAAACCCAGCAGTTCCATTTCTATTCTTTCTGTGTCATAGCTGCTACTCTTCCTACAGTATGTGGTTTACCAGATTTATATAGACACTGCACTTTTTAACTTACCTCTCATTTGCCATTTAAACCTCTCTTAAACACATCACTGCATCTCCAGGAAAATATTTTCTTCTTAGACCCTTATTAAGTGTAGTTTTTCCTTGTCTAGGAAATCATCATTCCTAATGCAGGGTGCCAGTTTCTCTGCGACCTATAGTCTTTTTTAAAGCTAATTTATTTTATTTTTAGTTTTCATCATTCACTTCCATAAGTTTTAAATTGTCTCCCCCTCCTCCTCCTCCCTCCCCAAGGCAGCATGCAATCTGATATAGGCTCTACATAGAAATTTCTGTTAAACATATATTCACATTAGTCATGTTGTATAGAAGAATTAGAATGAATGGAAGGAACCATGAGAAAGAAAAAAAACAAAACAAAAAAAGAAAATAGTCTGCTTCACTCTGCATTCAGACTCCATAGTTCTTTCTCTGAATGCAGATAGCATTTTCCATCATGAGTCCTTTGGAAGTGTTTTAGGCCTTTGCGTTGCTGAGAATGGCTGACTCTATCAGTCAGTGCACACTGTGGCTGTTATTGTATACAATGTTCTCCTGGTTCTGCTCACTTCACTCAGCATCAGTTCATACAAGTCTTTCCAGGTTTTTCTGAACTTTATCCGTTCATCATTTCTTAGAGCACAATAATATTCCGTTTCATTCCTATACCACGACTTGTTCAGCCATTTCCCAGGTGATGGGTATCCCCTCAGTTTCCAGTTCTTGACCATAACAAAGAGAGCTGCTACAAATATTTTTGTATACGTGGGTCCTTTTCCCATTTTTATGATCTCTTTGGGATACAGCCTTAGAAATGATATTGTTGGGTCAAAGGGTATGCATGTTTTTATAGCCCTTTGGGCATAGTGCAACTTGTAGTCTTAAGGAGTTGCCTAGAGCATCAAGAAGCTAAGTGACTTGCTCTAGTTCACGCTGTGTGTGTGTCAGAGCTGGATCTTAAATTCAAATCTTCCTGACTCCAAGGCCAGCTCTTTTACCCGCTACAGGCTGAATCATATATGTATTCATTTTCTTTTGATTCAGTCTGCATTGGAAAAGGTTATCAAAAGCCCATCTCATTTCTAGCCAAAAATACCCTCTGCAGCATGTTCACTCAAGTGGCTATACAGCTTTTCCTCGAAGACCTCAATTGAGGGGTTTGCCTAGTCCTCCTGAGCCAGCCCCTTCCAGTTTTGGATTATTAGGAGGCTTGCTCGCTATGTTGTAAGCAAAAGCTGCCTTCCTACAGTTTTGCATCCATTTCTCCTGGTTCCTCCCTCTAGGCTCAAGCAGAACAAGTTTATCTTCCTTCCATTTGTTAGCCCTTCCAGTACTGAAAGATAGTCTTTGTATCTGCCCTGAAGCTTCTTCAGTCAATTCTTAAATTGCCATGGTTTCTAGTCTCAGAACTGAACACAGTCTTAAAGATATGGTTTGATCAGGATAGAGTACAGCATAATTGTCACAGCTCATGTTCTGAACATCATACCCCTCTTAATTCAGCCTTAGTTTGTGTTACCTTTTGTCATTACCTTGTTACCCTGTTGGCTTTTTTGACAGTCATTTTCTCTTCTCCATCTCACATGTTTTCCTTTCCCCTCACCTCTCCCCCCCAAAAATTGACTTCCTTAAGTGAACATGATGTTATAGATGTGGTCTAAGTAGGACAGAGTAGAAAGAACTATCATTTTTCTACTTAGGGTCACTATCTCTTCTCTTAATGTCCCAAATATCATATTAACTTTGTTGGCTGCCATATAACACTGAACTTATTTATAAAGTTGATTTCTTAAAATCTAAGTTTAAATCATTTTTCCTCATTAAATTCTATCATCCTAGATTCATCCATAATTCTAACCTGTCAAGATCTTTTTAATTCTCCCAGATTTGATAAACATGTCACCATACCTTCATCTAGTCAAAATGTTACCTAAAACTAAAATGTTAAACAATGCACATCCAAAGACACATCCATTGGATATTCCATTAGGTATTTCCCTTCAAGTTTCGTTAAGCACTATCATTCCATTAAAAAAAAAATTTAACTCTTAAACTCTTGGTTTCTAGTTGAATTTGTATCCAAGCTGTGGTTTTTATCTGAGGTAATGCTTATAGATGTTTTGGAGTCATTCTCTTCTTCTGTGTTTCTGTCTTGGGTGTCCCTGCCACCATAACAGCATTTTATTGTGGCATTCTCTTTTTCATTTGATTATTCTTCCAACCTTTTTCCTGACTTCAGACTTAATATTAGGGCTAGGCCCTGCCATACATCTGGAAGGAAGGTCGGGGCTAGTACCCAGAAAGCTGCTGTTTCCTTGGGATATTGAATATTGTATTATATCCTCAGGTGCAAGCTGAGGACTTGTAAGTTTTCAGTGCTCCCAAAGTGGTTTGCTGCAGGGCAGTATGATTGTACTCTCCCCACCTGCCCCACAAGCACAGTACCTAGTAGATAGTAATTGAATAATAAATGCTTACTGTTTAATTGATTGATAGAAGATGGGGGCAGTGCTAGAAGAGTTAAAAATATCATAGGTGAACATAGTGAATGACCTAAGAGAATCTTGTCTTCAAAAATAACTTCAATTTGTAAACAAAATCATTAATATCACTTTCCTTTATTAAACACAAAAGTAAGCGGAGTTGAGATAACTCTATCATTTCTTTGTCTTACCGATCCTTTCTTTGTGATTTTTTCTTTCATGGAATGTTGCCATTCATTCACCATGTATTTGTGTGTATAGCACTCTCAAAGTGGAAAGAGCACTGAATTTGGAGTCAGAGAATCTGAATTTTATCCCTAGCTTTGCTACTTAATGTCTTTTTAACATAGATGAGTCGCTCTCCATTCTGAGCCTGTTTCTCACCTATAAAATGAGTGGGTACAAAGCCATAATCCAGTGATTCCTCTGACTTAATAAAGGAGAAATTAGACTCCATTGCTTTTTAATTCATCTTAGTTTAACTAATTCTATTGATATCATGTCAGTGTGATAATTGTAGCCAGTTTCAGTCTAAAAGCAAATTTATTTGATGTATCTATAACTAGCCAGGTTCTGTTTGATCTAATTGAGCCTGTTGGTTATTTTCTGTGATCACAATTAGCCTCATGGGTTTAGACAAGTAATTTAAATACACTTCTCCTGTGGTTGTCTTGTTTCCTTTACAGAATCTTAAAATATTTCTTAATCAGTATTATTTGATTGACCCTTCACAGTGAACCAAAATTGACAACAGATAACTCTGAGGTAGAGATGAACCTTTCATTCCCTTACATTTCTGAGACTTTGTGAGTTATGCGGTCACAGAAATCTTAATTAGCTAGCACAATTAGAAGAAATTTATAAATGGCCACGAAGTTTTTACCTTAGGAACCATTTCTTATATTTGCCAAGTTTTCAATGTTTTTAACAAAAGGGTAGTTTAGTTTTATATTGACAAGATCTTTAACTTCTTTCAAATTTTTCTTTAATTGAATTAACTTATTTTTACAGAAAGGATAATTCATACTCCAAAATAGAGGAAAAACTAGTATAAAGATTCAGAATATTTATATTAATAATTTGATAATGATCTTTTTCCTCTTCCTTTCCTTCTTCCCTCCTTCCTTCCCTCCTTCCTCCCTCCCTCCCTACCTTCCTTCTTCCCTCCCTCCCTTCCTTCCTTCCTTCCTTCCTCCCTCAGCATTTGCTAGAAGTAAAGTCTTTAAAGCACCTGACCAACCTGACCCTGCAGGATCGCATCACTAAGTCTCTCCTTCATCTACACAAGAAGAAGAAGCCCCCTAGCATAAGTGCCCAGTTTCAGGTAATGTTCATGTTGCTTATTCCAAATTAGAAGCTCAGTTTGACCTTGATCTGGAAAATCAGAGAAGTGTCCTTCATGTTTCTAGAATGGGCCTAGAACTCAAACTCATTGTTATAGAGTACTTTCTTTCCATGCTTTTTTCCTGCATTTTTCTTTATAAGTCCTTCATAGGTAAGTTGCCTCCTCAGTATTTCTTGGCCTTTTTATACTGCTAAGAAGTGCTAAGTATTTAGAATGTTGTCTTTTAGAGATCTCATCACAGTGGTTTTTGTTCATTAAAATTATAATTATTCCTGGGTCTTATCTAGTAATATCTAGTTATAAGAAATAATTTAAGGACTCAGAGTGATTAAAATGAAGTTCTATGTCTATGCCTGGGAGTAGGAAGACCCTGTGAGAAAAGCTTTCCTTGTATGAACTAGAGGTAGGAGAAGACTCTGGTTTTCATTTCATGTAAAATTTGAAAGAATAATGTCTTGAAAGGGTGTTTAGTTCTCACGTGTCAGAGGTGGCAGGTTTGATGATAGTATGTATGCAGTGGCACACTTGCAAGGCATTTGAATAACTTAAAAAAGGAGTTTGCCCAGCAAGGAGACACAAAAAGGAAACAGTGGCACTGAGCTTCTCCGGATGTGGCCCCCTTCATCTCTATATAGAAACTCTTTTTGTCATCAGGGAAGGGTACACTGACTCCTCAATTGCCTTTGGCTTTTAGGTTGCTAGGAAGTTGCATTGGTGGGGCCCATACCATCTTGGTCTCAGGGACAACTTTGTCTCCCTTCTGGAGAAGTTAGTCCCTGACAAAGGAAGGGAAGGAAGAGAGACTTAGGCCTACTCACTGTTACGGCAGAGGGAAAGAAGCTGCATCAGGGAAACATTGGTAAATGTTAGTCCTGTCATGCCTATATTCTGTTATTCCGGTCCTCTCTTTCATATGTGTGACAGCTGCATTTGGATTCAGAAGGAACCTTTCCTTTTTATGGTTTGCATGTAGCTTTCTGCATAATGCTTATTTTTGATGTTTCAGACTGTGTTATATATGTTCTGTGTTTCACTGCTATATAGCCACCCCATTAGAATGCTCTTAAAAAGAGGGGCCTTTGTTTCCATGGGAGGCTTGGGATCATTATGTTTTCAGATTTTCCAAAGACAGTACAGCCCATTGCCCTCCTCCCATTCAACTTCAGTCCTACCTCATTGCCCGTGAAAGCAAACAAAGCCTCCAGCGCTGAGGCTGGACCTCCTCTGTTGAGCTGATGGGAAGACATGGATAAAAGCTGCACAGGGTGGGCAGACACAGACGGGCTGTGAACTTACAGTTTTGGAGGGAACTCACATGTCGATGAGGTTACAGATCCATTTGAAGACTTAAGTGTCTTACTTTTGCCTACTATTCCTTTAATAGTTTGAAAGGAAGAAACCAAAGGAGAAAAGGGTTTATGCAATTTAACACTAGAATTTTTGTTAGTATACATATATAGAACTTCCACTGTTTCTGGGCATATTGTCAAACTGTGATATTTACTGTAAGAGGAAGAAAATTCTCAAAGGACTTATAGTTACATAAAAATAATTATCTCTAACAGCTAAACTGCATTTGGCATATAAAACTTACAGATGTATTTCACAGAGAAGCAGTTCTAATTAGTTCACTATTTCAAAAAAAAAAACAAGCTTAAGAATAGGAGTCTGAAATGGAAAGTTTATACCAGAGTGAAACCACTAGCTTTCTAATTGTAGGCATTTATAATATGATTTCCTTTATCTCACATTATGCATTAAGGATTCTTAAGAAAACTTCAGTTGTCTGCTTGCATTAAATAAACCTTTTTTGCTTTGCTCATCTAGGTTTTTTCAGCATTAAAAAGGTAACGTCTTAATGGCCAAAATGTTTTCTAATAATTGCGTATATGACACTAGTTCATATATTATTTTAATCCAAGTACAAGTTGGCCATTCAGAATTCTCCATTGCTAGAACTAATCCTGAATGCTGCAGATAGAATAGGGAAAAGAAATACACTAATTTTTGATTTATTTTAAGGCCCGAATTCTTTCCCTCCCATCACCATTGGGAAAGCAAGAAAAATGAAACCCATTACAAATATGTGTAATCAAATAAAACAAATTCCCACGTTAGCCATGTCTAAGGAATAAATATGCCTCAATGTGCATTCTATCTATCTAGCTGTCAAGACCATGTTTTCATCTTTTAATTCTTCATTAATTACGAATTCACCTTTTTCATTTTTGGTACTGGTAATTTGGTTTTCTTTTTTTAATCAAGTTAGTTAATGCCCTATCTAGTTTATTGTTTTTTTTTTTCCTAAAAGCTCATAGTTTGTTTTTTCCAAGACGTGACTAGTGGATCTTTTCAGTTTCTACTTTGTCCTTTTGTTCTACGCTATCTGGGTAGTTTTTTCTTTATAATTTCTTGAAATAGAGTGTCTAGGCCCTATTTTTATTGATGGCTTTCAGGTATACCACTAATTCTTAAATTATCTCTCCTTGATCTGTTTTCCAGGTCAGCTGTTTTTCCTACCAAATACCTTAAATGTGTTTCTATTTTTTTCTCTTTTGACTTTGTTTTATTTTTTCTTGCTGTCTCATGGAGCCATTAGCTTCCATTTGGCCAATTCTGATTTTTAAGGAGTTATTTTCTTCATTGAAGTTTTGTACTTATTTTACCAAGCTATTAATTATCTTAGAAGCTTTTTTTTTTCAAAATATCCATCATTTCTTTCCACATTTTTCCTCTACTGCTCTTATTTGGTTTTTAAAATAATTTTTTTGCTGTTTAAAAAATCTCCTTCTTTAGCTCACTTTAAAAAAATTTTAATAATATTTTTCCCAATTACATGTAAAGACAATTTTTAACATTCTAGACTGAGCTCTGCAAGTTCCTGATGAAAATTTGCATCTGTTGGGCTTGTATATAGCTGGGTTTCAGTAGACTGTTGCTGGACTCTTTCAGTGTTAGCCCACTAAGAGGTTTTGCAGGTTCAGAGCTATTGAACAGCTGGCTCCCCTTTTGTCTTGGTCTTCTGCCCAGATTTTTCCTCTATGGGCTTATGTGCTGTGTTAAAGGTTAGAACTAAGTCTTTGCTCTGTTCCTGTGTTAGAATCAGACAGCTTAATTTCTAGAATTGGTTTTATACCCATTACTCAGCTAGGGCTTTGTGGTCGTTCCACTCCATCCTGGATTTGTAATCCAGAACTGGTTAGTAGGTGACAAAGCTGCCAGTGGGAGCCTGTTCATGGGTCCCCCTGGGGTTTCTTTCTGTTCTGGTATTCTGTCATGGTTCCCTTTCCTTCTCTGGGCACTGTCATGCTCCAAGTTCTGCTGCTCCCCCTGCCTAGACCAGACTCCAGTGTCCTCAGAACTCTCTGTCTTTCATCCTGAGCTGCCCTGGGCTGGAAATGGTTTTTACCTTGTACTGCTCTCCAGACTCTCATGGACAGATAGATACAAATCAGACAATGAAGGAATCTCATTGATATCTCTAGCCAGGATTATTTGTTCCTATTTGTAAATAGCATACCTATGTTAACACAGTATTCCTACAGATTTTAGCAGCAAATTCCATGGGAAAATAACTTTGAGAAAATAATCCTATGCCATTTAGATTGATTTTGTTAGCTTCCATTTAATTGTGGTTTAAATGATATCCTTGCATCTGTGAAAGTTTTAGCTAATGTTTAAATCTATTTTTCAGTTCTGTGGGTCAGAGCTTATCAGTGAATATAATTAGTCATTAGTTAAATAACCATATTTTCTTATTTCTATCTTTTTCAGAATCCTTGTATATATCTCTTCTCTTAAGCGTAGCAAAATTTTGTTTTCAAAGTGTTCATTATTAAATGTATGAATACAGTCATGAAAACAGGAAATCTAATGTTAATATATTAATCATCTATCATTTTCATTCAACACTTTTCTAAAATCCCTCTATACTTGTTAAATTTTTTTTTCTTGTTAACATTATGCCACTTCTCCTAGAGCCAAGATAAAGGACACATTCTTGAATATCAACATTGCGATTACAGTTTTTTCTCTATTTTAAGAAATGAAAGTGAAATGAGCCTAGAGGGGGGAAAAATGAACCTAGAGGAATTTTGTCAGCTGACCTGTCAGAAACTAACTACAGAAAGTGGGTCAGATTTTTTCAGTGTATTGATTGGTTTTTCTGAATTTTTTTCTTCCTCTTTTTCCTTTAAAAAAAAAACTTTGTTATAAAGAATAACTCTTTGGGAGGGGGAAAGGGAAGAATAGGGAGAAATCTAGATAATTCAAGAACAAAAGGTATCAATAAAAATCTAGTTTAAAAAATAAGTTAACTTCAGGCTGTCTTAAAATGTCTTATTTGTGACGTGTGGTACTAATATAAATGTCTCTATAAATGTAACTTATGGATGCAGAAGGTTATTTTGATATTTCATCATTCTCACTGCAGACTTGGAAAATAATTTGAGTCCATGAAGCACTTCAAATCATTTTCTTTTTCTAAGACTGCATTTTTCAAAAGGAATCAAATTTTTCTTTAACTGAAAAGACAAGATTGTAGGAAGGAGTGGCATATCAGTACAGAATACAAAAATTTTACTGGAATGCTAATGTTATGGGCTAATGGTGTTCTACATTTGTTGTACTTGAAAGAAACTGAAAAATAGCAGCTCAACTATTGGCATAATTACATTTCATTTCAATAAACGTTTACTAAGCATGTACTATACACATTCTGCTGGGTACTGGAGATAGAGAGAAAAAAAACTGGAATACAGTAAATGCATGTGAATACAAGATAATTCTGTACATGTGTATAATAGAGTGTAATTTTCTTGAGGGCAAGAATTGTGTACCTTCTTCTTTGTATTCCCTGGCCACTCTCATAATACCTGGTATAGTTGGCACTTGATGAATACTTGTTGAAATGAATTGACGTCTAAGAGCAGCAACAGCTAAAAGGAAGGTATCAGGAGATGGGTGAGCCTAGCTCTAGGTGGAGCCCCTGTTCAAGGACACTAAGGCCAGATGTGAGCAAAAGGAAGGCGTTCCGGGCAAGAAGGGCAGGCTCAGAGTTCTCAAAGTTTCACAAAAATCTCATTGTCTTTTTCCCCCAGGTTAGTCAACAAAATCTCCTTCCTTGAAAAAAGCCATACTTCAAAGCTAATGTATTATTTATCCCAGCATATGAGTACATAGAAAATAATGGTTATCCTAGACCTAGATTATTATGAAAACATTCAGGATTTGAATATGATTATAACAAACTGTCGTTATTACCAAATTAAGCGTCATAGTCAAATAAACCATGAAACTCATTTTGCCTTGAGTTGGCTAAAATGATTAGATTTAATTATTCCTTAATTATACCAGTACAGAAAGATATCTATTTAACATTTCTCATTTTTTGAAATTCTAAGATGGATATTGACTAGTTTGCTTTCCAAATACCTTTGAGAAAGCAAACCTATTTCTGTGTAGCTCCCTAGTTTCAGTTATTTATTCAGTATTATCATTTTAATATGTACTTTTGTATGTGTCATATACCATTTGCTAATCTGGACTGGAACATACTAAAAATGTTTTTTGGTTTTGTAGGTATCTCTAAACAAGTTGATGGAGACACTTGGTCAAGCAGAACCATATTTTGTCAAATGCATTCGGTCTAATTCTGAAAAGGTAAAAATATCTTGCAAGTACTGCCACACAGGCCAGCACAATCCATACCAAATTCCAAGATTTAATGTTATTATGAAAAGGATCTGAGAAGAAAAAAAGCCTCCATTTCTGAAGGCAGTAAATGGTTTTAATGGACAATGCACCTGGCCTACATGCAGTTCTTTTAGCTTATATTAAATTTGACACTCTTCACTGGTTAAAGTTTTTTTAACAAAAATAATTATTTCTTCCACTAGGGCAGTGTTAAATATAGTAAAGAAAATCTTCACCTGGGCTTGTGAACCTCTTTTAAAAAACATTTTGATAATTGTATTTCAGCATAATTGGTTTCCATTGTAGTTCTTTGTATTTCATTTTATGTATTTAAAGACACTCTGAGAAGGGGCTAATAGGCCTCACCGGAATGCCCAAAGGGGCGCAAGGCACAAAAAAGGTTCAGAACCCCAGGTGTAGTAGAAGGACTGCCCGACTTGGAGGGAGGTAAGATCTGGGTTCAAGTTTTTTATTCATTTGGTGTGTGACTGTGGTCAAGTCACTTGTTTTCTCTGAACCCAGTTTCTTTCACGTGTGTGCTTCCATGTACCTGTATGTCTACGGACATGCATATGTAAAACTGCAGGATCTTGTAATAGTTGTAGCTACCTTTTCTGATATTTTTAGATGTACAAAGTGTTTTACATGCTTTATATGATTTGATCCTCAAACAACCCAGTGAAGTAGATAATACAGATATTCTGGTGACATTTTCTAGATGAAGAAACTGGAAGTGACTTGCCCACGGTCTTACAGCTATATACACATTTAACTCCTTCTATTAGTGCTCCAGCCATTTTTTTCTTATTGCCTTTTGGTTGCCAGTAGCTTACATGGTATGTTTGGAATTATCCTATCACTATTAAAAATAGTAATAAAGAATAGTGAGAGGTCAGAGTCTCCCAAGTCTCTCTTCTTCATGTCAAACAACATAATTGCTAAGACAGTAAAGAAGCAACAGATTATCCATGTTGAAGAGTTGTTAGTTGTTATGATCTTTGAAGTTGCCCAGTGTGGGTTATAGACGTCAACCTCACTGAAATGCATTGTGTGCCACTAATGAGTCTTGGTGTATAATTTATGTATTTTCTGAGAATATAAGAATTTTTATGGTCACTAATTCCATAGAGATAATGTGGCATAGTGACTAGTGATCTGATCTCCAAATCAGGAAGAGCTGGGTTCAAGTTCTGATTCTGGGTCAGTCGCCTAAGTTCTCCCTGCCGCAAGGAACTCTCTAAAATAATAAATTTCAGAGAAAATTCCAGCCTATATTGATTGAGGGAGTTTCCTCATCTACTAATTCCTAATTCTAATGAAATCATAGATCCTATGAAATCATAGATCGAATTCTTACTAATTTTGTAACAATATTATAGGCAAAATGTATTTATTATTAAACAGCGGTTTGAACTTGGCTCTGTGTAAGCCATTATGCCAAAAAAATCTTAAATTACCTTTTTAAGTACATTTTAAGAGTCTGGGTTAAAGAGTTTGTATTTCATATAAGCCTTTGTTCTTTCTTTTTTTTTTTTCCACTCTGTGTTTTTAGCTTCCTTTAAGATTCAGTGATCCATTGGTACTTAGACAGCTGCGTTACACGGGGATGTTGGAAACAGTCCGAATTCGGCAATCAGGATACAGCTGCAAATATTCTTTCCAGGTTAGGCCAGTCAGATGCTCTTTTTGAGTTTGAAAAGTATGCTAGTGTTTGCAAACATACAAACATGCCTCTGTACCCCTTTTCCTTCATGTTTGTGCATGTTGGTTATTCATACGCCCCCATATTTCTGATGTATCTCATTGTTTATTAGGTATGTGGGCTTTGCATGTATGTATTCCTCCCTTTTTCTTTATTTAACCCTGTTATTTGAAAACGGAAAAGGATAGAAAATATTAACTTCTACATGATAGGATCACACTATTTATGATCATGTAAGTATCTTTACTATACTTGTATTATCAGTAATGCATTCCAATTCCCAGTTGTTAGAAATTGCTCCTAAAATTTGGAAATACTTCATCTCTTTAGTCAGAAAACTCTTAATTTTCTATATTCTTGGTAGTCTAAGGGTTAATAGAACTCAGTTAGATTTGCCTACCCAAATGTGAAGTATTTCATTCTTTGTATTCTTTTCAGTTTTCTGCATGTGATTTTTCCTTGACTGACTGCCACACAGCTGAAATCCAAAGCTTCTTTTTTAGTACAGCTAGCCTCCGCTCATGCCATTACTGGGTGGGATCATATAGCTTTCTCCAGTCAGCTCTATTAGAGGCTTCAGGGTAACCGAGACCCTCTTAATCACTCTAGGCCTCCAAGCCTCATTCTTGCTCACAAACACCTGCCACATTAATTTATGTTTCTTTGAATACTGGTTATGGTAAAATTACTTTTTCAATGTGTCGTAACGTATTCTTTAAAATACTTTTTAGAAAAGCAGCATTTTGTGGTAGAATAGATTAGGACTTGGAAGGCCTGTGCTCTAATCTCAGCTCTTTGTAACTTTTAAGATTCACTCACCCTCTCGGCCTCGCTTTCCTTTTCTCGAAAAGGAAGGTGTGTGCTAGATGATTTCCAGAGTCTCTCTTTGCTCTAAGTTTCTATCATTCTATCATTATCAAATACTGTAGTTACTACCTCCATCATCTTCCTAACTCTCAAGTTATTTTATTCTCAGGTATGTGCCCCTAGACTGGCTTTTTATGCTGTTTAAAGGATAAATTGCAATTATGAACAATTTTCTTTCCCTCCCCACTACAGCCCTCTGAAATTGGCCACTGACATAGCTCGTGTAGGGTGTTCTTTGTGATGGTTGTTGTAGAGTGCTGAGCACAGCGATTAGCACATAGGAAGCACTATACAGATGTTAGTTGTTGTGTATGTTATTATTTATTATTACTTTTATTATAGTTTTACCATTGTTTCTTTTTCATTTTTAAAGGATTTCGTGGACCATTTCCATGTTCTTCTCCAGCGTGACACTATTCCTTCAAAATATAACATCCAAGATTTCTTCAGGAAAATAAAACTTAGTCCTAATAATTATCAAGTCGGAAAAACCATGGTAAATGCAGTATGTTTATAGTTGATGTTACATAAAAACTGAGTTTGTTTACGTGTCTGAAAAAGCTTACCTGAGTCATGCGGCATAATGGGCTCTGAAAGTCAGAGGAGGTATGGTCAAATTCTACTTCTGATGCTTTGTACCTACGTGACCTTGGGCAAATGACCTAATCTCCCTGGACCTGTTTCCTCATTTATAAAATGAAGTGGTTGGACTAAATGTCCTCTGAGGTTCCTTACAGCTCTCAATCTGTGATCGGATGCAACATACCATAAGAAAATTGATAGGGCAAAGGTCGTCAGTTAATAATTGTAATAATAAAAAGCTCCACATCTTTATTTCCAGTGGTCTGTGGTTCATAATGCACCACATATTCTACTGTTTTTACCTCAAATTTATCACATCCAAAATAGTCTCTCCATTCGCTTTCCATTCACTGTTCCCAGGCTTCGCGTTCCTGTCTGTGATACCACCATTCTTTCATTATCTCTGAATAGAAGCTTGAAATTATACTCTGTTCTGCCTTTTCCTTCCGTTCCACGTCAGATCTCTTGCTACATTGTCATTTCTTGGAAATTCTCAGATTTTCTTCTTTTTCATTCTTGTTGTCACCAGTGTAATCTGGAACCATGTTATCCCATATCCAGACTACTATGTTAGTTTTTTCAGTGACTCGTCTGTCTCTAATATCCTTTACTCTCCAATTCTAAATAATACCAGGATAGTATTCTTAAAACCATGTTCATAGAACTCCCCTATTGAAAGACCCACAGTAGCTCCCTATTGTATGTACATTTCATTACAAGCAAATTCCCTGGCCTGGTTTTCAAAGGCTTCCACAGCGTAGTATAATCCTTTCCATCCAGCCTAATTCCCCACTGTTTGTCAAGAGGTAGCGTCTGATTCAGTCAGGCAGGGATAGTCAAACTGAAGGGTATTTTTTTTAAGGATAGGGGAGACATAGTGGTGTATAGGAGGCAGCAGGAAAGAGCTAATAGGTAATGAGAGATGAAAGATAAGAGAGAGTTGGGGTGATAGTTGAAGCACTTGTTAGAAAAAAGAAGATGGAAAGAAGGAAGGAAACAAGCATTTATTAGATGCCTACTATGGACCAGACACTTTACTAAATGCTTTACAAATATTATCTCATTGCATTCTCACAACAAGCCTTACAGAGTAGGTGCTGTTATCACCTCCATTTTACAGTTGAGGAAACTGAGGCAGACAGAGGTAAGTGATTTTCCCAGGATCATACAGTTGATAAGTGCCTGAGGCCAGATTTGAATTTAGGCCATTCTGATTCCAAGTCCATAAATGCCTAAGTAGGATCAAGAGTGAGTGTTCAGGGGTTGGCTTTGGTGAGGACGAGGAGGAAGGAAAAGTGCTATGGGAGGCTTGAGGGAGGACAAAATGCTAGGAATAGCCCCCAGAAAGTGGGGTACTAAATTGATTAGGGGAGGAACATTGAATGATTTCCTTGCTGTAATGAGCTCCCAGTGCCTGCCCTCCAGGAGCTTACAGTCTTAAATAGGGTAATTTGTCCATAAAGAGGTATATACCAAGTAATGTAGGTAACTTAAGAGGAGAAGGCACTTCTTGCAGATAGTCCTGGGAAAGGCCTCCTCCATCAGGCAGGGATTGAGGAAGGAGATCTTTCCAGGCATAGAGGAAAGTCAGTGCTGACACAAGCACAAAAAATGGACCATCGTGTGCAAGCAGCAGCACACAGTCTACTGTGGCAGCCCCACATTGGGCAGTAAGGTGTAAAAAGACTGGGGAGAAAGGAAGGGAAAAGGGGATAGGAGGGGAGTGGGGTGACAGAAGGGAGGGCTGACTGGGGAACAGGGCAACCAGAATAGATGCCATCTTGGAGTGGGGGCGGGGGAAGGGTAGAAATGGGGAGAAAAGTTGTAATTCAAACTCTTGTGAAAATCAATGCTGAAAACTAAATATATTAAAAAAAAAAGACTGGGGAGGCAGGAGGGGCCGAGGTCATAAAGAGCTTTGATTGCTAAACAAAAGAGCTTCCATTTTATCCTAGAGACACAAGAAAGCCACTAAAATTTAGTGAGTTGGAGGGGTGATACAGACATGTGATTTAGAAAAATCACTTTTAGTAGCTGTGCAGAGGGTGGCTTGGTTAGGGGAATGGCTTGAGTCAAGGAGACCAATTAGGAGGCTATCACAATAACCCAGGTGAGAGTTTATAAGAGCCTGAATTAAGGTAATGCGTGTAAGTAGAAAGAGAAAGCTGTGTCCAAAAAATACTTTAAAGGTAGAAATGACAGGATTTGGCAGCAGATTAGATATATCGAATCTGTGAGGAGTCAGAGATGACAATGAAACCCAAAATAGACTTATAAAGTGTAAATTAGACAGATAGGAGAACCAACAGAAAGCAATGCATGAAAACCTGGAGAGAACAAAGTGGTAAACGTTTTCTAATGTTGCACAGTGAGAAGTGAGGAGCGCTATGTCTAATGCAGGGTGAAAAATTTCAGGAAGAATTTTGATAGGCTGAAGTAGATCCAAGGGAAGGCAGTTTGGATACTGAGGAGAAATCAAAGCTGTCTGATAGGAGGATAGGTTCAAGATGCTAATGATGGAGTAGACTTAGTAGAAATATCATAGCGGGGGGCCGAGCCAAGATGGCAGCTGGAAAGCAGAGACTTGCCAAGCGCTCTCCCCCAGGACCATTTCCATTCCTACATGGAAGGATGATGTGTATAACTCATGAGACCTCAGTATTAGGGTAGCTGAAGGGAATATACATACGTGTGTGTGTGTGTGTGTGTGTGGAGAGAGAGAGCACACACAGAGTGAGTTGAATATGAAGGGATGATATCTAAAAAAATAAAATCAAATTAAGGGGTGAGAGAGGAATATATTGAGAGGGAGAAAGGGAGAGAGAGAATGGGGTAAATTATCTTGTATAAAAGTGTCAAGAAAAAGCAGTTCTGTTGGGAGGGAAGAGGGGGCAGGTGAAGGGGAATGAGTGAATCTTGCTCTCATTGGATTTGACCTGAGGAGGGAATACCATACACACTCAATTGGGTATCTTACCCCAAAGGAAAGAAGGAGGAAGGAGATCAAAAAGGGGGGATAATAGAAGGGAGGGCAGGTGGGGGAGGAGGTAATCAAAAGCAAACACTTTTGAAAAGGGACAGGGTCAAGGGAGAAAATTGGATAAAGGGGGATAGGAAGGAGCAAAATATAGTCTTTCACAACATGAGCATTGTGGAAGAGTTTTGCATAATGATACACTGTGGCCTATGTCGAATTGCTTGCCATCTTAGGGAGGGTGGTTGGGGAGGGGAGAGGGGAGAGAATTTGGAACTCAAAGTTTTAAAAGAAGGTGTTCAAAAAAAAGTTTTTGCATGCGACTAGGAAATAAGATATACAGGCAATGGGGCATAAACATCTATCTTGCCCTATAAGAAAGTAAGGGAAAAGGGGATGGGGGGGAGTGGGGTGACAGAAGGGAGGGCTGACCCTTCAGGGGAACAGGGCAACCAGAATATATGCCATCTTGGAGTGGGGGGGAGGGTAGAAATGGGGAGAAAATCTGTAATTCAAACTCTTGTGAAAATTAATGCTGAAAACTAAAAACAGTAAATAAATAAAAATCACAGAGAGGATTTATGCTTTATATACAGGTTAGAATCAGTGTCCTCCGAGATATATTTGAATGTTTAGGTTCTGCATTTTCATGCATGCACACAGGACACAGTAAGGCACTAATAAGCAATGAATGATGACTGAGATGCAGTCCCTATATTATATGAGGTTATAAAGTAGTAAGAGGCATGAACAGTAACTTGGGATTCTTAGGATCATAGTTCTAGAGTTGGAAGGGATCTCAGAAGCTATCTGCTGCAATGCCCTAATTTTACAGATAAGGAAACTGAGGTCCAGGAAGGTTAAAGGATTTGCCCAAGGTCATGCAGGTAGTATACAACAGAGGCAGAATTTGAAACCATATTCTCAGACTCCCAAAGTAATGCTCTTTCTATTGAACTAGGCTGTGAACACAGCCAAGCACTGAAGGACGTAGTATTATCATTAACCTACTGTTGATGGGGCAGCTTTGTGCATTGATAAGCATGATAAATAAATGCCTAGAAGTAGTTGGCTCCTTACTGTACCTATCAAACTGACTCACACCAAGCCTCCTCTTGATGAAGTTTTGCAAAGTCACTTTTCCTATGTCTACAAAGGTGACTTTCCTTGATCCTTTTCTTCCTTCTCTCAGGTGTTCCTTAAAGAACAGGAGCGCCAGCACTTACAGGACTTGCTGCATCAGGAAGTGCTCCAGCGCATTGTGCTACTGCAGCGATGGTTCCGGGCCATGCTTTCTAGACAGCATTTCCTCCATCTGAGGCAGGCAGTCATCATCCTACAGGTGAGAAAGACACATCTTCCCAGGGCATTTGGCTAGCTTCATAATGTTTTTAGCTTTTATTTAGTATTTTATTTTTCCCCAGTTACGTGGAAAAGCAGTTCTTTACATTCATTTTTAAAACTCTGAGTTCCATATTCTCTCCCTCCCTTCCACCCCCATTGAGAGGGCAAGCAATTCAATATAGGGTTATACATGTGTAGTTCATGCAAAACATATCCATAATAGTCCTGTTGTGAAAGAAGACGTAGACAAGGAAAAAAACACTCATGAAAAATAAAGTTTTTAAAAAAATATGCTTCACTCTGTATTCTGACACCATCAGTTCTTTCTCTGGGGATAGATAGCATTTTTTATCATAAGTCCTTCAGAGCTGTCTTGGATTGTTGTTTTGCTGAGAATAGCTAAGTCATTCATGGCTGATCATCTTACAGTATTGCTGCGCAGTAGTACATTTCACTTTGCATCAGCCCATGCAAGTCTTTCCAGGTTTTTCTGAGAACATCCTGCTCATCATTTCTTATACTGTAGTAGTATTCCATCATAATCACAGACCACAGCTTGTTCGGCCATTCCCCACTTCTAATTCTTTACTCCCAGTAAAGAGCTGCTATAAATATTTCTATACATATAGGTCCTTTTCCTTTTTGATTTTTTACCTCTTTTGGGACACAGACCTAGTAGTGGTATTGCTAGGTCAAAGGGTATGCATGCCCTTTAGACATAGTTCCAAATTGCTCTACAGAATGGTTGAACCAGTTTACAACTCCACCAACAGTGCATTAAAGTCACATTTTTCCCACATTCCCTACATTTGTCATTTACCTTTCTTGTCTTATTAGCCAGTCTAGTACCTCAGAATTGTTTTAATTTGCATTTCTCCACTCAGTAGTGAGAGTATTTTTTCATATGCTTATAGAAAGCTTTGATTACTTCATCTAAAAACTATCACATGTTTTGATCATTCATCATTTCGGGGAATGGCTCTTTATTTTTATAAATTTGACTCAGTTCTCTGCTTTTGAGAAATGAAGCCTTTGTCAGGGAAACTTGCTTCAGTTTTTTTTCTGTTACTATTGCTAACTGTACTTCCCTCTGTCCTATACCCCCATCCCATTTATTCTATTCTTTCTGTCCTTTCACCCTATTCCTCCTCAAAAGTGTTTTGCTTCTGACTACCCCTTCCCTCAGTGCACCCTTCTTGATATCTATCATCTCCTCCCTTCTCTTATTCCTTTCCCCTCCTGCTTTCCTGTAGGGTAAGTAAGGTTGATTTCTATAACCAATTGAGCGTGCATGTTAGACCCTCTTTGTGTCAGTTCTGATGAGAGTAAGGTTCTCTTACTCTACCTCACCTCCCCCTGCCTTCTCCTCCACTTGCCTCTTTTATATGACAATTTACCCTATTCTGCTTCTCCCCTTCTTTTTCTCCCAGTACATTCCTCTCTTACCCCTAATTTTATATTTTAGATATCATCCCTTCATATTCAGCTCACACCTGTGCCCTCTGTCTCTATATGTTCTAACTGCTCTAATAGTAAGAAAAGTCTTATGAGTTAAAATATCCTATTTCCATGTAGGAATGTAAACAGTTTTAAATTATTAAGGCCCTTATGACTTTCCTTTCCTTTTTACCTTTTTATGCTTCTCTTTTTGTATTCAGCTTTAGTCTTTTCATCTTGAATGCTTGAAAGTCTTCTATCTCATTTAGTGTTAATTTTTTCCCCTATAGGATTATACTCAGTTTTGCTGGGTAGGTGATTCTTGGTTGTAATTCTAGCTCCTTTGCCCTTCAGAATATTGTATTCCAAGCCCTCCGGTCCTTTAATGTAGAAGCTGCTAAATCTTGGGTTATCCTGACTATGGCTCTGTAATACTTGATTTGTTTCTTTTGGACTGCTTGCAGTGTTTTCTCTTTGACCTAGGAGCTATGGAATTTAGCTATAATATTTCTGGGAGTTTTCATTTTGGGATCTCTTTCAGGAAGTGATTGGTGGATTATTATTTGCATTTCTATTTTACTTTCTGGTTCCAGAATATCATGGTAGTTTTCCTTGAATAATTTCTTGAAAGATAATGTCTAGGCCTTTGTTTTGATCATGGCTTTCAAGGTAGTGCAATAATTTTTAAATTCTCTCTCCTGGATCTGTTTTCCAGGTCATTTGTTTTCCCAGTGAGATATTTCACATTGTCTTCCATTTTTTTCATTCTTTTGGTTTTGTTTCATTGTTTCTTGATTTCTCATAGAGTCATTGGCTTCCATTTGCTCCAATCTGATTTTTAAGCAATTATTTTCTTCAGTGATCTTTTGGACTTCCTTTTCCATTTGGCCGATTCTGCTTTTTAAGGCATTCTTCTCCTCATTAGTTTTTTGGACTTCTTTTAGCATTTGGCCTAGTCTGTTTTTTAAGATGTTGCTTTCTTCAGTATTTTTTGTGTTTCCTTTACCAAGTTGTTGGCTTGTTTCTCATGATTTTCTTGTATTGGCTATATTTCTCTTCCCAATTTTTCCTCTACCTCTCTTGCTTGATTTTCAGAATCTTTTTTGAGCTCTTCTATGGCCTGAGACCAATTCATATTTTTCTTGGAGGCTTTGGATGTAGGATCTTTGACTTTGTTGTTTTCTTCTGTGTGTTTTGATCCTCCTTGTCACCATAGTAACTTCTATGGTCAGAATTTTTTCTTTTATTTGCTCATTTTCCCAGCCTATTAGTTGGCTTTTAAGTCTTTGCTAAAGTAGGACTGTGCTTCCAGTGTGGAGGGTGCACTGTCCCAAGCTTCAGGGGTTTTGTGCAGCTGTTTTCAGAGATACTTCTAGGGACCCGTAAGTTTTCAGTGCTAGTATGATCTAAAGAGAGGTGTTTACTACTCTCCTGGCCTGTGCTCTGGTCTGTGAGTGACCACAAGTGCTCTTTTATGCCCTGGAACTATGAGGAGGGTTCTCATTCCGCTGTGGCCACAAGCTCTGTTGTGCTAGTGCCTCCTTCTTGCCCTGGGACTACCCCCCCCCCAGGTCTGTGACTCTGATCTGAGTATGGGTAAAGCAACAGAGTCTTTCCTCAGTGCCAGCAAAGAGACCCCTGTAATCTCCTTCTGACCAGTGGTTCAACCCCCTGTGTGTATGGGCTGAGGTATCCAGAAACTGCAGCTGCCACTGCTAATTCAGTCACTCCCAGGGCCTGCTCCAGGTTTGTTGGCGCCAGGGCTGTGCTGGCATGGCCTGTGCTAGACTGAGCTCCTCTGTCACCCAGTGCAGTAGACCTTTCCTGCTCACCTTCCAAGTTGTCTTTGGCTGGTAATTTGTTTCACTCCATCTTTTTGTGGGTTCTGCCATTCCAGAATTTGTGTAGGCATTTTTAAAGGTATTTGGAGGGGTTCGGTGGAGAGCTCAGGGGAGTCTCTGCCTTTACTCTACCATTTTGGCTCCATCTCTGCTAGTTTCGTATTTTAATCTTTGCTTCTAAGAACAGAAGCTTTGACTCTTGAGACCATTTTTACAATCAGTGTACCTTATATAAGTACCATTAGCAACAAAGGGACATGAGACATTTGATGACTCATGTGTTTTTATATGTAATTTCTCTAAATGATATTTTAGAATTAGAAAGCATGGTATTCTTACTCTATGTTGTTTTAGATGTTAGTGATATTGTTGGAGTGCAGTCTGCAGGTTCCCCTACTCAGTGTCCTGGGCCATTCTTCACAGGGTCTTCTTTTCTCTTTTTGCTGGAGCATCATTAGGTTATTTATTCTCAAAAATGCACTATTTCTTGCCTGTTACACTCATTCTGGAAAATTCACAGAAATGTCAGTCAGTTAATGGATTAATACTCTAGTCCTAGTCTAGTACTAGTGCCAGGTATTCTGTTCAGCTAAATGGTTAGTAAAGTATCCTTATTGCAAATCTTATCATCACTCGTGTATATGATAAGGTAGGGATTTTTTAAAAGTTATTTTAGATTCTGTTTTATGGGCCTAGTGACAAATTATATGTCTTTTGTCTGAGGACCTGCATAGCAAAGCTCAGAGACACTCAGCTTTAGGTAGATTTCAAAGTGATAAATTTTTGGCTTCTCTTACAGACCATGCATTAAGTTGTAGAGGTATTACAATAATATGTATCAGTAAAAGGAGTACACACTCCCCCACCACCCCCCCAATGAAATATAGGTCTTCAAAGTACTGAATTATTTTTAATCCTGTGGGATTTCCTATTATGGGAATAATTTTAAACAGTAATTTTTAAGAATGAGGCATAATTTATTCTGTCATGCAATGGAAAACACAGTGTATTTAAAATAAGTCTTGAGTTCTAACCCTCACTCTCCTGCTCAGTACCTAAGTTGTCTTGAGCAAGTCACCTCTTTAGGTCTTATTTTTTCATCTGGAAAACAAGGTCGATGGACTAGATGACCCCTAGGGTTCCTTCTAAGTTTGTTTAAATCAAAGATCCTTTGAACAAAAATAATAATAATAATAACAGTAATAAACAGTAATAATAGGTAGCATTTATAGAACCCTTTAAGGTGTACAAAGTATTATCTGTAGTTTTCTCTTTTCATTCTCATGACAACCCTATGAAGTAGGTTCTATTATTATCCCTGTCTTACAGATGGGAAAACTGAGACTGAGTAGAGGGTAACTGATTTACCCAGGGTCACACATCTAAGAAGTATTTCTGGCAAGACTTGAACCCAGATCTTCTTGACTCTAGGCCAAGGGCTTCATCCACTACACCACTTAATTTCCTTTGAATATGTCCCCTTACTTGGCTACCCCCTTTCTCTACCTGGCAAGGTACAAACTGATGTTCACGGCACCTTTCAGTTCCTTTCTTAGGAGGTAAATGGAATAAGGAATATGTTTTAACTCCTGTAGAACTTACTTTAAAATATGTTCATTACTTCTCCACGAAGTTCCTTTGAATTCCTGTTTAAAACATCGTGTCAGGAGCTGAAAATGCAAAGGCAAAAAATCGAAACTTTATTCTCAAGGAGTTCACATTCTTTGGGGTGATACCACATGTCCACAGATAAGAAAATACAAGGAAGAGACCCTAAACTGGATAGGAAGGAAAAAAATGCAACTCTGTTCCAAAGAACTGTATTGCAGGGACTTCATCATTTAGTATGACATGAATCTGAACTAGCCAGCAGTTTCTTGGATGAAGGGGTCAACTCCCAATTTGAGGCAAATGGAAGGAAACAATCTATCAACAGACTTTTCTGTGACAACAAATAAAATGAGGACAAATGAGGTGAGTAATGTCATCCAGAAGACCACGTGGCATAGACTATCAGTGCTCAGGTCATGCCTGGTAGATGTACCATAGCAGAATGTGAAAAGAGGGTCTCATTTTTGTAAAGAGAAAATACCTGTATTAAAACCGATGTGACACCTTACATAATGTGATAGGCTACATTATTCTTACCTCTTAACATTATATTTTTGAGTGTCTCCACAAAGGAGAAGGAATGAATTAGACAACTCATCCAAAGCCAGTGCTAGTTATCCTGATTTTCAAAGCTTTTAGTCTAGTGTGAGATAATCTTACAGAATATACTGTTGGGTCTTTTGTAGCGATCCTGGCGAAATTACTTGAGTAGGAAACATGACGAACGCAGAAATGTCCAGGCTGATGCTTTGGTTCTGAATAATGCAGCAACTGTTCTCCAGGCTGCTTGGAGGGCTTACTGGGGGAGGCGGCAGTACCTGCAGATGCGAGCAGCAGCCTCCGTCATTCAAGAAACTTGGCGGGAGCACTGCAGACGAAGACATGCTGCTGCCACCCGCATACAGGCAGGATGGAGAGGCTACTGGAAAAGCAAACTGTACAAGGAACAAAGAAACAAAATTATCCTGTTACAGGCAGCATGCCGAGGATTCAGAGCCAGGCAAAGGTAATATTTGCAGCCAGTTAAGGTAAACCAGTAAAGAAAAAAGATGGGTGACCTGTTGTTTCTAGAAGCCTAGGCACACTTGCTGGTGTGTAGAACACCCTTCAGATGAGATCTGTATTTCCCAAGCCTAGGGTTGGATTAGGCTGCTTAATTAGAAAGTCACAATAGAATATCTCAGTCTCGAAAATAGCTTTAGTACCTTCTTGGTAATATTTATACATATACCATAAGCTATGTATTTTTCTAAATTCCAACTGAGAGCTTGGATTTTACTTTAAATTCTCAGGAGATACCATATTGGTTTAGGTAATTTTGATCTGGACCCAGATTTAATCCATATAGAGAGGTCCTAGTGTGGAGATACACTTCACTGATTCAGGTTAGCCATTTGTCTACAACTTAAAGTCTTAGTTTCCCACAAGTCAAAAAGCTAGTATGTTTCACAGGCAGCACTCAGATTCATGGTCTTCTGACTTAAAGGCTAGCCACTTGTCCGTTCTGCCTTGCAGGTCTTAATATAACCTGTACTTTTCCCCAAAATCAGGCTTATATAAAATCTCAGGACATCTCTTAATTGTTGTCTTCATACCACAAAGACAGCTTAAATTTCATTGGTGTCCCCAGACACAACCCTTTCCCCACTAGATGATAGAAAAAGTGAAGGAAACAATGCCAGACAACTCCTGCCGCTGATGAAGCAAACTGCAGGAGATCAGGGCTCCCAGGGGCATGCTTTCTGCAACTGCCTACATCACTGTCCTCAGGTGTTTTCAAGAAAGGAAGACATTACTGAGAAGTCTGTGAACTCTCCTCTCCATCTCCAAGTATGGAAGAGGTTTCTAGGAATGGGAGATAGAGGGTTTCTCCTCACAGTTTGTACTTTACTCTGTGGCTCAGGTTCTACTTCCCACTTGTGAAGGTGGATGAGCCTTGCAGCTGCACAGGTGGCTCCAGGAAGTTCCTTATCAAAACAAGGAGAGAAGGAATTGGTGAGGAAGCCCACGGAACAGTGTGGGGGTTAGCCTTTCTGACTGAGGGAAGAGATGGTCTGAAGTAGTATGGGAGGACCAGACTTCTAGGCTGATTTTCCATTCTGAATTTCTCAGCTTTCTTAAGGTCCCTTTAACTTAATATGATCTTTATTTCTGTGTTTGTGTGTGTGTGTGTGTGTGTGTGTGTAAGAAGTCTGTTTATTCACTTTTACTAAAAATTAGAGATTTCTTTCAAAAATATCTGTTTTGTTTTTTAACATGGTAGTTTTGCATGTTTTAAGTATTTGCATATATGTGTATATACATGTCTGTGTATTTCCATTTAAATTACGGTTTAATTGGAAAAAAAAATGATACACCAGGTATAAGACTTGGTTTTTAAGTCCAGTTTTTCTTACTTAACTGCATTATCTTGGGCTAGTTATTTCTACTCCCTCAGCCTCAGTTTACTTCTTTGTAAAAATGAAGGCTTTGGGATAATGATCCCCCCAAAAGATGAAGAAGTCAAAAAGTGTATCATTGAAATTTTTTTTAAGTACACAGAAGAGAGCATAAAAAAGCCTAAAAGATATCCAGGCCAGTAATAAAATTGTGAAACTGTGTTAAACTCATTCTGTACTTTTTTTAAAACCACAAGTAATACGTTCAGTTTCATATACAGTCTTTTGCTGTTCTTTATTTTATATGAAAATGATCATGTTAATATTCATCAAATTTAGTGCTAAAAAAAAGTTTGGTTTGGGTTTGTTTTTTTTATAAGCTTGTTGGACCAAATAATCACTAACATTTTATCAGTCTGGGGTCACATTTTAGAGATACCGCCTCTATTTTAACCAATACTGTTTATCCTGTATCCAGTTGTGGCCAAAATAGGATTCAGAAAATTCATGTTATATTTCTGTTTTTATATAGATTTAGAGCTTTGAAAGAACAGAGATTAAAAGAAACTAAATTGAAAAATGGATTAGCAATTAAAGACAATGCTCTAGAGATTTGGGGTTCAGACCCTTCCAAATGGGAAGACGAAGCATTTGAAGAAAGGATGAAAGCTGTAGAAGAATACAAATTTGTAATTAATCGGATCAGCCATGCCAACTCAGTGGACGTCTCTGGGGACTCACCATGCAAACAGCAAGAGAGAGCTGTTAGCCAAAGTAGCATAGACTTGGAGCAAGATGTAGTCGTAAGACAGAGGCGCAAGTCATTAGAAGACCTCAGTCAAAAAAAAGTAGGACGAGCAAAAAGAGAGAGCCGGAGAATGCGTGAATTGGAGCAAGCAATATTTAGTTTAGAATTGCTGAAGGTCCGTGGTGGGATTTCTCCTTCAGAAGAGCGTAGATGGTCCACGGAACTGATTTCCGAGGGCCTACAGTCATCACAAGGAACCTCTGAGAGTGAAAGTTCTCAGGGAAGCTTAGAACTCTTGAATTTTGAGGAGACTCCAAAAAGCAAACTAGAGTCAGTGTTTTCAAATGAAGGAAACTTACAGATTCCCTCACCTAAGGCACAGAAACCTTTACCCCATGATTCAAATTTTGATTTACAAGAGAATGCCCCCATAGTATCAGATGAGAATAGTAATATATTTATTAGAAAGAGGACACCCTCCAATTCAGAGTTCTCAGAGAGTGTTTCCATGAAAGACAAGACAGGCTATGATTCTCAGAGCATTACCTGTAAGCCACCATTGAGAGAGTCCTTCATCCCAAATAGTCTTCCAACTTTCTATATACCACCACAAGATCCTACGAAAGTAAGTCCTGAGCTTGGGGCAAGTACTTTAAAAAATATAGTTTTGGGAAGTGAAGAAAAGCCAGGAACAGCTTTTACCTTGGACACAAACAGAGAAAGCAGAAAACACCACTTCGTTGAGGAAGGCAAACAAGTGGCTACCGCTTCCATGAAAAATACTGACTTTTCTAATACTGTACTGAAGAAGTTAGAAAGGCTAAACATGGAAAAAGAAGAAAGACAAAAGCAGTTGCAGCAACAAAATGAAAAAGAAATGATGGAACAGATTCGTCAGCAGAAGAACATTCTGGAAAGGGAGCGAAAAGCCTTCAAAAATTTTGAGACAACATGGAAAACAGGAGAATCTTTGCTGACAAAGCCTGTCCGACCATCAAAGCAAACAGTTGAAAGGCCTCAGTCTCTCCTCATAAACCCTACAAACAAGGAAGAACGGAATGTGCCAGGACCTTCGTCAGTAACAATTAAAGGCCTCACTGTTACCCCTGATCAACCAGTTCAAAAGGACCGACCTGTCACTATGTTCTTTGAAGGTAAAGAAAGACAAAGCCAGCCTGGTATTTCACAGGTCAGGACTGATGAGTGGAACACTAAATTGAATGCAGCTTCCAAGGGGCTGCATTCCCAGGAGGCAAGGACCAAAGCTATTTTCTTCACACCAAAAGACCATTTGGGTCCTTCACAGTAAGTGAAATATTTATTTGATTTTATACCAGAATCCTCCTTCAATATTGATTGCCCATGCTCAAACACAGGTCTGATGATATCACTCCCCTGCTTAGTGAAGTCCACTGGTTCCTTTAGGAACAAATGGCTGCTCCTCTGGCATTTAAGGCCCCTCACCACCTGTCTTCAGCCTACCTTCCTAGCTTTCCTTTACATTACTTCTTTTCATATTCCCTAGGAACTCTTCACACTAGCCATGTGACCCTCCCTGTCTCTAGGTCTACAATGCCCTCCTTCCTGACCTGTGCTTTTTAGAATCCTTAGTGCCCTTCATTGCTCAACTGCCTTCTATACGAAACCTTTTGTGATCCACTTTCTTCCCCAAAAGCTAGTTCCCTCCTCCTGTCACAAAATTTATTTTGTATATACATTTATGTGTAAGTTGTATCTCCTCTAGTAGAATATAAGCTCCTTGAGTCTACAGACTGTTTCATTTTTGCTTTTGTATTCTCAGCCCCTAGCTAGGTGCCTCACACATAAATAAGGCAGTTTACTCAGTAGAGCAAATTCTGTTTAAAAACCAACAGGTCGCCTAAAGGTAGCTATCCATCACTAAACTTTAGGCCAAGGCCAGCCCAAGGATATCATAAGTGTTGTTTATGTGTTTAACACTCTTAACAGCACATAGGCCTCCATCAGCTTGAAATTTGAAAAAGGCTAATAGGTTTTGCCATGGCTTGTGGCATATACGTGGTCTTTACAAATTACCTAAGCTCTTTGCAGTTTTAATAACTTCTAAGTATGAATTTTAAAACCTCAAGTGGTATTTAAAATCAGTATTAAAATTTTGGACAATTACCCAGATATGTGCAGTGGGCTTATTCAAAATTGTATTAAAATGAAAAAAGGGCATAGTAGATGAGAAGGTAAGTCATACTCTGTGGATAATGATATTGAAGTAGTCTATGTCATCTACAGAAAGAATACTAAATTAACCTTTAAATATCATTCTCAGGTACAACTAGACTTACTAATATTTTGTAAGTTACAAATGTTAAATCTATACAAGGCTCCTTGTAAGGAGCCTATATGTTACTAGAATGTTCTTGTGTCTCCCAGCTTTTCTGGCTGTGAAATGCCAAAAAGTTATGATATTATTCCTTATGCAGCCCAGCCATAGTTCAGCCATACTTGTAGGAACTGAGTTATAATCTGTTAGGAAGCAGGTGGACTATTCAAAAAAACTTCATTGCGGTGCGGTACAGCGGGAAGAGTAACGGATCTGTAGTCAGAGACCTGGGTTCACATCTCTCTTCTGCTTTCTGTTATTAGTAAGTCACTTAAGTCTCTGGGCTTCAATTCTTCATCTACAAAATGAGGGGGGCAGGACTAAACTTTTTTTGGTCCCTTCTCCAAAGTCTGTGATTCTATTATGGGCCTACTGTGGACCACTAAGATGACACTAAATTATTTCTCACAGGCTGATTCTCAGTACTGCTTTTTCTCTAGCCTCTCCCCACCCTCAAAACTCCCCAGGTTTTTTGCTTAAAGCAGACAAATTGAATTGTTGCAAATTGAATTGACAGGTGAGTATCTGATGTTTGAAACTGAAATATGGTGGAACTAGATGACCACCTGAGGTTTGTTTTTTCTTTTTGTTTTTCAGCCCTGTGCTTCAGGGATTATCCATTATAGTTTCATTCATAAAGATGCTGATAGACAAAAGAAACAGATTTTTGGAAAGTACCTGAACACACTGTTTCATGTCATTACATATTAGTTTATTCTTTCTAAATATCAGAAATACTCCTGTTTGACCATACAACTTCTTTGGTTCAATACCATGTATTCCATTAATTTGGGATGGAATAGGTTTGAGTATGGAATATTTCAAAAGCACCTTTAAGTGGTCTTCATCACTTTTCCAAGCTAAAATCATATAAATCCACTAAGTTTCTTTTATTTTATCTCCTCAGACAGTTGCTTAACTTAGAAAGAATATGTTGTATGAAAGTATTTTGAAAATAATTTATACTACAGATCTCTAGTTCCTGAAATAATAGCATAAGAGAGTTTGGTATTTCACGGAATCATAAAAATCTTAGAGGTAAAAGGGACTTTAGCAGTCAATTTACAGAGGAGGATACTGAAAGAGTAGGTGAGTTGCTACATGGCTATTTAATGACAGAGCTGTGTCTAGAGTTATCAAAGTCAAAACGCTAACATCTTTTAAAAACCTTACCATCATATGATATATACTTAAGAAGCAACTGGCTTCTCTGACAAAAGGCCTGCCAAGCAGACCAGACACCAGCTAGGTGGACAGCCTTCCATGCCACTAGAACCCAGGTCTCTTAAAATGTTTCTTTCAAGATACCACATGGTTAGTTAGCTCTCTCTAAGTTGGTAAGCAGTCATAGAGTATTTTTTAAAGATACAAACTGCTTTTCACCACCTTAGAGAGCAACCAAGGTGAAAATGACTGAATTATTAGACACAAGAGATTCAGAATAGTCATATTTGGAGGAAGGATCAAATATTTAAGGACAAGGAAGAGATCTTTAGCAGTTATTCGGTGTCTTAAAGTTTCTGGCTTGGACTGGGTGATTCTCGTGGTCTAAGAATTAAACATGACAATAATAAGTAGACAGTCATTCAAAATGTGCCCAACACTTTCCGGGGCGATAGTGGGGAGAGGGGGGCAGGGAAAGAGGAGCATTTAAAACAAGGTTAAGACAAGATTGTTGACCTCAAGGAGCCTAAAAACTTGGTGGAGAAAGCATGTGTGTAATGGTTAGAGAATAATATTAAAATAACAGTATATAATTAAGACTTAAATTATGTAGCAATAGATATAAGAGCAGTAAGCTTTTAAGAGAAGTTCTGGTGTGGGCTATTAGAAGACCAGTGGTATTTTGTAAACAGGAATGACCCAAATTTTAATCAAATAATCTTAAAGAGTTGTACACAAAATAAATAGGAGTGGGAAATTGACATTATGTAGCCATTCAAAGAAAATTTGAGATTTTTTTCTATTCAGTAGTCTTTTAAAACCACTCTTTATCAGTACTAAATAACCTTGTGCTGCCTAATTTTCCTTACTTAGATAATGCTTTCTTAATTTTTCTGTGCAGTTTCTATGTTCTCCTTTTTCATTCAGCATCATGCCTCCCTCATGCCATGGGCTTAGAAACCTGGCTGTGTATTTAAGTTCATGATAAAGTATACTACGATTACTTTCTGAAGCTCTGGTAGCTCAGTATTTTCAAGATAATTGTTAATAACAATAGAAGCCAAGTAAAAAAAGTAGAAAAATAATTTGGGAATTATGGAAACTCAAAAAGTATTAATGGGTGAAATTAATAAAATTATAGTACTTGTCTAGATAGTTTTGCTGTATATTAGTCTTTATAGGAAAGAATCTTCTTGTAGTTTGTCTAATTATGTTGTCTTAAGTTTCAGTAAGGAATATTTAAGCCATGGAAATAATCAACCCCACCCAAGAGGTGAACCACCTAGGAAGCCTGTAAAATTGACCGGGCCAGGCAGAGGAGAGGTAAGCAAAAGGCTTTGTTTGTTCTTTTAACTGAAACAAATTTGTGTTGATTTGGGAATTATTCCACTTCCTGACTGCCTCTTATTCTACCCATCTCAATTACAAACATTTGTGACAAAAGAACTGCGAAGTAAACTGATGTGCTAGTGAGTAAAGGCATGCTGCTGGCAGGGGATCACATTCAAAAATGTCAGTGGGGCAAAATTGGACAGTTTATACATGACTGTGGTGAAGCATTGACGCTGAACCACGTGAAAGTTAGACTTGATTGCTCCATTGTGAAGTCCAGCAGCATAGATTTCCTAACATCTGTTTCTGTCCTTTTTCCGAGGCAACGTGTGTATTCCTTTTTATTTATCCCAACCCCTCTGCTGCTCCTAGTGGATATGGTGGGGTGGAAATAAGGAATTAAGGAATTAAGGAATACATTAGCCCATGTGAGACCTACACTTTGATGCCTTGCATCAGCAGAATCCCCTTTTTTAAAAAAACAAAACAAAACATTGTTATGTTATCTGTTTTATCATTTGGTCAAGCAGGTTGCCAGACCGGCCCAAAAAAAGAAAGCTCGCATGGCGCGGACGCGCTCCGATTTCTTGACTAGAGGTACTTTTGCTGATGGGGAGGGGGATACAGAGGAAGATGATTACGATGACATTATTGAGCCCCTTCTACCCCCTCACCAAGCTTCTCACCCTGAGCCAGGGCATTCAGCGAGCCTGGGGCAGGCCTATCACAGTGACTCGGAAATGGTAATTTTACAACAAATATAAGGGAAACAGGGAGTAATCAGTTGTGATGGGAATGTTCCTTGCTAACCTTTAGCTGTACTGACACCCTCCACTGCTTTTTTTCCCTCTCTTTAATGATTTTGTAAATGGAAAGCCTCAGTGAATATAGCAAATAAAGCAGTATTGTATGTTTTCAGTGATACAAAAGCACTTTCACAATGGGTATTAACTCATGAAAAATGTTAAGATTATTTGTAGTGTTGCTTGAAACCACACAACTCTAACATACTGAAGTTTTCTGTTAGCAGTTTAAAAATGGGGGAAGGGGTGAGATATGTAAAGAACTATGGCCCAACCTATATCCGAAATGTATGTTCTACTCATTTAATTCCCTTTATAACATCAATCACCCTACTATGTCCAATCCAGTGTGCTTTAAACTTAGCACATCATTTTTTTGGTCATTTTTCAACAAAAGAGCCTATACCAATACTTTTAGTTAACAAAAAAGACTAAAAAATAAGCTCCTTACACCCTTCCCCCAATATTATGGGGGATGTGTGGCATTCCAATAGTATTTTTAATAAGTTTTTATTATTCTGTGAAGTATCACTCACATATAGACATGTATATCACATGTATATTAATAAAAGAATGGAACACTTAAGTATCAGTTAATTTCCTTTTTAGCAACTGGTCTCTTATATCCCACATTCAGTACTTAACTTACTGTGAGAGGAAAGTTTTAGAACACTCTTGTCATTTACTCAATGAATAATTTCACTTTTAAAATTTTTTAGCTGATACTATAGTTTCTGTCTACGTAGCACTAGAAATTTGAATGCCTTCCTAGTCAAAGATATGGTTTTGAATTTCTTCTTTTGTCCAGAGTAATAACTTTAACTTTGTCATGTAAGTTGGCAGTACATTCAGTTTTTAAAATATCCAAACTGATGGTCCACGAAACAAATGGAAAAAGATAGGAACCATTCAAGTTGGCCATCTTGAACTGAAGTTTTTTAGAAACAAAAAAAAGGATGAAAAGTGGCAATTCTGATATAATCTTTTACTGAGAAGGCATTTATGTAGAGAGTTGGAAGAGATTTCAGCTGTCTACTACAGTCTCCTCAGTTTTACAAAAGAGGAAATTGAAGATCTAAGATCAGGTAGTCTAGGATTGTCAAAGGAGCATTGTTTTTAGATTAAAAGAACCTAGGTTCCGGCCCTGTCTCTGACACTTATTACTTCTTATGACATTCAACTAGGCATTCTATCATTAGAACTGACTTCTTTTCAGTACTAACAGGTGAAGTCTTATTAGAAGTAACTCAATTCCAAGTAACAAATAACCAATCTAATCATATAACCTATAATCGAAGTTGAGAATGGACAAAGGAAAGACTAATTATTGTGAAAAAGCCTTTGCTATCATTTTCAAAAATTAAATATAAATTATTTTGATTTTGATTCTCTAATATTTAGACCATAGCAGAAAAAATTCAAATTGATCTATCTGGTAAGATAGATAAGATCTGGTCATATTGGAAAAAAGTAGATTTGTTCCTTAAAAAACATGAAATCGATGTATGTTACTGCTGTTGCATTCCTGAGTGTTTACCCTTTTACAAAGCATTAGTTCTCTTAGCACTGAGAAACTGAAAGGGCATGGGGCACACTGCTTAGAGGATTCTGTCCTTACAAAATTGTTCCTCATCACTTGGGAGCTCTTCTTGTGATTCTTCTATCCCCCTAGTTTGACTGTCATTGCACGCATGTAGATCTAGACCTTGTCGGTGCGCATTCATCTCTTTGCACTCTCTTACTAGCTCCTTTTTTACTGTTGGGTACAGGTGGCAGGGTAAGTCTTTGGTGGCCATGTTTGTGGAAAAAAAAAAACTTATTCAGCAAATGCTAGTGACGATGGATCTTGTGGTAGGGTGGATAGGAAATATGAAGGGGTGGGACTTTTTAATATAATGTGAAAATACCCTATATTCCATTTGTGTCTTGATTTATAGGTACGAGATTGAATACTAATCCTTTCTTTATGTCTATTGAGTTTACTGAATGTAGAACCCTTCTGTTATTTCAAAAAGCCATGTTTATAGGGATCACCTTTTATTAAAAGTATTTCCGTTTAGCTGACCTGTCTGACTTTGTGACAAAACAACCTACAACAGGAAGTGCTTAGCCATTAGGAAGCCTAGAATTTGTCTTTTTCCTTAAGTTTCAATGAAACTAGTTGACCAAGATACTGAATATGAAGCAAATGTTCCTTTGTAGTGATTGTCCTAATAGGAAGAATAAAGCAGTTTATCACAAATTTATCAATTGTTAATTACCTTAAAGTGTCATTAATAAATATCAAGAATTGGTTAATCATTTGTCACTTGCTTCCCAATGAAAGTGGTCTATTCAGGACTATCTATGATCTTGCTGACGATTTTTTAAATTTTTGTCATTCAAGGATCTACTCACTATGTATATAAATGCCACTGTCACTCAGTTTTCATATGACACTAAGCCAGCTTTCACCTAACTCAGGAAGAATGACAACTTCATAGAATCGCAGATTTATTGCTCTAAGGAATGTAAAAGTCTTCTTCCTTCATTTTACATGTGAAGAAAAAGGCTCACAGAGGCTACCAAACAGTATTTTGTGAAAACAAAGTTTACTTGTTCTATTGCCTTTTGCTTTCTGGGCAATGAATAAGCTGGTTAAAAATCATTTCTCTTCCTCTTTCTAATATTGTTAAAACAATCTTCTCTTTCTTGCTTGGTCTTCTGTTTTTCTGTCTTTGTACTGCCTCCTTCCACTCCAAGATTTCAGTAATCACTTTTATTCTTATGACTTACACATCTAACAGCTCCAATCCAAAAGTCTTTTAATAGATTGAGATCCGAATTTCCAACTTCCTTCTTTGTATTTCCATCTAGATGGAGGATGTAGGTTTAACACATTCCACTCTTTATAGATGTTTCCTCACAGGTCACGTAATTTGAATATTTGTTTCTAAGATTGATCTTGAATTCATATCCAAAAGGGCTAATACCAAGTGATATTTATTCTCCAGTACTCAAGATAAGCTTCATGAACATCACATTGTAGCTCAAAGTTAACTTTACCAGGTATTTGTTTGTGTGACAGATTGGTAATTTAAAATTCAGATTTAAACTAGGTTTAGTTTCAGAGTTTCCCTACATGAGACTTCTAGATTTATAAAATTTTTATCTAGACCTAGAAGAGACCTCAGAGACCATCAAGTCAACCCCGTTCACTTTATAGTTGAAACTAAGGCCCAGGGCACTTGCAGGATTTGACTGAGGTCACACAGGTTGTAACTGTAAGAGGTAGAATTCGAACCTCTGCCCTCTGACTCCAGAGCCAGTGCTCCTTGCAGTGTACCAAGCTGCTTCACTTTGCAAACTTTAGAGCTCTCTAGGTAAATGTCAGTTATTTATAAGAAGTACCCAGGTAGCCTGTGGCATGTGGTCTCAGTAGAACCTGGGTTACCTTCCAGCCCAGTTTTATATGCCAGAATATTTCTAAACTTGTTAGGTCAGTTGAGGAGAATTGAAAATTGAAGAAGAAACTTCAGTTTTTTAGCTGTCTCGTAGTTCCTATCTACATCAACATTGTCTAACAGAATACCATCTCGCTTGTGGAGTTCTTGATGGCAGAAATGCGTGTTCATTTCAGCATCCTTCTGGTTAACATTCTAAACCAGAAAATGTGCCTTTTGCAAGTTCTCTCTCACATCAGTCACATAATGACTATTTCTGTTGAGTCAGATTGGGCTTGCAATACAACGAAGCCCCCAGAGCTTTTTTCCAATAAATTGGTACCTGCCTATCTTGTACATATGAAATATATGGTTAAAGAACTTAGGCTGAGAATCTTTTGGGGGATGATAAACCATTGTCTGGAATCTTAATTCCTGCCAAGATATGCACTTATAGGAATCCATAAACAAATACTGTTCCCTACCCCGAAATATTTGACAGCATTGAAAACCTTTTGTTCTCTGGGTAGAATCAAAGAATTTTAGGCCTGGAAGGGACCTTAAAGATCATTTGATCCAACTACCTCATTTACAGATGAAGAGACCAAAGAAGTTATATAATGTACCCAAGAGCACAGTTGATAAGTACAAGAGATAAAACTCACTTCTTTTGATTTCCAGACTTGTATTTGGTGGGTGAAATGAGTAGTTTCTACTAGAACATCATTTGTGTTCCCTATATCCACTTCCATGGATGAGAAGCCTATGAATTCTTTGTCCAGAATTTTGTTCCCTCCTTTCCATGTGGGCAACTTAAGTATGCAGGGTTTTCCTTAGTACATACCTGGTCCCGGTTTCACCTTTATTTCAGAAATCTTTGGCCAAGGATATTAATTACATAGAAGACCAAGGGTCTTCTCTTACCTTAAATATATGACTTCACAGCCCATATTCAGTATACTATGTAGAGCTAAGTGCCTCCATAGGCTTTTTGCATTGGATATTTCACTGCCTGATTAATAATAGAGCATCAGTAATTTTCTTAAAAGTGCCTTCATTCCCAAAGAGTGTATCATAATTCTTTAGGGATTATGTTTTTTTCTTGTAGCCAGCCACATGACCTTTATGGGCCGTCTAGGTGGCACAGTAGAGAGAGCACAGGACTTAGAATCAAGAAGACTCATCTTCATGAATTCAGATCAGGCCTCCTAGCAGTTTGATCCTGGGCAAGTCACTTCACACTGTTGGCCTTGGCTTCCTCATCGGCAAAAGAGCTAGAAAAGTGTCTTTGCCAAAAAAAACCTCAAATGAGGTCGCAAAGAATTGGACCCGACTGAAACAACTCAATGATAACAACAAAATAACCTTTATGGGCTCGTTCTGTGCTGCGACTCCCACTAGTCTTCTGTATTCAGCAGAGTCAAAAGCCTTCCTCTCATATGGAGGTGGTACTTGAGCTGAGCCTTGCGATGAGTTAAAAATTTCAAGAAACTAAGCTGAAGTAGGGTGAACATTAGAGGCATTGGGAATAGTCTGTGCCATTTTTCTGAGGCAAACTATGCAGTGTGGTATGAAGAGAAGAACAACTAAGCTAGTTTGGCTGAAGCACAGTGTGCACAAGGAAGAGTCATGTATCATCAGCCTAGAAAGTTGGAGCCTTCCTCCCCAGCCTTATCTTTTGCTGCCCTCTCCTGCACACACCCTCTGGCCTCTATCCTCCATTACTTCCACTAAGAGTCCAACTTGTTCCCCTTTGGTGTTCTCTCCTTTCTGAGTACCTACAGCCCCCTTCTTATGGTATTTATGATAGAAAATATTTTGTATTTTTTATATTCTTTACAAATGTCTTGTACACAGTTGGTGCTCAAGAAATGTTTGTTTTCTATTCCATAGTTGTCCTTAAGCACACTTTTTGGTTTTAACAGATCCAGAGAGATTGAAGGCTAAAAAAATCTAAAATCATACTCTCCAGAGTAGAGCTTTATAGAAAATAAGAATTAAGTAGTAACAAGTGATTATAATTAATTGAGCAAGTTACGATCATTACCTTTTGTATAGTGTTTGCACATTAGACATTTTGAAATTACTAATTATAATAATTGCTAAATTAAAGCAGTAAAACATAGTATCAAACTTTCAATATTTCCACAAATTATTTTTGTATTATTTCTCCATCAGTCATTTTAAACAATATTTCATTTTTCCTCAATTACATGCAAAAACATCTTTTAAGATTCATTGGTTTTGAGGTTTGTTTTGTTTTTCTAAGTTTTGAGCTTTTATTTCTATCCCTCTCTTCTTTCCCTTACCCCTCCCTGACACAGTAAATAATCTGATGTAGGTTACACATGGGCAATCATGTAAAATGTTTCCCTGTTAGTCATTTTGTGCAACAAAACTCAGGAAGGAAAGAAAGAAAGGAAGTGAGTGAAAAATAGTATGCTTCAGTCTGTATTCAGACAACATTAGTTCTTTTCTCTGGAGGTGGGTAGCCTTTTTCATCATGATTCTTTTGGAATTGTCGGGTCATTGTATTGCTGAGAATAGCTAAGTCATTCACTGTTCTCCATCTTACAATGTTGCCATCACTGTTTACAGTGTTCCGGTTCTGCTCATTCCACTTTGCATTAAGTTTGTGTACATCTTTACAGGTTCTTCTGAAATCATGCTGCCTGACATTTCTTATAGCGCAATAATATTCCATTACAATCGTGTACCACAATTTGTTCAGCCATTCCCTAATTGATGGACATCCCCTTAATTTCCAATCCTTTGCCACCAAAAAAAGAGCAGCTATAAATATTTTTGTACAAATAGATTCTTCTTCCTTTTTTAAAAAAATCTCTTAGGGATACAGACCTAGTAATGGTGTTGCTGTATCAGAGGGTATGCACAGTTTAGTTGCCCTTTGGGCATAGTTCCAAATTGCTTTCCAGAATGCTTGGATCAGTTCACAACTTCACCAACCGTGCCTCAGTGTCCGAGTTTTCTATTTGGCCTTTCCAGTTCAGGGTTGAAATAGAATGTAAATATGACCCTGAAGACCAGATACACACCTCTGTGGACCTTAGAAACAAGTGTAGACCTACCCCCTCCCTCTCCTATAAAAGAGGTAGGCACTATTAAATTCTCCAAGGTTTCATGTGGACCTTAAGAAATAAAGCAGACCATTATCCTCTTATCTCCCTACCACTGAACTGTGGAGCTCAAAAGATGAGAAAACAATCTTTTATCCCAGGTAATTTTCTCTGACCTCTTAGACCTTATCTGCTTTGTACAGTGAATACAGCAATTGGCATTTATTTTATTTATTTTCTATATTTTACAATTGGTTTTTATTCTGTATATAATTAGTCTGTACATACTGACATATGTACACATCTCCAATAGAGTGTAAGCTTCTTGGGAGTAGGTATTGTTTCGGTTTTTATTATTTATATCCCTAGCACTTGATGCATAGTAGCTGCTTAACAAATGCTTGTTGATTGATTAATGTACCGAACTTTCTTAGCTCTTTTTTTTTTTCAGATCACCTGGAAGTTTTCAGATCTGGAATACATTTGATAGCATTGCTTATTTATCTTATCTAAAGGTTGTTTTCAGGCAAACATCTGGATAAGCTACATATTATCTGTAACATAGCCCACAAGCATTGCAGTGAGACTTTATTAAGATGTCTTGTCTAGACTGGTTGCTAAAACTTTAAGCTTATTATACAGAGTAAAAACTTGCTTTTCTTAGTATCTTAAGCACTAGACTCCTTAATGCTCTCTAAGGATTCTGAAGTTCACACAAAGAACATGCAGGTGGTTCCCATATTTCTGATGCCATATTCACCAGACTTTACAGTTAGGAGCTAAACCGTGAAACTATAAGGTGTCCCATAAGGTCACTTCCATTCTTCTTTCACTGCCAGATGGAACCATGTTTAATTCACACTAATGAACTAGATTTCTAGGCAGGCACCTTAAAGAACTTTTCTTATAAATCCTTTCCTATGTTTGATGATTTAAGAGCTTTCACAGATAAGCAATGCTATCAAATGTATCTAGATTTGAAACTGCCAAATGATCTGTAAAACGATAGAGCTGGAAAAAGAACCCAGCAAGTTTGGTACATCAGTCAGTCAATAAGCACTTGTTAAGTACCTACTGTGTGCCAGGTATGAGGCATACAAATATCAAACATTGAAACAATACCTGTTCTCAGGAAGCTTACATTCTGTTGGAGATGTGTACATATATCAGTGTATGCAGACTAATTATGTACAGAATAAATATCAGATAGTTAAGGGAGGAGGGCACCAGCAATTGGGGGGATCAGAAAAGGTTTCATTTAAAAGGTGATGCTTAAGTTGTATTTTAAAGTAAGAAAAGAGGGGGGGGTCGGAGCCAAGATGGCGGCTGGCAAGCAGGGACTTGCTTAAGCTCCCCCGCAGGTCCCTCCAAACACTTATAAAAATGGCTCTGAACAAATTCTAGAGCTGCAGAACCCATGAAATAGCAGGGGGAAGCAGGACTCCAGCCCAGGACAGCCTGGATGGTCACTGGGAAGGGTGTATCGCATGGAGCTGGGAGCGGAGCAGAGCACAGCCCAGCATGGGCCGCACCAGGACCAACCAGACAGGGAGCCGGGTGCAACATGCCCTAGCTCCCTGAATCAGTGAGCTGTGGCAGTTACCAGACTTCTCAAACCACAAATGCCAAAGACAACAGAGAAGGTTAATGGGAAAAGCTGCTGGGACAGTGAAAGGAGTTTGTAGTTTGGGCACTGCCCCGGGGGCAGCGGAGGTGATGCAGCTCTGAGGCTGCTTCCAGAGCTACAGCTGCAGTTGCCTCTGGCCCTGGGCCCACTTGGTGGGAGGAATTGCGAGGTGGATTAGAGTGGGACTGCAGCTTTGCCCTGCCTGGATCTGGGCCACAATCCTGGTTGGCAGTTCTTGGGGGAGGAGCACTGGTGTGGCAGAGCTAAATGTGTAGAAGTAGCTCTGAAAATAGCAAGGCAGCCTCTCAAGCCTGGGACAAAGTATTCTCTACAAGCAGTCATACCCCGACAAAAAGCTCAAGGGTTAAGTAGTTGGCTGGGAACATGAACAGACAGCGAAAACAAACTCAGATTCAGACTCAGACTTTGGAATCTTTTTTTGGTGACAAGATCAAAACATATAGCCAGAAGAAGTCAACAAAGTCAAAGAGCCTACAACAAAAGCCTCCAAGAAAAATATAAATTGGTCTCAGGCCATGGAAGAGCTCAAAAAGGATTTGGAAAGGCAAGTTAGAGAAGTAGAGGAAAAATTGGGAAGAGAAATGAGAGTGATGTGAGAAAACCTTGAAGAACAAGTCCCTTGCTAAAAGAGACTCAAAAAAATACTGAAGAAAAGAACACCTTAAAAAATAGACTAACTCAAATGGCAAAAGAGCTCCAAAAAGCCAATGAGGAGAAGAATGCCTTGAAAGGCAGAATTAGCCAAATGGAAAAGGAGGTCCAAAAGACCACTGAAGAAAATACTACCTTAAAAATTAGATTGGAGCAAGTGGAATCTAGTGACTTGATGAGAAATCAAGATATTATCAAACAGAACCAAAGGAATGAAAAAATGGAAGACAATGTGAAATATCTCATGGGAAAAACCACTGAGCTGGAAAATAGATCCAGGAGAGAGAATTTAAAAATTATTGGACTACCTGAAAGCCATGATCAAAAAAAGAGCCTAGATACCATTTTTCAAAGAAATTATCAAGAACTGCCCTGATATTCTAGAGCCAGAGGGTAAAATAGAAATTGCAAGAATCCTCCTTTCACCTCCTGAAAAAGATCCCCCCAAAAAAACTTCTAGGAATATTGTCACCAAATTCCAGAGCTCCTATATCAAGGAGAAAATACTGCAAGCCTCCAGAAAGAAACAGCTTTGAGTATTGTGGAAACACAATCAGGATAGCACAAGATCTAGCAGCTTCTACATTAAGGGATATTCCAGAGGGCAAAGGAGTTAGGATTAAAACCAAGAATCACCTGCCCAGCAAAACTGGGTATAATGCTCCAAGGCAAAATAAGGATTTTCAATAAAATAGAAGACTTTCAAGCTTTCTCAGTGAAAAAACCAGAGCTGAATAGAAAATTTGACTTTCAAACACAAGAATCAAGAGAATCATGAAAAGATAAACAAGAAAGAGAAATCATGAGGGACTTACTAAAGTTGAACTGTTTTGTTTACATTCCTACATGGAAAGGTGCTGTGTGTAATTCATGAGACCTCAGTATTAGGGTAGCTGAAGGGAATACACACACACACACACACACACACACACACACACACACACACACATATAGACAGAGGGCACAGGGTGAGTTGAATATGAATGGATGATACCTAAAA
>CM053624.1:52534025-52557251 GCA_028646595.1 Phalanger gymnotis
GAAGCAAAATATAGTCTTTCACAACATGAGTATTGTGGAAGGGTTATATATAATGATATGCATGTAGCCCATGTTGAATTGCTTGCCTTCTTAGGGAGGGTGGGTGGGAAGGGAAGAGGGGTGAGAATTTGGAACTCAAAGTTTTAAAAAATAGATGTTCAAAAATAAAAAAGTTTTTGTTTTCATGCAACTAGAAAATAAGATACACAGGCAATGGGGCATAGAAATTTATCTTGCCCTACAAGAAAGGAAGGGAAAAGGGGATGGGAGATGAGTGGGGTGACAGAAGGGAGGGCTGACTGGGGAACAGGGCAACCAGAATATACGCCATCTTGGAGTGGGGGGGAGGGTAGAAATGGGGAGAAAATTTGTAATTCAAACTCCTTTGAAAATCAATGCTGAAAACTAAACATATTAAACAACAACAAAAAAATACAACATTGCTTGTTTGCCTAACCATTGGTAAAGATGAAGCTAATTTACTCGTGCTGTCTTTGAAAATCACCAGTCCTCTAGATTAGAAGCATGAACATGCTTTGCTGATATTTGTCTTAAACAGTCTATTAGCTGTTATTTAAACCTTAGAAGAGGTTTTTCATGAGTCTTTTCTAATCTTATGTTTCAAAAGAATATAATCCTTTTATCTGAATCTGGAGTGTTATTTTAATAAACAAATTTATGGAATTTTAGAATTTTGCTAGGTAAAATACTAGAAGTCGCTGAAGTATTTGCTAACCACTGGCATACATTTCACTTCGTGATACTATACCTGGAATATTCTTATTTGTTGAATTTCTGGTCAAGTACCTCAGGATTTAAAAAAAAAACAACCCAACAACATACAAAATCTCATCTGAACCTGTGATTTTATCGGAGGTAGGGAGTTCTTTGTAAATAAACACTCTACCAATGAACATCAGGAACATTTTTAGGAACAATATTAGCTTAACTGACTTGCCAATTTGTGTCAGAAAACTCCAACATTAGCTCTCCATCCCCTATTCTATAGCCCTCACGTGGGAAAGCCAAAGCCATCACAATATGAAAATATTCACTCATGAATTAACCACTTAGAAAATGAGTCCCTTCCAGTCCACTGCACCAACTTGGTCAATATTGACTGCTAATTATGGACAGGTACCTTAAAAAGAATGATATAAACATCAAAGGATTTAAAAAAGTTCCCTGGGAAAACTAATGAAGCCCTCTAATTTTTTTTTTGTTGTTGTTGTATAAAACAACTCTATGATTGGGCTATCAAAGCGAACGGTGAAGAATGTTGTCTTGTGCTATCATACAATGTGCAGGAAAACCATGCCAAAAATTAACGTGATTCATTCTTTGCTTATCCAAATAATCACCAGATTTGCAATTAAGAATACAAGAGGAACTTATTTTTCATAATTTTTAGCTTCCATTTTCAAGATAAAGTCTCAATGAAACCTTTTTCCTACACTATGTAGTATGAAATATTAGTTACCTTTAACTGGCCTTTTTACTGGTACCAGTTATTTTCAAGCAAGGAAGACATCCTGTAATTGAAATTCTACACTCAGAAACTACCTTCTTCAAACTTCAGCCTTTATGCAAATATTATATGCAGCTTTTATAAAGCTTGCCATTTCATCACTGGTGACATATGTATAATTCTGTTCTTGTTTAAAAAAATGTCTACGGTTAATTTTTTTTTTTACATTGTGATTTGAAAAAAAAATCAAACTTCCAGATTAAAAAGATATGTAACCACTGCCAGAGTGCTTTAAAAATTCCTACATTAGGATAGAAAGTTCAGATGTTGTAAATTATATCTTATTTTCTGTTTCCACTGAAAAAATATCTAACTTCTAAAAGGATTAGAAGCCAGTTATGGCCTCTATTTCTGTAGCTTTTATTGAAAGACATCTCTGCCTTATGAGGTCATTGGTGAAATATGGTGAAAACAATAAAATAATTGAACTAAAGATAGCTTCTATCATGTACTTTCACATCTATGTAAGTAAATGATTAATTCCAAGTTACTAAGATATTCATTATCTAAACATGTCAGCTGAAATATAATGGCATATCAAATCTTAAAACTAAATTGGTTAAATATTGTTCTACAACATACTAGAATATGTAGATGGTAACTTACAAAATCAGTTTCCTTTTTCCTTCTTTTCTTTCTTTCTGTTTTTGGCACCTAAAAAAGAAATAAACTAATGATACAACAAAAAGATAACAATCTTTCTTTGTAAATACTTGGATTTACATGTGGTATAAATATTAAGATTCTAACCAGACAACTTTAAAATTCATTATCATTTTTAAAAAGTGAAGCACAAAAGCCACAGATTAGACTTGGTAGTATATGGCTTTCTTTACAAAACTCTAATTCTGTCTAGAAAGCATGTCTAAGTGGATAATAAATAGCATCATAGGTCTAAAGCAGGAAAGGATGTTAGAGTCCATCAAGTCCAGTGCCCTAATTTTATAGAAGGTGAAATGGGGGCCTCGGGAAGTAAAGTGGCTGCACAATCTATTGTCACACAGGGAACAAGTGTCAGAAGGGGAATTAGAAGCCAGGTCCTGTGATTCCAGAGCCAGTCCCCCTTCCACTCTATGATACTGTATATGACAACAGGTCTATAATTCTACAATGCTCATATAGTTTTCATTTATAATATATAACATCTCTCTTTTATAAACAAGTTACTATTCCCCAATAAGAACACAACTGAGAAGACCCACTTAAGTCTCCCTAGTATCTGTAACAAAAACTGAAATCTCTAAACAACATGTTTATCAACTGAAGAATTTTCTGCACCAGTGAACAGTCATTCTCTCAAGCTATGTATGGACTTTAATCCAATCTGAAAAAGATCTTTCAGAGAGTCATTTACTTATGACTTATATTCCAACTACTTCCAAAAAAGATTTGAAACAACGTAGTAAGTTTGGTTAGTTTGATTAGAAATAAAAATGAACAAAGAACAACTAAAAGGAACAGAAGAATAGCTATTACCAAATACCAGAGTTAATTTAATTTGTGCACATAGGCAGTGAATGTAGCACTGAGTTTCTGGACAAAAGTTAAGACAAAAGATGCTAGGCTATATAGGCCGTCTATGTGTACCTGCCACATGCTTCTTCCCCTCTGCCCAAAGCCTACAAATTCATCTACAAAGAAATTTTTTACTGGTGTTGAATTCAAAGAGTATTTTTTCTCCTAGGTCGTTATATGTGAGACAATAGGAAACTGAATCGGCATTATCTTCAAATACAGTTTTGCAAAAGGTACAGAAACACTGTTCAAATGAAATCTTCTTATACTGATTCGGCATAACTTTTTTAACTCACTCAAGGCATGACTTTGGGCAGCTGAAATATTATCTTCTAGATATGTTGCTTATAATGATATATTTGAATATAGGTAAAGAATTTAGAGAAAGACACAACAACAAATATTAGGTGCTTTTGATTAACTTTGACAAGTAGTCAACAAGTTAATTCATGGTTCAATTCTCTGCTTTTCAAATATGTCATTTTTACCTTTGTTGCAACGCAATCCAGAAGTTTGAATTCAGTCACATACTCATCCAGGAAGACTTTAAAAGTGTTAACCCAAACTTTGACTGGGGATTCACTCCAGTCCCGCTGCTCGAGTCTCATTGTCTTCTCTAGAATCTGTTCAAACAGGGCATATAGGTCTTTGTATCGAATGCTTTTCCCTTCATCCATCTATTATAGAAAGAGGAGGAGTCAAAAAGAGGATTTTATGAAATACAATTATTAAAATTTATTTAGTATTTAATTTTTCCACAATTACATGTAAAAACAAGTTTTAACATTCATTTAAAAAAATTTAAGTTCCAAATTGTCTCCTTCCTTCCCTCCTCACCCCCCTTATTAAGAAGCTCAGCAATTTGATATAGGTTATACATATGTAGTCAAGCAAATCCTATTTCCATAATAGTCATGTTGAAAAAGATATGCTTCTATCTGTATTCAGACACCACCAGTTTTTTCTCTGGGAAGGGATAGCATTTTTCATCAAAAGCCCTTTCGAGTTGTCTTGGATCACTGTATTGCTGTGAATAGCTAAGTCATTCACAGTTCTTCATCTTAAAATATTATAGTTACCGTATACAATGTTCTCCTAGTTTTACTCATTTCACTTTATATCAGTTCATGTAAGTTCAGGTCTTTCTGAGAGCATCTTCCTCATCATTTCTTTTTTTTGTTTGTTTGTTTTTTTTTTTTGGCGGGGGGAAGGCAGGGCAATTGGGGTTAAGTCACTTGCCCAAGATCACACAGCTAGTAAGTGTATCAAATGTCTGAGGCTGAATTTGAACTCAGGTCCTCCTGACTCCAGGGCTGGTGCTTTACTCACTGCGTCACCTAGCTGCGCCTCATCATTTCTTACAGCACAATAGTATTACAACATAATTATATACCACAATGTGTTCGGCTATTCCCCAATTGCTGGGCATCCATTTAATTTTTGATTCTTTGCCTTCAGAAAAGAGTTGCTATAAATATTTTTGTGCATATAGGTCCTTTTCCTTTTTGTTTTTTTATCACTTTTGGGATACAGACCTAGTAGTGGTATTGCTGGGTCAAAGGGTATGCATAGTTTTATAACCCTTTGGGCATAGTTCTCAAATTGCTCTACATAATGTTTGAATCAGTTCACAACTCCACCAACAGTGCATCAATGTCTCAATTTTCCCAAGCTCTCTCCAACCTTGGTCATTTTCCTTTTCGGTCTTATAAGCCATGAAGTAGTACCTCAGAAATGTTTTAATTTGCATTTCTCCAATGAATAGTGACTTGGAGCATTTTTTCATATGGCTATAAATTTGATTACTTCATCTGAAAACTGTTCATATCTTTTGATCATTTATCAATCGGTATCATAGGGTAAGACAGATTTTTATACACAATTGATTGTGTACATTATTCCCTCTTTGAGCTAATTCTCAATGAAAGTAAGGCTCAAGTGTTCTCTGTCACCTTCCCATCTTCTCCCCTCCACTGTAAAAGTTTTTTCTTGCTTCTTTTATGTGAGATAATTTGCGCCTTCTACCTCTTCCTCTCCCTTTCCCTGGTGCATTCCTCTTTCTCACCCCTTAAAATTTTTTTTTAAAGATATCATCCCTTTATATTCAACTCACACCTGTGCCTCTATCTATATATACTCCTTCCTACTGCACCTAAGAATGAGAAAGTTATGAATTACAAATATTGTCTTCCCATGTATAGAACCTTATTAAGTCCCTTAAGATTTCTCTTTCCTGTTTTACCTTTTTATGATTCTCTTGAGACATGTATTTTAAAGTCAAATTTTCTATTTAGCTCTGGTCTTTTCACCATGAATGCGTGAAAGTCCTCTATTTCACTGAGTATCCATTTTCCCCTCTGAAGGATTACAGTTATTCTGGGTAGGTGATTCTTGGTTGCAATTTTAGCTCCTTTGCTCTTTAGAATATTCTATTCCAAACCCTCTGATCCTTTAATGTAGAAGCTGCTAAATCTTGTGTTATCCTAACTATGGCTCCACAATACTTGAATTGGTTCTCTCTGGAAGCTTGCAATATTTTCTCCTTTGACTGAGAGCTCTAGAATTTGGCTGTAATATTTCTGGGAGTTTTCATTTTGGGATCTCTTTCAGGAGGTGATCGGTGAATTCTTTCCATTTCTATTTTACCCTCTGGTTCTAGAATATCAGGGCAGTTTTTGTGATAATTTCTTGAAGGATAACATCTAGGCTCTTTTTTTGATCATGGCTTTCAGGTAGTCCAATAATTTTTAAATTCTCTCTTCTGGATTTATTTTCCAGGTCAGTTGTTTTTTGAGTGAATATTTCACACTTTTATTTTTTCATTCTTTTGGTTTTCATTGTTTCTTGATTTCTCATCAAGTCACTAGCTCCCACTTGCTCAAATCTAATTTTTAAGGAATTATTTTCTTCAGTGATCTTTTGTATCTCTTTTACCATTTGGCCTAGTCTGTTTTTTAAGGTGTTATTTTCTTCAGAATTTTTTTGTCTCCTTTTTCTCCTGTTGACTAGTTTCCCATTGTTTTCTTGTATCAGTTACATTTCTCTTCCCAATTTTTCCTCTACCTCTCTCACTTGATTTTCAAAATCTCCTTTTGAGCTTTTCCATGGCCTGAGACCAATTAATATTTTTCTTGGAGGTTTTGGATATAGGACCTTTGACTCTGTCTTCTTTTGACTGCGTATTTTGATCTTCCTTGTCACCATAGTAACTTTTTAAGATCAGAAATTTTTTTCTGTTGTTTGCTCATTTTTCTAGTCTTTGTTAAAGTGGAGCTCTGCTTCCAGGGTGGAGGGTACACTGTCTCAAGCTTCAGGGGTTTTGTGCAGCTGTTTTCAGAGATACTTGTGGAGACCTGTAAGGTTGAAGTTCTTTCAAGGTAGTGTAATCTAAGGAGAGGTGTTTACTACTCTCCTGTCCTGTGACCACATGCCTTCTTTTCTGCTCTAGAACTGTGATGAGTGTCCCTATTGTGGGATGCTAGTGCTCCTCCTTACCTAGGATTGCCCCCCAGGACTGGCACCCAGAAGCGGGTATGGGGAAAGCAACAGAGTCCTGCACCCAGCGCCAGCAAAGACACTCCTGTAATTTCCTCCTGACCAATTAGTCAACCTCCTTACCATCTGTGGGCTGAGAGTCAGAAACAGCCACTGCTGCTGCTGATTCAGTCACTCCCAAGGACTGCTCCTGGTTTGCTGGGGTCTGGTCTGTGCTGGTGCCACCTGCACTGGATTGCATTCTACTCTCCCCTTGGTGTGACATACCTTTAGTTTTCTTTGGCTGCAAAGTTATTTTATCCCATTCTTTTGTGGTTTCTGGCACTCCAGATTTTGTTTTAGGGCATTTTTTTTTGTTTTCTGTCGGTAAACAATACATTCCCTCCCCATTACATGTAATTTCAACATTCACTTTTTTTTTTTGGAGGGGGAAAGACAGGGTAATTGGAGTTAAGCAACTTGCCCAAGATCCCACAGTTAGTAAGTGTGTCAAGTGTCTGAGGCTGCATTTGAACTTAGGTCCTCCTGACTCCAGGGCTGGTGCTCTACTCACTGTGCCACCTAGCTGCCCCAACATTCATTTTTTTAATAAGATTTTGAGTTTCAAATTTTTTCTCCCTCCTGCCTTGCTTTTCTCCACAAGATGGTAAGCAATTGACATAGGTTATACATGGGCAATCATATAAACATATTTCCACATTAGTCATGTTGTGAAAGAAGAAATAGAACAAAAGAAAAAAGCCACAAAAGGCAAAAAACCAAAAAAAAAAAAAGTGAAAATAGTATGTTTCAATCTGCATTCAGGGTCCACAGTTCTTTCTCTAGATAAGGATAGCATTTTCCTTATGTGTCCTTTGGAATTGTCTCAGATTGTTGTATTGTTAAAAGAACTAATGTACAATGTTCTCCTGGTTCTTCTCACTTCACTCAGCATCAGTTCATGTAAATCTTTCTGGTTTTTTTCTGAAATCCATAGGGCATTATTTAAAGGTGTTCTGAAGGGTTTTGGGGAGAGCTCAGGCTACTCCCTGCCTTTTCTCCACCATCCTTGGCTCTACCTGCCATGAAATATGATTTATAAGAAGAACACTGATATAACCTGTACTAGGTTTTTGTAATAAAAAGTTAGGGTTAGTAAATTCTTTTCAAAGAATATGTTCACAGGAACTACTCATATAATAAATATCTACATAATATAAATATCTACAAGCTTATACTATGTAGAGGAATTCAGAATCAGTTTGGAGAGTTTAATAATTAAGCCATCATGTAAAAAGCATCAAGCCAAGTGAATGGCACCTAGAAATCTACTACAGATTAAGGGTGTGAATTGTCTCCCTTAACTATTCTTTGAGATTTTCTCTTTAAGGAAATAGGGAGAGTAATCCCCTTGGATTTCACATTATGAAATTCCACACAACTCACTAAAATTTTTTATATTCTTGCCTCCACCTTTTTAAAAAAAATGAACAATAGATTTAGAATTACATAAAATTCGAGACTCAGTAGCAAAAGAATCTAGAATTAGGTTTCTTTTCCAGCACTTTCTCTTTGTTAACTCCAGGGAGTCTGCTAGTGCGTGAGAGATGCACAATACATACTTTGCTAAGTGCCTGGAAGGTGCTTTTAAATTAAGAACTGACTTCGCTTTCAAGTTTGGGTTGGGAGCTAAAAGCAGGGTTGAGGAACAAGAATGAGGGAATGATACAGCTACAACTCCTTTCTCATGTACTTCTCTATAGGTTTTGAAGTGTGCTGGAGACCTGACAGTCTTAGTCCAAGAGGGTTATGAAGCAGTTACCCTGGCTTAGAGGAGTGAAGATTAATTTGTTTCTCTTTCCACTCAATGGCCAGAGAAGAGTTTATCAACTCTGTCTAATACATGCTGCTAGGGGGAGCATTTGCTAGCAATACATAACAGAAAAAATGGAAAGTAGAGAGAGAAAGCATGAAATGAACAAAAAGACGGAAGAAATGGGACAGTAAAGATGGCTTATTACCTCTGCATATTAAATGTGGCATTACATTATTAACAATTCATATTTACACTTTGCTTCAATGTTTATAAAATACTTTTTTCACATTTCCCAGTATACAGACAATACTAATAACAACTTTCTAGCTCAAAGCCTTTAACTCCATAAGAAAGGTTATAGTTAGAACCCATCTGACAAACTCTGTCTCAGGCTGAGCCCTCTGCCTCCAAACTCATAAAGCCTCTGCCAGTAGTCATGTTCGAGAAGATGTGGCAGAATGAAAAGAACTTAATAGCATTTCAGGGTAGAAATGAAGCATATGTGGCAGGAAGAGATGTCAAGAGGGTGATCATGGAGAGAGTCTCAATCTCTGTCCGGCCCACCCTTCTTCTATCCCCCACCACTCTCACAGCCTATGGTTATCAACAACCTGACCAGAGTCCTATACAGCCCAGGCAATAAACAGAGACAGGAAGTAATCAGAAGGATAGCAAAGGCTCCCTCAGAAAGGTCCATGAAGGGAAAAGCAGTGGTACTGAGGGAGTCCTTGCTACTGAGTTTTCTCCAACTCTGATCCTGACCCTGGCTTCCCACGGCTTACGTTTTACTGCATGGAACTCTTTGCTCATTTCCAGAATGTGGAAGCGATTCTATGGCTAAGATAACTGTGTCTTTCTTAAAACTCCTGGATTTAAAGTGTGACTATAAACTGGCAGAACCCGCCTATTCTGGAAGAAACTGAGGGTGCTCAGGCTATGGGGGTTGATGTTAACATACATTGTTTTATTCCTTTATCGTTTCTGTACCAAAGAGCAAAAGCTCCACATTCTTAGTATATATATATATACTAAGATGGTTAAACTCGTTACATCAAGGTAAGGTGAACGGTGCTCAATGAAATATGATGGGTTTAGGGTTTTCTAGTACGTGGGGGATTAGGTATTCTAGTTGAGTATATACATATTAACCATAACTCTTATGCTAATGAAATGCTTCTGACCACACAGAGGCAGGGCTGGGTTCTGGAGCAGGGCAGAGAGTGGAACTGCTGTGATGAACATGAGATTTTTGGAGAATAGGATCAGGTTAAGGGCTAGCAATACCTATACACATACATACATGTCTATATGTGTTTATGTCTGTGTGTGTGTGTGTATGAAGTGTTTTGTGTTATAGCAGACAAAATGAACAGTAACAATAAAAGGGGGTGAAGCATAGACCTAAGATGGCAGAGTACAAGTAAGCAGTAGGCGAGTTCTGCACTAACTTGTCCTCTAACTCCTCCAAAAGACCTAGAAAACACATCAGGCTGAGCCCTGATAGCGAAATTCAGAAAAAGTCACATTGAGCCATTTTTCTAGCCCAGGTCAGCACATATAGATTGAGAGATCTGTGAACATGAGGGTTCAAGTCTCACCAGGAGCACACCGCACACAGAGTATTTTCTGTGTCCAGGGAGAGGCTCTAAATCAAAGCAAGAGATGTTCTAGAATCTAGATCCACATTGCACACTACCCCCGCCGGCACCCCTCCCTACCCCACATATACCAGGATACTACACTTGTAACAGGAACCAACTGGAAGCCTTGTTTCTCAATGTTCAGTTGTAGGTCACAGATCCAAGGAGGACTGAAAGGGAACCTTCCTTCCCCCTGGGGGTAGTGTTCCCAGGCAGAGAAGCACAGTCAGGATCATACACAATTTAGCAGCTACCCCTATAATGGAGTGAAAAACTGCAATACAATATTCTAGAAGGCAAAGAATATGGGCTTACAGTCAAGAGTAACTTGCCCAGAAAAACTAAGTATAAGGCTACAAGGGAAAAGTGGACTTTTAATGAAACAGAGGACTTCCCAAGTATTCTTGATGAAAAGACTATAGAAACTCTGAAGGTCAGAGGAGTTAAGAGCAACATAAAGAGGTAAATATAAATGAACAACGAAAGGGGACCAACAAGGACAAACTGCTCACATTCAAATATGGGGAGATGATACAGGCGTCCTTTCTGAACTCTTTCATCATCAGGGATCACAGAGGGAATTTAATTAGATAGAAAGTCTGGGAGTGGTTCTGTTAGGTCTAGATGATCTTAAAAGAAGATTGGAAAGAGGGGGGAAGGGAAAGCAAGGTCAGGGAAATTATTTTGCATAATCAGGGTCAGCAAGTACACATCTATACATACAAGTGGGGGGGGGGGAAAATAGCGAACATTTGAACTTCACTCTCATGTGAACTGGTCAAAGAAGGGAAGAATGTGTACATACACAGAGTTGGGTACAGAAGTACATTTCACTTAACTAGGAAATAGGAAGAAAAAGAGAGAAAGAAGAAAGGAGAATTAGAAGGAAGGTAGGTTAAGGTATGGATTAATTCTAAGCAAAACAAACTCTAACTAGGGACATACAAAAATATTTATACTTCTTTTTGAGGTGGCAAAGAACAGGAATCTATAGGGGTGCTCATAATCTGGGGAACAGCTGAATAAGTCATGGTATAGAAATGTGATAGAATTCTATTGTACTAAAATCAATCAACCAATAAACATTTATTAAGTGCCTACTATGTGCCAGGCATCGTGCTAAATGTTGAGGATACAAAGAGAGGCAAAAGACAGTCCCTGCCTTCAAGGAGCTTACAAGCTAATGGACTGTAAGAAATGATTAAGGAAATGGTTTTGGAGAAACTTGGGAAGATTTGTAGGAGCTAATATATAGTGAAGTGAACAGAAGCAGAACAACAATTAACACAATGACAACAATATGGCAAAGACAAATATAAATCTGTATCTATAGATATTGCCGCACGTTAAAATGTTAGTATACACGTTAATAATATGAATCCATATATCGAGATCTATAAATGTATTTGCTGACCTTGATTATGTGAAGTAATTTTTCCTAACCTTTATTTCTCTTCCCCCTAGTGAATTATTTCCCTCTCTTTCCATTCTTTGAAGAGCATAAGTATATAGTATCTCTAGTATATACATGGTATACATATATATAACAAGAGGTGCTGTTTTTCTTTGTACAACATCACAACTGGAGGGGCTGGGTAGAAGAAGGTGGATTTTTGCTAACTGAAAAAAATAAAATATAATTTAAAACAATAAATGGGGAACATATAAGAGTATGAGAACATGGGAAACCTACAGGACCATACTGACACTGACCAGTATGCTAGAAGAGCACCAGACCTGGAGGAAGGAGATCAGAGTCTGAATCCCGCCTCTGCCTCTCATTAGCCATTGCTGCTGTTCAATTGCTTTCCAGTTGTGTCTGACTCTTTGCGATCCCAGTTTGGGGTTTTCTTGGCAAAGACACTAGACTGGTTTGCCATTTCCTTCTCCAGCTCATTATGCAGATGAGGAAACTGTGGCAAACACCGTTAAGTGACTTGCCCAGAGTCACACAGCTAGTAAGTGTCTGAGGCTGGATTTGAACTCAGGTCTTCCCAACTCCAGGCCTGGAACTCTAGCCACTATGCCACCTACCTGCCTTTATTGGCCACAAGACCCTGGCAAATCAATTAACTTTTCTGAGCTTTAGTTTCTTCATCCTTAAAATAAGGGGGATGGCATTTACATTTACATAACTTAGAGTGATATATACATGAGTAACTGTTTCCCATGACCTTCTTTTTCCTCAGAGAAAACCTAAAGTATGAATCCTAAATTCCGAACTACTACTTTACCACAGAGCTAAAATGAAAATGATACATTTATTTGGTGTTCAGGTGCACACACTTTCACATTTTGGGCAAAGCAGAATTATTACTAGAAGATTTTAATCTCTTGGGAAAAAAGTGCTGGATACGGTGATAAACTCCTTGCCTGTGGCTGGCAGATTTCTTGAGCTCAAAATGTTTTGAGCTGCAATGGTCTATATTAATCAGGCCCTGGCACTAAGTCTGGCATCAATATGGTCTAGGAGTGAGGGAGGTCACCTGGTTCCCTAAGAAGTGGAAATGGAACAGGTTAAAGCTCCCATGCCAATCACTTGTGGGGTTGGGCCTGTGAGTTGCCCTTGTACTTCCAAAATAAGTGAAATAGGAAGTGGCAGTCTTTACAAAAGAAGAAGAAAAAAGCAAACCTGAAAAAAAAAACCACTTTATATGAGGAACTCAAAAGTTAAAGCTATTACTCTGCCAGTAAATATGATTTTCCCATCTTCTCCAACAAAAGAAAAGAGAGTTCTGGAGACTTCTAGGTTCAGTTGGACCTCTGTACCTTCTTCCCAATGTTTCAATTTGTTGAATTATTATTAAATTGCTCACTGAATAGTCACTTACTGCCAACGCAGATGAGTAAGAGCTGAAGATGTTTTGCCGAAATTCTTTCAGTGCTTTTTTAAACACAACATCCACTAATGTATCCTTCTTGCTATCCTCATTATCCAAGTCATTCATCTAGGAACAAAAGAAAGAATTAGCTCACATTTTTATAATAATTGTATTATTACTAAAAAGTCCCCACATTTCAATGGTAGAAATGGTATAGTTATCTGCACCAGTGTTTAGCATCTCAAAGCTATCATTAGCTCCAATCCTCTAATTTATCAAAGTGACATATTTTTATGAAACTTACTCACTTTATGTACCAATCAAAGAAAATTCCAGGGACTGAGAAGCTCTGGCCAACCAGGAACATGCTTGCTTCTGGCTATTACGTTCCCGTCACATTTCTAACCATTTGTTTAGTGTTTTTCATTAACGTCCAACGCTAATGCCTTACTGCTGCTGAACAGGCAGATGTGGATTTTCGGGTTCTATGTCGCAGTACAAATCCTGGTAGGCCCCCCACCAAGACAGACATGCTTCAGTGTACATGCCCAGGGACCAGCTGAGGTCTGGCAGAAAGCTCAGGCAACTGTGGAAGATTACAGCCTAGGTGAGAGAGGGATTCTAATCTACTTTGGTGGAGCCCTAACAAGCTAGCTCACCCTGTATCGCGTAGACCGGGCCCCGGGGAGTGCCTACTTCGATACAGACTTCACGTTGTCGTCAGTGAACTTTTTAGGAGACCAACATACCTTTTTTAGAAGAAACTCGTCCATGCTCTTCAAGTCACTGGCCCTTGTTATGATTGGGACAGAGTCATTTTGCCACTGGACAGCCTCCAGAGCAACATTAGTTATCTTTACACTGCGTTTGCGCTTTGCCTTTGGAGAAGGGTCTTTGTTCTCTTTGAATTCCTTTTTACAGTTTCCAGAGAGGTCTGGGCTCCTAGGGGGACTTGGGTTATGGGGCCCTGTTTCTGTAATCCAAAAAAATAGCATGAGTAATTATACCAATGTTTTGGTAACATCTAGGTAAACAACATTTATGGTATTCTCTTGATCTACTAGTCAATTAAACCTGTCAAAAAAAAAAAAAGGAAATGAGGTTGGTCTTTCCATGTTCATGATGAAGCCACGCTGGTTCTTTCTGAGCACAGCTTCTTCTAGAATGATGTTTACTAACCATTCCTCTATAGAATTTTGCCAGGAACCACAGGTAAATTCGCTGGCATTTAGTTTGTGGACTGTATATTCTCTTCCTATTTTCTTTACAAAGCAAGAAAACATGTCCTACTCTTCAGTGCTTCTCCTGGTCTCCATAATATTTAAACGACCACTGAGAATGGCTCAGCAATCATATCCACCGCGTCTTTTATATCCCAGGGATACAGTTTAGTTGATTTCTCAAGAAGTAGAAAATCAAGATTAGGTAAGGATGAAAGTGAGGACAGAAGAGAAAAGAACAGGAGCAAAGGAGAAAGATGGGGTGATTTAAGGTTTTATGAGGGCAAGAAAAGAGTCAGTAGATCAGGAGATTATGGTCAGAGAAAGCAATTTCAGGATGCAGCATACTCTGGAGGTGAAGCAATTTTGTGTGGCTGATTAGGGCTGGTAATGGTGATGGCTTTTAATTACATACATAGGCTTAGTACTGTGAGTTTTGTCATGAAGAGACAAGAGTCTCATTAAATGAGGCATTTAATTCTTTACAAGGGTATCAGGTAAAAGTCCACTTTAAATAATTCCCATTGATACCTTTTAAAGAACTAGAGATCAGAAGGGAACTGGAGAGTGTCTTAATTCTTTTCCTTAGAGGTTAAGAATTCTCTAAAGGGGAGCAGAGGAAGAAGTCTAACGGGGAAATCTCCATACAGAATGAGATACTGCTGAAGTTTCTGGCCTAGAGGCTAGCTGTGAGGAGAAAGAGTTCATCAGACTTTAGGAAAATACACAATCCTGACTTGGCCTTGTGGGGGCTTTCCAAGTTCTTAGAGTCCCCATGGGGTTATACGGCAGTAATGAATGGCTAAAATCTTTGGCAATCAGCTTCTTCCTCTCCAAAATCATTTGGTGTTTAGGCACCACCTTTTGTGTTTGTGTTCCTTTCCAGCACAGACCTTAACTATGACTAATTTTTTCTCTTGGAGGATTTTGTTTTTCTCTAAAACAGAATAGACAGAAATCAGTTTAGTGATGGTATAAAACTCCTTTGGTCCTATGACTTCAGAAGATTGACAAAAGGTGATGAATCAGAAGCACCGAATGACACATATTTTCATCAGTGACCAATGTATGAATTTTTTTTTTTGCTTAACTATACTTATTGGTTACCAGGCAAGACTCAAAAATCATTGTTTTTTGAGGGGGAAGAGAGATAGTGATAGTGATGCAAAAAGGAGAGAAAAGAATAAGAGCATTGATGAAGAATTTTTGTAAACACACAGGAAAGAAACAAAGGAGTTCTGAGAAAAATAGAGATAAGCTGGACAGCTCTGCATTAATGTACTGAATTTATTATATACCTTAGGACAAACAAAAACCAAGTTGTACCTAAAGGAGACATATAATTTCAGGTATAATATGCTTTTCCTTTTCTTCTTTGTACAAAGCAATGAAAATGATTACATATGTTAGTGTCTGTCAAGCTCAGAATAATAAAATAAGCCAACAAACAAAAAAATCTTTCCCTTGGTCAAATTAAGAATCGAAGGGAAAAGAAAAAGCTGTCTCCAACCTGCCTTCCTTTCTCTCCCTTGGGGAAGAAGTACTAAGACTGTTACAAGGTAAATAGAGAATGTCATCACAGTTGCAAGAATGTAGGGAAAGAGTTTCCCACTTCATTCTCTCCCCACCAGTATTGTCTGGTACCTTTTTGAGGGTTAGTCAAACTTCAAAACAATTTACAAAGCTTCAACACCATCTGCCTAGGGAACGACGGGCACCCTGTCTCGGTGGCTCTCTGAATGCCTGCCGGACGTAGATTTTACTACAAAAGCGCTCAACGCACGTTGTCGTTGAGTCAGTCTCACAAAAGAGCAACAACACCAACGTGCGGCTCCATGGGGAAGCGGCGAAAAGCAGTCTCTAAAGCAGAGCATTATTGGAACCAAAGTGGAACGGCAGTGGCACCACGCTGGGACCATGCTAGCAGAGCTATAAGAAATAGCCAAGTAGGGGCAGGCAGCTAGATGGTGCAGTGAGCAGAGCACCAGCCCCGGAGTCAGGAGGACCTGAATTCAAATCCAACCTCAGACACTTGACACATGCTGTGTGACCTTGGGCAAGACACTTAACCCCAACTGCCCTGCCTTCCCCCCTGCAAAAAAAAAAAAAGAAACAGCCAAGTAGCAAATTGGTATAGGATGATATCAGGATTTTCCAACCACAATGCAGTCAATTCAGACCGTAAACTGGGGCATTCTCTTCCTTACCAGGAGAATGAGAGTATACAAGAGGGTGTGTGTGTGTGTGTTTATATGGTGTCTTGATTCTTCTAAGTGGTTCGCTTAGTCACTGTATACCAATTAAATGCTTTGCCATTTTACTGATAGATCCTGTTTATTTTACTGGTAAAGAATGCAATTGATGGGGGCTCCAGATATATTTGCATAACAATAACTATCCCAAACACCAAACATAGAGCCTGGGTTAGAGAAACATTATAGAGTCACATGGGGTTTAACTACACAGTGCTTTCTGATGAGTATGAAATATTAGAAAGTGAAGCCAGTTTACAGTTAAAAATCTTAATAAAAGAGGTAAGTGAGTGGTAGATCATAACATGAAAGAGTTCCAGCTAAAGGTCATTCAAATGTCTTGACAAAAGCTCAGCAGAAGCTCTATCAAAGGTTTGGGCTTTGACTAAGTGTAAGTCTCTTCCTGTCATAAACTAAGAGAGCTTCTTTCTCAGCCAGCTCTCTCTCCACTTTCTTAGGGGTGAATGAAACAATCGGGCTATGGATTAGTACTCAAAGTGCTTAAGAGAGGAGCTGCTGACATTTCAATCAAGCATAAAACATGCTTCCAGACAGAGAACTTGGGGAAACAGAGGAAAGAATGGGCAAACAGAATGAAAATCACAAGTCAGAAGGCTCAAGCAAGGCTTTGGGGCACCTAGTACTATCAGGAAAAAGGAGAAGCCTGGGAGAAGAATGAAGAGCTGCCTTTGGCTAGGAAGGTGTTCTACGACAGTAGCTAGAATGTATAAGGCAGGATAAAAGAGACAGCAGTAGAAAAACAATCAGGCAGGAATAGAAAGACATACTTCCATTCCTGGATGGGGGCAGGACTAGAACCAATGTAAACCCCGGTTAGTGGAGACAGCAAGGGTACAGATTGTTTTCTGCTCTATCTCACTGATAGGTTTCACAGTGGATCAAGTGTGGGGTCTAGAATCAGGAAGACTCATGTCTTCCAATGCTGCTTCAGACATTTACTTACTAGTGTGATCCTGGACAAGTCACTTAAGTCTATGTTTGAATCAGTTTCCTCAACTGTAAAGTGGGGATAATAATAGCACTCACCTGTCCCAGGGTTATGGTGAAAATGAAATGAGATAGTAATGGTAAGTGCTTAGCACAGCACCCAGCACATAGTAAGAGCTATGTAAATGTTACTCATTATTGTTATTATGACTAATACTTCTATTACTTGTAGAAGTGAAAAAAAATGCCTCCTTTTTTTCCTTTTCACCTTCTTCCTTTCGTGAAGATAAGAATCATATCTAGTCTCCTTGAAATTGTTGGTTACACAGAATGTGTCATGTTTACCTGTACTGTTATTGATAGGTACATGTAATCTATAGTCTTTTTATTTAATAATCCTTGTCCTAGCCAATGAAGATTTGGTGAACTGCACTCCCTTTCTGTATGCTACAGTGATAACAACATTCTCAAAAATTAACATATAACGAAGCCACTCTCCTTCTTCTTGTCTTACCTTCAGGATGGTGGTGGGCAGCAAACATATCCATGCTACCTGACTCTGGATCAGCAGAAAACTCTAACAACTCTGACGGAGTGGCAAGCTTTTCTCTAGAAGCTTTCTTATCCCCGTGTTTGCCTTTTGCCCAGAATTTCATCTTTGTTCTTTGAGGTCTATTTCAAAAAAGAAAAGAAATGATGAAATCTATAATGAGTTTGTCCAAAAAATCACTTTGTAATCTCATTCTGTTGTCTTAGTCCAAGATCCAAAAGAACAAATATTTAATTTTCCTTTTCAATTTGAGGTCTGTATGAACTTCATCTGTTTCTAGAAGACTACAAAGACAGTAAACAGGTCCCAGAGATGTCTGGGGCCCAGTTCAGTTATGATCTACTCCAGAACTGAGTTACACCAGTTTAGTACTCTATAACAGCCATTGAAATTGGAACTTAGCAAGTAAGGTTAAGTGTCAGGACTTGGTCTCATTTCCATAAATGTAGTCTTCAAGTGTTCAATAAGGGTTCACTTTAATATAACTCATATCTAGGGGTAAATATTTTCATTTGGAACAAAAGAGACTCTGAATGATTAAAGTCTTTTATTCTTCTCCCTGCCTCTTTCAATGATACCTACAACTTTTCTGTATGATTAAGTCTTTAGGTTTCATGCAATTGAGCTGGCTTTAGAGGCAAAGCTACCAAAGCATACACTGTGATCATAAGCAAAAGATGTGAAACAGCAAAGTAAGGCTGTTTCTACACACACACACACACACACACACACACACACACACACACACACACACACACACACACACACAAAATTAATTCAAACATTTAAATAATGTAGCCAAGATACATACTGTCTTCTCTCCGGCTCCATTTGTAAAATCAGAAGTTTCAAAGACAATCTCATAATTTTAATGCTGGAAGAGACTTAACAGAGGATCTAATTCATACTCTCCCATTTTATAGTTGAAGAAACTAAGAGCCAGAGAAGTGACTTGCATAGTGGAAGATACAAGGAAATCCAGAATCTGAGTCTCCATCTCAAATCTATTGAGACCTTGAGGAAATCACAATGTCTTTGGCCTCCATTTCCTCATCAAATAACGAAACTGAACCAGATTGATCTATAAAGTCTACTTCAGCTCTAATATGAAAGCACTACATAAATGAGTTAAATCTATTGACTTATCCAAAGTCACAGAGCTGGTGTTTATTAGAACTGAAGTTTCCTTGTTTCTAGTTCTATATGCCTTCTACCACACCACACTTCTACCTCAACTTTCCACCAAAGGCAATTTTTATTATTTACAGTAAGTATTAATATCAACTGAAAAAAATGTTAGTATTAAGGATTTAAGTTGTTATGCAAAAGATGTCATTCAGTGGATTGCACTTATTCTTGTCCAAACTTTTAGTTCATCAACTCCAAATACACCCAGCATACCTTCCATCAGCAACTGAGATCTTCTGTACAGCTGTTAACTCTGTAATCTCTCCTTGAGACATAGTTTTATGGAGCTTTGTTTGGCTTTCTGCTGAAGCAAAACGCTGCAAAGTCTGTAATAATTACAGGTGTGAAAGACTTTAAAATTAAATGACTACTGACAACAGTGAAACACAAGTCTTGGAACTACATAGGAATTCCAGAAGTTACAGCAATGAAATGAAAATAAATACGATTAATAGTAGACAAAGAAACATTAGACTTGATCAGAGGCTCAAATCATGTATCAATGATCTAGTGTGTGGAGGGAGTTTGCCCTCTGAAGAGCAATGAAGTAGGCCTATTGGCTCATGTTTTTGGTCCAGGTAAACACAGGATTTTATTTGCATGCTAATTCCAAAATTAGACCTGTTTTACTGAACAGGTAAAAAAATTTCTACAGACTTTTCAAAAGCTAAGTACAATTGAGAATTGCCTCTTAATAGATCACCCTTTATTTGTGGAAGCTTGGTGAAAGGTTATTTCAAGAACTTGAAGTATGTTGTGTTGTATAGTCTCATTAATTATCAAATTAAATTTAGCCTTGACTATTAAATTAAAATGGTCGCTCTATTTAGTGGCTTATTTTAAAAAAGAAATATAAACAAATACGCTCAATGAATTAGCAACTTAGGTACAGGAATATCACTTGGAAATGTCTTTTCCCATCCATTCATACTGTGCCAGGATTCTAATATGAGAATAATACTTTCTCCAGTTTTATTTATAAAAATCAATTTATAATAGAATCATAGAATTTTAGAACTGGAAGAACTGGAATTAGACTATGTCTCATCTAACACCTTGATTTTATAAATCAGGAAACTGAGACTCAGAGAAGTGTCTAATGGAGCTGTGAATACAGGAGATTGGAGTTCTGGTCTCAACTCTGTTGCTAATTAGCTATGTGACCATGAGTAAACAATTAAGTGTCTTGGCTTCGTTTCCTTACCTGTAAAATGAGAAAGTTGGATTAGATGACCTTTAACCATCAAGTATCATACATAAAGGTGCTTTATAGGTGTGCTACGTAAATACAGGTCATTCTTACATGGCCACTTGTTATACAAGTCACTTAGGTTACCCATGTATTTTCCCATAGTTTAAATACATTTTATTTTTGCCTTTCATTCTGGTAAAAACAAACACCTATTTCTTTATCAGCAGAAACAGAGAGAAAGCATCACATTATTTAGAATATAAAAAAGGGTATCTTTCAACATTCAAGTTACTTGTTCTTGAGAGCAGAACAAAATGAATCGCAGAAAGTTGGTAAAATGCTGAATGTAGATTGGAGAAGCAGGGGCTGCTGGGGCTAGGTCACAAAGCTATAGCAATGAGAGATGGATGGAGGGAAACAGAAGCAGTGGTGGAACAACGATATGCTAAAAGTAAATTGAATGCTTCTATAAAGATCAGTACATAAGTCTATTCACCACCATGACAACAGCTTCCTCCCATTACCCAAACAATACTTTCTCCTCAATATGTCTTTCTTCCCCTTTAACCCCTTTAAGCTGCCCAATACTCAGACTAGAACAACTGGCTTGAATATACATCTGAGGGTGACCAAAGGCATGCCACTCTAACCTTGCCCATTCAGTAGGAAGGAGCCTTGCAAGTTAGTTTTGTTTTGGCCTAAAAGCTCAATGCTCATTTGTAAAATCAAACTTGGCATTGGGTATTAGAGAAGAAAAATGTCACTGCTGCTTCATTAAAGCCTTACAAATTGATTCTGCTATGATGATCATTTTAGGTTGACAAAACATAACAGAAGGAATTGAAGGGACTTATAATCAATGGGAATTCCAGTACTCTCATTTAATTCTGATAATGGATACAGTGCTATATAATGTCCTATCCTGATCATTTCACAATTTTTTTTTCCTATAGTTAAACTGTTTTCTAACATGGATTATGCTGAAAAAAGGTGTTAAGTGTGTTTGACCTTCAATTACAATGAAAATGTTATAGGGATCTAGAAAACAAAAGTCAAAACTACAAGTCCTCTTACACTTATCTCACATCTCTCATCTGTAGCATGGGAATATTTACTTGTTAACTGCTTAGCTGAGTTGAATAAAGGTATTACTTAAATAAAATGTACAAAAATGTCTGGTGTTCCCAGTTGCAGCATCTCTCACTTTGCAATACAGCACATGGATACTCAATTTGTTCTAGCGATGTTCAGGGGGCTGAGTGCCAGGGCCTGCTAACAACAACTAGTGAGAAGAAAGCCTCTTGATCAACAGTTTGGTGTCATTCTGAATCTCATGCCACACTAGGTGCCTCACAAAAAGCAAAGCCTTACCTGGTTTCCCCTTAAATGCTTACTTCCTACAGATTAACCACGCTAGTTCACTCCTATTGCATAACGATTAGACACATTATGTGATCAATAAATCAATTAATGAACATAAATTAACTGCATACTATATGTCAGACACTGTTAAAAAAGAGGAATAACCTGCCCTCAAGGAGCTTACAACCTAATGGGGGAGACTACATGCAGATAAATATATATATATATACACATACACACACGTATATATATATATACGTGTGTGTGTATATATATGTACATATATATGTATATATATAAAGTAAGCTATATAAATAATAAACAGGAAATCATTAACAGAGGGAAAGATTAAGAGGGAATGGGAGATGCCTCCTGTAAAGCATGGGATTTTAGCTGAGACTTAGAGGAAGCCAGGGAAGTCAGCAGGTAGAATTGAGGAGGAAGAACATTCCAGGAATGAAGGACAGCCACAGAAAATGCCTGCAGCTGAGAAATAGAATGTCTGGCTCTTGGAAAAGTCAGGAGTCCAGTGTCACTGAACGAAAGAGTATGTGTCAGGGAACAAGGTAGAACAAAACTGGAGAGGTAGGAGGGGGCTAGGTTATGATGGGCTTTGAATGCCAACAAAAGATTTTGTATTTGATCCTGGAGGCAACAGAGAGCCAGTGGAGTTTTTTTGGGTAGAGGAGTGACATGGCTGGATGTCAGATTTAGGACAATCACTTTAAGTGGTTGAATGGCGGATGGGTTGGAGTGGGGAGACTTGAGGCAGGCAGACCCATCAGCAAGCTATTGTAATAATCAGGGTGCATAGTGAGTATGGCCTGGAATAGAGCGGTTGTAATGTCAGAGGAGAGAAGGGAACATATTTGGCAGATGTTGCAAAGGTAAAATGGACATGCCTTGGTAACAGATTAGATATAGAGTGGGGTGGTGAAGAACAGTGAGAGAATGAGGAATCCAGAATGTGGTGCATGTTGGGAGCCTGAGGCACTGGCAGGATGGTTCTGCCCTCTACAGTAAAAGGGAAGGCTGAGGGGTTTAGGAGGAAAAATAACCCATTCTGCTTTGGACATATTGAATTTAAGACGTCTACTGGACATCCAGTCTGAGACGCCTGATCAGCTGAAGAACTTAACAAGAATATTCCTCCTTTACTATTTTACCTAACATTATCATTACAGAACTATAACATCAGAGTAGGGACTTCAGCAGCCACCTAGCTCAACTTATTCCTGAAAAATTTCCTCTAAAACATGCTTAAAAAATGGTCATCCAGCCCTTGTTAGAAGACTTTCAATTAGGGGAACCTATTCCCTCTCAGGGCAGTCCATTCCACTTTTGGTTTGGTCTCAATGCCTTAGTACTAGCCACTACCCCTTCCCAGAATGAATTTCACCCTTACTACTCAAAGAATCTTTTTCTCACTTCATTTTTTTCCATATTCTTCTTTTTTTATTATTTACTTATATATTAATTTTTTAGTTTTCAGCACTGATTTCCACAAGATTTTGAATTACAAATTTTCTCCCCATCCCGCCCACTCCAAGATGGCATATATTCTGATTGCCCCATTCCCCAGTCAGCCCTCCCCTCTGTCACCTCACTACCCCCACCATCCCCTTTTTCCTTACTTTCTTGTAGGGCAAGATAGATTTCTATTCCCCATTACCTGTATTTCTTATTTCCCAGCTGCATGCAAAAAAACCTTTTTTTTTT
>CM053624.1:52557751-52579132 GCA_028646595.1 Phalanger gymnotis
GAATCTGGGTGTGTTTTTGCTGCCTGGCCATGTTCCCAGCCAACTTACTTGACCCTTGAGTTTTTCAGCAGGGCATGACTGCTTGTAGACTAAAGAATTCTATGTTCCTTGCTTGGGTGGATGTGCTGCCACACCAGCACTCCTCCTTCCCCAAGAACCCCCTACCCGGACTGGGCTTAGATCTTCAGCAAGCTCTTCACTCCTGCTCTGATCCGCCACTTAATTCCTCACTGTATTTTCTTAACTATGGAAATAGAAGGTTTGTGTCTTCACCCTGAAAAGTAATTTATGTAAATTAACAGAGTTGGTGCGTTTTTCATGGGTAGAGGGAAGAGGAATTTTGTAGGTCACTTACAGTTAACTTTTCTTCATTCCAAGGACAAGTATTCATTATCACTTGGTTGAAGAGTTGAATAGCTATGAATTCCAATCTGGTATTTTGCCTACCTATTGTTAGCAGTGCAAAACATTGTCAAAGAACTATTAGAAAGTATTTGTAACAGAATTTGAGTTCTCTCTAAGTTTCTGACTCATCACAAAAGCAAGTTTTTACTGAAGCCCAAGAAGGCCTGTTAGGGTCCCTGAACTGTGTGGTATGCTCAGATCATCACCTCAAAGTATTCCACAGACATGTTTTTAAAGTCCAACATTTTAAATTGTTTATTGTGTGAACATATCTTCATTAACAGATTTTGAAAAATTCATTTTTATATCTAATAATTTTATTAAGAATAATTTCAAGTGGGTTATGAAGAAATTGATTCATTATTGATTTTGATGAATTTTAATGAATTTTCTATGTGAAACAGACTAAAAATTCTTTAAGATTATTTCTGAATATAAACATGTCTCAGAGGGAGACATATATTTTTAAACATATATTAACCAGGGTTGTGTGGCATCTGCCACACATCTGGCACATCTGCATGTGCCAGACCCTGAATTACATGCTGGGTAAACGAAAGCAAGAGTCCCTCAGGGACCTCACGTTCTGAAGGAGAAACAGCGTGTGTGTGTGTCTGTGTGTGAGTGTGTGTACCTTGGGTTAGGGAAAAGGATCATTTGGATGTAATAATCCAAGAAAAGTAGGGTAAAGCCAGGTTATAAATAGCATTAAATGTTAGAATTGTGTTTTATCCTGGAGGTAATAAAGGATTACTGGAGTTTATGGAGCAAAGAGAAGACATAGCTGTATGCTTTAGGAAAATCACTTTGACAGCTATGTGGAGGATGGATTGGAGTGGGGAAGGAGACATGAAGCAGGGAGACAAATTAGGTGAAAGGTGAACTTCGAGACCATGTGAATAGAGAGAAAGGGATACATATGAGGTATCATAAAGATAGAATGAACAAGACTTGACAAGTGATTGAATATATTGGATAATAGAGAGTGAGGTTTGGACCTGGGTAATTAGAAGGACAGTGGTTTTCTTGACAGATATAGAGATGTTCAGAAGAAGTATTTTGAGACACAGATTCTGAGTTCAGTTTTGAACACATTTAGCTTAAGATGTCTATGGGACTTTTAGTTAGAAATGTTAAATGACATTTAATGATATAGAACTGAAGTTTGAGAGGGAGGCTAGGAGTAGATTTATAAATCTGGAAGTCTCAGGACATTGATGGTCTTTGAGCCTATAGGTCTTAATAAAATCCCCCAAAAAATGTTGAGTGAGAAGAGGGCCAAGAATAACAGTGCACCCGGTATTTCGGGGTGGCATGTTGATGATGCATGATGATGCAGCAAAGGACACTGAAAAGGAATCATACAGGTAGAAAGAGAACCAAGAGAAAGATGTTTTACAAAAACCCAGTGAAGAGAATGCAAAGAAAATTCTTAGCTCATGATGGGAACCTCCTATGACATATTTATTGCATGACACAAACAGGCATCATACAGGGTAGTTTGCTGTGGATGCATTGAATCCCTGCACATAAATTGGATCTCAGCTCTGTTGAAGTATTAGAGACATTAAAGTGGGAGATCAGGGGATCACGATTAGGTATGGAGGCAAGGAAAGCCAGAGTTGAAGGGATAGACTCGAAGGAGACAGAAGATTGCAAGCTAGCAAAAAGTGGAGTTTGCATGAGTGCAATTTGCGTTTGAAGAGTAGAATTTTAAAGTTCTGAATTTTGGACATGGTGCAATTTTGAGAGATAATGATATTTAAGGGCCAACTGTATTGGCATATGGATAGAAAGAATTGTTAGAGTGGAGGAGGTTAAGGAATTAGATGATCGAGTTGTTAAGAGGGCTTGTGAACATAAGTATTAAAGTCCTTGAGGATTATCCCAGGGATAGTGTAGAGGAAGACCCTGAGATATGTACTAAAGTGTTTTTAACAGTTGAGGAGAGTATCTGAAGTTCTATAGATGATAACAAAGATGAGAAGAATGTCCTACAAGTAGATTAAAAAATGCTCAAAAGAGATGGTGGAATGATTATTAGGAAATATCAGTGGGGAATAAAGAGTATGCCCACTCCTAGCTTTGTGAGTTGACTGGAAGAGTAACAAGAGAAGTGACTTTGAGTGGAGAAAGTCACAAGGAATATATCTTTTGTTTTTCAATTTTTTGTTTTGAGTTCCAAATTCTATCCCTCCCTTCTTCCCCTCCCCTCTTCTTGAGAGAGTGAGCAATCAGATTAGGTTATGCATGTACAGTTAGGAAGAACGTTTCCATGTTAGTCATTTTGTACAAAAAGACTTGAACAGAAGAGGAAAAAAAGAAAGTGAAAAATAGCATACTTCAGTTTGTATTCAAACACTTATCAGTTCTTTCTCTGAGGGTGGATAGTGTGCTTCATTATTAGTTCTCTGGGATTGTCTTGGATCACTATATTGCTGAGAATAGCCAAGTCATTCACAGTTCTTCATCAAACAATATTGCTGTTACCATGTACAATGTTCTTGGATCTATTCACTCATTCCCTCAAACATCCAGCACTTTCCTTTTTTGTCATATTAGCCACTCTAATAGGTGTGAGATGGTACTTCAGAAGTTGTTTTAATTTGCATTTCTAATCAATAGTGGTTTAGAACTATAGATAGCTTTGATTTCTTCATCTGAAAACTGCCTCTTCATATCCTTTGACCATTTATCAATTGGGGAATGACTTGTATTTTTATAAATTTGACTCAGTTCTCTATATATTTGAGAGATCAGGCCTGAGATACTTGTTGCAAAAATTGTTTCCGGTCTTTCTGCTTTCCTTATACTTTGATTTGCATTGGTTTTGTTTTTGCAAAAACTTTTTAATTTTATATAATCAAAATTATCTGTTTTACATTTTGTAATGCTCTCTATATTTTCTTTGGTCCTAAATTCTTCCCTTATCCATAAACTATTCCATGCTCTCTTAATTTGCTTTGTGTGTAAATCACGTACCCATTTTGGCCTTATCTTGGTATACAGTGTGAAATGTTGGTCCATATCTAGTTTCTGCCATCCTGTTTTCCAGTTTTCCCAGCAGTTTTTGTCAAAATTACGAGTTTCAAGGGATATATTTTCAGAGGAGAGCCAAGTTTTAGAGAAAGGAAGTCTATCTCAAGCACAGGAATGGCCTCAGTAAAGGCACATAAAGGGAGAACAGGCAAGTTCTGAGGACAGTGAGTAGTTCTGTGTTCCTGGGGTATAGCATGCATGAAGAGAAATAATATTATTAGATAAGGCTGAGGTACTGAAGCACAGGGAAAGCTTAAGACAAGAATTCATTATTTGAGAGTCACCTACATGAGAGGGGTTTGCCAAGGGAAAAAGTAAGAAGTAACAGGGTGGAGGACAGACAGTGTCATACCTCCAGATTAGTCAGTAATGGCTCATATCAAAAGCAAAGAATGTCTCTGGTAAGTGGCCCAGAACTTGTACTTGGTCCCTAGCTATTTCATATTTTTATCGGTGACTTTGATGAAGGCACCAAATATCATGCTAATAAGATTTTCATATAACACAAAGCTAGGAAGAGTTATTGTTAACTTGATCCTAGACTCTCAAAGCCTGTGCAAGCAGCATATCAGTTCTCACAAGTGAAGCTTTGAGTATAAACCTGACACAGGACTAAGGAGTAGCTGAGGCATGTGACCTGAGGAGTGTTGCTTGGATAGGCTTATCCTATGGCCTCCGTTTCTTCATCTGTAAGTAAGAGGATTGGATTAGGGATATGATTCTGCAATCCTAAGGAAATCAATTTTTTCAACCACAACAAATCATGAAGACCACCTACAAAAGAATGGAAAAAGTTATGGTCTGCATAAGTGGCAGGTATAATCAAACTGATTAACTCACAAATCCTTGAAGTATTAAAGTCTTATGTTACTAAGTATAACATGAAAGTCACTGTGGTGCAATAGGAAAAGGCCCTTGATGTGGAGTCAGAGAGCCTGAGTGTGCATCCCCGCTCTGCCTCATCTGTGCCTTTGGGGCAGGCTGTGTAACTTATCTGAACCTCTCTGTCCTCATCAGTAAAGTGAGGGGGTTAGATTAAATGACTAGATTCAAATCTAGGAGCCTATGAAGTCAAAACAAGGAGGCATTTCCAATATGAGGTGCCCATGATAATTAAAAATTTATTCTCCTAGTTTTAGATGTCACCTAAAATTAGGAAAAAAAAAATAGGATTTTTTTTTATTCTTAGGCCTACCTCAATATGTTTGGCTATAAGAGATGTTCTTTTTTAATGTAGTTAAAATTTAATTTCGATTAAAAATATATTTTCTCTGCCTCTTAAAGCCCTTAGCTCCCTACCCTATGGATAGGGTTGGGGAAAGGGAAGAGGGAGAAAAACAAAACCTCTTATAACAAATGCACTTCCCTTTTCCTTATTCAAGCAGAGCATATTTCCACACTCGTCACATTGGTCATGTCCAAAAATTATGTTTCACTCTATACCCTGAATCCAGCACTTCTCTGTGAGGAGGTGTGTAGGATTCATCTTTAGTCCTCTGGAATTGGTCACTATACAGAGAGGTTAGTTGTATAAATTTGTTTTCCTGGCTCTTTTCACTTCAGTCTGCATTACTTCACAGAAATCTTTCCAGGTTTCTCTGAAAACCTGTTGGTTCCTTATGGTACAATGATGTTTCATTACATTTCATGTACAAAAATTTGCTCAGCCATTCCCCTGTTATTGGGCATCCTCCTAGTTTCCAGTTCTTTGACACCACAAAAAGAGCTATTATAAGCATTTTTGTAAATATAGGCCCTTTTTCTTTTTTCTCTTTGGGGTATAGGTCTAGAATGGTATTGTTGGGTCAAAAGGTATGCACAATTTAGTAAGTTTGAGAGTATAGTTCCAAATTGCTTTCCAGAACGACTGAACCAGTTCACAGCTCCACTAAAAGTGCATTAATATGGTTATTTTCCACAGCCTCTCCTACATGTGACATTTTCCTTTTCTTGTCTGCTTTGCCACTAAAATGGATGTGAGGTAAAACCTCATGGCTGCTTTAATTTTTCCAATTATTAGTGGCTGTATATATTGAATTAATACAAAATAAATGCAAAGGGCAGCCAGATGGCACAGTAGATAGAGCACCGGGGCTGGCAGCTGAAAGATGGCCAGGTGGCCTGAATATGAAGGTGAGGCTTAGATGAACGTGTCCATCTCCCAGGTAGTTGTGGACTTGACTGAAGTGTTGTGTTTTGTCACAGGTGGAAGAACATAATGGGCACATCTTTAAAGCCACCCAGTATAGTATCCCTACCTACTGTGAGTACTGTTCTTCCCTTATATGGATAATGGACAGAGCTTCTGTTTGCAAATGTAAGTATCAATAATTTCCTTGGGATTTTTTAACTGCTTAAAGTTTTTCTCTGTCTCTGAACTGTCTTATTACTAATACATCCGCGGCTTTATGAAGGTGTCCCTGGGTTCCCTAAAACTGACAGATTCAGATGTGTTGAAAAGCTTTCAAATACAGTCCCAATAGTAATCTGAGTCTGCTGACTGATGCTTAGCCTATCTCAGTCAATTCAATAATATTGTTAAGAACTTACTGTATACTAGGCATTGGGGATATAAAGAAAAAATTGGACAACACAAGGTCCCTCGAGGTGCATCCCAAAATAGCCTACTTGTCTCTCTATTTTTTGTGTGTGTCTTTGTCCATTAACAGTCAAGGAACCTACAGTCCCTAACATCTGACTTATTTCACCATTAGAAACCTATCTCCGCGCTAGGCTAGAATTGAAGACCTCAGACCTATCGTCATAAGGGCTATGCCAGGTGGATGTGCTGCCATGATGTTTCCTTGGGCTTTTATTGGTTAGTTAGTATACCATCCTAATCCCATCAGCTGACAGAGCCTAAGAATCCAAAATCCTAGGGTCTCATGGCCTGGCAGGGAGCTTGTCTTGACGAGAGAGGCTACAGGGCCAGCCTTGGAATCAGGAATGACTGGTTTCAAGTCCTACCTCTGACACGTACTGGCAGCATGACTCTGGGTAAGTCACTTAGCCTCTCAGGGTCCCCACGCAACACTGTAAGTTACAGACACACTACTATTCTGCATAAGTGGAATTTCCACACTAAAGAAATAACAGTTCAAGACCAAAAAATATAGTCATCTAATTTATGATTCCATTCCTTTTCACACATTGATATATAGCTATGTGACCTACAAAATCAGATAGACAACATTGTAGTTTATTGTCTTCTTCATACCTCCTTCCACCTCCTGCCCAGAGACCTTATACACTTGAATCAGAATTGACCTGCCTTATTAAAGGAAATAGGTTTTTCGATTTATAAAATAATACACTAATCCATGTTAGTATGGTAATGAGTTCATGTTTTACTCTTGCCCCACAAGAAATATAGCTGCTTTTCAACAGAGGCCCCATGGGAATGATTCCAACATTGAGAATGTCATGTACCATGGAAGAGCAATAGGGAAATTTTGTTAGGCAAATGGGCACTAATTCTCAAATCACATCACCAAGGCTGACACGTTTTCCACCTGCTCTGTGGAAGGCCAAAGGAATGTCAGGTTTAAGAATATAATGTGGAGCTTTGCCATAGACTCTGAATTTTATTTTAAGCTTGTTCAGAACTTAACTTTAATTCTGCTATTTGTAAAACAGGCAAAAACATAAAATTATGAGCACCTAACCATTCTCAGAATAATGTTTTTAAATGCCTAAAATAAGATACACTGGAATACAAATGAGGCCAATTACTGAAATAGCTTATTAAAGTGTTTTTTTAAAAAAATTTAGCAAACCCCAGGTTAAGAACTCCTCTTACAGAATTTGTGCTAGGTTACACTAGGTAAGTGTACAAAGATTGTTTTATGTGATATTTTAGACATCACTAATTTTAACAGAGAAAAAGTTATAAGGAAAGCTGTCACCTTGTAGAGATAAGCAAGCAGGCTTTCCATAACACTGCTTCTTGCCATTATTTTTCAGTATGCAAATATGCCTGCCACAAGAAGTGCTGTTTGAAAACTACAGCCAAATGCTCGAAAAAGGTAGGAAGCTATGTCTCATGATTTACTTATCAATAAAGAAAAGATGCATTTGTTTCTTCTCCAAGATCTGTGTAGTGCGAGTTACTCCTTGTAGGGATCACTCCAGGAAGATGCTATGGCACCATTGTGGGCATGGTTCTGTGCAAGGGAGAGCTTCCATAGATGCCCTCAGATAGCTTATAATCTGATAGGAGCTTAGTATCAAAGCTGAATATTTGGAAAATGGAATATAGATCAAATGAGGGAATATGCCAGACAGTGGTAGAATTCACCATCATAGAAAATATATCTGTCTGCGCTTCATCGTCTAGAGCAGGTATCTCAAAACTGGAACCTGGCTTCCTACAGCTACTAATAGCATCGCTACCCCCTCTCCTTGAGGTTCATCATACAGTCTTTTTGTCCCTTCGTTCAGACAGATATAAACTTTTATGAAAAGGAACAAAGATTAGCTAGTATTTCTTCATTTCAATTTTATATTTAGTTCTGAATTCTCCCTGTTCCACTTCTTCTTTTCCCCCCTTTGAGAAAACAAGAAAAATAAAACCTATTACAAACATGTATAGTTAAGCAAAACAAATACCCCACATTAGTCATGTTCTAAAAATATGTTCCTCAGTCTGTACTCTGAGGTGCTTATATCTATCTGGAGTGAGTAGCATGTTTCATCCTGACCCCTCTGGTATTCTAATTGGTCACAATGTTGATCAGAGTTTAACTAGTATTATTACAAGTAGATGAGTACTATAAATTTAAAACAAATATGATTTATCTTTGGAGGAAAGGAAACCTCGCTTTGCTTAATTTAAAGTTGCCAATTTTTATTCATATTCTTATCATCTCCCATCATAATTTGTCAATTTAATAAGCATATATTAATAGTTAAAATAATGCTGGATTCCTGCAGATCTTTATTGAAACATGTTTGTTATACACATAGATATGTTACAACCCATTTTTAGATTATAGACTATTGGTGAACTAGGCAAGCAACATTTTCCCAAATAGAGTGAACCTTAATTTTGAGATGTAAAATGTTTAATTTTGAAAGATCTTTAGTTTCAATCAATGTTACTGTTTAATTATTTAACAACTATTTAAGTTGCTTTAACCAATTTTTTTCTAAAAAACTCAATTTTAAAAATTTGGTAAATCCTAGTCAGCCTTTGTAGTTGCACAGCTTTTGTGTCTTGTCATTCAGATAAGCCCATCTGAACAAAACCATAACACTGCAAATATATGGACAATACAATTAAAAGTAATTCAGTTTCAGCCAGAAAAATTAAGCTAATGTCATCCAGCATTCCAGTGAAGCATGATGCTTTAATTAAAACAATAGATATTATTATCTTTCTTAAAATAGCTTGTGAAGTAATTTACAGAGAGGACATATGTATGTATGATATGTTATGTCAGGGACTGTGCACATTAAAGGCATCCCATGTATAGCCTTCCCATTGCCCTTCCATTTTCACATTCATTTATTAAAGACTAATTGAATATCAGCTCTGCAGTGTCCTGTATTAGGTGACCTGGGAGGTATAAAAATGAATAAAATATTATCCCTATTCTTATGGGACCTGAAGTCTGAAGGAGATAAAACACTAAATACATATAACAGTAATACATCGAAGAATGTGAAAGTGTAATTAAGCAAGCTACAGAGTACTTACAAGGCATTCAAAGAAAGAAAAGACTATTGCCAGCTAAGGAAATAGGAAAAGCTTTATAAAAGAAGTAGCATTTAAGTTGGTATGGGCAGACAGAGAAACGACATGGAAATAATTTAGGAAAATATAGAATGTGCATGGTTTGTGTTGCTCTCAGTTCTTGTAGAGCTTCTTTCCAGGGAATAGAATATATACATAGTTGTTGTGGCTTATTAGAATTCTCAATAGGGAGGAGAATTGTGTCTATCAACTGACCCTTCAGTGGTTTGTCCTTAACAGAAAATCCATTCCCCCTTGCCAACAATCATAATAAGCCTGGAGAAATCAGCTTCTTATCAGGAAATTGCCAGGCTCCCACCTATTGAGAAATTAGAAAAAATTTTAAATGTTTTTCTTAAATTTAAATGAATTTTAAATCTTTCTTCCATTTAGTATGATCCAGAACTTTCATCTCGACAGTTTGGGGTTGAATTGTCCCGATTAACCAATGAAGAAAGAACTGTTCCACTAGTGGTAGAGAAGCTAATAAACTACATCGAAATGCATGGACTGTACACAGAGGGTATTTACCGAAAATCTGGTTCAACTAATAAAATCAAGGAACTTCGTCAAGGTCTAGACACTGGTAAGATAGAAGAAGTACTTTTCAAACAAAAGCCAAAGAGGAAAAGAAACAGCTAGGGAAAAATACTACATTTAAATAGAATCATATTAATTTTTTTAAATGCCATTATAGTTTAAACTGGGATCATCTTCAGCCACTCCATAGAAGTTCTTGAAGGTTGAGAATATAATTATACAGATAGGAGGGCTCTTCAACTTAGGAGCTAAAATAGAGACTGAGAAACAGCCTGATGCAGTGAAAAGAGCAGGGGACTTTTAAGTCAGAAGACCTGAATTCAAGTTCTGATTATCACATACACTAGCTGTGTGACCTTAGGCTAGTCACTTGACTACTCTGAAACTCCATTTCTTCATTTAGAAAAACCTGTATCTCAGACTTGTTTTGAGACTTAGTCATGTATACAAGATATATTTTTTGAAATTTTATATAATTTTGAGTTGTTATTATAAACTCTGTGTACAATTTCAAATTTCACACTTGCTATAGACTTTTGATGTGACCATGGGAAAGTTATAATCTTCTTGCATTTCTATTTTTTTATTAGTAAAATGAGAAATACCAAGAATTTTTCCTTTTTCCTTTTCTGTTACAATAGATATTGACAGTGTGAATTTAGATGACTACAACATTCATGTCATTGCCAGTGTGTTCAAACAGTGGCTTCGAGAATTGCCTAATCCTCTCATGACTTTTGAACTCTATGAGGAATTTCTGAGAGCTATGGGTAAGCACACAGGACCAAAAGATCAAAAAGATGACATGTATTGTGTTATACCATGTCCAGGATCAATTTTTTAACCCTAATCTTGAGTATTTTAATCAAACATGGAATTAGACTTGACACTGAAGTAAAAGATTAAAGAAAATGAGCTTAGATGTTCTCCCTTGTCTGGGAGCATGATCTGTCTAGTCCTATGGAAGGGATCCTTGTAATGTTGCTTCAGGCATAATATTCTATTCATACTTTATTAATTTTTCTATCCTGATGATTTCATTCATAACAGTGCTTCATATACTTTATGTGAATTAACAGTTCCTTAGCTATTCACAAGAGTAAAAAGATTTAATTTGAGAAATGTGTTGAAGGGTTAAATGGGTGAAAGGTATGGCTTATAGTGATGTAATTATGAATCGTTGGTTAAGAACTGTGTGTGTGTTATAGTATGATAGAATAGATAAGGCTAGCTGGCTGTTTGAGTTTGAGCCTAACATAGTCCAGGGGATAATCTGACATCTGGGCACCTGGTGATCAGTTCAGTGATTAGTGTCTTAGGAAACTGATTTAAACTATCCAGACTTAAACCAGATTGATTTATTAACCAGATGAGAATTGATTTGTTTGTGAATAAGATTGCTGTTGTTGTATCTATTTGTGTCCACTGACTAGGACAACCCCTTTTCTCATAGCACCATGCTTGGGACATTGAATAAGTAATCAGAAAGTTGCTTAGTCAATTTAGAATTTTTTAAAAAGAAAGTTGGATATGTGAGGTGTAATATCTTCAACAGGCTGTAGCAGCTTCTTAAGTTACCACTTCCCGCTAAAGGGAAATATCTGCCACAGAGAATAGTTCTGGTTTTCTACACTTTAATCATTATGACATCCTCCCTATTTTCATTTGTAACATTCTTGCTTCATTTATTTTCTGGTAACATGGAAAGTCCTTCAATGAACTTTCTCCAGATAACATTTATGAAGTGACATATTTAAAGGAAAACTTCCTTCAGCTATCTATGGTTTGGATATTGTCGTTTACTTCACATACAAAGAGTAGTACAGCCTTATCTGAGTGTGTTATTTTTTTTCTGACTTTGTCCTTAGCTTGATGTCCCATGTTCTTTGGGCCTCTGCCCTCTGACAACCTTATCTTCATATTTTGTACTTAAAATTCTGTACAAGGAGAAGCAGCACTCCAATACTCCCTAGAGGCATGTTATAGCCTTTTAAAAATTCCTTCTCTTTAGTCTCCCAGAGGTGTAAAGGAGTTGAAAATCACTTTTCTAACTATTCTTCAAAACTGGTGTACAGTAATATGAGGAACGGGCCACCACTACTTAGCCTTATTTGTCCAAGAGAAAGATAAAGAGTAACAGGTATTGTTCCCATTCCTGTTGGGTTCACTGTTTCTTTTAGGTCTGCAAGAGAGAAAAGAGACCATCCACGGAGTATATTCTGTGATTGATCAACTTTCCCGAACACATCTCAACACTCTAGAGCGCCTTATCTTCCATCTGGTCAGGTAATTGCTCTGGAGGAAAAGAGAGATTTAGTAGATTTCCTAGAGTGCTTCTTAAATGTAGAGAGTTCATACTTCAGAATTTTAGGGGAGAAGACTCCAATACCTATGCATTAAGCTATTTTTTGTTCTCTTTAATGATAGAATAAGTTAGCTAGAATTGCTTGTCTGCTATAAGAACAGTAACCTCTTTATAAGCTGCTACTATAGGACATTATTTTCTTCAGTAGTTGACAATCTCTGTCCTTGGGAGAGTAACTTATTCTGTTTGCCTCAGAGCAGCACATCATGATGGGTTAAATGTCCAGTGTTAATGACTTGGCCCATAAAATTTATGGGATCAGAAGGATTCATGTGTGTAATATTGATTTATCTCACCTACTCACAGGCCAAGATTTTAAGCAGGGGTATTTTAGTTTCAACATGTATTGGAAATGCCTAGGACAAATCTTTCTTAATTTGTGAAATGACAGCAATCAGCTTGAGGAAGGTGAACTCTCTTACAATTAATCTGATTTTTTGAGACATGGCAGTGTGAGAATATTGTCCTTGAATGCAGTAGTATATTCTGAATTTGTTTGGTAGAATAATCTGTTGATGCTAAGGATCTTAGGAGGAGGAATGTAAGAAGACTTGCCACAACAAAAAGCCAAAAGAGCACTGGAGTGCCATACCAGTCAGAACTACTAAAAATTATTTTACAGAGCTAGGAAAGATAATAACAAAATCCACCTGGAAGAACAAGGTCAGGAATATCAAGGGAAGTAATGGAAAAAAATGCAAAGGAAGGTGGCTTACGTGGGTACCAGATCTAAAACTATGTTAGAAAGTGGCAATCATCAAAACTGTTTGTTACTGGCTAAGAAATAGACTGATGGATCAGTGGAATAGATTAGGTACACAAAACACTGTAAGTTAATGACTATAGCATTCTACTGTTTGATAAACCCAAAGACTCCAGCTTCTGGGATAAGAACTCTCTATTTGACAAAAACTGCTGGGAAAACTGGAAAATAGTAGGACAGAAGCTAGGCATAGACTTACATCTCACATTGTGTACCAAGCGAGGATCAAAATGGGTATATGATTTATACCTAAAGAGTGATACCTTAAGCAAATTAGGAGAGCAGGGAATAGTTTACCTGTTAGAGCTATGAAAAAAGGAAGAATTTATGACCGAACAAGAGAATAGAGACCTTTATGAAATGCAAAATGCATAATTTTGATTACATTAATTAAAAGGTTTTTGCACACACAAAAAAAATGCAACTGAGATTAAAAGGAAAGTGGAAAGATGGGAAACAATTTTTACAGCCAGTGTTTCTGATAAAGGCCTCATCTCTCAAATATATAGAGAACTGAGTCAAATTTATAAAAATATAAATCATTCCCCAATTGGTAAATGGTCAAAGGATATGAACAGACAATTTTCAGTTGATTAAGTCTATCTATAGTCATATGAAAAAATGTTCTAAATCACTATTGATTAGAGAAATGCAAATTAAAACAACTCTGAGGTACCACCTCACACCTATCAGATTGGATAATATGACAGAAAAGGAAAATGCTAACTGTTGGACGAGATGTGGGAAAATTGGGACACTAATGCATTTTTGGTGAAGTTGTGAATTGATCCACTGTTCTGGAGAGCATTTTGGAACTTTGCCCAAAATGCAATCGAATTGTGCCTCCCTTTTTACCCAGCAATACCACTACTAGGTCTCTATCCCAAAGAAATCATAGAAAGGGGGAAAGGACTTATTTGTACAAAAATATATATAGCTGCTCTTTTTGTGGTAACCAAGAATTAGAAATTGAGGGAATGCCCATCAATTGGGGAACGGCTGAACAAGTTGTGGTATATGAATGTTATGGAGTACTATTGTGCAATAAGAAATAATGAGCAGGCAGACTGCAGAAAAACCTGGAAAGACATACATGAACTGATACTGAGTGAAGTGAGCAGAACCAAGAGAACATTGTACACAGTAGCAACAACGTTGTTCAGTAACCAGCTTTGATAGACTTAGGTCTTCTCAGCAATACAATGATCCAAAACAATTCCAAATGACTCAGTATGGAAAATGCCGTCCACATTCAGAGAAAGAACTATAGAGTCTGAATGCAGATCAAAACATACTAATTTCTCTTTTTGTTTTTCATAGGTTTTTTTTGTTCTGTTTCTTTCACAGCATGACTAATGTGGAAATATGTTTACATGATTGCATATGTATAACCTATATCAGATTATTTGCCTTCTTGGGGAAGAGAGAGGAGGAGGGAGAAAAATTTGGAACTCAAAATCTTAAAATGTTGTAAATTATCTTTACATGTAATTGGGAAAAATAAAATACTATTCTTAAAAAAAAGTGCTTTTGAATTAAAAGAAAAAAAAAGACCACTGGAGTGAGAACTGATAGACTTTAACTCCAGTCCAGGATCTACTTCTAATGTGCTGTGTATGTGACCTGGGTAAATCACTTTGCCACTCTGGGCCTCAGTTTCCTTACTTGTTAATGAAAGCATTGGAATAAGACAATTTGTAAGAACCCTTTCTATTTCTAACATTCTGTAATTCTATTCATTCCAAAGACAAAGGACCAGAGTAAAGAAGAGGCTACAAAGACTAAACTAATGCAGATGTCCTTCTAGCCTGGTTTTAACCAGTACTTTACCATCAACAATTATAACAGTAATCATAAGTTCCTTTCAGATCACACATTTAAGGTTTATAAAAGGACTTTACATGTGTTATATAATTTGAGCCTCAGAACAACCTAATGTGGTAAGTATTACATGTTTTATTAATCCCATTTTACAGATGAGGAAACTGACTCTTAGAGTGGTTAAGTGACTTGCCTGTGATTATACAGCTATCAGAGGTAAGATTTGATCACAAGTCTGCCTCATTCCAAATCCAGCCAGCATTCTTTCAACAAGCTATGTCCCCATTGCTCCTCTCTTTCTCTACCCAGATCTTCTTTATGCAGTGAAATGGTAGGGCAGGTTCCCTTGGTTGGCATTCTCTTTTCACTCTGGTTTCTTGCATGGTATGTTTTGGTCTTTAGGATTGCACTGCAGGAAGACACCAACCGTATGTCTGCTAATGCATTAGCAATTGTGTTTGCTCCCTGTATTCTCCGTTGCCCAGACACAACTGACCCACTGCAGAGTGTGCAGGATATCAGCAAAACCACCACGTAAGAATTACATCTTTGTCCACTTCCAAAAGGTCTTGGAACAACTCTGATAACGAAGTTCCTTATAATAATCTAATCTTGAGGTCATAGATAGTTGGTGGATATTTTAAGCATTCCAAGTATCTTTTAAAATTAAGAAACAAGGACTGGGCTAATGCATTTTCTTAAAACAGCATTAGAATACCCAAGCTTTCTTTTATCAAAGTTGAAAGAAACCTCCATGTTTTCTCTCCTTGAGTACAGAGTTATTTGTATCAGTCACTTTTAGGAAACCTTTTTTTAAAACGTCACTCTCACTTGGGATTACATATAATTTCCAAATAACTTTCTGACAGCTCATTCCTACCAAGTTATATTATACCCTCTGCTTCCCTGAAATGGAATCTGCTCCCAGCCCCATGACTTTCAGATCTGGCCCAGAACCCAAGAAAAGGACAAGTTCAGCGAATGGTCTTGACCTTTCATATTGCCCATCCTCGCTTTGACCCTTTCCAGGGGACTGCTGGAGAATTCTTATATTAACCTTCCTTAAAATTAAAGTTATAGGAGTTTATTCTTCAGTTGAAATGATTACTAGAACTGCTCCTTCCAAGCCCCCTCCTTGAACCTCACCAAAAACTGGCCCCTAGTACTGCTTCACTACAACATGGTGGACCTTGAGCTTTTAGTTACACTTTCATCTCTTCTTTTCCTAGCTGTGTAGAGCTGATTGTTGTGGAACAGATGAATAAATATAAGGCTCGTCTTAAAGACATCAACAGCTTGGAGTTTGCTGAGAACAAGGCCAAGACCAGGCTTTCCCTGATCCGACGATCAATGGTGAGATGGAGGAAACACTACAGTCTCAGGGATAGTTGCATACGTTGTGGGTTCTCTCTAAAGTGAAACAGAAGGGTGTCCTCTGAATCCTCCTCAGTGAGCTCTAAGATAACTTCTGCTGTTAAAAAAAAAGTTAGTTTTATAAATGCCTTAGGCTTGGAGACATCTTAACTTTTTCTCTTGCGTTTAGCTTTGCATAAAGTGGGCAAGACTTGTATGTTAAAGTCTTAAGATAAAAAGGTGAAGGCTGTAAATCGGCTCTGTTCTCTTCTCATTTTCAGAAAACTAACCTACCTGACTGTTCCCTATACTTCCCTCCAAGGTCTAATCCCAGGAAATGTCACTTTCAGCAGTTCTATCGAAGAGTCTTATGCATTGAGGATTTAATATTTGTTGCTCTTATTTTTTAAAGTAATTTCTAAGACAATAGAAGTTTCTTTTGCAATTTTGATGCCTCAGCACATTGAATACAGTATCATGTATCCTGGGATTGTTTTTTTTTTCTTTTTGTGCTACTTTTTGTTAGATATATGCCTCTAGGATCTCCAGTGAGGCACAGAAAAATCTCACTCCTACCCACTAAGAAGTCCCAGAGTCTTATAAATCTAAAAAATTAACTGCCCATCCTTAGATTGAAGCTTTGAGCATGGGGTTTCCACCCACCCTTCCATTTTTCATCATATCTAATCAGCTTCAAAATAAACTCTTAGTGACGATGATCAGGCCAGCACCAAGGTTGATGTCACTGTTTGATGTCACTACAAGTAAATCCAATTTGTTCCCCATCACCCCTCATTCTAACTGCACTTCAGTGGTGGGAGGCAATGAGCATCACTCCTTCCACAGCTTCACAGTCATTGCTTGGGTTGGTATTGGATTAGATCCATTTCCTCTCACTGAGTGCTCAATACATATTTGTTGAATGCACAAACATCTGCATGTGCTTTCTTGTGACAGCAAAATAGGCAAGGTTGGCTGATCCAAGGACACCATCCAAATTTATGTCATGGAAGCTGAGCAAAAGTTGCATTGAAAGAGTGAAGCCATTTCTGAGACCTGCTCTTCTTTCAAGAGCACTGCTTTAAGCATCCTGGCTAGGACAAGGCAATTATAAAGGGGAAACACCTTTCCAATGCAATAGTCATTTTGCAGACCGTCTGGCCCAGCTGTGCTTTGTTGCTGGTACTGCAAAGAGATGATGGATCCATCATATTCAAAGGCTAAACATTCTCTGAGAGAGGGAATGACGTGTACTCTAACCTTCTGCTTTCCTTTTCATGTCCTTTCTAATCCAGAAACCTGTACTCATTGCAGTTAGATTTATGAGCATAACCCGCAATCCAATCCCGGTATGTATTAAACATGTCATAGTGTGTCACGGCTGCATTACATCGCATCCTTGCATGTCACTCATCTAGGAGCTGTACTGCTTGGTCATCATTCATGATTGTCCACATACCGTGTGCAGCCCTAGGCCTCGGCCTTAGCCCCCATCCTCACCCTGGGAAGGACAGATAGGACTCTGACAGGCAAGAATGGGGGTTGGCACTTGGACCAGCCTCACAGTCTGTCAGACTCCCCTGCTCCTTTACCATGGCTATGGACCACTCTCCAAAATAACTTAAATGTTCCTAGTTTGAGAGACTCCCAAGTGGCCAGAATTTTTTTGCATCCTTGCCTTACAGAAAAAGAAGGTAGCCCCTAATCAACTTGTTTTCCTCTTTACCTTTTGCCTTTCCTTTAGTCTTACCTTTTACACACTTCCATTCTTGTTCTCTTTTCACACCTCCTGTGTTGTCTGCCCATCTTTTTCTAGGTTCTCTCTTGGTTTTTTACTCTCCTATATATGGTGTTATTGAATAAAATCTGTCTACACGTTTTGTCTGTTTGATAGAGAGCTACTAGGTGGCACAGCGGATAGAGCACTGGGCTTGGAATCAGGAAAATTTATCTTCATGAGTTCAAATCGGGCCTCAGACACTTGCTAGCTGTGTGACCCTGGGCAAGTCACTTAACCCTGTCTGCCTCAGTTCCTGTCTGTAAAAGAGCTAGAGAAGGAAATGGCCAGCCACTCCAGTATCTTTGCCAAGAAAACCCGAAATGGGGTCATGAAGAGTCAGATACAACTGAAGAATGACTGAATGATTATTTGATGGAAATTGATGGATATTAAATCCAAAAGTTGAAAATTGTAAAAGGATAGAAATAAACTTTTTATCTAGCATTGCTCCCATTGGATCACTTGCTCCAGATTTCCTCTCACCACCCACTCCTTTCCTATCACAATAGGAAATATTGACTGAGCCCTTGATCTTTGGTTCTTGATAATGCCTTCCAAGACTAGGGGACAGGGCTCTAATTTCCTTTTGTTAGAGCTTAAAAAGTACCTAAAAACTAGGCTAACAATTAGAATGACAAAGGTTTCACTCAACAAGTTAAATCAGAATGAACAAATGAATGGCCTGGCTCTGGGCTTGGACATTAGAGTTTATTCACATTTTTCTAGTCCTTCATCCTTTGTCCTGCAGGGGGACTTTAGTGCCCCCTGACCCATGACTATTTCTGCAGAGAAAGTAGATAAACAATGGAGTGGAAAGAGTAAAAGTGCCATGTAGTAGACGAGGCTCATTTCAATAAAAGAGTCTTCTGCCTATTTAGTGCTTTATTTTAGCAATGGCTTAAGACCAGAACTCCCAAAGTGGAAGCTGTGAAATCAGCAATTCACTCTTTGGATATTCACGACAGGAGCCAATCAAAAGGTAGAAAGCTTAATGCATTCACAGAATAAAAAAGATTTATTGGTCCCTTTTGGCCTTTTGTTCATACTTACAGATCATAATTACATACTACAATGTCATTTTTTTAAAATAAAGATAAAAGATAAATTCTGATAGTTTGGAGGGAAAAGATGTCACTGAAGTAAGCTACAATTTTAAGGCCTTTTCCCAGATAGATTATTTCATAGGATCATAGATTTAGTGCTGGAAAAGACCTTGGAAAATCATCTAACCTAACCCTTTTACACATGAAAAAACTGAAACCAAGAGAGGTACTTGCCCCAAATCCTACAGGTTGTTAAGTTCAGGAGCCAGAGTCATGACTCCTGTCTCCATCTCCGCATGCAGGGCTTTTCCCACTCTCCACCCCATTGCCTCCCCTGTAGATTCACTGAGATTTACTGGCTTTGCTTTATAAGAAGAAAATTGAGCAAGATACAGGGCTTCTTTTGAGGCTCAAAGTGTCAGATCCTGATTTAGTGATGGAAGGAACAAGACCACAGGTAGCAGATGGAAGGGGAAAGGAAGGTTATATTGGAAGGGCAAGGTAAGAAAAATGGAGATGCATCAGTTTCTAGGAAGCAGATTGAGACCTCACCTGTACCATCTCTACTTGATCATTTTTCCTTCTGGCTTTTTCCCTTGTCTCTAATTCCTGAACTCTTCTCCAAAAACTCCCCGGCTCCAGTCTTGTTCTGTTGTCGACACCTCGGTTGAGAGTTAGATAGGCTGCTACCAGTGTTGGTCATTGACTGCTGAAAAGGAATTCTTACGGCTTTCCTATAAATACAGCACAGCGTCTGTGAAGAACTGTGGACAGCAGAGGACATGGAATGACAGGCTAAGCCATTTTCTCAACAAGGATACTGTAGATAAAGACTGACTCAGTACTTTTCCTTCCTGGGAACCACTTTGTATGGGGAAAAAAGTGAGTCAGTCATTAATTTAAATGATACAGTTTCAAATCATTAAAATAATTAAGTATGATTTTCCAGGCAGAGTTGATTAGGCCAAAGTGATTTTTAAAAATTACATGTTAATCTCAGCAAATTTAGCTATTTTCTACTAAGCTTAATTAGCTTTCTTGATATTTTTATAATATAATGTGGCATAGAAGAAGGGACTATAGTTAATTGAATAACCCTCAATTTTCAAAGAAAATTGACTGTACAAATCAGATAGACTAGATTTAATTCTACTGATTTTTAAAATAAAGGATAATTCTACACTCTGAATTTCAATATGAAATGATGTAATTTCATTTTGAAAATTAAACACTGTAAATCGCTATAATACACTTTCAAATAAAGGGAGAAAATTAAGTAGTTTAAAAAATTTTTGTTTGTCACCATAATATGTTTTATCTATGCCTACAATGTCAGTAGCTGCCCTCAGGTCCAAACACATTGACCTCACGCCCATCTTATCCCTTCTTTTGTCTCCATGCCTTTGTATAGGCTGTCCCCCTTACTAGGATGTACTCCTTCCTCAAGACCACTCCTTTGCTTCCCTAATTCCTTTCAAAGCTTAGCTCAAACACTACCTTCTACATGAAGCCTTTCTTGACTCCCTACCAACTGCTACTACCTCCACCTTCCCTAAAAAGAGTTACCTTTTATTTACTTCATAAATGCCTTGTATCTACTTTTAAAAGTACATGTTATCTTCCCCAGTAGAACATAAGCTTCTCCAGGACTGGGACTGTTTGATTTTTGTCCTTGTAACCTAACTTCTGTCATAGTGCCTGGCACACAGTAGGCACTTACAAATGCTGACTGGCTGGTTGATTGATTATTGGTGGAGCAGAGAAGAGTTCAGGAGTGCTGCTGATGGTGTCTAGAGATAGCAGTCTGTTATTTCACCAACCTGAGATGAACAGGGAAGAAACCCTGCCTCTAATTTTATAGTTGAAAGTAAAGGCTTATGCTCATTTGTGAAAGAATACAAGAAAGGTGACCATTCTTCAGCCTTAGATGAGGAGAAGCTGCCACTTTTCTTTTTTTCCTGGGGGACTTCTCTTCCTTTCAGGCTTATCAGTGTCACCAGCAGCTAGAAAGGGAGCAAGTTCTTCAAAATAATGTCCCTGTGGAATAAAAAGGGCAGCAGGGTGGAGAGACACAGGTTGGTTAGAACAAGCTGGTTAGCACTAGTTAATTTCCATTTACCCCATGCAAAGTATCAGAATCTTTGTCTAGCAGAAATTGTTTTACCTCCATAAATGGAGAACCTCCAACCCTAGAAAAGATGCAGCATGAGTTTCACTCATCACCTCTTATGTTACTAATATACACCTGGGAAATAAAATCATGTTATAAATCCCCTGGAACAGAGTTGGAAGTTAGGGTTTGGGTTTTGTACCCTAAGTACCCACTTACCTTGTAAACAGTAGGTCTGATTCTTGTGATTTATATAGATTTGTATGCTTATTTTTTTCCCTTCTTTTTTTTTAAATTTATTTTTAGTATGTTTAGTTTTCAGCATTGATTTTCACAGGCGTTTGAATTACAAATTTCTCCCCATTTCCACTGCCCCCCCACTCCAAGATGGCGTACACTCTGGTTGCCCTGTTCCCCAGTCTGCCCTC
>CM053624.1:52579632-52611004 GCA_028646595.1 Phalanger gymnotis
TATATATATATATATATAAATACATAAACATATATACATCCACATACACTGTATGCTTATTTTTCACTATAGTATCATTCATGAAGTTACTTCATTCCCAGACTAGCTCATTATCTTTCCCTTAAAGTCTCTCTTTCCTCCTAACTTTGCTATTTCTATTAATGAAACCACTAGTCTTCTCTTTGCTAAGAATGGAAACCTTATCACCATCTTTGACTTTTCCCTTTCTCTGTGCTATCTGCAATCTCATGAACCACTACTCTCTCTCTAATGGCTTTTGTATTCCTCCTCTCATTTCTGTTTCTGCTGTTACCATCCTAGTTCAGGCCCTTCTCCTCTCTGCATTACACTTTCATCTTTCACACAGATAATTTTCTTAATTCACAGATGAATTATGTCATTCAGTTGAAACATCCTCAATGACTCCATGTCATCTATAGAACTCCTCACCTTGGCATTCAAGACCTTCTGCAACCCAGCCCCAGCCCACCCCTTTAGATAGTGTACACTTCAACTAAACATGACTACTTTCCATTCCCCAAATTTACCTTGCTTCTTCCTCTGTTCACCATATTACCAGCGCTGGGATTCAGTCCATCTTTGTCTCCTATATCTATCATTTGAGATTATTGCTATTTCTTTAGTGAAGCCTGCTTTTATTTTCCCACCCTCAGCCAGTACTCCTTGCTCAGATCTCTCATAAAACCTTATTTGTAGTACTCTGTCTAGGCATTACGTTTTTGTCATAGTTTTGGGTGTGCCTGTCTTCTCACCCAAACTAGATCCTACCTTTCCTTGAAGATGTATATGCTAAATAAGACTATGTCTTATTTATCTTTATAACAAAACACACACACACACACACACACACACACACACACACACACACACCTGCTGCCTTGTAAAATATTAGGCACTTAACAAAATGTTTGTTGACTTAAATTGAATTTAAAAAGGCGCATTAATTAAGAAGCTTCTGTATTTAAGTATCAAATTTATAAGACATCGTGGTATAGGGGTAAGAATAGTGGCCCAGGAGCCTGATGCCAGCACTGCCATTTAATCGTATCTAGTCTTTGGCAAGTCACTCCTCGTCTCTAAGGCTGTTTTCTTACACAATGAAAATAATATCCTCCCTCCACAGACACACACACACGCACGCACACACACCCCTACCTTTTCTTACAAAGAGTTAATATCGGAACTAAAGTGCTGCAAGAGAAAAAATTAAAATGTTCTAGTTTCCAGAACAGTGTAGTGTGGTACACATAAGGCAACAGTGAAGCTGGGGGGTTTGATGGTATGTGTATGGGCAGCAGGCAAATGATGGCCACTCTGTTTAAGCCTCCCCTCTATCTGCCACATTCCAGTCTTTCTTTACCACATGGTGCCCAGGAAGTTTGCCACGATCTCCCCTTCCTGTGACCAGCCTGGTTTTCCTGCCTCCTTTCCATCCCCTCCCACCCCAGCACCATGAGTACCCACCTATCCCTACAACCGTTGTACCCTAGAGCTCCCTGTAATCCAGCCATACCTCACTTCTCCATTCCTGCAAGCACTTTGACTAGAGAGGTCATCATCCCTGAGGTTCAAATGCTGGTGGCTGGGAGTTGTTTGAACTTTTAAGAGGGCATTGGTGAAATAGGAGGCAAGAGAGGAAGTCATAGTAGTCCCAGGGACAAGGGAAACTACTCAACTCAGACTGCCCTTGAGGGCAGTTGTTTCTTCCTTCCTTTAAGGAGCTTGGAATCAAGAAGATAGACATGTACACAAAGCAGGTATGCCGTGAATGAATTACAGACAAAGGGGCTGCAGGAATAAAAGCAGATTCTCAGCACATTACATATCTTTATATTTTTGATAAAAGCATACACTACTATAAATTTTTGCCTTGAATATGATTTTTGCAAAATCCCGTAGATTTTTTTTAAAAAATTTTATTCCAAACTTAAAACATCCCCAAAAATAAGCGTGTGTATGTGTGTGTGTATATATATGTCAGAACACAAAAAGGATTATATTTGAAATCACCAGTTTCCATTCCCTACCACTTGCTTTTTAAAATATATATGTGTATATATATATATGTACATATATGTATATACATACATATAATATATAAAATAAATTCCATGCATTACATTGAAAACTGTCCTGCTTGTCTTTGCTTCCTCCAGAATTTCCTTCTTTTTTCTTTTGTACCTTTTTTAAAAAATGCTTTAATGGCCCTTTAATCCCTTTTGTCACCCCCTCTATCTCACCCCAGATTAAAAAAGAAAAAAAAAACCTTGTAACAAATGAGCATAACCAAGCAAAGCAAATCTACATAATGGCCCCATCCAAAAGTCTCCATCTATTCTGCACTTTGAGTCCTTCACTTCTCTTTCTCTTCTTAGCCGTACTTGTTGAAAAAGTTACCTGCACTCATGGCCTCTTCTCTCCTCTCCCCTCATTCCTCATTCCTTTGAAGTCTAGCATCCTACCTCATCACTCAACTGACACCGTTCTTTCCAACGTTTCCAATGATCTCTGCATTGCCATGTCTAATGGTCTTTTTCTAGTCCTGATCCTTCACAACTTGTCTGCTGCATGTGACTGTACTGGCCACTCTTCTTCCTCTGAAGAATCTTTCTTCTCAGAGTTTTTGTGACATGCTGTCTCCTGATTCACCTCCAGCTTGTCTAGATGATCCTTCTTAGTTCACCCTTAGTCCTAGATTCTTTTCTCCCTCTCTTCTCTTTCTTGGTAACACAGTTACCTCCCATGAGTTTAATTATGTCTATGTAGATGACCTCCCAGATTTATACATCTTGTCATGGTCTTCCCAAAGCTTCAGTCCCACAACACCAAATGCCTATTGCACATTTGAAACTGGATATTCTAGAGATAATCTTAAACTAAACATACCCCAAACTAAACTATTTCTTTCCCCCTAAACCAGGCCTGCACAATGTGTGGCCCACAAGCTGCTTGCAGTCCGTCAAAGGATTTAAGGCAGCCCATGAAAAATGTAGAGGAAAACATCCTCTACGTTTTTTGAAAGCCACCCAAAATTCTTTGGGATGCCTGTGGGCTACAGGTTGTGCAGGCCTGCTCTAAACCCTCCCTTCTTCTAGCTTGCCTATTTGTATTGAAGGCTCTAGTGTTCTTCCAGTGTCTCAGGTTCATCATCTCACTGTTATGCTGGACTTCTCACTATCAGTCCATCCAGCTGTTATTCATTTGCCAAATCTTACCATTTCTACCTTTACAACATCTCTTGCATCTAACTCCTTCTCTCTATTCACAGAGCTACCTCCCAATTCAAGCCCTTATCACTTCTTCCTTAAATTATTGCAACAGTTTCCTAATTGGTCTGCCTATCTCTCACCCAACAGACTGCTTTCAAAGTAATCTTCCTTAAGTGACTTTATTCACCCAACTCTACTGTTTTCCTTCCTCCTAGAATAATATAATTCCTCTGTTGAGCTTTTAAAGCCTAGCCCCAAGCAACCTTCCCAGGCTTATTGGACATTACTCCCCTTCCCACACTGTGATGCAGCCACGTTGGCCATTTCTCCATTTGAGGAAATTTCTGGATCTATGATAATTTTTCATGGTATTGAGAATTTTCTTTGGCTTACTAATCACTCAAGCTTTAGTTCCTGAAGTGGGGCTTTGTTCCCAGGATAGGCTCTGCTTCACTTTTGGATAAACTTTCTCTCTCTCTCTCTCTCTCTCTCTCTCTCTCACAAGCTTCTCCCCAAAACAAAATCCCATCTGAAAACACCAATATTGACTCCAAAATTCTCTAGAGCTATGAATCTTACACCATCAGTGTCTAAGGAATCCACATTGTGGCTGTCCAAAGGCATACGTTGGGTGTAAATAGGTGGTAGCAGCAATTGTCAGCAAGAACCAGGTAGCATAAAGGATAACATAGAGACAGATGATCTTATTTATGTGAATGAGCTGGAGAGTGGGAGACATGAAGGGATGATAATGGGGCAGCTTTTGTAATGCTTCCTATGCAAATTAAGAGAGCTAGAGGATGTGTGGTGGCCCTCCTTTGGAAGATCTGCAGAAGGACATGGAGAAGAGTGTCACACAATAACAAAGCATAAATGAGTTGGTATCAGCATCAATTGGAGAAAAGCATCCACATCAATGAAATCAAAGAGAAGTTGAAATATTATTTTAAAAGTATTATTTTTAAGAGACTGTAAACAGGAAAAGTGGTTAAGCTGTCCTTCCTACCAGCACTTAGAACCTTCAGATCTCATCAGGAATACTGAGATGTTAGGGAAAGGGCTACTTTCTCTGAAAGGCAATAGGCCTTCAGAAGCACCACCTTGGAATATATGTTCTTGCTCTGAAAATAAAGAAATTCCCTCTTCCTTTTTAAATATAAACATTTTCTGGACTCCAGTTTGTCAGTTGAATTTTTAAAAAATTTATCCCCAACTGGTCAAATTGTCTCCATTCAGAGATTGAGTACATGGCTGGAAGCCAGGCTCAAATAAAAGCCACTAAGAACATTTCAGCAACCTATTTAAAAACCGTCTTGGCACCTGATCCCTTTCACTCTAAAGTGAAACTCTTAGAGAAAAGAGGAGATATATAGGAGATATATACATTTAAGAAGGAAAAAATGAGGTAAGTTATTCATTTTCTACTTAAAAGGATTTGAATAAAATCTTCCTGAAGCTAAAGATATCTTCCTTCATTTAGCTGTTAAGGTCTAGGATAGAGCCAGATAGTAAGGAATAATCTGTCTCCATTGGTTCTACAGTTTTCTGCCTATCCTGCTGCCAGTTTGTGCTCCCCGACTGGCTTTATAAGAGAGAAATGGGTCAGTGTCTGATAATCCAAAGATCTTTGAGGTGACGCACTATTGTGAGTTGCCTTTGCTGTGTTTTTCTGTGGCCCAAGTGCTGCCGTATCCATCTTAAAGCAAAAGGTTTTTCCTCCCTCCTCTCCATCTTTTGAATCCCTCTTCATCCTTTAAAGCCCAATTTATATTCCACCTCTTCCTTGAAGTTTTCTCTGATCCCCGTATCAATGACACCTTTCCTCCTGGATCTTTCTGTTTTTCTTACGTCATCTCAGTCTGTATTAGTGTAGCGTCTGTCGCCTATACTTGTGAAGGTGAAGACCACATCGTGCTGTTGATCCCAAAGCCTGGCACTGGGCTTACTGAGTGTTGGCTGGCCTAATAGTAGACACCAAATAAGCCTCACAGGTTGTTCATGTATTTTTTAGGCTTTTTGTATATTGTATTACAGACTGAGATAATATTGACATTTTTTGCTCAAAGAAAAACAAATCAGGGAAAGATGATGAGCATATAGAAAATAATCTCCAGTGACCTCGATGTCACTGTCACAGCCCTGCTGCAGTAAAGGCAGTCACCATGGGATTTCACTTTTCGATAATCCTGTCCGAGTCTCTTCTCCCCCTCATTTGAGGGGATGAGGAAACTTCCTGGTCATTAGATAAGAATTTTTTTCTAGCTAACCAACCCCACCAGCTGAAGCTAGGACCTTGAAATCTCTTGGCACCTGGTTATGTCTGCCTAGCTGTGGACTTGCTCTTTAAAGTCAGAGACTCTTTTGTCTTTCTGTCCCAGGCATCTGACACAGACTAATCAGTTAGCCAGCAAGCATTTATTAAGCACCTACTATGTGCCAAATGTTCTGCCAAGCAGCAAGGATACCAAGGCAAAGCCAGAAAGTCCCTGCCTTTGTGGAACTTATATTCTATTGGTAGAGATAACATGTACTCATAAAACTACCTGACTATAAAGAGATATGCACAGCAAACATACAGACCAGATGGAAGGTAACCTCGGAGGGGAAACTCAGTAAATATTTGTTGGATCAAAGAATGAGTGGCACATGGTTGTAAGAACTTTGAGGGGACACCAACAATTGTAGTGGTTTTATTACAGAGGTATTCTTAAGCCAAGCCGATAGAATCTTTGTGCTAAAGTAACAAAGTCTAACTTTTTAAGAACTGAATCAGCTACTCAGCTTTGCACTGATTGCAGAATGCACTTACCCTTGGAAACCCATACATTCTACTGAAATATTTATTTCAGGGAAACAAATCTATTTGGATCCCTGAGTTTAAGAGAATGTAAGAACAAGGCTCTGGTAAATTGGAACTGCTCTCCAGTCCTTTCCAGGGCCCCCTCCCCATGGAAAATGATGCTGTGAAGCCTATTTAAGGTTGATCTGAGCAACCAGACCTACAAACTACTTTAACCTTTTTCCATTAGTCCTTTTAGGTGCCTCTTTGCAAATACAAGGCCTTGCAAATACAAGGTTGTAAGCCAAACACTTGAAGGCTTAGCAACAGAGTAGTCTCTTACGTGGCTTACAGGCTTTCTCGTTATCTAACTGTGTGCCTGTTGCTAGCCTTGTGCTCTTTGGTGGTGGTTTTAGGGATTCAGAAGGACTCAAAAGTCAGCCCAGGGTGTAATAACTTGATTCTAGCTGGGTTGCAAAGTAGTTTATCACCATGTTTTTACTTAATTCTAACAGCTAATCAGATCGCCTTACTTCATTTCCTGATTTCTTTCGATACAGATTCAGCCTGATTCTCTCTTTGTTAAGCTCCCAAAGTGTTACACCCACATATTTTGTGATGAAAGTGATCTTTCCTTCCTGATATTTCTTTTATCACTTTGGCTAGACCAATTATTTGCTCTTAACTCATTCTATATTGTATCATTCTTACGCTTTATCCTGTTCACCAGAGGACGGAGCTTTTGTTTTTCATTTTTGTATCCTCACATTTAGCATAGTGCCCTTCATATAATAAACACTTTTACTACTATTTCTAGTTCTTGTCTAAAAAATTCTTAACTTGTTGGTCACACAGAAAACCAGAAGTAAAAGTCCTTATGTAATTTCTTCTTTTGTTTCTATTCATCCTCATTGAAGTGAACTGAGACAAACAAAACCTTTGACAAACAAAATCACTTCCTGTGCTCTCATTCCCCACTGCAAACTCAAGCAAGGGTAGGGAAGGCAGTGAAAGGAAATGAAGATAACATCTACTTCTAAGATGAATCTGCCTTCTTCCTTTTCCCTAACAAAAATAACCACCATCCTGTTGCATTTCAGCATTGTGAGTATATATGTGCATAAAAACAGAGAGAGTCAAGACTATTCCTTTGTCAGCCAAGGCAAGTTCAAAGTGAGTGTAAGAAGCTTATAGGTGTCATAGTTATGCTGTCTTCTATATGATTCCCCTCCAGTGTGTTTTCATAAGTCATACAAAAAGGCAACCACTTTCTAAAGGAGCAATTTTCTTGATGTAGATAGGATTTTACTGTGAAGCTAAACACCTTTATACCCATGATATATTGTGTCATAAAACCCTGATGGGTTACGCTTTGTTGGTACACTGATAAATTTCATGTGCGGCATGTGGGTATTTACATAATTAAAGGAAAGAATTTTTAAAATCTCCCTATGTGTAGTACCTCTCCACCCCTCAGGTTTCTTACAGGGTTATTTTCATGGTTTCTTGCAATAAAATGTCAGTATGTTTGTGTTTAGTGGGTGTTGTCTTAGGCCCCTACCAATGATGATTTGTGTGCGTTTATTATCTCTGCTCATCCAGTGGACTGAAAGCATGCTCGTTGTCCTAATCTCTCTGACCAAAGAATATGAAGACATGAAGCTTTTTATATGGGTGTTTCTCTGCAGGGTAAAGGGCGTATTCGTAAGGGAAACTACCCAAGTCCATCATCTCCTGTTGCAGTCCGACTACCCTCCATGTCTGAAGTCCCAGAAGAAACTGTGACTAATGAGGAAGCAATAGAGATGGAGGTCACAGAGCAACAGCAGGCAGCCATGCAGCAGGAAGAGAGAGTGTTGACTGAGCAGATTGAGAATTTGCAGAAAGAAAAGTGAGTTTCCAGAGGGGAAGGGAGAAGAACATTGTTTTTATGTCATGCTTCTATGAAGACAAGTGCTACCTACATGGTGTGGTGTGTAGTAGAATCAACCCTGTAATGGGAGTCGGGAGATCTGAGCTCTGGTCCTAATTCTTCTAATATCATTCAAGTCATTTAATTTCTCAGAGCCATGTGTTTTGAGTTGTTCCATTGATGTTCATTGGTGAGATAACTGTCTTGCAGGATTATTTGGTTGTCAGGGTTCCATTTGTAAAATGAAAACAAAGTAAAATTAACTTGGCTACATGGGAATCAGACCCATAGAACTTTTTGAGAGCTGAAAAAGACCTTGGAAATTATTTAGAATAATTTCTTAACTTTACAGATAAAGAAACAGGCCCAAGGAAGCTGACTTGCCCAGTCATAGCTGTCAGTGGCAGAAATGGGACTAGGACCCAAATCTTTTGACACTTAATACTGTTTTCTTTACACCTCTTCTGGCTTCTACCCTTGCTCAGCTGGCTTTCAATTAAACATGAACACAACATTCAGCAAGTCTGAGGAGAGAACAGCAAGTTTGTGAACCTATTATCAGGGCTTAAACTCAGAAGAAGAACAGAGATCAGACTCCTCTAAAATCTGGACCTTCTCATTAACAAATGTCCTGTGAGCAACAAGAGACTGATCAGGGAGAAAGACAGGCTGCCAACTGTTAACAAGCCCCTAGCTGGAGAAGAATAATGGGGGAGGGTGGTAGGAAAAAAACCATTCCCTGCCTATTCCACCCTTATCTATTTACTCATTTATTTATTGTTTTGCTTCAGGGTAATAGTCTTTTTCATTGTCTGAACTATTGTGAATGGTGTAGGATTGGTCACTTGTATTCCCTTCTCCCAGGCCTCTTTTCCTAGAGCTTCCTTCAGCCTGAATGCTTATAGTCTTCCTGATTGGATTTTGCAGGGAAGAACTAACATTCGAGATGCTTGCCTTGGAGCCCCGGGCTTCAGATGACGAAACACTTGAATCTGAAGCTTCTATTGGGACTGCTGATAGCTCAGAGAATTTGAACTTTGACTCTGAAGGAGCTTTCTCTGATAAATCAGGTAAATGAGGTAGTTGGATTGTGTATTTTTTCCTATATATTTGATCCCTGAAGAGACAGAGATTCCCAACGCGTGAGATAAGGCCGCGACTTCTCCTTTCAGCTGTGGTACTTAGACTGCCAGCTGTCTCATCCTTCCCAATTTGAAATGACCTCTCAGACTTAGGACCTGCAGTGCTCATGGGCAGTGAATTAGGAATGAACAAATGGATTTTATAGAAGCATTTGTTAAGCATTTACTGTTTGCCAAGTGCTAGGTGCTGGAGATACAAGTTGCAAAATGAAGATGATTCCTGCTCTTAAAGAACTCACACTCTAATTGGGAGCAACAACACATAAAAGAAAGCTCTGCCCCGGGGAAAGGGAGAGGATGCAGGAGCGGAGGGAATGGCAAGGCCATCAGTAGGTCATATGACAGGTTCTGAGAATCAAAAGGGCACAGATGCAGAGCAGTATTAAAGCCTTGAGGACCCAACAACTGCAGTGACAAAGCAGAGGGTAACTCATGGTGTTCCACATTACCAAAAGGGATAGACTTGATGTCTCCCCTGTCATATGTTAATGTAAGCAGACAAACAGCCCAGCTGGATTAGAGGGCTAGAGGAGGAGGTGAAGTGAAGTCCACTTTCCACTTCCCAGACAGCCCAGCCAGACTGTGAGCAGCCATTAGGAGAAAGAGCATCCCTGGTGGGCAACTGGTTTTCAGCCCCTTTATGCAAATAAGAACTATCTGCTATTCTTTGGTGCTCAAGATTTCAAATTGTGATTTCTTTTATTAAACCTTCTGTGGGACAAGCCCTAAAGGGAAAACGATTTCTCTTTGCCATGGTTTAAAGCTAAAAGAGCAACGAATATTGTAATTTGGTCTCTGTCTCACCTTATAAAGCAGGGACTACATCTTTGTTGTATGTCATGGCTCCCTTGGGTAGTGTCTGATGAAACCTATGAAGTCTTTCTCTGGATGGTGTTTTTAAATGCATAAAATAAAATATATCCAAATACCAAAGAAACCAATTATATTGAAATGTAGCTATCAAAATATTTTTTTAAAAAACAAGTTCCTGGGCACCAGGTTAATCACTCCTGATCTGAAATATCTAAGGGGGAAATTAAGTGTTCCTACGGTGAAGGGGAAGACACCTTAGGGGGTTCACTGGCTGCCAAAGGAGAAGGGGGAAATTCCTTCTCGGCAGCATATCCACATACTCCTGGGGTAGAAACCTGAGGAGTCAGGAAATGAATGGCCTCCCCTGGTTGATTCTGCCTGTGTATCCGGTAAATCTGCCCAGCCTGACCTTTAAGATGTGCATTAAAGTCTGTTCAGGACAGTTATAAATTAGCATTAAAGAGAGCACTGCTTGACTTTTTTTGTCTTTTTTTTTTTTTTGCCTTAGAGAGAAGTTTAACACTTAGCACCCTGAAATCCTCCAAGACTGAATCATCAACTAAGCTGCGAAGGCAACTGAAGAAACAAGGAGAATCTCTAGATTCAGTGGATTCTGCTGTCTCTTCACTGTCTTCGTACAACACAGCCTCTTCTCACGGGACCAGAAGGCGGTTTCACATGCATTCCAGATCCCCCTTCTACCAAGCTGCTTCAGTTGGTGAGACCCTGTGCCAGGCCAGGACCCTGGAGGACAGGCCTCAGTTCATTAGCCGAGGCACATTCAGCTCTGCAAAGGGCAAACAAAAACTCAAGAATGTGAAAAACTCACCCCAGAAAACCAAAGACCTCCCTGAGGGGACGTTAGGGGCAAGTCACAAGAGAAATGTGGACCCTGACTGTGGCGCTCCCCAGCAACAGATTGTTTATGGGAACAACGAGTACATGGTCTGATGTAGCAGGTACATGTCCCCTCATCGCCACAGAGTGGTGGCAGCATCTAGCTCACCCATAGCCGTCCATCACAGGCATCATCATCATCAGCAACTATCCTGCCTCATCTGTGAGCATGAGCAGTCGCTGCTGGCTTGGATACCCAGCCTCCCATTGGGAGAGTGGAAAGGGGGAGCCAGACAGGCTTAGCAGAAACCTGTGGGGAAGAGTTTTAGCTGTGGCCTTAGCTGTCCTTAATTTGGGAAGAACCCAGGACCTGCCAGGATTTATTCTTTGAACTTAGGTCCAAATAACTGCAGAAAGCTTGGCCAGTTACCTCTGCGGTGCTTTGCCCTTGCCTCTTCTCCACTTTCCAATAACCTACCACTGTCTGAGTTGGCGTAGGAGGCAGAGATCGCAAAGGAAGGCAGCGTGGTGTTGTGGGCCTGTTGGACCAACAGATTGTTGACCTGTAATGATTAGGTCCACTCTTTTTGACCTTAAAGGCAAAGGCTGTAGACTTTGGATATTTTGGGGGTACTTAGAAGCTGCAGCTGATTTAAACTTTCTGGAGGACCTATAACAAACAAATGGAGCCATTCACTCCACACTATTTTTAATGCACTCCATATTGTTGTCAAGTGAAAATTAAAAAGGCCCTGTTTCCATTAAGCAATCGGAGCATGTCTCACACACTATAGGGTTATGCAATGAAAGAAGAAATTAATTTTATTTTATTTTGTTAAGATATCAGAATAACCAATGCCAGTTTGACTCCTGGTTGGTTTGCGCCAAATACATAAGTGTGCCGAGTTTTCAATAGCCATACAACTCCCACGTTCCCTGGGTGCACAGAACCAGGTTCCTCTAAATTTTTTTTAATGTTTTGTCAGATCTGTGATCCTCAGACTTTAAAGCTGCATCATAATCCCTCTGTGTTGCTCCCTATCCAGTGATCATCAGACAAGAGACAACATATTAACAAACACACTCTGCTGGTAAATCATCAGGAAAGTCTCACCCCCACCACAAATAGTGTGACTGTTTAATTATATCTTCCAAAACATTCATATGCAATAGTGCATGAATAAATGTTACAAAAAGCTGCCAAAAGGAAAATACTATTTTTAAAATGTGACCCAACTAACTTTTCTCTTTTTCCTCAGACCATCAGTATTAAACAAATGAAAAAAAAGGACTACTTGAAGCTATTTTTATTAATATTCTGGTTGCTGAAGTTTACTGTAAATATATATGTATATATATGCATACATACATACACAAATATGTGTGTGTGTGTGTGTGTGTGTGTGTGTGTGTGTGTGTCTTTCTAACCTCTTTCCCATGGAATGTTTTCCCACACAGAAGAGCAGGGGAGAAACCATGGGCCATCAGAATTAAAGACAAGATTCTCTAGTACATGTGTTTGGGGAAGGTAATGCCATTATTTTTCACCACAGGGCGTCCCCATACACCTCATGATGAGCTCCCATCCTAAACTACTTAGCATTTGTGAGATTATGAAACTCGTCTTTGCTATTTATAATGTATGAGAAATAAAGGTGTGCTCACCTAACTGAACTGTGGCACCCTTTCTTGAGACATGTGAAAATGGTCATTTTGAAGTTCCTAATGCAGTTGGACTAACTGCCATATGCACTGTTCTGAGAATTTGCCATTTATACCTGATGTCTGGGTTTGTTTATTCCTAATATTGCCTTGTGACGTGCCATTAGTCAGCACCATTATAATACTTATATAAACTGAATATTAAGACCTAGTGGGAGACCAAGTCTCTCACATTACACAGCATTCTGTGTGACCACCATTTAAAACTAACATAACATCGGTGGATTATACATAAGCCGTGCAACAAAGATTACACATTTTTGGACCAACAGGCATAAGGCATCATTCCATGTGGTAGCTACAGGTAACAGTAAACTTCCTGGCTAGCTATTCTCCCATGCCCTTCAGAGTTTCTGCTAGGGATAAGAAGACTTCAGACTCCAGAGTATGATAACGATATGACTGAATTTTAGATTTGATCCCCTTAGAAAAACAATTTTTAAAGCCTGAATTTTTCAAAATCTCTTGAAACTGGGCTTGGGGATAGGTGGATGGGGAACAACAGATTCTTGTGTAATGGCTGGGGTTGGGGGAGCTCCAAGTATCATTTACCCTTTCTTATCAGGTTCTATGGAAACAAATTTGGGAGCCTTTTCAAATGAGAAAAATGACCCGCTTTCCTCCTGAGCCAACCTCAGCTGACTGCCCCTTTCTTCCCCACTCGTAAGCCCTATAAACGTTGGACTCCTTGATGAGCTGGGTGATGGCGAGAGAGTTACTAACTGTATTTTATTGCTCCTTCTAGACCTTGAGTAATCACCTGGGACTGACATTCCAACATGTTTCCCATCTAAAACTTTCTTTAGAAGATTAATATTTTACACAAAAATATCACATAGGTCACTTTTATAAGAAGAGCTTAATGGCAAATAAGAAACTTAAAATTTTTTCCCAGGGACCTCAATCTTCATTTTTGGATTAAATAAAATAAAACCTATTCTACAGTTGACAGATTGATGGATTTCTAGTCATTTTATAATTAACTAGAATTATTAGTTAGGGAGTGGTGTTTGAGACAGTGGAAAGTAGGGCTTTACTGTAGGGGAACATAGAATCTTCCCTAGAAAAAACATTGTTGGCCATCAAAGAAGTGTACTGTTATGAAGTGTACTATTAGCGATGCCATAACATAGACTTTTTTAATCGGTAATAAATAGGACCTGGTTTCAAATTTGTTTCCACTTTTTAATTGAGAAGTCATTAATTAGGCAAAATTAAATTGAAATTTCATTTTAAGATCACTATCATTGGAAAATATTGTCTATCTCAGTAATACATGGTCCTGTATTTTTTTTCTTTAATGATTCATTCTTATTACTCTGTTTATAATCCTGAAAGGGTTTCTTTCTTTAGTGTAGTTGCATAGCAGGTTCACTGTTGGGTGAAAATGTAAACCCCATGATCCTGGCAGACTTCACACATACCACCTCTTTTCCCCAATCAGGAGCCCAGATTTTAAACTCTATCCCAGCATTGTAGTTGATATGTGAGATCAGTCAACATCAGCTCCTTCACCAACATGCACTGGCTTTCTCTCGTGCTTAGGAAGCTTGGGGAAAAATGTAGTGGAGCGGCTATATGATTTATTGCCAGACTGACAAACTGAAATAAACTAACTGTAGTCATATAACTTCAGGCATGGCTCTGAGGGGTGACATTTTCAAGTTATAACCTAGTTACTATCCAAGCAGAATTTTAGAGCATTTGGTAGACCTATTCCTCCCATTTTAACCACTGTACTAATGGACTCCTAAAGAAGTAAAGGAAGGAAGATTACATTTCGATACCAATTCTGTTTTGTTTTTCAACTTTGTTGCTATCTGCAGGTACTTTACAGCTTTAGAGACTGACAGAGCCACCCAGCTCCCTCTTACCCATGTACCCAGAGGGAACAGTGGTGAGAACTTTGCCGACAGGTTGGAGGGCTGCTCTTCTGTTCTTACCACCACCACCACCCAACCCCTGGCTTAAAAGTTAAACCTTGTTCTCACTGGTAATGGAGATAGAATGTGAATGCTGTGAAAACAGATGAGAAAGAGTCCATTCCAATTCTGCCATCCCATTTAGCTTAAAATAAACCATGTGTGAAGTATTTTTTCCTTTTTCTCAGCAGTCTGGGAAAACAGAAGTAAAATATACAGTGTTTTCAGAATGTTTTCATAGCCAGTGCAGTTTTAGATTAGGCTCAAGATTCAGAATAGGATATTTCTTTTCACTGGATACTCAGCAAGTTCTTTACACATCCCCCCTCATTTTAAAGTTTTGAACATCTGCTGCTATTTCCATTTTTCAGAATTTCTGCGCCCTTTGCATCTCCCTCCTACCCACCCCCCCCACCCCCGCCAAGGAGAGCATTCCTTAGGTGATGTAAGTTCGCGTTTGGGCAATCAGTCCTCTGGTTTCTCTTGCTTCTAAACATTCATATGGCTTCTTTTGACTAGAATGATTCCACTACCATCACCATCCCCACTTTGAATACGTCTTTTAAGGGAACAGGGAAATGGTCTTAATAAGAATAGATTTGCCTGGGTCAATTTGGTCTGTTGTGACTGTTTTGAACAAAGGTTCCAGAAGTCTGTTAATTTCCCTCTCTGTGTTTAACTGTCAACGCCTGTTTTCCGGTCCTCTCTTAGGTAGGTCAGAAATAGGCTTTCACATACTAAGATACACACTTTGTACCAAGTGATTGTAGTTACCATGGGAAAGGGCACGGACTGTGGATTATTATATTATTTTTAATGGATTTTTAAAGTAATTTATAATAAGTATGCTGAGTGTAAATTAAAACAACAAAGTATATATTGTAAAGGGATATATTATCCTGTGTCATACTCTATAAATTTTACCTGTTTAAAAATAAAGAAAAATATATATGCATATATATGTATATGTATGTGTGCTTATGCGTGTGTATATATACATATATATGTACACACACACAAGCACACATACACAGAATGATTTACCTTGGCCACAGAGCTGGATTATGTTCATGATGCAGTCAACAGGGACTTTCTAATTCCATGTCAGTAGATTTCCTTTATTTTCCCTCCTTTGGGGAACAAGGCCTCATATGTGTAAAGTGCAATTTCTGTCATTTCTTAAATATATCCTGTATGGCTGTACAAAACCAGCTTTATGAACAAATAACTCCTGGCTTATTAAAGAACAAAGCTTAACAAAGCAATTTCCTGAGCAATTTGTTTTCTCTCAACTCTGAAGCATGAACTGCCATAACTTCTGGTTCCATTTCTTTATGTGTAAGGAAGGAACCCTGCCTCCAGGGTAGCCTGAAGGTGTGGTGGGTCTCACAAGTCTGAGGGAGGGTAAGGGTTATACTGCTTATGTTCCGCATCCCTAAGACTACGTAAGGACTTAATTCTGTCATAACCAAGATGGGGCATGACATTTTCAGTTGTGTTTATTGTTTACACTTGGTGGGGAGAGATAAGGAAAAGGGGTGTAACCAACTTCCATTTGGTCCCTTCTAAAATGAAAACCTGCAAGCAGCTGCAAGATGTGCCAGTAAGAAGCCTATGGTTAAAAACTGACCTTTTCTGGGACCACGAGGCCTATGGGGAAGTTAGCTGACTAATGAAGAGAAACGATGAACATCGTTTTCGAAGTCTTAAGTGGGACCTGGACTAACATAAAAGAATACAGAACAGAACTTGTCCAAACATTTTATTTTTATTGTTTACACATGAGGGCACTAAGTCTACAATATATCAGCGTTCAAGGGGGGGGAAGGTTGGGTTTGGAAGCCCATTTCTAAAAGGGGACCAGAGTAAATGATAGTGTACATGAGAAAAAAAGAGTCGTTTGTACCTTTGGACTAAGCTTCTATAATCCCACTGAGAGATAGTGTTCTGATACACTTCCTCCTTGGTAGTACAAATGAAGCTTTTTGGTCCAGAACCTATCATTGTTACAGATCACGGCCAGCAATCTGAAGCTCTGACTTGGTAGATTGACAGTCTCTACTAGGATTAAAACCTTATTTTCAAAACAGAGTTCTCATTTGTTGAGAATGCAACATCTGCAGATTTATGCTGTGTTCCTTGCTAAAAGTGTGTTTTCTAAGGATTCTGATGAGGACGTTAGGGATGAGACATACTTTGAAAAATTGAATTTAGCATAGGGCATTCCACTAAAGAGCCTGAATAAGTCGAATTAACTTGGAGTACAAAGTGTAAAATTGTTTAAGTCTAAGAAAGAGTTTAGTCGGTCAGTACTCTACAATTATACTTCAAACATCCATCCACCAAGCATTTCACTGTGTACCTCCTCAGGCAGTCCTCTTTATTCTTTCCAGCACATATGGGTTGTGAGCCCATCTTTCCTCAGGCCACCCAATGGAATGCACCTCATGCACAAAATTCTCTAGGCCTGGAAAGGGGTATCTCTCACTAAACACTGTTGTCATTAATGGATTTCTCACGATATTTTCATTGATCTTAAGCATTTCTTACTCTTCAGAGGCATTAAAAAAACCCATTAATATTTATTACTGTTCAGCTCATTTTAGTAAAGCAAGGTTGTTCTGGTGTGTGTAAAAGGCTTGTCTTCATGGAGGCCTCACAGATGGCTTTTAACAACGATTTAGAAATGCTGATGAAGGAAATTGGAAAGGGGAGAGAGGGAGTAGGGAGTGGAGCAGAGATTAGGAAGTGGAGGTATTAAGTGGTTTGAATAATTTTCCATGAGTGCTGAATCCGGTTGAATCAGGCTTTGTCTTGGAGTGGAAACCAGAGTCCAAACTCCAAGGTTTGGGTAGATTCCCTTCCCAAATGGTCCATATGGAGGATAGGAAGGGACAACGCGGTTATGTCAGTTTTTGAACATATCACAAAGGAGTTTCTCCATGGGTGTGTTTCCTATGGTTCTACGGAAAAAGAGGAGCTCAATGCGATCAGAAGAAATAAATCTCAGAGAGGGGAGAAGCAAAAGCAGTTTCCCAAACCTGGAAAGGAGGAGAGAGAGGCATCTCTGGTTACCAAAGGCATCGCTGTTAGGAAAGTAACTCAAGCCGGAGGGCTTGATTAGACCAGGGAAAAGACAGCAATAAAAACATGCTGTTTATATTATCCCCAAATCATCAGCAAAACCTTGGCGAGGTCACAGTATAGGAAGACTTAAAAAACTGTAGCAGCAACAGCAGCAGCAATATACTCAAGTGTTAGAGCCTTGTGTGTGCACTTAACAATAAAAATCTCTCTTTACAAGACTGCTTACTATATTAATAGAATATTCCTGAGGAAAAAAATACTAAGCTGCTCTGTCCTCTCCCAAGAATAGTCACAGTGCAAATGCTTGACCGGTGAAGGTAAATTACTATAAGGCTAGGAGTGATTAGAAATGCTTCAGTGTGTACTGAGATGCAAGCCTGTGGTCCCATGGAGCAGCTTAGAACTAACACTCCTCTCCTAACAAACATTCTTCTCTCAGGACACAGCAGAGCCGTGGAGAAACACTGGAATGATACAACATCTAGCAAAGCAGCACGTGGACAAGAAAAGACCCGACTCAAGCACTGGAGGTGAATACCCTGATTGTCCTGAGATCAAGCACTGAGCATTTATTAAGCACCCACTGAGTTCAAAGCTAGGCCTTGGGATTGCAGAAACAAAAATAGCATAGCCCCTGCCCTCAAGGAGATTATATTCCATCAAAATGACTACAAGGGTGGCAGCGGAGGTGGTGCCTCCAGAGCCAAAGGTGAACATCATCACTATAAAAAGGGAAGATCCTGAGCCACTTTCATACCTCACTGGTTGGCTGGGATAGTGCATCTTGTTGTGTTGGCCCAGCATCACTTGGGACTGGTCCTGCAAATTCTCCACCTGCTCAGGATCCTTCAGGCCCCGAGTCTCTATGAAGAAGCAGCACCAAGTGAGGAGGAGGTGGGAGGGGAGGACGAGGGAGGAGGTGGGAGGGGAGGACGAGGAAGGAGGAGGGAGAGGAGGGGGAGGAAGCTACCTTCTAGCCTCCTGTGATATTCACCCCAAGCACAGTCTCACTTAATTGAAACAGTAGGAGCTATGAAGGAGCTCCAACACTAGGCTATAAAAACTTGGGTCACGCACAGTCATTGAACTTTTCCAATGTCAGAGGCAGCCAGGCAGCACTGTGGTTAGAGTGCTGGACTTGGAGTTTGGAAAACCTGGGTTCAAATCCTGCCTCAAACAAGCTGTGAAACCGTGAGCAAGTCAACCTCTCAGCCTCAGTTTCCCAATCAGTAAAACAAGGATCATAATAGCATCTTCTCCCCAAGGTGGCTGTGAGTACCAAGATATTATTTGTATAGTGCTTTGCAAACCTTAAAATGCTATCTAAATGCTGGCTGTTATTAATTAGACTTGCACAATTGGCAAACGTGTTAAAGGCAAGAATAGAGAAGAATGTTCTTTTTTCCTGGAAACTGGAACGAAATTTAAATACTGTATGGTACTCTCTTGAATGCCATTTATGATCTAAAGTGACTGTTAGTTTAGGAACAAAAGCACGTATTAGATATAAGTTGACCTGCTCATAAATTCATCATTTGGTACATTAAATGTACCATAAATAAAATATAAAGAATAGGCTATTTAGATAATTACAAATATAATCCTTTTAGACAGCATTTTATCCGAAGTGAATAGAGCACTGGGTTTTGAACCGGGATGACTCATCTTCCTAGGTTCAAATTTGTTCAACGTACTTACTAGCTATGTGACCCTGGGCAAGTCGCTTAACCCTGTTTCTCATTTGTAACAATGAGCTGGAGTAGGAAATGGCAAGCCACTGCAGCATCTGTGCCAAGAAAACCCTGCATAGTGTCACGAAAAGTCAGATGTGACCGAAACGACTCAGCAACAAAAAATATACATAAACTGTTAACCGTCTGTCTCGGTAACTCTGAAGTTAAATAGCTACACAGTTTCCAAAGCCATCACAACAACCCTATGAGGTATTCACTATTGCTTTTTACACATTGTGAAACTGAAACTGACTGAGTTTACCCAGGCTCACATGGCTTAAACATGTCCTCAGTGGAATGTGAGCTCGGGTCTTTCTGACTGCCACCACTCCATCCATCTGTGCCATCGAGATGCCTAGAGAGTTAGCATAAGAAAGTGCCTTGTTTTACCCATACCTGAGGGTCCAAGGTTCATTAATACACCCAAAGTGGTACAGCTTTCAAGTATGAGGCAAATTTAATTTGAATGTGTAAAAAGTGTTTGCCAAATTATAAGAAGCAGTTTCTTCAGCTGTCAAAAGATGGTTTCTAACGTCCTCTCCAGATCTAAAATGCGTAATCTTCTGGGGCTAATTAAGCAAAAATTTGACCAGAAGAAACCAGCAACAGTCTAGGTTGTTTTGGATTTTTTTTAAGTCCTGACTTCTCAACCAAGTATATTCCACAGCGTCGAATAGACAGAATCTTATTTTCAGAAGAGGAACTAATGAAAGGAAAAGAGGAAAGGAAGGGGAAATGTCCTTCAGTATAACTTTGGCCATAGAGAGCTTGAAAGGAGCCATCTATCTCATTTTCTCAGTCATTTGTTGTTAGTGGCTCCCACTCCACTGCAGCCTTCATTTTGATCATGACTTCTGAAAATGGAGCTTCCCCCAAGTGGAAACAGATTTCTCTCCCTTGGCTCACATGTGTTTTTCACCTTCTGTGGGTGTGTTCAAACACTGATTCCTTGCACATGCTGCACAAAAAGAAGGGGATCTCTAGTACCACTGTTAGGTAGAAAAAAGGAAAAGGACCTATTTGTACAAAAATATTTATAGCAGCTCTTTTTGTGGTGTCTAAGAATTGGAAATCAAGAGGATGCCCATCAGATGGGGAATGGCTAAACAAGCTGTGGTTGATTGTGATTGAATATTATTGTGCTATAAGAAATGACAAGCAGGCTGATTTCAGAAAAATGTAGAAAGACTTACATGAACTGATGCAAAGTGAAGTGAGCAGAACCAGGAGAACATTGTACACAGTAACAGCAATATTGTTTGATGAAGAACTGTGAATGACTTAGCTATTCTCAGCAATACAGTGATCCAGGACAATCCCAAAGGATCATGATGAAGCATGCTATCCACCTCCAGAGAAAAAACTGATGTTGTCTGAATACAGATTGAAACACATCATCTTTCTTTTCTCTCTTTCTTCCTTTCTTTCTCTTTCTTTTCTTCTTTCCTTCTTTTCTTTCCTTTATTCTTTTTTTATTCAACTTTTTTTTTTACAAAATGACCAATGTGAAAATATTTTACATGATTGCACAAGTAAAATCTATATCAGATTGCTTACCATCTCAGAAAGGGGGAAGAGTATGGAGGGACAAAGGGATAGAATTTAGAACTCAAATATTTTTTAAAAAGTTTAAAAATTGTTTTAACATGTAATTGGGGGAAAAATAATTTTTTAAAAGGAGGGACACTGGATCAGGCAAGAATAGCAAGCAGGGTTCAGTGGTATTATTCAAATAAATGCCTGAACATTTAGTCAGGATATAAATGTAAGTGCTTGGACCCAGCACCTGATAACTTTATATAAAATTTTTTCCATTTCAATGTTCATTAATCAAGGAGCAGAAGGAGAGGAGAGAGAGAAAGAAGCCAGGGACTGAGAAACAAGACATGAGCACCCCATATTAAGCATGGTATTCATCAGAATGAAAAACTCAGCATCATTCTAAAATGATTTTTTCAATATTTCAAAAAGTACATCACACTGCCTCTCAAGGACAGAGGAATGAAGATTGTTTAAGCTAATATGAAAGGCACTTAAAGAAAAAAAAACTAGCCAGAGTAAAATGGCATTTTTCCAATGCTTCACAGATGACTAATTTCAGATTCTACTTTCAAATATTCTAAGCAGAAATCCTATGAAGCAAAGGTCATAACTCACATTTCTATAGCATTTTAAGGTTTAAAAAGTACTTTGTTTACAATAACCTTGGAAGGAACTGGGGAATACAAATATTATCCCTATTTTACAGATGAGGAAAATGAAACAGTGCCTTAGCACCTAGAACCTCATGAATGCTTGTTGAATAAACTCATACATCCAGACCTGGAAGAGAGCTTAGTGACTCTTGACCTGGAACCTGAGAGAAATGATTATTAATAACCAATGACTTGAGGAGATTCAGATTTCCCCCTTTTTCTTTTACCCTCATTTCAAGACCTCAGTCTCTGAAGGTTGAACTAACCTTTTCTTCTATCTAAACCCACCCAGGTGGAACAGCCATTGTACTCTACTCAGGTTTGAGTGGGGATAAGTTCTTTGAATAGATTTCCCAAAGCTGGGGGTAACTTAAGAAGTAAAATGACATACTCAAAGTTCAGGTCCAGCCCTTCATTGTAATATTCATTTTCTCTCATTAATTATTAACTAGTCAGAGTTGATTGCCACCCTGAGGAAACATACTCTTTGAAAGGCATAAAAACTGTACCCCCCCCCCACCCCCCTTGATTGTATTTGGTCTAAGAAAGACAGCCAAATGGCTATCCTTTTATTAAAATGCTGGCATTATGAATAAAATTATTAAATTGCCCAGAATTATGTCTCTTGAACATTTTTAAACACCATAGGTCTGTGATCTTTCACATATATATATGTGTGTGTATGTGTGTGTGTATATATACATACACGTATACATACGTATACATGCATATACATATGTATATGTGTGTGCACATGTGTATATATGTATATACACACATATATACATATATTAGCATTTTCACAAGCTGCTTCAATATAACTATTTTGCTTAATGAACCTCTGTATTTCATTTTAAGCATTTAAAGACTATTCTGCAAAGGGGTCTATATACTTCACCAAAATGCCAGAGCTTTTCATATACTTCCGTCCTTGGAAAGTCCTTTGTATGTGTTATCTCATTTGATTGTGGGCTAAGAAGCAGTGGAGCTAAGTTCCAAGAGTTTCAATCAAGTTGTCTTTAGGGGAATGAATTTCCTGGCTACTACAATTCTTGAAGGCTGTCTATTAAGCCTCACTGAGCTGGTGATCTGAGTCAATGGAGAACAGACTCCCACCCACAAAATCATGGACATATGAAGAATAAGTAATTCCTCACTTCCCAGCAACAGCAACTGTACACTTCGAGGACTTCCCTATTTTTTGTGACTTTTACCATTTCCGGAAGAGGCCCTTTCCCCTGTGGTAACTAACCTCAGACTTTGATAGATCGCTAGGCAGGAGTTTTTCCCTGAGAGCTTAGTGTTTTCAGTCTTGGACTTCTTCTAGTCTTCCTATGAACTATCGACTTTAAAAAAAATTTTAATTAATTTTATTTTAAATTATGAAAATAATTAAACTTATCTTTATGTAATCATTTGCACTTTTAACAATTACTAGCAGCATCTAGTATAATTTGTCAGTTAGTTCTTCCCTCAGTATCCCTCCCGTTTGCTTTGTCCATTCACCCATGTATTGGGTATTTTTTTTCCTTAGTCACATGTCTTCAGATTTTCTGGGTCTGCTTTCTTCATTATACACCATTTCACCTAAGCCTTTCTTATTTCCTTCTGCTTCTCCAAAGCAGTGACCTTAGTTGTGTCAAAATGTTTCATTCCATTGGTGGGACTCTTTGCTCAACCACATCCTGGTGATAGGTTAGTTTAGTTGCTTCTAGTTTTTTACAACTACAAATCTCGCTGCTATAAGCATCCTTGAAAAGAGAGCTATTTTATTTTTTTATTTATTTTTAGTTTTCAACATTCACTTCCACAAGATGAGTTCCAAATTTTCTCCACATCTCTCCCTTCCCCCCACCCCAAGACAACGTGCATTCTGATTACCCCTTCCCCAATCTGCCCTCCCTTCTATCACCAACCCTCTTCTCTTATCTCTTTGCTTTCTGTTTTCCTGTAGGGTAAGATAGATTTCTATATCCCATGGCCTGTATAAAAGAGAGCTATTTTAGTATGTGTCTGAGGTAAAGCCAATCCTGTTGCTTTGCATTTGGTGCTCATATACACCTTCTATTTTCGGGAATCAGTTCTACTGAAAAGGCTAACCATGGCTTGGGGAGGTGGGAGTGGGAATGCTGGGGGTTCTCTCCTGCTCAAATCTTGAATTGTGGTCTCTGTAAGAACAGCTCACCCTCAAATATCTCTTTTCACTCATAAAATCAAGGTCAATCTATTTCCCTTCTTTGTAGAGTCTAGGAAACCAAAGTATACAGGATCATAAGATTTAGAGCCAGAAGGAGGCTTTAAATATCGCCTAGTCCAATTCCCTTAGTTTACAAGCTAGAAAACCAAGCAAGGCACAGAGAAGGCTCGGTGGTTCACCGTCACAAAGTGGAAGTCAGGCTTAGAATCCAAGTCTCTGGTTTTTTTTTCCTATGGAAAACACTATAGAAAAAACCACCAAACTGTTTTCTTTGTTCTGAGTAAGAATTCTGGGGTGGGCAGACCAGGTCATTGGGAAACGATTATTATTTGCTTTACACAATATCGATAAAATGTTTAAAAGAAAAAACACAGAAATTGGAGAGATGCCCATCAATTGGGGAACGGCTAAACAAGTTGTGGAATGTGACTGTGATGGAATACTACTGTGCTATAAGAAATGATGAGCAGCCTGATTTTAGAAAAACTTGGAAACGTTTGTAGGAAATGATGGAGTGAAATGAGCAGAACCAGGACAGCGCTGTACACAGTTACAGCAATATTGCTTGAAGAACAGCTTTGAGTGACTAAATTATTTTAAGTATTCTAAATACTCAAATCACCCACAAAGGACCTATGAAGGAAGATGCTGTCCAACTCCAAAGAACTGAATAATAGAAGTATGTACAGTACAGTTTTACAGACACACACACACACTTCCAGGCCCAACTGAAGCCAGTCAACATGTCAGGGGATTCCTTGTACCTCTGTTGCCCTAACAGACCCTTTTGGTAGGGGACATGGGGGAGGAGCTTAGGCTGGAAGACAAACCCACAAGAGGACATAGGAGGGGTACAGCCTACTGGCTGGAGGCCTGTAGGTCTATGGACAGTGCAGGTATGGGAGGGGAGGCAGGAAATGTTCTTTCATAGTGCCCAGGCTCATGGAGTGGGTAATATGTGACAAAGGTACTCCAGCCTCTGAGAGGGTGCCCATTTCCATTAAGAAGGTCTAGGGAGTCCCTCTAGCCTTTACCTGATTTTCCAGGATCCAAGTTTGACTCCTGCCTACCTGGTTTGAAGAGGACGAGAGCCTTCATGCATGCAAACTCAGTGGGGTCCACTGTAAGTGATTTAAATCGAGCAATGGTTTCCTGTAGGATCTGAGTCTCTATTGCAGCACTCATGAGTTTTCCCTGAATGCCAGGGGTTGGGTCTGGCACAGACAGCAGTGGACAGCTCTCCAAGGGCAAAGACCATTGGATGGCACACAGAAGGAACAGCTCACTCCAGGCCTCTTCCAGCAAAATCACCTATGGAATGGAAGCACCTCTGAGAGATTCCAAAACAGAAGCAACCTGAACCAGAATCAGCTGCTGAGGCAATAGGCCCACTCTAGGCTCTGTGCCATGAACAGCCGGGCCTTTGCCTGGGTAACTGTGAGCAGACACGGACATCCTCCCTCTGCCTGGTCCCCAGGGCACGCCTGTCACCCAGGGCTTGTCTTTGGGCCCTTTCAGAGAGGGGGTGGGGGAGGAGGGAGACTAGGAAGGAAAGAGGTGAGATAATGATGATTAAGGAGTAATTTGGGTAGAAAAGCGAGAAACCAGAAGGCTCCCTAGTTGGCTGAAAATGAGCTTGAGATAAAGAAATGGCCAGTGACCTTTTACAAAGGAAGCCGTGATGCATGGTTCATCAAGAACAGGTCTGGCCACACTGAACTCATTTTCATTTTTGGCAGAATTGATAAAATGGTAGATTGGGGGATGCTAAAAGTATGGGCCTTAGCCAAGCCTTTGACAGTCTCTCAAGTGGTTCTTGTGGATGAGACAAAGGACAGAGGACGGTTTTTACCATCAGATGTTTTGTGAACTGGATGAATTTAGCATTCGTGGTATAATATCGTCTTGGAAGGAGGTCTCCAGCGGAGTGCCCGAGGGGTCTGTGAATGACCCTGTGCTGTTTACATTTTTATTAATGATTTAGATAAAGGCATCCATGTTTATCAGACTTACAGGTGACACTGAGCTTAGGGATAGTTAATATACTGGATGGTAAAGTCAAGATTCAAAGAGATCCTGACGGGGGCAAATGATGGAACAAATCAGACAAGACTAAACTTTGGAGGGATAGTGTAAAGTTTGCTTTGTATGTGTTTGTTTGCGTATTGTCTCTCCTATTAGATTGTAGGATCCTTGAGGGCAGGGACTGTCTTTTGCCTCGTTTTGTGTCTTTAGCACTTAGCTGAGATGCTGGACTGGAGCATCCAGCCACTGGAGAAGGGGGAAATAATACGAATACGAATAAATAGCATTTATGGGTTAAGGTTAGCTAAGCTCTTTACCTACACCATCTCGTTTGATTCTCACAACGACCCTTTGAAGCAGGTGCTGTCATCATCCTTATTTTATAGTCAAGGGAACTAAGACTGAGAAAATTTAAATGATTTGCCCAGAGGCAATCAACTAATTAATGTCTGGGGCAAGATTTGAACTCGATTCTTCCTTATGCCATGACACTATCCACTATGGAAAATCTCGAACTTCAGATGCCAAATAGGCTCAGAGCCTGGAAGGACAGGAGCTTTCAGTCTTGAGTTAGTGTTCAGAGAAGATTTTAAAATGTTGATTGATTAGGGAAAGGAGAAATTCCCTGGATGGAGGGGTGGGGAGCATAGGCAATCCACCCCTTTCCCTGTTCACTTTCAAGGAGGACCGAGAATGCCTGGGAAGCTGACCAAAATCAAGTGTGCCTAAATCCCTGAGCTAGATGCTTCAAATCTCCTGCCAACCACACCTAGGCAGCCCAACAAGATCTAGGCAAAAGGCAGGTGTAGTCACCAGTGGTCATAACTCAGTCTCACCACTGGTGTAGACCCCTTTGCTAATTCCATTGTTTCCTCCAACCAGGATTTCTCTCCTCCCTGGACCTTTGCAGTTCTGAAACAAAATCTCACGATTTTGTTTCTCTCTCCTACCCTCCTATAAAATGAAACTGCCCATGAAAAGGAAAAGCCTTTGAGTTTCCCTAAGGAGTTTCCCTGCTATTGACAATGAGAAAAAATAAATGTTTATTGAATTGAATTTCACTGAAGAGTTAAGACTAAAACATTTTCAGCAATTCAATTCAGTAAATATGAAGTACCTACTATGTGCCAGACACTGTGGTAGGCACTGGGGATGCAGTTTTTTTAAAAGACATTTTCCTTGCCATCAAGGGGCTTACATTGTACTGCTTAGATTGCTGACAGTAAAGGGGAGAATATGCAGCTAAATATAAGGAAGAATTTTCTAAAGGCTAACTGAAAATGGTTACCTCATGAGGTAATGAGCTCCCCACCATTGCAAATATGCAAGTCAGGGGGGTCAAGTATTGTGAAGAGATCGAGCTGCTGTGAAGTTGAATTTAATGGCATCTAAGGTCTCTTTCAATTCAGAGACTGTACGGCCTTTTGCCTGTTTAGCATCTCACAATTCATTACATTCACTGGCCTAACGGGACTTTGAGTTCTAGTTACCTCTTCTTAATTGCACTAGCAGAGAGAGGTCCTTCACTAAGAGCTTCTTGTACCAATGAAATCACAGGTTTAAAAAATACCCTCCCTGGTCTTCTACCTTCAGCCTAGAGGCTGGAAAAGCCCAAGCCAGCACTGAAGGGGGCTCCAGAGCAGCTCCTGCAGACTGCACTCCGCCGATCTCCACCCCCCCACCCCCTGCTGTTTCTTGTTTCTCTGGGGCTGGATGTGGCTGTGGCAGTGGGAGAATGAGGGAAAGTGTGTGTGTGGTCAGTGAGAGACAGCAGTAACTCACCAGAAGGTGACCATTTTAACTGGTGCTGCAAGACTACAGAGTAATCATGAAATTTAGGGATAGGGCCTGGAGCTGTGATTTCATTGGGATAGGGAGTGCCTGAGGAAAGCATTCCCTCAACCAGCGTGGGCTGACATTTCTGCAACTTAGAGTCTTAAAGAATTGTTCAGAGTACTGAGAGATGAGTGACTTGCCCAGAGCCACACAACCAGGCTATGTTAGAGGGAGGATTTGAACCCAGGTATTACCAGCTTTCACATTAAATATGAAATGTGATTAAGATAAGTATAAAGTCCTATATTTTTGTTACAAAAATCAGACTCATAAATATGGGAGAGATAAATAGACAGAAAGTTAGATAGGACGGAAGATAAATGCATGGATAGATGCACAGATGGACAGATGGATGGATGGATGGATAGATGCATGGATAGATGGATGGATGGATGGAGAGATGAAGAGATACATAGATACATAGTAGGAAGGTGGACAGAGCAAACATTTATTAAATGCTTACTACCCTATGGCAAGTACTGGGGATACAAAACCAAGAAAAACAAGATGGTTCCTACTGTCAAGGAGCTTACATTCAAATAGGGGAAGACAAAATATAAAAGAGAACTGGATGTTGGAGGTGTGGCTAGACAACAATTCCCATGAAAAAAGATCTGAGGGTTTTAGTAGAGACAGGGCAGCCAATGCTACCCTAGCCTGCATGAAGAGAGGCAAAGCATCCAGGACAAGGGAGGTCCTCATTCTGCCATATTCTGCTCTGGGCAGAGCACATGTGGAGGGTCTGTTCCAGTTCTGGGCACTACCTTTTAGGGAAGACATAGGCATACATCCAGAAGAGTGGGGGGCAGAGGCAGGGAGGAGAGATGCTATTTCATTCTTGTGTTTGTAGCCCCAGGAGCTTACACATAGAAGGTTATTGAATTAAATTGACGAGAATGGCCAGGAAGCTAAAAGAACGGGAATGAAGGAATAATCATTTAAGTTCTTCCTGTGTGCCAAGCACTATCCTAAGCAAGCTTTGGCCATTCGAATGGAAAAAGAAGACAGTCCTTGATCTCAAGGAGCTCATATTGTAATTGGAGTAAACAACATGAGTAGGCCAGATCATGAAATAGGACGATCAGCTGAAAGGGAATATTTAGTCTTGGAGAAGGGAAGACTTAGAAGGAACAGGTTTGCTATTTTAAAATATCTGAAGGGCCATTGTGTAGAAGAGGGATTGGACTTCTGCTGGGCCTCAAGGGACAGAACCAGAAACAATGAGTGGAAATCTAAGAAACAGATTCAGGTTTGATACATGGAAGAGACTTCCTAACAATTATCCCATTCCTGGGAGGTGGTTCATTTCCCCTCTTAGGTGGTCTTCAAGCAGAGAACACTTGGAGATGTTCTAGAAGGCAGTCTTGGTCACTTGTGAGTCGGATTAGACAGTCTACGAGGCCTCTTCTAGCTCTTAGACTTGGTGATTCTGAGAGGATGTATTTTTCTCCTGCCTCTGACTTTGATTGAAATCTAGAAATCTAAGCTTTTTCTGGGGAGTGTTCTCTCCATGTCCCCTTCTTTATTTACCCTTCTGCCTGCCAGTTAATATTAAGTAATCTTGGGATCTGTGGACTCTTCACAGGGATCACTGTCCTTAAAATCAAGGCACATATAGCATATAGACAGCGTTGGCTGCTGTCTGACACAGAGCTCTGGGGCATCACTCTCCTTGGGATGGACACGCTTTGATTGATACCATCTCTGACACCTTTCATGTTCCTAAAAGATGTGCCTTTCTCTGCCATCTCACTTAAACCCTGGGGTTGTCTCTTCCCCAGGAGGTACACACAGTTTCCAATGCATAACATATGGGCACTGCTAACCTGCGGCAGACACAAAGCATGCCTGCACTGACTTTTTTGAGCCAATGATGTGCATGACACCATCCCTAGCCATGTAACTCATAACCAAGGGCTTTTGCACTTGGGGAATGGGGAGGCTTCACTGGAAAGGGGCTCACCTGGAGGGCATCCATTGGCTGATGGGAAGAAACACACAGGGATAGTGCTTTCATGACTAAATCTGGGTGCATTGGTTAACTGGACCTGGGTTATGATAATGGCTTCTTTTAAATGGTCTCGCCTGGAGGAGAACAAAGCTCCAGCCTCCACCCTAGTTTTCAGCTCTGCATGGCTTACCTTGGTTCAGGATGCTAATCCAGATGGTAACAATACAAACCCTCTTTAAAATAAAATAGTGGTGGGGAACTGGATTGGGGGACAGCAGGATGGCTTAAGGATGGGGTGGGGCTTCCTATGGAGTAGACCAAGCTTAGGGAAAATAGGTTGGACTTCAGGTAGAATAGGTGTGGCTTTAGAAGTTCCCATAGCCTGAATTACCTGGTCTCTGAAGGGCAGGTTAGAGAAGACAGGGAGGTTCTTTGCCCACTTCACCGCCATGAAGAGCAGACGTGCTGAAGTCTCGTAGACGCTCTCCGGGCTGGTAGAAGGGTATGAGCCCGGCTGGTCATCGCTCAAGGGGCGGTCTGGCTCATTGCTTGTGACATCCACATTTTCATCAGCTGCATGGAGAAAAGGCAGCTGGACGGTGCCCGGCCTCTGGCCTTAATCCTACGATTCCCTCCTTCTTGCTGGGCGGCTCTAACTAGATGTTCCACTGGTACCCCCAGCTCAACGTGTCCATAACTAAACCCTCTAAAACCTCTCCTCCTGCCTTCCCAATTTCAGTTAAAAGTACCATTCGGCCCTCCCAGGTACCCAGGGTAAAAATGTCGTCTCTTTCCCCCTTGCCCCCAGAGCTCAGGCTAGGGATAGATTAGGTAGACAGTCAGCTGAAGGCAATACAGAAGACATAACTAATATGTATACATATAAAAATATTTTAAAAAATCTAGACAACACTGCTCTCTGTAACCTACAGGTAGGTACTTACGATGCACTGAGCTGATAATTTGCTGCAACCTAGGGGCCGTTAGAGTAACTGGATAGACTCATCTTCCTGAATTCAAATCCAGCCTGAAACACTTAGTGTGACCCTGAGCAAGTCATTCAATCCTATTTGCCTCAGTTTCCTCATCTGTAAAATGAGCTGGAGAAAGAAATGGCAAACCACTCCAGTGTCTTTATCTTTTTATTTATTCTTTTTTTTTTGCAGGGGGGAAGGCAGGGCAATTGGGGTTAAGTGACTTGCCCAAGGTCACACAGCTAGTAAGCATGTCAGGAGTCTGAGGCTGGATTTGAACTCAGGTCCTCCTGACTCCAGGGCCAGTGCTCTAACTCACCGTGCCACCTAGCTGTCCCCTCCAGTGTCTTTATCAAGAAAACCCCCAATGGGGTTACAAAGAATCAGACACACCTGAGCAACAACTTGCATCTACCATGTATTTCCCTTTGAGTAACCTTCAATTTGGATTCCTCTGAAATGGTGATGGTCTAAGATAGCCTTGAGCTAGCGAGGTGCGTAGTGAATAGAATGCTTGGTCTTGAATGAGGAAGACCTGAGTTAAATGCTGCCTCAGACACTTTCTAGCTCCCTTATCCTCAGTTTCCTCACCTGTAAGATCAGGATAATAATAGCATCCACCTCAGAGTGAGGTTAAAATAGGATAATATATGGGAGGAATTTGCAAACCTTAAAGTGCTGATATAAATGGTAACTGTGATTATAACATGAGCAGAGGAATATCCTCATTATAGAAATGCACTTTGGCAGCAGGAGGTGGCTCATGATCGCTGAAAGCACTCTGAAATTTACAAATTATAGTCCAGCATGAGCCATCCTACTAAATTCTGCCCTGGATCATTATTGTTATGAGCTATGGATTCAAATGAGGTAATACCTGTAAAGCGCCTAGTACAGTATCTGACATGTAGTAGGTGCTTAATAAATTCTAGCTTCCTTCCTTCCTTTCTTCTTTCCTTCCTTCCTTCCTTCCTTCCTTCCTTCCTTCCTTCCTTCCTTCCTTCCTTCCTTCCTTCT
>CM053624.1:52611504-52621702 GCA_028646595.1 Phalanger gymnotis
CCTTCCTTCCTTCCTTCCTTCCTTCCTTCCTTCCTTATCTTCTTCCTTTCTCTCCTTCTTTTCTTCCTTCCTTTCTTTCTTCCTGGCAGATGGCGACCCCTCCATGCCTGCGTGTCCTATAGAACTCTCCTAAGATTGTCACAGCCCTCCTATAATTTTGCCAGAGGGAGCCTACTCTATGTGTTGGGTGTGGAGAACAATGTATTGAATGACAAAACCACTGTAAAGACAAACAATTCTGAAAACCTGAAGGCTAATTTTCCCCAATGTCTCTCCCTCTCTTCCTTCCCCCAGAGAGCCATCGGATATAACAGAGAGTATTTTATAAAGACACACAAAAGGAAAAGGAGAATTAGTGTAACTGATTTATACGTTGATTCGAATATATTGAGAAAGTCTGAAAATATGTGCAATGTACAACCTTTATGGACCTCCTATTGAAATCTTTTGTGTTTATATGACTTTTTTCCCAAATGTGTCCTTCCCCTCTCCCCTACTGGGAGAGTCATTCCTCATAACAAAGAGCAAAAGTGGAAGAGAAAAAAGAAGCCATTTCAGCAAAACTACCCTCCACACAACTGAACCTGGCAGCACATGCAATGTTCCACAGTCATAGGCCCTTACCTCTCCAGTGTATGGAACAAGGAACATTCTCATCTCTTCTTTAGTCATTATAGTTGCACAGCATTCAGTTTAAATTTTTACCATTTACACAGTTGTTACTATTGTTTTCCTGATTCTTTTTTCACCTTGCATCAGTTCATATACAATGCCTTTTCATGCTTCTCCCAATTCTTTGTATCCACCATGTTTTACAGAGCAGTGACATATCTCTTCACACCACATCTTGTTTAACCATTCTCCAACTGATAGGTATTTTCTGGTTTCCAGTTCTTTGCTACTACAAAATGTGCTGCTGTGAATATTCTGGAACCATCTTCTAAGGCGTGGAGATGTTACAAGCTGCATTGATGGAGGGAGAACCCATGTTGATAAACTACTGCTCCTTTTAAGGGCTGAAACATTGAAGTATAGGCTGCAAAAAACAGAATGGTACACTGACTCTGGGCTATGTATATACACACACATATACTATATATGTGTGAATATGAATATGTGTATGCATGCAAATGTGTATATATACATACACATGCGTATATATGTATATATATACTTAATCTGTATGTGTATATTAACACACACAAAAACATTTTGTCTGTTGGATCTCCAGAGGGTAGCTGCTACTCCCAGCTTATAGGGTACCCCGTGAGTCTGCACTCCTAAGATTATGGCTTATGAGCCCCAGTCAGTAAACTTCCCATTAACAGTCAGCCAGTAGACATAATTAGCTCAAGGCAAAGACATTTACTAAGATGGCATAATTAGCAGGGTAGCTACATAACATTCCCCCCATAAACCTGGAGTGTACTCTTCTCACAAATACACACAGAATCTGTGAGGAGAGTATAATGGTAATGAGACACACATTTAGGGGATACACGTGGCAAAGGCAATTAATACCTCCAATACCACAGGACCTTGCTGTTCTTTCTCTTCTTATGGAATCTCCACCCAGCTCATCTCTTGAGTGGCAGGGCTAATTCTCCTCTGAATCCACAGTCAATTCTTTTTTGTTGTTGCTGTTGCCAGGGGTCATACTCCTTGAAACTGCTTTCTCTCTCAAGGGACTGACTCTGTGTTTATGTTGGACTGGCGAATATATGTCTCTACTCCCTGCTGGATGCACCTCAATTGTCTTGAACTCTTTTGAATCGAACCTTTAATTACTGAATGGGCCAGTATCCTATGGGCCAGTAGCTCCTCCACTACATGCCAAGGTTGCTGTGTGTGGGAGAGGAGACCAAATTTCTTTTTCTTACTTTGCCTTCTGGTATAGATATAGGGATCATAGTCCACAGAATTTCTCCTGGCCTTCATACTTTCAAATTGACCTAGTGAATTCAACTAGTTTTTAAAGCACACTTGTGGGGCGTGGCCAATCTTTCCCAGCTAAAAGCCAGAGTCCCCTTCTGATTCAGTCATGCAATTTTGTGGAGTCATACTTTGTAAAGGGATCACTGGCATCGGCTGCATATTTGTGGTTAGTTCACCACCTCCTTATCTTCCCTTGATTTTTTATGGTTACTTTGAGGGCCAAGCCCTCAGCCTAGAACAACACCCCTAAACAGTACATGTGACCTCCCCCCAACTTCCCTGTTTCTTCATTTGCTTTCCTGGCACTGTTCTCCCCCTGCCCCCATCATGCAATGACCCAGCAGCCACACATCATCATTTTTAGTCATGATTGCTGTGATTTGTTCCCCTTAATTTGCCAAGATCTGGATATATCTCGAGATCCTTGGACACACACAGACACAACAGTGTCATGTAGTGGACAGATCTCTGAGCTGAAAGTCAAGAGATACAAACTTTAGCCTTTGTTCTATAACTAACCAGCTGTGGAACCTCAGGCATGCCATTTACTTAAAAAAATTGATATCTTTTGTTTTTATATCATCGACATTTCCTTATATTATCGACACCCTCCTCCTTTCTCCTAGAGAGCCACCCCTTATAACAAAGAATGAGAAAGAGGAAAAAAAAGTAAAACTAATCAAGATATTGAAAAAGTCCTATCATTATTTTTATCCCTGTTCTTGAAGAGGTAATTATAACTGGTAGCTTCAGCTCCAGTCCTCTGTTCTGAGATTCCTTGAGAGGACCAAAGGTTCTTCTTAACCTACCTAAAAGGCTTTCCAGTTTTGTTTGGTTAAGTCCTGGTCTGAGTGGGGAATGTCATCCCCCTTCTGGCTCATAGAATGGAAATCGGCCAATGTCCTTTGAGGACTTAGAGGGAAAGCTTGTCCATGTGAACACCAGAATGTCAGTCACTTCTCTGCATTTGTACCCTTTGCATCTCTGTTTTATGGGTTTCCATAGCTAAAAACTTCATCACCAGGTGGCCAGTCTCTTGGGGATGGGCCTTTCTGTGTTTCACCAGACTGTTCCTGGAAAAGTAGTCTCAGTCTGTTGTTGGGACCAGAATGGAAGCCTTCCCAGGCATGGAGGTACCTGGCATAGTTTGAACTCTAGTTTTATAGGATCACTTCCTCACTGCACTGAGGCATCAGAGGAGGACTTTGAGGAGGACATGATATGTGAACAACAAAGCTGATGGGCTGGAGGTGAGAGGGGGGAATACCCAATGGAAGGCCTTTGTGCCCCACTAGAAACCTTGCAGTGTCAAGAGAAAGTGACAAAAGCACCCTAGCATGTTGACCAGACCCCCTGTGGCAAATGTATGGGAGGCTGTGGATGAGTCCTGTAGGATGGGCAGGAATGGGTGCACTGCACTGAACAGCACTGGAGGGAACATCCACAGATCTTCAGGCTCTTCCAGTCCATCTTTCAGGGACGCACATTTGAGTGTGTAAGGATCTCCAGCAACCTAGCAGAAGACTCTGCAATAGTAGGCACTTAAATGGATGGTCCATTAAAGACTAGCCAGTCTGGCATGAAGTGGGGATTACAAAGTGATGAAGTGTTTTTTTCCTTCTATCATTGGCCAGTAAAGACACTGTCCCCTAACAGGAAGAGTTCCTGTGCGTTCCCTGGGATCCCATAGTTGAAAATTAGCCTCCTTTCTGGCCTAGCCTGCTCTCTAATTACAGAGATTATGCAGACCACCTCTCCTCCAACTCTTCATTCCTCTTGCTCCAGAATGGCGTCCTCATTGGCAAACTCTAGACCTAGGGTTGGGTTTTCTTTAAAATGTTAAAGCTGTATTTGGCAATCTGGCTAAACCTGTGGTTGCCTTCTCAGAATGTTTTTAAATGCATAAGATTAAAACTCATAGGATTACAAAAGCAGCCAAACATGTTGGAATATAGCCATTGATATTTTTTTTTGAACATCAAGTTTAGGTTAAGAAGCTGTGCTCTGGAGTTTTCGGTTGGCGATAATATTTGAAAATCTCTCTCTGGGCTATGAGACACATAGGAGGGCTCACTTTTAAAACCTGTAATTATTTCCTCTTCCTCCGCCACGCAAGAACCTACATCCCCCTCCTCCCACTCCCTCCCCAAGGTTAGAGACTGCAAAGAATCTGCCAAGGTGAGAACGTCATTTGGCATTAAAGGTCTGATTATTATTAGCTGCAGGGTCTGGTGTGGGATCCCTCCCAGACGCCTCCGAAAGCCCAGCGGATGGAGGGATGGGGGGTGAGTGGGAAGTCACTGCTCTAGCAGAGAAAGGAGGCGGGATCGGTTCTCTGCGAGGTATCCAATGGGAAATGGAGCCAAAATGGAGCCAAAACTCCCTTCAAAATCCAAAGCGAAGGTTGAACAAATAAGATGTAATCGTTCTCTAAGGGCAAGAGAAAGGGGCATTGAGGGGAGAAAGCAGGCTGAGGTGGGCGGATAGGAAGCCGGACGGCTTTGTCAGGCTTCAGTGGTGCCCTGGGTCTAGGGTTACAATGGGCTGGCAACACCTGAGTCTCCTAGACTGGCCTCAGCACCTTTTTAATTCTTCATCGGGCAGCTGACTGATCCACCTTTGGAGAGACAGTAAAGATTAAGAGGATGACAGTCAGGCATCTGCTTACACGGGGTTAGGAGGTGATCTTCCCGCCTGTGTGCCTTGGGAACCCCGAGAGGGGCAAGACACATGCACAAGCTCAGGCAGGAGGCATGAGAGACAGCTCAGCATAGGAGAGAAGGTAAGAGAGACAGAGAGGCACAGACTAGACTGAAGAGACAAAGTCAGAGAGGGGAGAAAGAGATAAGGGAAAGAGGCAGAGAGCCGGGGGCGGGAGGGGAGAGGTGAAGGGAGGGTCAGAAAGAGAGAAAGAAGTAGTACAAAAAGAGGGGGAAAGAAAGGGTGACTGAGAAGGAGAAAAAGAGAGGACAGAGAAATATAGTGGTAGACGCAGAAGGTGAGGAAAACCCAAAGAAGAGGGGGAAAGGAAAGGAGAGAGGAGGTCCCGTCTCCAGCTGGCCATCCTGGGCGTTGCAGCCGAAGCCCAGTGGGCTATCCCCAGGCCCCTGGGTCTTCTGAATCCCCGACAAGCCAGAGCGCAGGTCTGGATACCTTCGATCTTCTGAGTTTGGTGCTGTTTGCTATACTCGCATTAGAAATCAGACGCGGTGGACCTCCATATCCCCAAGTTTCTTGGCTGGGCTCTCGGTAAGGAGGAATGATGCTGGGGTTCACTCTGAGTGCTAGGAGGCTAGAGGCTGGGGGAATCTGAAGGTTTCCAACGAACGGCCAAGCTTCTCGGAGTACAGAGGATCGGTGCCTCGAGACCCAGAGGCCTTCGGTGCTCCTTTGGACCAATCCTAGGCTGTGGCACAAGGGAACTTTCTCAAAGCTTCCCCACTGAGATCCACCCTCGTTTCCCGCAGAGCTCAAGGATGTCTGCTTCCCCCACTGATCCCTCCACACCCGCTGATCGGGAGGACAGCCAGACAGGTAAGGGATTTGCTCCTTTCCAGTCTGAGGACCTCTTCCCGCTTTGTCCCATAGTCCTTGATGCCATCTTGGGTGGGTGAGTGGGGGTAGAATGTTAGGCAGATAGATTCAGGAGGAAGCAACACTGTAGAATGGACAAGAATGCCTTTAGGCTACGCTGTTGGAGCAACCCCCTACCCAAATATCAAGTATCAAACCCAAATAGAAATGAAGAACGCCAAACCATTTGTAAGAATCCCTGCAGACTGTATTGACTTAGAAAACCACATAGTAACATTGTCTCTTATTGTATTTTTATTTATTTTGTTAAATATTTCACAATTGTATTTTAATTTGGTTTGGATTACAACTTTGGAGTACTGCTGCCACAAATATGATGGGCACCTCTACCCTCCAGGGTGGTTTCTCTGGAGAAATCCCAGCCCTTTTCAGGCAGCTAAATGTGGAGAGGGATGCCATTTTTTTTTTTTTAAGCACTGAGAAACCCTCCTCCCTACCCGGAAGTCTTAAGAAAAATCTACTTTAAAGTGGTCACAATCTTACAATTAAAATTTTGTGCGGGCTAAATGGTAGAAAATCCTTCAGAAGTCTAGAGCAGAGGAGCTCAGGTTTTTTTTTTTTTGTTCATTTGTTTTTTTTCTTTCTGAGTACACGCACGTGTGCCGATGATACCTACCTCTAACTGGATACCAAGTCAGCGAGCCAGGCAGATCCTTGAGCACTAGCAGGACCTGGGCTGTCTTTGAGTAACACAGCCAGGATAAGTTTTTCTTCTCCTCCTCCACCTTGCCCCCAGTCACTACTCTCCCCAAAGAAAAACTAATGGGCTTTTAAAATAGTGACCAAGAAAAACATGAATTCTTTTTTGAATGAATTGGTTTTTTTTGTTTTTTTTTTTTACTGAATTGGATTGTGTGTGTGTGTGTGTTGGTGTTTTCCCAGCTTGACCCAGTGTTTGTTCAGTGCTGGGAATTCCAAATGGTGCAGAAACACCCTCTATCAATACCAAACAACTCAGCTATGACTTACTGTCTCAGAGAGTTGTCTCTGGGGCAAAAAGTTAAGAAATTTGCCAAGGATCACACAGCTCTCATGTGTTTGACCCCAGACCTTCCCTACTCAAAAGCTACCCTTTTCTTCCACTGTGCCTTAAAAGCTCTTGACTGGGACATATCTGATGATTGTTTAGAACTTAACTGATCCGTCTAGGCCAAAGACATCTCATTGACTCAGGCTGGCAGATCCCAGAACCACATGTCACATCTGGTAACTTCCTCAGGGACTGTGTCCTTTTGCTGGTCCCTCTGGGCCTGGAGAATAGACAGCAAGTTCACTCCTGTCCCTGAAGGATAAAACATAGAAGGTCTGGGAGTAAAGTCCAGTTTGACCCATAGCGACATGTGGTGTTAAAGCCAGCGGATGGTAATGAAAGGGGTAATTGCTTGCATAAACTCTGAAAACTAAAATATGACAGTGAGAAAGGTTTTCACCACCAAGTGGAGACCTGGAGGTGGGCAGTAATAGGATCTGGCTTGAGGTCCTGGGTTCGAGCAGCACCCCACTTGGGGAAGAGGGGCCAAGGGGCACTGCAGCGGGAAGGGAGGAGAGGACATGCCTAAATCAAAAGCTTCTTATGCCAAGGACTTGGGCACTGAAAATTGAACGTCAGCCCCTTTCTGTAGGCCCTGTCCTGTGAACATGAAGGAAGCAGGGGGCACTTTCTAACTAGGGGACAGACTGAGACTGAGGGGGTATGTGTGGATTTTAGGTCTTTCATGCCTTCTCTCCCTCAAATCTGTACTCCCAGAGAACAAGGAGCAGTACCTGTGTTTGCTCCCTTTCCCCATACACCCTCCCAGTTAGGGAAGAAGGCACCTGGAGAGGCTAGACAGAAAAGTTGTCTACTTTCTAGGTTTATGGAGAGGTGGGGGTATATATATGTTGGGGATGGAGTGGGGAGTGGGGGAAGGGGGGATGGAGAAGGGATGGGGATAGGGTGCTGAGTAGGAGGGGCAACTCTGCTAGGTGAGAGCCATTGTCCCCCTTACCAGTTGGGAGTTGGGAGGAAGGATGTACCTTCTGAGTCCAAATTTCTTTATCTTTAAAATGAGCACTAGAATGCCTGTCTAGCTTACACCAGGAAGATATTGTTAGGCTCAGGTGAGAAAGAGAGTGTGTATGTGACTGACTTTGTTAACTCAAAGCTCTATACCAATGGCTGAAATGGTTATCAACGTCATCATGGCAGAATTTCAGAGTTGGAAGGCTGTCTAGCCTTCTCTGATAATAACAGCTGGCAGTTAGACAGTCCTTGAAGGTTTGTGAAGCGTTGTACATCTGCTATCTCAATTGATTCTCACAACAACCCTGGTGGTGGGTGTTCTCCTTATCCCCGCTTTCCAGATGAGTCTCCCTCATTTAGATGGGGGCTCCCCAAGAGCAGAGACTGCCTTTTGCCTTTGTATCTCTAGCACTTAGCACAGTGCCTGGTATACCATAAATATTTAATGAAAGCTTATTGCCTAAGATGGACAAAGGTTAAGTGACTTACCCAGGGTCACACAACTAGTAAGGATTCAAACTCAAGTCTTTCTGAGTCCAAATTCAGAACTCTACCAACTGCGCCCCCTCACTGTCTCTCTGTCTTCTTTGACACCTGGTCATCCAAAGTTTGCCTGCCGGCCACAAGTAAGGAGGAACCCACTACCTCCTGAAGCCAGCCACTTCTCTTTTGGAGAGTTCTAATTCTTGGGAAATTTTTCCTGATCTCAAGATGAAATTTGCTTCTTTCCGGCTATCACCCATTGCTTATAGTTCTGCCTTCTGGGGACAAGTGGGAAAGTGTCTTCCTGGGCTTTCAGTGGAAAGAAAGCTACTACTGACGTGGACTAACTGTGGTCAGCTTTCTTTACCTTTATCATTAGATTCTTGGGAAAGGGCTCCAGCGGCACCGAGTCGGTGATTGGAACCCATGAACCTATGTCCTATTCTGCATCAGACCCTCTGGGACAGGGGTGGGGACATGTAGCACAAGCATGCTCCAGAACGTGAGTGCACATGTGTGTGCCTGTGTCTGTGTGTGTGTGTGGGGGGGGCAGGGTTATTCTCAGCAGGTATACACACGTCACCTCCTGGGTTAATTGCTCATGGAAAGACCTCTGAGGATGGCTCAGAGAGGCCCTAACCATGGGAACTGTCCTGATGGAACATTCCAAACCACCTGCCCTGGCTTATAAGCTCTCTGCTCTAGGATTGTTCTAGGATTTCACCTCTGACACTTACTAGGCAGCCGTATGACCTTGGGCAAGTCACTTGACCACTGAGTTTCCTCAATTGCAAAATGAGGTTAATAATAGGACTTACCTCCCAGGTTGTTGCGAGGCTTAAATGAGAATAATATTTCTAAAGCACTTAGCACAGTGCCTGGTCATAGTAGGTGCTTAATAAATGCTTGTTCCTGGCTCCCACCCCCCTTCTCCTCCTCCCTGGCTGTGGTCAAGTAGTTACAGTTATGAACCAACTCCAATACGTCAATGGATTTCTGGTCTCATCATGGGTGCACTCTCTTCACTGGTATAGATTGCAACCCTTCTACCCATTCTTATTCAGTGCAATTTTTATCCATGTCCTCTTGCAAATATTACAAAGGCTCTATCCTACACACTGGAGGCTTTCCTCTAGGTCAAGGGTTCTTAACCTTCGAACTGCTTCTTTTATTTTTTTTCAAATTTGGTAACTTTATTTCAATATCACTAGTTTCTTTGTATTGCTGCGTACTTTATTTTATGCATTTAAAAGCATTATTTCAAGAAGGAATCCATGGGCTTCACCAGACTGACTGCTAGTCCATGACATCAAAAAGGTTAAGAACCCCTGGCCCAGGCCCTTGACCACTCCAAGTACCAGCATGACTTTGGGGCTGCCCATCTGTTATCCCTCATTCTTGCTACGTGACTGGCCCATTGTTTTCAGATCATACATTTCCTGGCTATCTTTTTAAAAAATTCAATTCACAAACATTTGTTAATCTTTTACTCTGCACAAATTTTTTTGTGCCAGGCACAGAGTGTACAAATTAAAATAAATTAAAATTTTAAACAATTATGTTGCTGTTTTTAAAGACTTTGTGATCTAACAGACAGATGTGATGTGTACACAAGGAAAATGATAAAAATCCAAATATGAGAGGGGGCAAAGGCTAGAACCTGGGTCTTTCCTATGCCTCTTCTTGTGTGTGAGTCATCCTTGATAAGATGCGGCAGCTACTTATAAGCTCATCGTGTGTTTCTACTTTGCCCTTGGAGTGACCTAAATTTTTGATCCCTTAGAGACTGTGGTACAGCTGTGATTCAGAGCCATGGAGTCATGGAACATCCTTAGAATCACAGAATCACAGTCCTAGAGCTGGGAGGGACCTCAGAGGATATGGAGTCCAGTCCCTTCACGTTCTAGATGAGGAAACAGAGGTTCAGCCAACATCCTCCCTCGCCTGGTTAAAGTGACTTATCCGAAGTCACATAGGTAGTAAGCATCAGAGGCAAGTCTTCTGATTGTAGACTCATGCTGCCCCTGAGGATAATTGGTGTGAGATATATTTGTGTTTGTGTTTGTGTTTGTGTGTGTGTGTGTGTGTGTGTGTGTGTGTGTGTGTGTGTGTCTACAAACAATGGAGCAAACTTACCAAGTCAAAAAGAATAATTAATTAAATTAGCTAAAAAATGAATTAAAA
>CM053624.1:52628056-52671635 GCA_028646595.1 Phalanger gymnotis
GATGCCACTAAATAGCATTTTAGCAAACAGCAGAGTAAATAGTGGGGCAGCAAAGTGGTTCAGGGAATAATGTGTTGGACCTCAAGGTAGGAAGACCTCTGTCCAAATCTTGCCCCAAAAACCTACTGGCTACATGACCTTCAGGGAGTTATTTAACTTTCCTGAAGCCTCAATTTCCTCATCTGTAAAATAAGGATCATAATACCAACTATCTCACAGCGTTGTTGTGAGGGCTGAGACATGGACTTGATTTATTGTACTATGGATTATTTAGACTTAAAAAATGTTAAAAATACCAAATAAGCTTAAAAGTATATGTGCAGTAATAATTTTTTTTTAAAAATTAAGTGTACGTGCATACTTATTTTTCAGAGAACAGTTGTTAAACATTTTTTCCAGAGAATTGATTGTTAAACACACACACCTCTGCAGTTAAAATGAGATAATATGTGTAAAGCCCTTTACAAACTTTAAAACCCTAGTAAAACGCTAGATATTAATAACAAAAATGACAATTCTACCTAAATTAATCTATTAATTCAGTGCCATACCAATCAAGCTATCAAAAAATTATTTTTTAGAGTTTGAAAAAATAATAGCAAAATATATCTAGAAGAACAAAAGGTCAAGGATCTCCAGGGAATCAATAAAAAAAAAAAATGTGAAAGAGGATGGTCTAGTCGCACCAGATCTCAAACTGTATCATAAAGTGGTCAACATCAAAACAATCTGGTACTGGCAAAGAAATAGAGGGGGGGGGTCAGTGGAATAGATTAGGTACAAATTACATTATTGTAAATAACCATAGTAATCTGGTATATGAGAAACCCAAAGATGCAAATTTTTGGAACAAAAACTCATTATTTGACAAAAGCTGCTAGAAAACTGGAAAACAGAATGGCAGCAACTAGGTATATACCAAGATAAGATCAAAATGGGTACATGATTTATCTATAAAGGGTGATACCATAAGTAAATTAAGAGAGCATGGGATACTTTATCAGATTTATGGATAAGGGAAGAATTTAGGACAAAAGAAGATTAGAGAGCATTACAAAATGTAAAATAGACAAATTTGTTTATATAAAATTAAAAAGTTTTTGCACAAACAAAACCAGTACGATCAAAATTACAAGGAAAGCAGAAAACTGGGGGGGGGGGGAATTTTGCAACAAGTATCTCTGATAAAGGACTCATTTCTCAAATATATGAAGAACTGAGTCAAATTTATAAAAATACAAATCATTCTCCAATTGATAAATGGTCAAAGGATATGAACGGGTAGTTTTCAGACAAAGAATTCAATGCTATCTATAGTCCTGTGAAAAAATTCTCTAAATCGCTATTGATCAGAGAAATGCAAATTAAAACAACTCTGAGGTACCACCTCATGCCTATCAGAGTGGTTAATATGACAAAAAAGGAAAATGTTGGATGTTGGAGGGGATGTGGGAAAACTGTATACTAATGTAGTGTTGGTGGAGTTGTGACCTGATCCAGCCATTCTGGAGAGCAATTTGGAACTATGCCCAAAGGGCTATAAAACTGTATGTACCCTTTGATCCGGCGATACCACTGCTTGGTCCATATCTCGAAGACATCCCCCAAGAGGGCAAAGGACTTATTTGTACAAAAATATTTATAGCAGCTCTTTTTGTGGTGGCTAAGAATTGGAAATCAAAGAGATGCCCATCCATTGGGGAATGGCTAAACAAGCTGTGCCATATGATTGTAATGGAATATTAGTGTGCTGTGAGAAATGACAAGCAGACAGATTTCAGGAAAACCTGGAAAGACTTACACAAACTGGTGCAAAGTGAAGTGAACAGAACCAAGAGAACATTGTACACAGTAACAGCAATATTGTTCAATGAAGAATTGTGCATGACTTAGCTATTCTCAGCGATACAATGACCCCAGACAATCCCAAAGGACTAATGATGAAGCATGCTATCTGCCTCCAAAGATTGAATACAAACCGAAGCATATTATTTCTACTTTCTTTCTTTTTTTCCTTTTATTTGAATCTTCTTGTACAAAATTACTAGTGTGGAAATGTTGTACATAATTGCACATGTAGATTGCTTACCATCTCAGGGAGAAGGGAGGGGAAGGAGGAAGGGAGACTCAAAACTTTAAATAAAAATGTTAAAAAAAATTCAAAAACAGTAATAATTATAACATCTAACATTTATATAATGCTTACTATGCACCAGGCACTGCACTAAATGCTTTACAATTATTATCTTATTTGATCCTCATAACAGCCTTGCAAGAGGGATGTCATTATTATCCTATTTTACAGCTGAAGAATCTGCCGCAGACTTAGGTTAAGGGACTTGCCCAGGGTCACACAGCCGGCCATTCGATCACACCAGAAGAGGGAGCAATTGGGACAAATTAGTCAACAAGGGCTGAGGAGACAAAGTCAGAAACAGTCAAGGAGCAAACATTGAGATGGAGGAAACAACATGCAAACAGCCAGGCAATGTACAAGATACAGATAATACACGTGGAAAATAATCTCCAAGAGAAGGCACTGGGTGGTAATAATGTAATAGAAAAAATACTGGGCTGGGAATCAAGAGATCATACATGGGTTAGAATCCCCAAACTGCCACTGAACAGCTCTGTGGCCATGTGTGAGTCACTTAACTTGAAAGAGCTCAAAGGCACAGTGGGTAAAGTGTTGGGACTTGGAGTCCTCAAGACCTGAGTTCCAATCCTGCCTCTTACTTCCAGTGTGACTCTGGGCAAACCACTTAAAAGCTCTCAGCCTCAGTTTCCTGTAAAATGGGGGTGATAATAGAACCTGCTTCATAAGATTGCTGTGAGGATGAATTGAGATGCCAGGTATTGCGTGCTTTACAAACTTTAAAATGTCATATGAACGCTAATTATCGCTTAATCCTTCTGAGCCTCAACTCCCTCACCTTTAATCTAGCGATGACAGTGCATGTACTGACGTGGGCCTGGCCTGAGGAAACTATGCAGATGTGATTTTATTCCTCCAGCGACCTGGGCTAAATCCCTGTGTACTTCTGGACCTCAGTATTCCGATCTGTGAAATAAAGGGATTAGATGATCTCTCAGGTTTGCTTCTAGCTCTGACATTGTATGCCTTATAACTCGAATTGTATTAATATATTTTGGCTTTTTTACCTCATCTCCTTTTCTTCCTTCTAAATGGTTATTCCAAACCTCATCTCTCCTCAAGCTTCCCACACCACCCCCTCCATTCACCCCTCTCTGCTGAGGATTTTGCCTCACGCTTCCCTGAAAAAAGCCTTTCATTGAGAGCTCCCCCCGCCTCCTCCTCTTCTCTTCCTCCTCCTCCTCCTTCTCTTTTTCTTTCTTCTCCTTTTTCTTCTTCTTCTCCTTCTTCTTCTCTTCTTCTCCTATTCTTCGGACATCTTTCTCCACTATCTCCTCTTTCACTTCACTCTTGGAGAATGAGGTGGCCCTTTTCCTTTCCAAGGACTGTACCTCTACATTAACCGTCAATCTCATCTCTACTTGTCTTCTCCAACAGATTGTCCCCAGTATCCCAGCTCCCTTCACCTTCATCTTCAGTCCCTTTTCTATCTGCTGGCTCCTTCTCTGCTGCCTACAAACACAATCATGTCTCCCCATCCTCAAAAAACCCTCATTTGATCTGAACATCTCTATTAACCACCTATATCTATCTACTATATCTATATCTATCTGCTATATCTATATGTACCAGCTCTCTATATCTAGCATCAGATATCTCTCCGATAGACACTTAAACACCTAGAGAAAGCCACCTACAATAGGCACCTTTACTTCCTTTCTTCTTTCTCCTAAACTCTCTGCAATCTAGCTTCAGTCTTCATAATTCAACTGAAACTGTTCTCTCCAAAATTAACAATGATCCCTTAATTGCCAAATCTAATGGTCTTTTCTCAATTTTAATCTTTCTTGACCTCTCCACCACTCCCCCCTTAGAAGCCATGGAGTCTGACCTCCTCACTTTACAGATAAGGAAAATGGGGGTCAGTAAGGTTAATGCCAGCTTAGGGTCACACAGCTACCAAGTATCTAAGGCAGGATTTGAAACCAGGGCTGCTTGAATCCAAGCCCTGTAGGCCATCCACTACAGCCCATGGCCTGTCGCAAATGCGTGAAGCTGTGAGACAGAAGGTCAGGAAATGGCAAATAGTCCTATTTGGCTGGAACATAGAGCTTAGGGTGGGAAAGAGAATGATAGAAAGCTGGAAAGATAGGTAGGAGCCAGAATGGGGAAGGCCTTAAATGACAGGCCGAGGAGTTGTTTTATCTCAAGCCAAGGGAGAAGGGATCACGGGTGACAGAGGACCTGGGCTGATCTGTGACTGACATCTGCCGGGGCAGACGCCAAAGGATTACCCTGGCTAAAGCTTTGAATCTGCTCCTACAGGCTGTCAGAGACCACTTAATTACTCAATTACTAATTACCCAGAAGGTCTAGACATGACTTCCAGGAAGTCTCCCGTGTTTGGCATATCTTGAGGGACAGATGGTTAAAGACAGCAGAGTCAGCCTTTTGGAGGATCCCTAGAGGGTCTTGCTAGTAAGGAGCCCCTCCCCTCATGGTTATAGCCCTCCTCATCCTTCCACATCTCATCAAGGGTGACTGTTCATAACCCTTCCAGTCATAGGTCCGTCCCCCCTCCCCCACTCGGCTTCCCCTCCCCTCAACCCCCCTGATCACAGGCTGCCCCTAGTTCTGGGCTCTCCTGTAGCAGATTCCCTAGCTATGTCCCCTATCAACACCCCCTCCCATCACAGAGGCCCCCTTTGGTCATCCCCTCAAATCCCTGGGCTTGCTAGTCAGAGTTCCACCCAAGGTATAACCTACTCTTGATTAGTGCCTGCCTTTCCTCTCACAAATACCTCACAGTTACAGGTCCCTGGTCACAGGTCCTCCAGTCATAGTTTCTCCTGGTCATCACCTCCATTCACACCCCCACCTCCAGCAAGACTCCCGTGGCAATAATGCCCTCTGTCATAAATCCCCTTCAGCTCCTTTGTAGTCACAGACCATCTTGGTAATATCTTCCCCCAAGTCATTGGTCTATTGTGGTTATAAGAACTCCCAGAAGAATACCCCCCTGTTCATCACCATAGTCCCCATTAGCCACCACTTAATTCATAAACCCGCTTTGACATACCAAGTCGATGGCTTGATAAATCATTGGTTCCCCTTCATTGTAGCTTACACACACACACACACACACACACACACACACATACACACTCTATGTTACCTGTCATAATTAAAATTCTCATTACCTCTCACCTAGTTATAAATACCATCTGCTCATAAACCGCCCTGGTCATAAGTAGCCCCTATCATCCACCATCTTCTTCCCTTGATCATGTGCCCTCCAAGTCAAGGGTCCCCTGCCCTGAATGTAGCCTCGCCTCATGACAAACTATCACCATAGCCCCCAGTAAATCTTCCATACCTTCTTCTTCCACTTGAGATTCTCTCACTCAGATCTCCTGGGAAAAGAACGCAGGTTTCAACTTTTCTTTCTTGGCTTAGAAATGAATACATAGCCCACGTCAGTGTCTGCCTCCAAACCCTGCTGCCCTCCTCTTAGGCTGATATCCAACCTACACCTGGCAGCTAGGTGACATAATGGAATGGAAGTCAGGAGGTCTTGGTTTTCAGCTTCAGTCCCAAAGATGCATCCTATTGGGTTTTCAAGGCCAAAGGTTAGACTTAAAGCTATTGCTTACTGACTTCTGGTCCTGTGGGGTGAATCTAAGAACAAAATATACCAGGGTGGTCTAGTGGGGAGAGAGGCACTAGATTTACAGTCAGAAGACCTGAGCTCAAACTGGACTCTACTTCTGACTGCCTACGGGAGTGAGGAACAACAAAAGGATTTGTTCTGTGAAATTTGGATTCAGTCAAAGGGCTGCACTTGAGGACCTAGAGAGCCACATGTGGCCTTGAGGCCACAGGTTCCTCACCCCTGCATGACCTAAGGGGAAATCGTAAGTATTCTCACGGTCCAATTACATAATGGTCTGGCCTAGACCAGGGGTTCATAAACTATTTTGCGTCATGGACCCCTTTAGCAACCTGGTAAAATCCTTCTCAGAATATCTTTTTAAATAAAGGAAAAGGATGCTAAATTTTAGTTCAAGATTAGGGAGAATAAAGAGAACTCTTGACCTAAGTAATCTCTAGGGTTCCGTTCCCAGCTAAATCTCATGAGCCTCTATTCTCCCTCTGGTGGCCACACTAAGCAACAGCTCCAACGCTCCTTGCTGATGATGTCCAATAGCCAATAATATTGCTCAGTCATTAACATTGCTTACCATGAGCACCCCGTTTTCACCCACATGCAGCAGATCATGCTTATTAAAGGACTCTGGCTCCAAGCCATGAGTCTATCTAATTGGAAAAAAAAAGAAACAAGCTCAGCTTTAGAAGGAGGCCAGGTTCATGTCAGGAATCAATGTGTTGACCGAGCCCTCCTGTGTGGAGGAAGCAGGAAGAGGAGGCACCCTGCCCTCCCCCTCCCCGGGAGCTCGTAGTCTCCAAAGGAAGATAAGATTCACACTCATGAAAAGATAAATCCCAGAACAAGGAAGCATATGATTAAGTGCACAAACAGCAAGTGCCATGAGACGTCAGAAAAGAGAAAGAGCCAAACGGACTGGGGTGGTGGGCGAGGAAGCCTTCCTTCATAGAAGAGATGAGGCTTGGCCTGAGCCCCCAAGGAAAGCCACTGTGTGTGCCTCAGTCTGAAAGCAGAGAGAGGACTTTATAATTAGCTCAGAGCATGATCATTTTTCTTCCTTAAAAACACACAATCAAGACAGTGGACTCACTCCCACTGGGGTTCTAATCAACCACAGCAACATTAGTCTGCATTAAAAAAAATAGTCTCTGGGTTCACATTGGTGGGGTTCAATCTTGAAGGTTTCTCAGTAGTAATTCTTTTGGGTTTTGGTCAAATTGCTTTTATTCATTTCAACATATGTACTCTTTGCTACTCTACTTAGTTTATTTAACAGAGAGGGTAAAATCACCTACTCTTCCCATGCTACATTCTGGAAATCACCTGAGTTCATTTCCAATTGAGAATACCCAACCTAACATCATATTCAAGCTGCCCAAAACATCTTACCAGCCTAAGATGGAAGAAAGGACCAGGGTGATTGGCTAATCAGACACACACACACACAGTATAAGCCTCCGGTTATCACCTCTGTTCCATTAAGGTTTTTATACGCTTAGGTGTCTGGACACAATTAATACCTTCTGTAAATTCATGGCATACATAGCATGGGACGTAAAGTATACAAAGTAATGGGATGCAATAAACCCACAAAAATCAACAGCATTTCTATGTAGCAATAAGAAAATTCAGGAGGACATAACAGAAAGAGAAGCGCCATTCAAAATGACTACAAAATATATAGAATATCTGAGAATCAAGGCAAATTCAAGAACTATATAGATACAAAGATAAATCATTCTTTTAAAAAGCAAACAACTTAAATAACTAGAAGGCTATTCAATGCTCATGTTTGGGCTTCTCCAACATAATAAAAATGAGGATTCTACCTAAACTGGCTTGCACCTTTAGTGCTATACCAATGAAACTACCAAGGGGGATACTTTACAGAGCTAGACAAAAAAAAAAAATCACTTGCGGGGTTGGGGGGGAAATCCAAAATCTCTTAAGGGAAATAATAAAATCAGGAAAGAAAAGGAAATAATATTTCACCATAAAGCAATAATCACCAAAACCATTTGGTATTGGCTAAAAAAGAGCAGTAGAATACAATCATAATCATAATTGCACCTACATTAAATTTACAAAGCCCTTTACAAACATTATCTCATTTTATTCTCACAACCCTGGGAGGTAAGGGTGGTCGTAATCCCCAACTTATGATGAGGACACTAAGACAGACAGAGGTGAAGTGACTTTGCCAGGGTCACACAGCTAATAAGTTTGTGACTCTAGCTCCAGCATTCTAACTGCGCTACAACCTAGAATTAGGAATAAGGAAGAATCAGAAACAAATGAACTCACTAACTCAACGTTCAACAAACTTGAGAACAGAAACTTGGTTTAGGCCAATATTTCACACTGTATATAGCAATAAGTTCACCATGACAGCCAAATATTAAAGCTCATACAATAAAAAAAGAATGAAATCACGCCAATCACAATTATGGCTTGGGGGAGAACACTTAGCCAAATAAGAAACAGGGGTGTCACAAAGGATAAAATGTATAATTTCAACTACATGAAATTGAAATTTTGCATGAGTAAAATCAACAAAGCTAGCATGAGAAGGAAAGCGGGCAATTGAGAAAAGATCTTTGGATCGAGCGTCTTTGATAAAGGTCTGATACGTGATAGATAAGTAACTGACGTAAATGCACGGGACAATGAGCCATTCCCCTAAAGGATATGACCATTTCTCGAAAGAAGTACAAACTATGAACAACCATGCGAAAGATTGCTCTAATTTATTAATAATAAGAAAAATACAAATTGAGACAACTCTAGGGTTTTACCTCACACCCAGTAAGTTGGTAACAATAACAAAAGACGTAAGAGTCAATGTTGGAGGAATTATGGAAATAGCCTAGGTGAGATGGAATGGGGGCCTGAACTAAGGTGACAGCAGTAGTTACTGGAAGAGAGATTATCTTGTCAGAGGCTCTTAACCTTTTTTGCGTCTGTCTGGTGAAGCTTATGAGCTCAGAATAATGTCTTTAAAGGCATACAATATAAGGCATGGGATTATAGAGGAAACTACTTATATTGAAGTTACAAAAATATGTATTTTTTAAAAATCAGTTCATCAAACCCAGGTTAATAACCTTTGGTTTAGATAAAATGGTAGGATTGGGCCACTGATTAGATGGCGAGAGCAGAGAGAAGGATGAATCAGGAAGACTACCATCTATTGGCTCCAGATACGGTCCCTCAGCCTTCCCTAGAGGAAGATCAGAGGCTCTTTATTCCCACAGGTGCTGCCGAGAAGGTAGATACTCTAGGGAGGCCAACTTCAGTCAGGTCAAAGTTTCACACGTGGCTTAGCTTTCCCATGTTGGCTTTTGCCCCTGATGGGCAATGATTTGTATGAACATGGCCCTGGGCTTTCCTGGTTTGTCCTCTTGTCTGTAGCATCCTTGGTGAATCTGGCTTCACACCCAGACATTCTAGATACCCAGGATATTAGCCAGCTCGGCTCCAGCTCCCTGTTTACCAGATGGGGTCTCTGCAAGGCTTGAACGGGTTTGCAGACAGTGCCAGGGGTGGGAAAGGGGGACTCCAGGGTTAGGAGGTTGGAGGAGAGGGGGCTAGCTGGGATGTAACTCTGTGGGGAGGGGGGTTTCTGTAAGGATCACTCCCAGGCTGGGTCCTGCTGCTGCTGTGCCTGTGTTATCTACGCCCCTGTTCACCAGGATCCCGGCTGGAGCAGGCCGGTCTGTGTGATGGTGACTCTATGGGGAAACACTCAAAGTGAGTCCGTGATGAGACTGAGAAGGGAAGGTGGTAGTGGATTCAGGAATCAGTCAGGGATAGAACCCCTGAAACTGAACTAAGGTGGTAGCAGTGGTGGGTGAGATATTGCTGAGGTTTGGGGGCAGGAAGGAGCAGGGAGAATCGTTATTACAGTATATTATAGCAGATACTCTGGACAGAGGGGTATAAGGTGATGGAGCCCAGGAACATCTGAGGTTAGCATTCATTGCCCCTGTTGTAGCCCTCTGGGTGATGCCACCTTTTCATCCCCTTAAAAAGGGAGAGAGTCAACTGTCTCCTATCTGAAATGACTGGGATTATCCACTGAAGATCTAATGAACCAGATGTTTCTCTGTAGTATACAGAGAAGGCAAGAAAACAGGACAAAGAGACATCTTAGGAAAAACCTCTTCCATTTCTGGAGAAAGAATGCAGCATGTACAGAGGTGGAAAAGACAGCCCGTTAAGAAAAGGCAGAGCTGGCCTTGACTCTTCCTTCATGAGGCAGCCAGGCGGTGCAGTGGTTGGAGTGCTGGACTTGAAGCTAGGAAGGCCTGGGTTTGAATCTTGTCTTATTACACTTACTAGCTATAAGTGCAGTAAAACGACCCTGGGTCAGTCACTTAACCTCTCTAAGCATCAATTTCCTCACCTGTAAAATGGGGGTGGTAATAGCACCTACTTCACAAGGTTTTTGTGAAGATCAAATGAGATTATCAATGAAAATTGCTTCAGAAACATTGAAGTACTATATAAATTCTAGTTATTATTATTCCACCAAAGTTTTCTACTTTTCTGTACAAACCCCACCACTTCTTCTCAAGTCCAAGAGTTGGGGCCATTGCTGCCACTAGGGGAATACTGAGCCTCACTCCCCCACTCCCATATTTTTTCTTCTGAGCTTTAGCTGAGACATAATTGAGGGAGAGAGAGAGACAGAGACAGAGAGACAGAGAAAAGAGAGAGAGAGAAGAGAGAGAGGAGAGAGAGAGAGAGAGAGAGAGAGAGAGAGAGAGGGAGGGAGAGAGAGGAGAGAGTGGAGACAGAGTGAGAGAGAGAGAGAGAAGAGCGAGAGACAGGAGAGGAGAGCGAGAGCAAGAGCAAGAGAGAGAGAAAGAGGAGAGAGAGAGAGAGAGAGAGAGAGAGAGAGAGAGAGAGAGAGAGAGAGAGAGAGAGATGTTAGCTCTAGATAGGAGGGGCAGTTGGGCCTGACACAAAAGCTGACGTTCCTCTCTTCTTGCCTTCTTATCCCACCTCATGGACATAGCCTAAGGGTCATTCAGGGGCACAGTCTGCTTAGCATAGATGTACCGTAAGGTCTTCTAAGGGGATACCAGGTGCCAGAGGCTATGAGATAGGAAGGCGTGATTTCTCGTGAGCCTTTCCCCGCTCCTATCCCCTCTGTGATCTTGTGCTACTGGAGGAGGGTGAAACACCCCGTGAGGGAGCACCAGTGCCCTGTGTGGACCCATTGTTTGGCCCCTCTGAACCAGCCAGACCAGTTTGGATGAAACAAGCCTCCCTCTGACCCCTCCTTCCCTCTTGGGACACCTTGTACCCATCCCAGCCCACTCTTATAATCTCTACCCAAGACTGAATGAATAGACCTTGCCCAGCTCCCCCTCCATGGAGAGGGGACAGTACAGAGCAAGCCGCAGCAGGTACATGGGGACAATCACAGCGCCAATGATGACAGAGCAGCTTTCCTAGCCTGGAATTTCTTGGTGTCAGCATAGGTTATGCCCCCTCCAGGCCTGGCAGCAATCTATGGTTTCACAAGTGGCCACAATTCCGGTGAGTGACCCTGCTCAACTTAGCCAGATTGCTCTTGGACAACAACCTAGCATCAGGCCCATACGCCCTCACAGAGCTTCTGGCACAGCCTTCAAGAAGCCAGAGTAGTGGCCACCACTCCAGGATGAGGTATCAGAGACATCCTGGAGGGAAGCTACGCTTCATATGGCTCAGTAACGTGTTCAGGCACGTGTTCATGGTCGTTCATGGTCATTCATTTGATCATCATCACAGCCCTTCAAGGGAGATGGCACAAGTATTGTTAATTGTATTTGAGACAAGGGAAATGACTCGGCCAAGGTCACATGCCTATTTAAGTGGTTGAGCTGAATCCAGAAGCCGTGTCTTTTGACTGCCTGTATTCTCGGACACAGACAAATAATAAGAGATGACTTTAAGGGGGGCTAGGCATTTCACCTACATTGTCTAATTTGGTCCTCTCAACAGTCCTGGGAGATAGGTGCTGTTCTTATCCCCATTGTACAGAGGAGGAAACTGAGGCTCACAGAGGTTAAGTGATTTGCCCAGAGTCCTGCAGCTAGGAGGTGTCTGAGGCCAGATTTAGACCTAAGTCTTCCTGACCTGAAGCCCAGAATTCCCTTTACAACACACACACTAGAGAAGATTCCTGTACATGTGCATGTAGACAAGATGCTGGGGTTTCTAGGACTCTTTGTTATTTACAAAGCCCTTTGCATGTTATCTCATTTTCTTCCAATAACTTCACCCCATGGATAAGGATGGGTGTATCATCTTCACTTTAGAGATGGGTGACTTGCCCATGCTAATAGTACTTACTAAAACACCAAGGACTCCAACTCATCTTCTGACTCCAAACTCAGCACTTTTTCTACTATACCTCATGCCCTCCCTAACACAAAGGATAAATTTACTTGTATTACTTGTAAATATTTAACAACCAGCTCAGGGTGGGGGTGAGGGATATGAACAGCACACTTTAAAGTCTGAATAATCGACAAAACAATCAATCAAGCTTTGGTTTATGGCATTTGCCAAATTCCAAGCTGCGAATTCTCACATCAAAAATTTAAGAATTGGCTCCTTTGGGTGGTTTTGAATTGGCTCCAGCACAGTCTTGCTTCTAACCTAGTGGAGGCAGGAAGCTAAGTAGTAAGTCAGTCAGTAAGCATTTATTAAGTGCCGACTATATGCCAGGCTCTGTGCTAAGCACTAGGGATACAAAAAGAGGCAAAAGACAGTCCTTGCCCTCAAGGAGCTTACAGTATAATTGAGGAGACATAAACAAATACATACAAACAAGCTATATACAAGATGAATAGGAAATAATTAACAAAGGCAAGGCACTAAAATTAAGAGGAATTGGGGAAAACTTCCTGTAGAAGGTAGGATTTTAGTTGAGACTTGAAGGAAGCCCAGGAAGTCAGGAGGCAGAGGATTCTAGGGATGGGGGACAGCCAGAGATGCTGCCTGGAGCCAAGAGATTGTTCAGGGGTTAGCCAGGACGCCAGTGTCACTGGATAAAAGAGTACGTGGAAGAGAGTCAGAAAACCAGAAAAGTAAAAGGAATGCCACTTAGGTTGTGAAAGGCTTTTATTACCAACCAGAGAATTTTATATTTGGTCCTGGAGGCAATAGGGAACCAGTGGAGTTTGTCGAGGGGAAGCAGGTTAGAACCCCTCCATTGGGTTAGAAGCAGGACTATTATGAAGCCAACTCAAACCCACCCAAGGGAGCCGATTCTTAAATTTTTGATGTGAGAATTTTCATCTTGGAATTTGGCAAATGCCATAAAACCAAAGCTTTATTTATTGTTGTGTTGATTGTTCAGAATTTAAAAGTGTGCTGTTCATACTTCTCCCCTCCCTTTCAGAGAGCTGGTTGTTAAACATTTATCTAACCCGTACACCTCTGGTTAGGAATGTGTATGCACAGGTGTGCAATACTAGTAAATTTGCCTTTGTATTAGGGAGGGCATGAGGTGACAGGATATGAATGATCAGACCTGTGCTTTAGAAAAATCACTTTGGTCGCTGAATGAATGATGGTTTGGAAGGGGCAGAGACTTGGGCAGGCAGATCTACCAGAAAGCTATTGCAATAATCAAGGCATGAGGTGATGAGGGCCGGCACTATAGGGGTGGCAAGAGTCAGAGGACAGAAGGGTCCATGCTCTAGAGATGTTGCAATCAACATGAAACCAACAAGTCTTGGGAATAGATCGGATATGGGGGGGGGCAGTGAGAGAAGTCAAGGATGATACCTAGGTTGCAGACCTGGGCAACTGGGAGGGCAACGGTGCCCTTGAGAGTAATAGGGAAGTTCGGAAGTAGGGAAGGTTTGGGGGGAAGATGATGAATTCAATTTTGGACATGTTGAGTTTAAGATTCTACTGGACATCCGGTTTATGATGTCTGATGGCAATTGGAGATTTAAGACTGGGGGTCAGCAGAGAGGTGAAGCTAGGATGGATAGATTGAAGAATCATTAGCATAAGATGATAATTAAATCTTCAGGAACTGATGAGATAACCAAGTGAATGTAGCATAGAGGGATAAGAGAAGAGAGCCCTCGGAATAGAACCCTGAGGGATGCCTATGGTTAGGGCTCCTGAGAGGGATGAGGAGCCAGCAAAGGAGACTGAGAAGGAACCTTCTCATACGCAGGAGAACTAGGAGAGAGTGGTGTCCCAACAGCTCTGAGAGAAGAGAGTATCAAAGAAGAAAGGGTGATTGGCAGTGTCAATGGCTGAAGAGAGGTCGAGGAGAATGAGGATTGAGAATTGCCAGCTAAGAGGTCGTTAGTAACTTTGGAGGGAACAGTTTGGTGGGACAACAAGGTCAGGAGCCAGACTGTAAAGGGTTAAGAAGAGCATGTCGGGTGTCAGGCTGGATTTGGGCTCGGGTCCTCCTGGCTCCAGAGCTGGTGTTCTGCTCACTGCGCCGCCTAGCTGCCTCAGAAATACTAAGTTTAACAATATACAAAGGTAAATGGTTTGATTCAAACACAATGTACCATCTGGGAGATCCAACTTTTGTTGGAAATGTATAATGTATAGAAAAATGTATAATAAATGTATTGAAATATTGTGTTAAAAATAATTTGTTAAAATAAAGAACCGATCATTGCTCAAAAAAAGAGTGTGAGAGGAGAGAAAGTGGCAGCACCTGTTGTAGACAGGCTTCTCAAAGAATTTAGCCACAAAGGGTGAAAGAGGTAGAGAACAAGAGTGAGCAGAAATGGAAAGATCCGTAGAAGGCTTTTTGAGGTTGGGGGAGACATGGCAATGTTTGTAGGCAGTAGAGAAGGAAGGAAGGAAGGAAGGGCTTGGAGCTCAAATCCTGCCTCAGATACTTCCTAGCTGTGTGACCCTGGGCCAGTCACTTAACTAATTCACTTAACTTGTTTGCCTCAGTTTCCTCATCTGTAAAATGGCAATAATAACAGTCCCTACCTCACCAGGTTGTTTTGAGATCAGATGAGATAATATGCGTAAAGTGATTTTATTGAAGTTAAAGTGCATGTTATTTATTATCATTACTTTTATAATTGTTCTTATCATCATCATTGTTATCGCTCTCCCTGGGTCCACATCCCCTTCCCCTAATGCCAGGCTAGGTTCAGGGTCACACAATATGTGTGAAAGAAATATACCGGGGACAAAGGCCTTTGGGCTTCACCTACCCAGGCCGGGCCCCGATTCTCTATTCATCCTGTGGAACTGGTAGGAGGAGATAAATCTAAACGATCCGTAGAGATAACAATAGCCCCGATGAAGGCAAAGCGCTGGACTTCCGTCCAACATGAAATCAAGTCTAGAAAGAGTCACTTTGCAGTAAGACAACAGATATTCTCAGCAACCAACAACTTTGGGTTTTTCTTTTCTCCCCAGATGAGTTTTCTATCCCAGGTAAGTAACAATCATCCCAAGGATTTCCTTAGCTTTTCACCTTCTCTCACCGTCCGAGGAAGAGTCTGAGCCTGTCTGGAATGATCCAGTCTCATGGCCTCCCCCTCTGATGATGCTAGGTCATTGTCTAATACAGTCTCCCTTAACAACCTCTAGCAGCTGGCCAGTCCCTGGCCTCCTGGTGCTGGTCCCGGGGAGTAATCCCGCCCTGCTGACCCAGATAACTCAATCGAATTTAATTATTCCGAATGTGGTAGGGCAGCTGCTATCCTGCCCCCCAACCCCCGCCCCTTGCCCCCCATACACATAATATACACACTGGAGACAGAGAGTTCCACCTTTTAGGACAGGGGTCAAGGTATGGATAAAGGCAGAATAAAGGGAGGGGATGAAATGAAGGTAGGGAGGAACAAAGGAGCCTGTGTTTCAGAGAAATGTGGTCATTGTCACTATACTCCGTTTCCAGCTATTAGCATGTGTAAGACCATAGAAGGGGAGAGTTCCAGGGGATGAAGGCCTAAAGACACATTGTGATAACCAGATTTAGTATTCCCTGAGAGTGGAATAAGACTGCTTGCCTAGATCGAGAATTCTAGGCCTGGGCAGAGGAAGCAATCAACCATCTGTATTTAATCTCTTTCTCTCTCTCTCACGCACACACACACACACACACACATACACACACATACACACATGCACACTCCCTTCTGCCCTTGGTATCATGTCCTATACTAGGTACTGAATAGAGAGTAAGAGGTATATTCATTACCTCAGGGTGCTCATGGTCTAGATGAGGAAAGAAAACTACCATGCAGTAAAAAAAAAAAAGGAAAAAGAGGCTAATACAAGACTATATGTGTATATATATATATGCATGTATATATATGTATGTATGTGTATATATATATATATAAACAAGAGATGGGTAGAGGATCAGAATAGCCTGCAATAAAAGAAGGCTTCATGGAGGAGGTTCCTTATTAGTACATTCCAACCATGGATGATGAAGAGAAATCAGAGCTGAGGTTATACGTGCCTCCTCCTTTTTCCTGGCCGCCCTTGTCCTTAGGGAGCTCACAGAGCTACCCCCAATCCAGTCACTTATATTTGTTTTTTTCCTTTGTCCCAGATACCATACTTTCCCCGCTAGGAAGCCTTTATTTCCCTACTTCCCCATCTCCATCATCCATCCAGGCTGGTCTCATCCTGCCACAGATATTTCTCTCCATTTAGATATTCTCTTCAACCAAGGTATTGGCAGTTGGACTGACCACCTCACTCTACCTCCAAAGAATGGCAAGACTGGGGGAGGGAGGAGGGATAAGAGAGAAGCTTGAAGATGGGGAGATGAGAAACCTGGGATGAAGGCAAAAGGAAAAGAGGCTGGAGATGGTAGAGGGTGGGGGGGGCTTGAGGATTAGTGAGGAGCACCACAAGACACGGAGATGTGAAGAAGAGAGGAAAGGCAATGATGTCCTGGGGAAGGAAGCCTTGCCCAGGGCTACATGGATAGTGGAAGGGGAACTAGAAACAGGAGGTGGGATTGGGGGTGGCTCATGTGAATGAATGAGGGGAGAGGATCCCACAAAGTTCCAGAGGGATTTCCTCACTGATGCCCAGGGAATTTCCACAAAGGAGGAACTGGAGGCTTTACCTTTGAATATACCCTTCTGAAAGCTGGCCTCCTAAATTGTCCTTTGAAGTCTATTCTACCTCCCCTCTGGACCATGCCTCCTGGCTCTGCCCCCTACCCTCACCATAGAAGGCTGAGCTACGCAGTAGAAGTCCCATCCAGGAGAACAGGCCTAGGGTCCAAGAGGAAGGCAGGGCTTTGTTTCTACCCAGGTCCTGTCTGGTGCTCTCAGCACTGCCCATTTCTTTCTGTAAGGCCCTCTTGGGTCAGCACTTTGAGGCTGCGGAACTGGAAGGGAATGAGCCAGAACCTGGAGACCTCTTCTTGTTCTAGTTAACATCACCTGCTGGGCAATGGCTGGGGGCTTATGTAGGTGTGTACTGTGGACATGGAGAAATCATCCCCTTTGAAGGTCTGTCGTCTGCTGGTTTAGAGCTCAGAAGTGGAGGCTGTGAATTTTTCAAAGAAAGGAAAGGGTTGTGCATCTTACAGACAACTCTGTTTATTTCATGTACACATATATGAACACACATACATACATAATGCATAGTGAGGTCCCCAGAAGCCCACCTTCCTGCTTAGGGGAGAAGAATTCAAATCCAGTTTAGATAGTTACTTTGAGTACTAGGTGGCTAGTACAAAGCAGTAGTGAATAAAATACAAAGCCTGCGGTCAGGAAGACATCTCCATGAGTTTAAATGTGGCCTTAGGCACTTACTAGCTGTGTAACCCTAGGCAAGTCACTTAACCCTGCTTGCCTCAGTTTCCTCATATATAAAATGAGCAGTAAAATGGCAAACCACTCTAGTATCTTTGCCAAGAAAACCCCACAAAATGGGGCACAAAGAGTTGGACACGAATGAAAAAAACAAGTGAACGATCAAATATGTGTGCTCAGCCCTGTTCTAAGGAGAAAATACCTCCCCCCTCCCAATAATTCAATTCAACAAGCATTTTTTTATGCCACACACTGTGTTTGTAGGAATTCCAGTCCCTCTTTGGAAGACAAAGTTCACAGAAGAGAAAGCAAACAGGGCAATGTGTGACTAAGTGTCTAAATGGCACAGACTATAAATATTGTAGGATTGATGAAGGATGTATGAGAGGAGGAATGAGGGATAGGCAGGGCAGAGGGGGTGAAGGGAGAGTCATAAGGAAGTTAGGAGTGACAAGAAGGAGGTGGGGCTGAGGCACTGAGTGTCAGGGAGAGACGTTTGGAGGTTACTGAGATGGGAATAGGTTTGAAAGAAGAACAGGTTGGAGAGAGCAAAGGATGGAAATGGTGTCTGAGGACAGACTTTAGGGGGGCATGGAGATGGGAATTAAGATGGTAAGGGAGAATGCAGGAGATAGGGTGGGAAAATAAGGGTTGGCTGAGGATGGGAATTCAACACACATATGTTATGTGCAAGGCACTATGCTAGGCATGGGGGATACAAAGGCAAAATGAAAAAGTCCCTACTCTCACGAGGAATGGGGGTTTTGTAAGTGACAACGTTTGAGGAAAGCTGAAGGAAGAGATGATAAGAAGGGATGGCAGAGTTTGAAGGAATAACAGGGTTGGTAGAAGCTGAGGATGAATGAAGATCAGAGGTACAGGGATGGAGTCTGAGGGCTTGTGGAGGACAGAAGATGAGGATAGGAGATGGGGATGATGAGGGGTGATGGGGTTTGGGAAGTGACAAGTCTGGACACAGTGGCAAATCCCAGTGAGGGCTGACTGAATTGGGATGACAAGTGCAGTACTGGAGGTGATATTGGTTAAGGGTTACTCGAGTTAGAAGCAAGAGGGCTTGCCCCAGCCCCACAACGACATCTTTCCCACCTTCCACCTCCCCCAGGCAGGCCTCCCCCAGGGCCCTAGGCTTTCATGGGTCCCTGGAAGGGCACGGTGTCCAAGCAGGGCCGGCGGCAGCGGCTGCCCTCCCGCTCGCTTTGACGAGTTGCTCGGCGGAAGGGCGGCGTGGACCACAAGGCACTGAAGCGGAGGGGGCAGGAGGCCATGAGCGCAGACGCGCTGCCTTATCACCCGACCCACAGCAACTGCGTCCACTTCGCTTTGACCCTCCTCCGCCAGGGGACAGCACTGCAGGGACCGAGTGTCCTGAGTGAAAGTAACAAGGTGGGATCCGCTCGCCGCTTCCTCTTTCCTCCCCGCCCCTCCAGGGCCTCCAGAGCCGCCCTACTTCCCAGTCCCATTGGCCGCTAAAGGAGGGAGAGATTTGAGGGGACGGTGGACTGCGTGCCGGAGGAGGCGGAATGATGCAACTGAAAGCACCACCAAGACTGCTGGGGGCCAAGAACTGGCCTGGGAATCTTGGCTTTGTCATTACGACCTGTCACTGGGCAAGACACCCTCCCCCCGCCCAAGGCCTCAGTTTCCAATATTTCCTCCTCCTGCTACCGTCCCATAGGTGGAGGGAAGAGTACTTGGGATCCTAGACTATGCGGGGCCAAACGTGACCCAGCCCCGTCCTTCCCAGCTATCTGTGGACATGGATTTTGGACGTGGATTTGACGGTAACCTAGACTCCGGATCTTAGACCTCCCAGGGGGCCTGGAATCACCTCCTGCTTAGTTTCCTGTGGCTGAAGAAGAGGCTTAAACAGGATGTCATTAAACTGTTCTCTGCAGTCTTGGTATGGGTTCTCCATTCTCAGAACCTCACAAGAGGGATCAAAGAGAAGGGTAGGGGTGGGGTGTGGCCCCGGCCCATTCCTTCATGCTATTTTTGAGGCAGCCTGGTCGGTAGTAGTGACAGACAACTAACCTTGCAGCCAGAAGAAACCCAGGTGCTGCTAATCCCATCCCTGACACCTTCTACCTGAATGAGTGACTGTGGGAATGTCACTTAACCTTTCTAGGTCTCAATTGTCCCATTCAGTAAATCGGAGATAACACTTGTCCTTATTACCTAAGAGATTCTGTGGCCAGGCACAAACCAGAAAACGCAAGAAAAATGCTATATACACACCAGCAATTATGACCACTCCTGCCTGCACCAATCTTCCCACCTCAGACTCTACAGCGACTCTCCTTCCCTGGGCTTAAACCTGGTTGCTCAGCTGACCTGCACCCAATTTGGCAGATTGGGGCCACTTGGTTACTGTTCCTTCTGTCAGCTGCTTCTCTACTTTCTGTGTCTTCTGCCCCCAAACTTGTAGTCAGCTTCATCTCCTGTTCCTATCTTCATCTCCCTTAGCTTCCAATGTCCCAGATTAGGCCCTCCTCACAAATCATCTCACATCACATTGTGATGTGAAACTCAAAAAAAACCCCACCTCTGTTCAGTATGACCTCAACAGTCATTACATGATCATCTATTCCCCCAAACAGTTATTCGATTTATAACTTATCATCTATATTCTTCCAAACTCTGAAAATGGTCATAAGTGAATGAACTGATAGGCCACACTGCCCTGTAGTCACTTAATGCTGTTTTGTTTTCTCTCTGGTCCTCAGAATAGTCTGTCTTTCTTCGAGCATTTTTATCTAAAGGGCCCCTTAGCACTGAAAAAATCCTGCCTAATTATACCCTATTCCGTCGATCAATCCATCAACAAGCATTCTCTGAGACACCTGGACCGGCAAACCCCAGGTCATAAGGTCTATGTGTCATTAGAGGGCACTGCATCTCCCAGGGAAATCTCTATTGCCCAAGGGGTCACAGTAAAAGTAGAGAGGGAATTTGACAAACCCTTTGATTCAGAGGGGTCTGGATTTATTTGGGGGGAGTTCCAATGGTCAGGTCAGTGCCCTCTAGTGCCAGCATGCCCCATAGCAGGTGATGCAGGCCTGTCTGCTCGTGTGAGAGTCACTTGCTCAGGCCCTTTAAATGAGTAGGTATGGTGAGTAGATTGCTGAGGGAAGGAAGTTCCATGACACCCCCTTCCAACCCTTAACATACCCTTACAAATCCTATGCCTTACAGGGTCTCCCCATTTTCCAGTCCATGTGCCTCATCCTAAAATAAAATATGCCTCCTAACAATAATAATAATAATAATAGTGTTTATATAACACCAACTACGTGTCAGGCACTGTGCTAACTACTTTACAGATCTCGTTTTACATATCTCAATTTGATGCAACAATCTTGGGAGGTAGATGTTATTATTTATCCCCATTTTCAGATGAAGAAGCTGAGGTAGATAGAAGTAAAGCGACTCACCCAAGTTCACACAGCCAGTAAGTGTCTCAGACTGCATTTGAACTCAGGTCTTCCTGACTCTGGGCTCAACTCTCTTAGCTAATCTGTTTGTTCATCAGTGCCCTATTTAGGAAATTCATTTGTGGGTCAGAGGACAATAATGAGACAATTATGAGTGTGTCCACAATAGTTGGACCCAGGGACAAGTTTGGGGCACGATATTTTGTTTGTACTGTCCTTGGCCAAGGCCATTTTTCTTGGTGTTTTGGGGAACACACCTAAACATGCCCCTCACATAACATGTGCTTAATAAATATTTATCGAATAGATAGATGCAGGCCCCTTGAAATTCTGTTAGATCATCTGCTGCTGGGACAGAGAAAGATCTGAAGTGTCCCTACACTTCAGAGGTATTATTAGATCAAAGCAACAGGGTATCGTGGAAAGGACACTGGCTTATGAGACCAAAAAAACAAAAACCCCCAAGATTGGAGACCAGGTTCTACTACTTACGTCCTTACCTTGGACAAGTTACTTCCCCCTCCACTGTGCCTCAGTTTCCTCATCTGGTCAGTTGGTTCTTCCAGGTCTATTTACATTAACATAGTGCTACAGAAGATGAACTAGCTGGCATAGTAGACAGAGTACCAGACCAAGAGTCAGGAAGACTTGAATTCATATCCACCAGACACTTACTAGCTGTGTGACCCTATGCAAGTTCTTTAACTCTGCCTCAGTTTCCTCATCTGTAAAATGAGTTGAAGGAAATGGCAAAACACTCCAGTATCTGCCAAGAAAACCCCAAGAAAGTCATGAAGAGTCAGACGTGACTGAACAAGAAATCAAACTCAAATAGAAACAGGTCACGTAGAAGGATTGCTAGGGGTTACGTTTTAATCTAGACTGCTGCCCGAAGAAGTTTGACAGGTCTGTACTAGACAATCTTCCATGTCCCTTAATCTTAGGATCAATGTAACGCAGGTCCCCCTTATTCAGAGAGGAAACTTTAGGGGACTGTCTGCATTTTCATCTCCATTCCATCTGTCCCCCGTCCAACTCTCTTATCTTTCAATTTAGGATTTAGAGCCGAAAGAGGTGTCTGCTTCAGACAAGGAAACTGAGGCCCTGGGAAGCCCAGCAATCCATCCAAGATCACATAGGGACTAAATAGCAGAGACCTGACTTGAACCTAGGCCCTCACCACTCAAATATAGGATTTCTTTCTCTGCATTCTCTCAGGAAGTCAACTTCGAATTCAATAAAGTTTGTTTATTTTAATATAAAATTTATTTGTATTTGTATCAAGCACAGGTATTCCATTACAGAGAAATAAGCAAAAGAAAATAAGAAAAATGAAATGAAAACTGAAAGGGGGAGGAGTCCTCCTGCCCCACCCCACCCCCAAGAATGTCGATGATTACAAACCCACCTAACTTCCGCTATTTGCCCACCTTAACCCTAGCCCAAAACAAGCAAATATCAACACGAACCTAGAACCCAGATCCTCTTTCTTTCCCTGAATCTTTCTAACCTTCTATACTGTGGAGTTTGTGTGACACGAATTGATTGCTTTTAACAAGATAGTTCTAATCAGCATGCCTATTATTCTTTTGGTTCTGCTCTCCTCACTCTTCAACAGATGTGTATTAAGGATAGGAAAGCCCCGTGTAGGAAGGGAGGCCCATGGAATTCCCTTGTCCAATGAGGAGGCACCCTCACTAGGTATATAGGAACAAAGACCTCAGAGAGGTCCTGACTTGGGGAAACTGAGGCAGTGACCGTTCCAACCTGGCAGAGAGAGATCAACAATGAACTAGGACTGGATCCAATGGTAATTAAGCATTGAACCTGGAAGGAAAGGGAATCCTAAATAACCTTTGCCTTACCCCACCCCCACCCCACCTCCAGCAAAAGAGAACTAAATGTTGAGTGTGAGTGCCTGGTTTGCATGGTGACTCTAGAGAGCTCATATATGTGGCCTGGGTTTTCTGTAAAATGAGAGAGTTTGGGCCAGAAGACTTCTAACACCCTTCCAGCTCTAATCCTCAGGTTTTCCTTGCCTTGTTTAAAGCAGTTTGGTTTGTTTTTGGTTTTGGTTTTTTTGGAGGGGGGAAGGCAAGGCAATTGTGGTTAATCGACTTGTCCAAGGTCACACAGCTGGTAAGTGTCAAGTGTCTGAGGCCACATTTGAACTCAGGTCCTTATGACTCCAGGACCAGTGCTAAGTTTGGTGTTTTTTTGTAGTACATGATGAGGGATTGGAGAACAAAGGTCTAGAGCTTATCCCATACCAATTATAACCCTGAGTCACTTCTAATGCACAAGATGAGCCTCTGGAGGATGAATGCAAATTGATGAAAATAGTCACTTGAAGACTGTTTTTTCATTTTGGCTATTTATATCCCTAGCGCCTAGCACATAGTAAGGCTAAATGATAATAGGGGTGGGTGGACCTATGATTTCATTGTTAGGGAACTCTCAGAGGAGGGAACTTCTGCTGTCAATGCAAGCCAGGACCTTCTCTTGCTAGTTTTAGAAAGTTGTCTAGACTCTAGAACTCAGAGGACTCGCCTAAGATCACACAGCCAAACAGGTGTCAGAGGTGAGGCTTGAATCCCGTCTTTCTTACATCACTACATCTCACTGCCTTTCCCACTTAGAAACTTAATCAGTTCATGTTCTTCCCTCTCCTCCCTCCTTCCATGATCATAAGAGAGCAGATAGCTTATTCTTTTCAAGGTCTCTTTTTCCCTTTCTCACTGGAGTGAGTGAAGAAGCCCCTAGCTGGGAATGTTGGGAACCTCCTTCTATCCCTTTAAGAGGAAGGGACGCCCTTTGGGGAGGGGGGTTTCCTTGTTCACGTGAGGATGACGTCACAGCTCCTCGGTTGGGGCGGGGAGAAGCCAGGTGCTCGCTGCAGTATCCACACCCCTCTCCCATCCCCCCTTCCCCCCTCTACTTCCCTTCCGGGAGCCTGGCCCTTTAAGAAGCTCAGCCCTGATTCTGGATTCCTGAATCCCTGCTCCAGCATCGCCCGGCACACCTTGCTTCCTTTAGCCACCTCCCGCCCGGCCTCGCTCCCGGACTCTGACCACCATGTCTGCCGCTCCAGCCTACAGCGAGGACAAGGGCGGCTCCTCCAGCCTAGGGGAGCCCGAATACGGTCACGACCCGGCCAGCGGCGGCATCTTCTCCTCCGACTACAAGCGGTGAGGCGGGCACCGGGAGGATGGGGTAGGCTGGGATGCGGGCCCCCATCTCTAGGAGGGAGCCCTCCCTGGCAACTGGGCCCGGGATTTGTGGGGAGGGGGCGGGGCTACAACCAGGTTCCCCTCTAGCAAATCGGGCCCGGGGGTGATGGCTTGCACTCGCAGCTTTTAGAGGGAAGGGGTCATTTTTGCTCCCAGATTTGCTACCGATTCTGCACCGTGCGAGGAGCTACTGAACCCTTCTTCACACCTGTCCTCACCCCGCACCCTTGTCTCAGCTCCCTTAGAGGCTTCCTTCTTCGTGGGGGGAGCCCAGATCTTAGCCCCAGATTCAGGCCCATGGTCCGATTAGACCTGAGACCAGGAAAGGGGACAGGGATGGCTGGAAAGAGGTATAGGGTGAGATCCAGGGCCCAGACCAAGAAAAGGTATTGCCCCTCTAGAGTGGGGCGCTACAGTCCGGAAGGATAAGCCTGGAGACAGAAGAGAGAGGAGATGTAGGGGCAGAGGAGAGAGATCTGGAGTGTAGAAGGAGACCTAGGGAAAGACTTTGTGGGAAGGAATATATAAGGCGACCTGGGCAAAGGAAGCCTGGGGACTGATGGAACAGGCTGTGCTTTGGCAGAAAGGAGCCTGGGATGGGTATTTGGGGGAAGAAGACACCTGGTGGAGAGGATGGCTGAAGACCTAGTTGGATGGAGGTAAATGAGGACCCTGGGGAAGATCTGGGGGCAGGAGGAATCCTGGGGGCCTGCTAAGGGAGGAGTGAAGGGAACACTGGTGGCAGGAGTTGTCAGGTACCTGGATAATGTGACAGCAAAAGATCTGAGAGGCTGTGTGAAGACCTTAACTGGACTAGGGCGGGAGTGTACCTGAAAATGTAGTAATGGTGTGAGAGTGAGGGTAGGAGGAATCTAGAAGTGGAGACTCGATTTGGGGAGAAACAGCGGAAGAGATTGGAGGTCTAGGAGCAGAACCTGATTTCATCCCTGGAGTAAAATACCTTAGCGCAAGGGCGGGCCAGAGTCCCAGCGACTAGCGAGAACTAAATCTGCCTGGGGCCTATCAGGCCCGACCCCCACCGTGGCCATCCCCACCCCGAGATCTTCCTGGCATCCAGAGTCAGGCCCGGACCATGGACAGCTCTTCCCCCGCCCCCTGCACTCAGGCTCCACCTCACAGCTCTTCTGGCCTGTGACGTAGGGGGCGTGGAGAGAGCGGGGTAGCTGGGGGTGATGAGGCTTTGAGGTGCCTGCTGTAGCGGCCTGCTTTTTGTCCTTCCCGGCCTTTGCGTGCTGCTCAGCCTTGCTCTGGGTGACTTACCTGTCCCTCTCTCACCCAGGCTTACTGTCGTGAGCTGGGACTTACGCTGTCAAGGTTCATACGGAGGCGCTGCTGATTAGAGGGACCACCCCTCCTCTCCCCCAGCTCGTCATCCTCTCCACCCTATGGAGGGCAGGGCCTAAAATGAGGCTGGTTCTGAAGCATTGGGATTTCTAGGCTACTCCTCTCTACCCCGGAAACCCGCAGTCAAACTCTTTCCTGGATGCCTTTATAGTATATGCGCCCCCTTCCCAGTTATTTCTCCCCCGAAAACCCTAAGTAAAATTCCCTCCAGGGTCCCCCACCTTAACCCCGACTTCAAGTGTCTCCCCCCACCCAGCGTCCATGGAGGTTCCCCACCCCAGGAAACATCATTTTTGCTTCTAGCATCAGAGTCTAAGCAGTACAATGTTCGTGTGGAGTTGGGAGAGGGAGTACTGAAGGGGAGTTAACATGTCAAATGTCAAATGTATCAAATGTCAACATATTAAACATCAAAAGTATCAGACTGTCATCTACTATGGAAATCTCCATTCCCAAGCCCCCTAATGTCCTATTTCTATAAACTTTAGAAGGCTCATATATGTCATATTCCTTGCTTCTCTGGCCACCCTACATTTCCATCCTGTCCATGCCTCTGGTTCAGTCAGTCAATAAGCATTTATTGAGTGCCTACTATGTGCCAAATACTAAATTCTAGGGATACAAAGAAAGATAAAGACAGTCCCTGCATTCAAGAAGCTCGCCAGTTTGACTGGGGGGAGACAACATGCTACTATGTACCAACAGCTATGTAGTGAATATATTGGAAATAATCGAGAGAAGATAAGTACTAGAATTAGGGAGGATCGGGAAATGGTTCCTGTAGAAGGCGGGATTTTGGCTGGAGCTTAAATTGGAAGCCAAAGAAGACAGGAGACAAGAGGAAGGAGGGAGACCACACAAGGTAAGGGGGACAGCCGGTAGACATTCCTAGACTCAGGAGATGTAGTGTCTTGTTCTAGGAACAAAAAAGAAACCAATGTCAATGGATTGAAAATCCACAGGGTGGGGGGGAGTAAAGATTAAGAAGACTGGAAAGATGGGGGGGAGGGGAGGGCTAGGTGTTGAAGAGCTTCAAATGCCAGAGGATTTTAAATTTGAGGGGTGCCATTAGTGTTTACTGAGTAGGTAATAAGGTCAGATGGGGCAATTAGGTGGTACTATGGATAGAGTGCTAGGTCTGAAGTCAGGAAGACTCATATTCCTGAGTTCAAATCTGGCCTCAGACAACTTACTATCTGTGTGGACAAACCACTTACACCTGTTTGCCTCAACTTCCTCATCTGTAAAATGAGCTGTAGAAGGAAATGGCAAACTGCTTCAGTATCTTTGCCAAGAAAACCTCAAATGGGATCACAGACTGTCAGAGACAACTGAGCAACAACAATAAGGTCAGACCTTAAATTTAAGAAAAATCACCTCAACAGCTGAATGGAGAATGGTCTGGAGTGGGGAGAGACTCGTGGCAGGGAGACCAACCCCAAGCTATTGCAGATACTCCAGGTTTGAGGTGCTAAAGGTGGCAGAGGAAATAAGGGAATGTATTCTATCCTTTACAAAGGTAGGATCAACAGGATTTGGTAAAAGATTGACTGTGGGGGGGAAGAGGAGGTAAAGAGTAGGGGCTGTGAGCCTGGGTGGATGGTGGTACCCTTGACAGTCATGGCAAAGTTAGAAGAAGGTTTCCTTCATAACCCCTCTCAATGAAACTCCGTCTTATGAGAACGCCTGTCTACCTCACAGCCCCAACTGGGAGATGAATTGTCCTACCTATATGATTTCTAAAGTTGTTTTAGTGTCCTAGGTTACCTACCTCACATGGTTGTTATGAGGAAAGCACTTTATAAATGTGTGATCTATTGTTATCATGATTATTGTTATAATGTTTTTATCCCAATAGTGGTCTCTCTCCACTGTCATCTCCCACTTAAAGTGAGGTTATTTTGCTCCCCAAGACAGGAGCAGAGTATTTTCTGCTCATTTACCTCTCAGACCTTGAAATAGTCAAAGTTACCAACCTTTGAGCTTTCTAAGCATTCTACTGTCCATGACAACAGGAGACAGACAGGCAGATGTCACTTAACAAACATAAGGAAAGTTACAGACTAACATCAAACTTCTGGACTCTCAGAAGGCTGGAATTAAATCTGCCCCATTGTCCCCTTGGGAACACTCACAGGGAGACTTCTGCCCCCATCCTCTACCTCTTTGTTCTTGTGGTTAGTGCTCAGAGCCCTATATCCCTGCCTTCTTCTTTGCACTGAGCCCTTTTGGGCTCAGAGAAAAGGACTAGATGATAATGTGGTATCCTTGGTCTGAAATAAGACTCATTTGTAATTCAGAGAGAAATCTAAACTCAGTAACTGTCTCTCCGGTATCTTCCTCACTCGCAAAGGAAGACCAATGAGGGCTATGGAAATAGCACTGAGCTTGGGATTCAAGAGACTAGGATTCTAGTCCAGAGTTCTGTCACTAACTAGATGTGTGACTGCATGTCAGTAACGCTTTCTAGGTGTCATCTGTAAAACAAAATAACAGGAGCTCTTAATGTGAAGTCCATACATTTCAGGGGATCTGTGTTCTTGGATAGGAAAAAAATTACATTTGTATTTTCACTGACCGCTAGCTGTAATTTAGCATTTTCTTTAATTATAGAGTTTTTTTTTAATTATTCTGAGAAGGTTAAGAACTCCTGATCTAAAGTCTGTCTCTTCAGATCTACAATTTTATGACTCACTAACTTCCTCATGGGCCATCTACTCTCTCATGCCACCATGCCCTATTCCTCAGAATTCCCATCAATATCTCTACCCCAATCTTGCTATATCCCATCTTGATTTATTCATCCCTCATTACTATCCCCCACTTCTTCTGTCCCTCTTCTTATATCCTTTCTTTCATATCTATGTCTGCTTACCTCACCCATCCCTATTTCTCCCCCATCCCAACCCCACCCCCCAACCTCATGAGTTTTTTTGGAGGGCACTTTAGTTGCCAAATAATACCCATATTCCTTCCCTACCCCCCCCCCCCAATAAATCTTCCTTCAGTCTGGAAGAAGAAAAGGAGAAATTGGAGCTGACCCCTGCTGCCCTCTCCTCCTTCCACTTCTCACTGCTTTACCATCCAGACTCCAGCTGTCCCACAACAGCATCACATTTCTGAGTTTCCGTGGAGCTTGGGCGGGTGGAGTATCAGTGAGGACTCACTGAAGCAGGGACTGAGTCACAGATCAGCTGGGGAGAAGAGAGGAAGGGAAAGAAGGAGGCGGACTCTGTCTGCCTGGTGGGGGAACCTTGGTGTCTGGGACCAGATTTAGGGGTCTCCAGAGAATCTTGGTATCTGAGGCACGAAGCCTGATGACGCCAATGCAGCGGTTCCTGCAGCTCCCAGGGACTATGGTGAAGCCGCAGGGGAGCAAGGAGGGTGAGGAGGCAACCAGCCCTGTTCTAACCCCTGAGGGGGGCACCCCAGCCTGGTACCAAGCCCTGCAACCAGATGAGCTACGGCAGCTCCAGACCTCTGAACAGGATGTGCCCCCAGAAGGTGGCTCTGATGGGGCCGGCCACAGCCAGCCTCTACGGTATGGAGGGGGACCACCCCAGGGGACCTCCATAAACCCCAGGGGATGGCAAGGAGTACTTTTCCAGGCTCTAAGTCCCTGGAGCTGAGCTGATCTCGCTGTCAAGGGGAATCTGGCTAGGATGTGTGAAGGGAGGAAAGAAGTGTTAGTTTGGGTGTGGAGGGGGGAGAGAGATCCAAAGGGAAAAGGTATCTGGGTTCTGGGTTGTGTTAGAGGGATAGAACACAGGGAAGGGGGTCCAGGTATGTATATTCGTGCATGTAGAGAGGGGGCAATTCTAGATTTGAGGAGGAAATAGGTTGTTCCTTGTGGAAAGACTTTTGAGAGAGGAGTTGGGTTGCTCCTGATGACCTTTGGGGTTTCCCCATTTGTTGGACCCAGGATGAGGATTGGGGGCGGCTGGTAAAAGCTTGTTGCAGCCTGAAAGACTTAAGTTCTGGGAGTATCTTTTAGAGGAGGATCTCAAAAATTCAGAGAGAACCTTATCCAACTTATGTGATTGAACAGGGGAGCAGTTGCTTGGAAAAACTGCAAGAGGAGAGTATTTCCCTTGCCATAGAGAACAGAGAAGGAGTCTTAGGGAGTTGGGCCTTAATTTCCCTTAATGACCCTGCACTCATTTGTGTCTCTCTGGCAGACTCTGCCTATCCTCTGGAAAATGGACTACTGATCCCTCTTCCCCCTGGCTAGGATGGGGTCAGAAGTCAGGAATGGAGCCAGAGAGCCAGGGGTCAATACAGGGTTAGACTGGACTGTAAAGTGATCCTTCTATAGGAGATGAATATTTCATGGCCTTCAGGGTATCACTGATTCCATTTCTCCCTCCTACGTGACGGCCTACAATAGGCAGCAACAAGAGGGAGGGGGAAAAAACTGGAGGATGTGTTAGGGGCTGCCAGATGGCCCTCCATCCCTCTAATAGACTGTGGCTATTGGGGAGGGTGGGGCAAGAGGGATCTGTGCACCTGCTTCAACACAACCCAAACTCAACAAATATTTAATAATACTCTACTATATACAAGGAACTGTGCTAAATTCTGGGGTTGCAAAAACAAACGTGAAAATCAAACCCTGCCCGTATTCAACAAATATTAAGTGCCTACTGTGTGCCAGCTAATGATCTGTGCCTTGGGGATACAAAGAAAGGCAAAAAAACAGTTCCTGCTCTCAAAGAGCGCACAATCTAATGGGGGGGGAGACAACAAAATACAAACAACTATGTACGTACAAGATATATATGGGATAAACTCAAGATTATCAACGAGGGGAAGGTACCATCATTAATAGGGCTCAGGAAAGACTTCTTGTGGAAGATGTGATTTTAGGTGAGACTTGAAGCTGACAGAGGTAGGGAGGGAGAGAATTCCACACATGCCATTCTACTGGAATGTGTCATTGTTTGTCCTTCATTCTCAAAGATAACCAATGATGTCATTGTGAGCTAACCACCCTGGGAAGAAACTGCTAATACCAAGGGAGATTCAGAAAGGTTTTCACTAGAGGGCTGCACGTGAACTGAGCCTTGACTTTTAAGAGGGAAGGATAAGGAGGGAGTGAATTCTAGGCATGCAAAGGAGCTAGGAGATGCACTGTTGAGTTGGGGAATAGTAAACAGGCCAGTTTGACTGCAAAGTAGGGCCTGTGAAAATGGCACAGTGTGGAATAAGTCAGGAAAGGTAGTCTGGCTCCTGATTATGAAGGGCTTTAAATAGCAAACCGAGGGGTCTGACTTTTATTCTGTAGGCAATAGGGAGCCACTGATGGTTTTTTGAGCAGGAGAGGAGCTTGGTTAGATCTTGCTTTAGGAGGATTGTTTTGACATCTCTATGGAGAACGGATTAGAAAAAAGAGACTGGTAACTGGGAATACAACTAGGAGGTTGTCTTTGGTCATACATCTAATAACTATCTGAAATGTGAGCATCAGTCAGTAAGCATTTATTAACCTACTGTGTACAAAGCATTGTGCAAAGTGTTTGGTATACAAATACAAAAATTAAAGTCTGCTCTTAAGGAGCTTACACTTTATCAATAAAGAAACAGAGGTTAAGTGACTTCTCCATGGTCACACAGGTTCCAAAGCCAATGATCTTGTCACTGCCCCATCCCACCGGTCGCTATCATTCTTCTTGGAGCCACCAGCCCAGACAGTGAATCCCATGGGCTGCCAATGTTTAGCCTGTCTAGAGAAAATGATTTTTGGCAGTCAATCAGCCCCATTAAAGTTCTCCTCTGATAGTTATCATGGCATAGAGGTGGCCCTAGACTTTCCCAGACTGCACTGGTGGAGCAGGTGCCCTGACAGGCCTTCCAGGGTATAGCTAGCAACAAAGTGTGTACCTGTAATATGAAGACCACCTGAGCCAAATTCAGAGAAGTTTTCCCCCCAGGATGACTTCCAGGGAATGACTTTTTTTTCAGCTACCCCAACAATCTTAGACTATCAAGCGAATCCAGGTGGATCTCAAACTGTATCTGTGGAAGAAGAATCCAAACCAACAAAATCACTGCTCCCTGGGGTTTTGTAATAAGAATTGAATTGATTGGGGTTCTCAGCATCCCTAATCTGGGCTCAAAATGTCTTAAAGCTTAATGAGCCCTAAAATTGGGTCTCCAGCAGCAGGATAGTTCAAACTGGGATTGGCTGGCAATCACACAGATTTACAGGAACAAGGCAGGTAGGTGATCACAGGTACCAGAATAGATAGAAGGAAGAAGTCCAAACAAACAGGTACCTGGCATCAAGAAGTCCAGTGTAGGGAGGGAAAGCCAAGATGGTGCAGTAAAGACAAATAGTCCAGTGTCAGGAAAAGGAGACCCAAATATAGGGACTGGGCTTTAGAGGGAGACTTTTGATCCCTAATTAGGTACAACAATATATTTGCTGTATTTGATTATATTAAGTTTTTTAGAAGGGAGGATTTGGGTGGAGAGGGGGTTAGGAGTATGCAATTGGGAAGTAACAGTGATATGGTTTTTAAAAAAACATCAATGGAACATTAAAATAGAATTATAGGGCTAAAGTAGGACCCTCATCCCAGGGAAAATTGAATAAATTTAGTGCAGGGGCTCACTAGATAAGACAGGGACCCAGTTATGCAATGTTAGATAGGAATTAGTCACACATATTCAAGAGAAGAAAAACAAAACAAGTAAAGAATGCTATATAATTATAGGGAAACCAGGAATTCTAAGAGGGAGAGGTAAGGAGGGGGTACATTTCAGACATGCAAGGGAGGTAGGAAATGGTATTGAGTTGGGGAACATTAGGTAGGCTGGTTTGTATATCACATACATGCAAGAAAAAAAGCCAAGTAAAGAACGTTATATAACTATAGTGATTTTGGCCTAGAAAAGAAAGGGAAAAATGAATCTCCCTCCTTTGTTTGAAGAGGTGGGGGACTGCTGATATAGAATGTTGTATGTGCTGTCAGATGTATTCATTTTGTCAGTTGAATTTGCTCCAAAGTTTTTGTTGGGTTTGTTGTTTTTGCTTTTTGTTTATTTGGTAGAGGGGAAGGGAGAGAACATACTCAGAAATGGTTATTATGTAAAAACAAGAGGCATTTTTATACAATTTTAAAGATTAAGAACCTAGTCACTGGAAGTGGGGAGCAAATTCAGAGCATGGACCAGCAGTGAAGCAACTGGATACTAATCCCCAAACTAGCAGTTGAGGGTCTCTTATATCCCCCCCACCCCATCTAGTATCGGAATTATTTCCAGAGTTTAGAGTAGGGATGAAAATTACTATTGCATCTTCATGATCCCCCAAATCAAGACTTCTTTTGCCTCATACAATTTATTATTAAATGTCTACTATGTATAAGGCACTGGAAATTCAAAGACAAAAATGAAATAGTTCCAGCTCTCAAAGTTTTTCCACATACATAATTAAGCAAATATTAAATATATAACAACTAATATGAAGTAATTTTGAGGTGGAGTGTTAACACTTGAGAGAATCAGCAAAGACTTTGTATAGAAGATGGCCTCAGAGCTCTGTTTGTGTCTCAAAGGATGCTGGGGCTCTTAAAGATAGAGATGAAAAGGTAGTGTATTCTAGACATGGGGGACAATGGGTATATTAAATGTCATGTATGTGTACCTGATCCCAGCTCCCTTGAGGGAACTTCCCAGGTCACTATATCAATACAGACCTTGTAAGAGGTAGACGATACAAGCGAGGCATGGGTACTGAGGATGGAGTGATGCTATTTGGATTGCATAGTGCTCAAGTCATCTCCCCACATCTTACGAATGGTTTACCCTCATGAGTTGATGTCAGTCAACGTGTGAGATATCATAGTTAATTTTCTTGATCATAGATGACATGTCATCCATGTGTAATTTTGGAGAGACTTAGCAATTGAGAGAACTAAAGACATTCAACATGGAAAAGAAAAGACTCAGTTGGATGAGGACACAATGTCTTTGGGTATTTAAAGGGATTTTATGTGGAAAAAATATTCATTTTATTTTGCTTGGTTCCAAAGGGCACAGCGATGCTTACTGGATGAAAGCAACACAAGGTAGATTTTAGCTCAATGTAAGGAAACTTTTCCTAACAATTAGAGCTGCTCAAAAATGAAATGGGCTACCTTGTTAAGGACTGAGCTCCCCATCAATAGAGGTCTTCATGTGGAGATTGGGTGGGCCTAGGTGTGGTCAAATCAAGTTAACAAGCACTGATTAAGAACCTACTATGTGCCAGGCATTGTACTCAGCCCCATAGGTACAAAGAAAGGCAGAAATAATCTCTGTTTTCAAGGATTCATTATCTAATGGAGGAGACCACATGCAAACAACTATATGCAAAATATATACAGGATGAATTGGAGATAACCTTGGAGAGAAGGCACAAGCATTAAGGGTGACTGGGAACAGCTTCTTGCTTGGGGTTTTATCTGAGACTTGAAGGAAGCCAGGAGGCAAAGATAAAGAGGGGGAACATTCCTTCCAGGCATGGCAGGGAGAAGTCAGTCAGTGAAAATACATGGATTTTGGAGAGGGAATGTCTGGTTTGAGGCTAGTGTCACTGGATTGCAGAGTATATGGAGGAGAATAAGGAGTAAGACTACGAAAGTAGGAAGGGGCCAGGTTATGAAGGGCTTTAAAAGCTAAACGCAGGATTTTATATTTGACTGTAGGTAATAGAGAGCCACCGAAAGTGGTCAGATCTTTGCTTTAGGAAGATCAATTTAATAGCTGAGTGAGTGGATGAACTGGAGTGAGAAGAAACTTGAGGCAGGGAGACCAACCAGCAGGTGACAATGGTCTGTACTGGGATGTTAAGTGTCACCAGAGACAAGGGGTGTCCATATAGGAAAGATATTATGGAGATATTATGATGTTATGAATCCACAGGACTTGGCAATAGATTTGATATGGCAGGTAAGTATAAGGAGTCAAGGATGACAACTAGGTTGTAAGCCTGGGTGACTGGGAGAATGCTGATGCCCTTGACAATAACAGAGAAGTTAGGCAGATAGGTGGATTTGGGGGAAAAGATAATGGATATGTTGAATTTAAGATGTCTAGGGGACATCCAGTTTTAGGCGTCTAATGGGCAAGTTGGTTGGAGGTCAGAAGAGAAGTTAGGGCTGGACAGATTTGAAAATCATCTTCATAGAGATGATAATCAAATCCATGGGAGCTGACAAGATGTCCAAGTGAAAAAGTATAGAAAGAGAAAAGACAGAGCCTTGAAGGCCAATCATAGGTAGAGGCTATAACCTGGATGAAGATCCAGCCAAAGAGACTGAGAATGAGTTGTCAAATAGGAAGGAGTAGAACTTAAATAGTCTCTTGGAACCTTGAGAGAACAGAATTATTATGATCTGGGCACCTGACAACATCCACAGCTGCAGGGGGGTCGTGAAGGATGAGGACTGAGAAAGGGCTGTTAGATTTAGCAATGAAGAAAATCGTTGGTAACTTTGGAGGGAGCAGTTTTTGTTAAATGATTAGAAGCCAGACTACAGAGAGCTAAAAAGAGTATGAGAGGAAAGAGTGGCAGCACCAGTTGTAGATGGCTTTCTCAGGGACTTAAACCATGAAAGGGAGAAGAGTTATGGGATCATAATTAGGAGGGATGAATGGATCAAGGGAGGATGAGGGATGTTTATGAGGAGTAAAGGCCAGTAGGCAGAGGGAAACTGAAGATTAGGGAGAGTGGAAATGCTAGAGAGAGCTCTCTGCTGGAGAAATTGGAAAGAATGGGCTTATTTGTGCAAGGGTTTGCCTTGGCAAGGAGCTCTCCCCTAGATGGCCTTTGAGGTTCCTCCAACTCTGTAATTCTATGAATCTGTTGCTATGGCAATACCAGTTCCTTGCCAAGCTAGGATCAGGTACCTTCATCCTCCAACAATTAGAATTTCTGCGTCATGTCCTCTCCCTACTTAATAAGCAGAAGATCTCGAGGTGAGCACAGGACTGTGCTGCAACCAATGTTAAATTTTCAGTGTGAGTAATTATACCGTAGAAATTGGCAAATGCTACAAATCAGGGCTTAATTTGTTGTTTTGTTGGTTGTCTCTGGGCTTAAGAAAGTGATGGAGAAAATGTCTAATAATGTAGATTAAACTTAAAAGTATGGCATGCTTTTTCAGAGATCCAATTATACATTTACCAGCACACCACAGCATGGCCCCATGAATTCCAAGGCCCTCCCATGGTTCTTGGGTTCTCAAGGGTATTATTAAAGGCTCATTTCACAAACTGAGAGAGTGATATGTAGCACTTCTGACAAGTCTTTCATTGAAAAGTCAAGCCTGGGGAACCCTCAAAGCTCAACAGGCTTTATATTACATGAATGATGTGAGCACACACGTTCTTGGTGTGCCTGGCACACAGCAGGTGTTTAACAAATGTTTGATTGATTACTTGCTTAATGGCTTCCTGACCTCATGTCACCCCTGTTCTTTTCTCCCCTAGGCCCCAACAACTGGCCCACCTGCCTTTCTGTCTTGCTTCATGTTTTCAACAGGGATTTTTCTCCTCCTTGACCCAATGCAGAATGAGAATCAGTCCAAGAGCTTCTTCCCTATGTTCCCATCCCTGAAGCAAGTACAGAACCCTCTCAAGAGCTTTTTAGGCCTTCTTATTATTAGTGACAATGAAGAAACAAGCACAAATAACAAATATGAGGAAGATCATGAAAGATCTTTAATTTTTTTAAATCACTGACTTAGATAAGGGTATAGATGGCATCCTCATCATATTTTCAAATAACAAAATTGGGAGGGATATCTAACACAGTAGATGACGAAGTCAGCCTTTGATCCAAAGGGATCAGGACGGGCTAGAATATTGGGCTGATGTTCCACTCCAATAGGATGAAACTTAATAGCCGTAAATTCCAGACTTGGTTCAGAAAATCAGGTTCATAATCATAACAATAACTAATATTTCTATTGTACTTTTAGGTTTATAAGGCACTCTATAAACATCATTTCATTTGATTCTCACAACAACCCTGGAACATGTAGGTTCTGTTACTACCCCTATTTTATAGGTGAGGAAACAGGCAAACAGAAGTTATATGACTTGTCCAGGGTAACACAGCTAATAAGAGTCTGAGGCCAGATTTGAACTAAAGCTTCCCTTACTTCAGACTCAGTGCTCTATCCACTGCACTATCCATCTGCCTCTAAAAACATGGAAGAGAGGTGTGGTTAGATAGTAGTTTATCTAAAAAAAAGGAGTTTTTAGTGACATGTGAATTCACTATGAATTAATGGTTCAATACGTTAAGCCAAATTAGCTCACTGAACCCTAGGTTGCGGTGTAGAATGAAGGGGATGCTTGTTTTGTGGTGCCCTACCCTAATCAGACCACATCTGGGATATTGTATTTAATATATTCAGTCAGTATGATTATATCCAGTCAAGGACATTTTAGGAAGTGCATTGATAAAGTGGAGGTCATTCAAAGGAGCACAGCTGGGAAAGACCTTGAGATGACAATATTTTAACATCATTAAAAATGGAGTAGGGACATGAAGCCTGGGGAAGAGAAGTCTTGAAGGGCCTGCCCTTCATGATGCAGTCATAATGTGGACATGAAGTAGTCTGAGCATTTTAGCTCTTGTCACGTGGGAAAGAGATTATTCCACTCGGCCCCCGAATGGCAAAATGAAGACTAATGAGTAGAAGTTGCAGACTCTTAGTTTGCAGATTCAGGGGTGGTATAAGGAAAAGTTTCCTGCCAATTAGAGCTATCTCGAGGTACAGTGGGCCACCTTTGGAGGCAGTGGGTTGTCCCTCACTGGAGGGCTTCAAGCTATAACTGGATGACCAGTTGCCGATAGTTTTGTAGAAGAGATTCTCATGCAGGTATAGAAACAATGGCCTTTTAAGGTTCCTTCCAACTCTGAGATTCTGTAATTCTCACAATAAAAATTGTGCCTTGTATCCTTTGAAATGTGAATGGACTTTAGTCCTAACACAATTACAGGATTGCAGAGGTGGGCTGACCTTTGGAGATCATCTAATCCAGTGCCCTCATCTTAAAGATGAAGAGACTTCAGCCCAGAGAGCAAAAGTGATGTCGAAGTCAACAAAGCAATAGTTCTAGAGCAGAAATTAGAACTTGGGTTTCCTGACTTCTGTAAAACTGCTGAGCCAAAAGCCTAGGACTTGGAATATTTCTTCTATCTGAGAACAAGATTAGTCCCATAATCTGAGCCAGCTGTGAAGATATATATGGAGGCTAAATAGGCCTTGTCTCAAGAGTTAGGTAGAATATAAGGAATCAAATGATGCTACAGCCCCACATCCCACAACCAACACAGGCTGGGATGATGTGGGTTTGAATTTCCTCTTTATCTTACTCCCATCCCAGAACACACAGTCCAACACAGGACAATCTTGGTAGTTGTAACCAACCTCAGTCACTGAGATGGCACATTTCTTCCCATGACCAGCGTCTGAAGTTTGGAGTACTGTGGAACTGGGAGGTAGAGTGAGGTCATACATATTATGGGCAAGAATTGTCTGCATCACATTCCAATCATGGGAAACAACTGGACTGAATTGGAGCTGATGGAGTTGCAGCTTCCACTAGCCTATTTAGGGGTGGCAGAGAGGTGGAAGGCTGCTGGTGTATGAGTAGTTCGGTGGAAGGCAAAGACTGGCCTGGATATGAAAGAAGGCATGGTGGTGAGAGCTTGTTTAGTAAAGTGGTGAGATGAGCACTGGGGGGGCAATCAATGAAAGCTGGGAAGCATCGGATATCATGACCAATGTTTCACCTTAGGTCTTCTTGTGTCATCGTTGTGGTACAAAAGCGGGTAGGGGAAGTTCTCTAATGTTTGTGCTGGGTCAGGCTTTGTTTTGCTACTGTGGCCACAAACGGTGTGTACCAATATGGCGAACAGTTGATGATAAAGCTTTGAAATCAGATCTAGTCTTACAATCCCAATTTGAATTGTTATCAACTGAGCTTGCTCCCAGTTTCTAGCCCTAGAGAAGTACTCCCCTTGCTGTGTAGATAGCCAGATTTTTCTTCTAATGGCTTATTTATCTACTTGGACATCTAGTCTCTCTGACCTGGTAATTTCTGAATGAGAACTAAAATTCATGTTCTAGTTTTGGGAGAAGGACTCTTCAGGTAAAAGTACATCTCTTATCCATATACCCTTCCATAGAAATAGGGACAAGGACAGAATAGGTTAACCCCACTCTCACGATCTCTTTGCTGCTAATGTGTTTAGCATTAGAGGCAGCTAGATGGCTCCAGGCTCCAGGCGCCAGGCCTGGAGTCAAGAAGACCTGTGTTCAAATCTAGGTTAGCTGTGATCCTGGGCAAGTCACTTACCTTCTATCTGCCTCAATTTCTTCATTTGAGAAATGGGGATAATATCAGTATCTACCTCCTAGGGTACTGTGAGGACCAAGTGAGACAATATCTTAGCACAATGCCTGGCACATAGTAGGTGCTATATGGTATGTGCTTGTTCCATTCCATTCCATCAAGATCACTGGCTGTCTGGATGGAGCACCACAGAATTTGTCTTCAATACAAACATCTGTGCCTCCACCTAGCAAGGTGGTCTCCCAGAGACATCATCTCTGGCACTCCCTGCCCTGTCTCTATTGACTGCCATATTAGTCATAGACTTATGGAAATCCAAAAGATCCAAACTGATTTTTAAACTGTACACAACTAGAGAAAAGACACCTCTAAGTCACAAGCGTCACCAGGGGCCAGGGAAATTTCTCTAGGGCAGGGAAAAAGGTGTAGTTCTCTACAGGCTATCCTTCGTCAAGATGATTGGCTGGATACTCTGCAGAAACTGTTTGGAGAAATTGTTAACTATCTCTCATGTGGTAATCAACCTTATTGTGGCTCAGTTAGTTATCCTATGGGCACACTACAAATATAGACTTCCCCTTATCCCAAATATGGCTATAAAACTTGAATGCATGCTAAGTGGTCTTTTTTTTAAGTATGTGCATGTGTGCACACACACATACATGCACAGTCTCCTAAAGAGATCTTAATTTCAGGGCATGGCCCATATTTGGACTATACAGTATATTCCACATTCCACCCTTTCTTCTGATGGCTTGTGGAGCAGGACACTAGGCGATAGCCATACCTTGTATTCTTCAGTCCTGGCCAACTCTTCATGACCCTGTGGACTATAGCATGCCAATACTGTCCATGGGGTTTTCTTGGCAAAGATACTGGAACAGTTTGCTATTTCCTTCTCCAGTGGATTAAGGCAAACAGAGAGAAGGTTAAGTGACTTGCCAGAGTCACAAGGCTACTAAGTGTCTAAGGCCGCATTTGAACTCAGGTCTTCCTGACTCCAAGCCTAGCACTCTAGCCACTGAGGCAGCTAGCTTGGGTAAGTGTTCCCAATTAACATGGAATTCACCTAATCTACATAGAAATCACAGAATGTCAGAACAAGAAGGGACCAGAGGGATCACCTTGTCCAGCCCCTTGTTCTTCAGATGAAGAAACTGAAGTCATGACAGATGAAGTGACCTAGCTCAGGTCACATAGTGACAGAGCTGGGACTGGAATTCAGATTCCCTTGACTCCATTCACTACATTTTTTTTTCACCACACTTTGCTGTCTCCTACAAAGCTCAAGAAATTCTTCACTTTTATGCTTGTTCTATGTGTGTGTGTGTGTGTGTGTGTGTGTGTAAATATGCTCTCAAGTTTTGGTTACATATGTTTATATATGTCCAAGAAATTCTGAGCACACACACATACTGTACATATTTTCAGTATCATGTCAACTGGAAATACCATAGGACTGAGGACTATTAGTAAGAACCTGCCAGTTACTTACATGGAGCTAGGCTGGTCCAAGTTTTCACAGTCATCCCAACTCCTGGGACTGCACCATCAAGTCCTAAGTTCAAAGCAGTGCTGGTGACAGATATAATGGACCAACTGAGGCTGGAAAGGATGTGAGAGAACATCTTGTCCAACTCCTTCATTTTATAATTGAGGATCCTGGGGCTCAGTATATAAAACTTGTGGGCTCCCAAGAGTGATTCTGTGAGAAGATCCAGGAACTGAAGAGCTTGGGATCTCATGTGGACCTCCTCACAGTGCATGCCCTCCTGAGGACACTTCAGGTTTCTAGGTTGAATCTAAGCATACTCTGTTGTCTTTTCTTCTGCAATTCTTAAAGCAAGCAGACAAATCCTTTTGTCAGACCTTGAGGATACTGTCGAAGGAGTTGCATTGCAGAGGTATGCACTTATCTGCCAGACTTATCTATTTATGAAGGAATGGGATATGACTCCATCAGTGGTGTGAGATCCAGTAAAGAAACCAGCCCTTGGGTATGTGAAAAAAAAGGCTAGGAGAGTTAGCATTGGGACTCAGAGTATGTTCAGGAGAAGTGGAGTTTGCTCATTAGAGGAATGTGTAGGTACAGAGTGTGGAGTAGGAGGAGTAAATTGTGCAAGAGAATTGGCTTGTGGAGTTGGCAGCCCCATTGTGTGGGCTGTGCCTCAATGCAAATGAGAGTGTATGCAGTGGGGGGCTGGGATTTGTTCTGGGAAGTGGTACCCCCTCCCTTACAGTGATACTAGTATTAGAAAGCCACAATAGGCAGATTCAATATTCCACAATTTCTGAATGTCAATGAGCTCCCTATGTTTCCTTATAGTTTATTATCACCCTATAATTCACATTTTAAGAAAAGTACCTGAAAGAGATACTTAAGGGGACCTGGGGTGGAGGTAGTGAGTGGCAGTATAAGTCCCCAGCCCTTTACTTTTTAGCGTTAGTCAGTCAACAAGCATTTAAGTGCTTAGTATGTGCCAGGCATTGCATTAATTTAATTTGGGGAGGGGGGAAGGCTGGGCAATTGGGGTTAAGTGACTTGCCCAAGGTCACACAGCTAGTAAGTGTGTCAGGTGTCTGAGGTCGGATTTGAACTCAGGTCTCCCTGACTCCAGGACCAGTACTCTACTCACTGCACCACCTAGCTGCCCCTATTGCATTAAGCAAAGAAAGACAAGGACACAAGAGCTCTCAGAGGGCTCACTTTCTTTTTTTTTTTTGAGAAGAAATTTTTTTCTTTTTTTAAATTTATTTTTTATTTTTAGTTTACAACACTCAGCTCCACAAATTTTTGAGTTCTGAATTTTCTCTCCCTCCCTTTCTTCCCCCCCCAAGATGGCATGTAATCTGTTATAGGTTCTACATGTACCTCCACATTAAACTTATACACACAATAGTCAAGTTGTAAAGAAGAATTATAACCAATAGAATGAACCATGAGGAAGAAGAAACAAAACCAAAAAAAAGAGAACAAATAGTTTGCCTCAATCTGCATTCAGACCCCATAATTCTTTCTCGGGATGTACGTGGTCTTTTGGAGCTGTCTTAGAACCTTGCATTGATGAGAAGAGCCAAGTCTATCAAAGTTAGTCATCAAAGATACTGTGTGTCTATAATCGTGCATAATGTTCTCCTGATTCTGCTCCTTTTACTCAGCATCAGATCACGTAAGTCTTTCCAGGCTATTATGAAGTCCGTCTGCTCCTCATCTCTTATAGCACAATTGTATTCCATTACATTTATATACCACAGTTTGTTTAGCCATTCCCCAATTGATGGGCATCCCCTTGATTTCCAACTCTTTGCCACCACAAAAAGAGCTGCTATAAATATTTTTGTACATATGGGTCACTTCCCACTTGTGTGATCTCTTTAGGATACAAGAAGGCTCACTTTCTAATTGGGGAGAGAGAATGCCAAAAAATTGTATATATAGTATATATACTGTGTAAATGGAAAGTAATCTGGGAGGAGGGGAGAGGCACCAACAGTCAGGGGAAGGGGAGGAAGATCCACAGAAGGTGAGATTTGAGCTGAATCTTAAAGGGGGCAAGGGAAGCCAAAGGGATGGAAGTGAAGAATGAGAACACTTCAAGCATGGGTGACCATTAGCGAAAAGACACTGAGTCAGGAGATGGAGTGCCCTGTGTGAAGAACAGCAGCCAAGGTCAGCATCAGCGGGTCTGGATTGTAAGAGTTCATGGTGTGATAACATGTAATAAGGCTAGAAAGGTAAGGAGGGCTAGGTTGTGAAGAGCTTTAAATGCCAAATGGATTTTATTTTTTATCTTAAATGTAATAAGGGGTTATTGGAGTTCATTGAGTAGAGGGAGGTGGGGGAGGTGACATGATCAAACCTGCACTTTAGGAAAATCACTTTGGTAGCTGAGTGGAAGCTTAACTGGAATGGGGAGAGATTTGAGTCAAGGAGTCCAACCAATAGGCTATTGCAATAGTCCAAGAGAGAAGTGATGAGGGTGTAGGCTGTGTGAGTGGAAAAAAGAAGGTATGTATGAGTTCTATCATGAAGGTAGAAAATGCAAAACTTGGCAATGGATATGTGGAGTGAATGAGAATTAGGAGTTGAGGTTAACATCACGATTGTGATCCTGAGTGACTAGGGGGATGGTGATATCCTCAAGGATAATGAGGGAGTTTGGAAGAAGGGAGGGTTTGGAGAGAAAGATAATGAGGTCTATTTTGGATGCTGGGTTTGAGAGAAGGTTCAGAACACGGCCTTAGGGAGACACCCACTGGTTATTGGACATGACCTGGATGAAGATATGGTAAAAAAGCTTGAGAAGTATTCAGATATATGGGAGGAGAATCAGAAAGAGCAGTGTCATGAAAACCTAGAGAGGAGGAAGTATCAGGAGGGGTGGGTGATCAGCAGTGTCAAATGCTGCACAGAGCTCAAGAAGGATGAGGACTGATAAAAGGCCATTCAAGTTGGTAATTAAAAATGATAGCTTTAGAGAGAGCACTTTAGTTGAAGAAGTCAGAAACCTCATCTCCCTCAGGGTTCCCTCATTCCCCTTCTATAGCTTCCAGCCCTGCCTGGTTTGTTCCTTTATTCTGCATAGCAGTGTCTCTCCTTAGTTCCATGTCCTTATTTCAGGGACAGC
>CM053624.1:52672135-52739256 GCA_028646595.1 Phalanger gymnotis
AGTCGCCATCTTGGCTCCGCCCCCCTGTGTCCTGTTTTTATAGAACAACAAAACTTGGTCTCTGTAAGGGTTTCCAGAGACAGTATCTGAGAATGTTTAGGTAGCTGTAGTACCTACTTCTGGTGGAGGGACTTGTCCTGGAAGCAGTGTTTTTTAAAGCCAGTTGGTGAGATCCATTAGGTATTTGGTGTTGGAAAAAAAAGGAAAGAAAGAGAAAGGAGAACAGAGAAAGAGGAAGGAAGGAAAGAAGAATAGAAGGGATGGAAGGAGGAAGAGAGAGAGAAAGAGAGGAGAGAAAGAGAGGGAGGGAGAGAGAGGAGAGGGAGAGAGAGATTTATTAAATGTTTACTATGCGTCAGACACTGGCAACATTCAAGGAAGTGGTAGATTGAAGATGGCTTCAGCAGTACAACCTGGACATGGCTTTGGGGTGCAGTGAGCGTACACTCCCCAGCAGAGGGCCCAGCCTTCTGACCAGGAGATCCACCAGCATTCAGCTATAGTAGCATCTCTTCAGACAGGCCCACTGACTGCACCAGTGGAATTCCGGGGTCTGTAATAAAGCCCCTCCCACCACACGGACCTAGTGATCGATATGCTCCTCATCATGGCTTCCCTGCTTAGACAGATCTATACCCTTGATGAGAAAGCATGGTAGGTTCTGTGTGAGTATCTGCAGGAGAAACCGCAGAAAGGTATCATTCCTCCTTCCCGGTGGCCTACAGGGCCCCTATTCTTCTTGGTGCCTAAAAAAAATAGGACAAGGTGGAACCATAGGTTAATTACTGGGGTTTGAATGAGATAACCGTCTTCAATCAATACCCACTGTTGGTGAAATACAATATTCTAAGCAAAGTATTGAGGGCACAAACTAACATGGTTAAACCAACAGCGGTAGCAATAAAGGCCACTAGGTGGCACAGTGGATAGAGTGCTGGCCCTGAAGTCAGGGAAGACCTGAGTCAAATACAGACTTACACAATTACTACCTGTGCAATCCTGTGCAAATCACTTCACCTCTCTCTGCCTTATTTTCCACATCTGTAGAATAAGGTTAGTAACAGCTTCAGCCTCCCAGGGTGGTTATGGAGATAAAATAAGATAGCATTTGTAAACCTTAAAGCGCCCCGGAAGGGCTTGTTATCAATATTCTCATTAATATAGTACAGATTCATTCAGGAGAAGATGGAAGGTGGCCTTGTGGATACACAGGAGTCCTGCATCACATCCTTCAGGCCTGTTGGTGCCCAGGAGTCCGGTTCCAACGGTTCCTTAGTGACATACTGGTTCACACACTAGACCTAAATGTGTGATGATATTTTGATTTTTTTCTCTTCTCACCACACCGAGAAATATGTATTCCAGGTGAGGAAGAGGCTCTATAATATACTTGTTAATAGCCTAGTCCATAAGGCAGTGAAGTGTGGCTTCCATAAGAGCCGCCTCACGTTGCTGGGTTTTGTACTTGACCTCATAAATATCCGCATGGAACCCTTCCCGCTTCTTGGTGATTCAGCCGTCTAGGCAGGCACGAACTGCTACCGATTGTTCATTTTTGAACATCCACATTGACAGAAGTAATGGCTAGGCTAAAAAAGAAGGGAATCTTGTAAGAATGAGCTTTTTAGGGTTTTGAGCATGCATTCACAACATTACTACATGTCTGTCTCACTAAAATGGTCCTGAGGGGAAAATGTTGAGTCTACAGTGAGTGATCTTTGGAGCAGCACTGACCCAAACTCAAGAAGACTAGACAAAAGATATCATAATGAAGATGGGTGGAGTTGTTTCCAGTGACCTCTCCATGGAAGCTGACCTTGGTGAAATAAAATTATGCTGTTATGGAAAGCAGATGCCCACTGTGAAAATGGTCCTCAAGTTGGGATGAAAACTTAATCAAGGAAACCATTTACCCAGTAATAATCCTCATAGACCAGAACTTGGTTTGCTACCAGGAAGCCCAGGTATTGTCTACACAGCAAGTGCAGCTAATTGGCTAGACTGGTTCAGTTCTTAGACTTCTGCATGATTTTTATATTTTAGGAGCTCCACCTAAATCTACTTAGGGAAAGCAATATGGATGAGAAGCAGAGGGTGTCCCACTGTGCTAAGGAATGGCAGGGTATTCTCAGGAAAAATAGCAAACTGGTCATTCTTCATTCAATGATTCATCCTCTGGGGTCCCAACATCTCCCCAACTGGAAACAAGGATTCAGCCTCTTGGAGCAAGAGTTCTTAACCTGGGATCCATGAGAACTTGTTTTTGTTTTAATATTTTGGTAAATATTTCAATATAATTAGTTACCTTTATAATCTTATGTGTTTCATTTTATGCATTTAAAAACATTATTCTGTGAAGGGGGTCTGCAAACTTCACAAGACTGCCAAATGAGGCCATGAGACAAACAAGGTAAAGAACTCCTCCTGTCTTAGAGGTGGGAGATGTTTAGGTTTCATGGAGTTACTTTGTTTTAACGTATCTAGCCAAGGCAAGGAGCATGCATCCAGTTCAAAATATCCAAAAAGTGATATAACACACACATAAGTAAACACAAAGCATATACAAAATAAACGCTTGAGCAGGTGCTGAATATTTACTTGTTAGGGATGTTTGGTTTTACTAAAGCATTTATTTATCTCTGCTTCTGCTTGGGGGCGGGGAAGGGGAGTTACAAAGGGGACTTCTGCATTCGGCAGGTTAGGCTTAGAGTACCTACCTCTAAGAATCTCTGGGTCCCATGGTTCTTCAGGTAGGTATCTCTGGTTGTTAAAGGACGGTTAGCAATTTATGGTGCACGTAGTTTCCTCAGGCCTAGGGAATCATACTTACCTTTTGATATATTATTAGATGAGAGGATTCACATCTAGTGGTACTTGGGATTCCACAGGGGATCAGTAGACTTAGTTAATCTGCTAGGCTGTTTGAGCCTGGGATGGCCTTGTGCATCTCTCCTTCAGATGGCCTGTCCCTCCAGGTACTCTATCTCTCCTGGACTGAGGGAAGAACTCAAATCATGTCTCCGGCACTGTGTATTAAATTCCATTAAGCTCCTCTATCCAGATTATGCTGTTGGCATCTCGTTTGTATGTGCTTCTTAAGAGTAGACTTTTTTGATCTTTCTTTGTATGTCCTAGCGTAGTTGATACATAGTAGACACTAAATGCTTGTTGTTGTTGAATTGATATGACCAGTCACATGCCGAAAATTCTGGTTTGGACTTGTATGCTTCGTCTAGAATCTTTAAACCGAAGTCAGTAGTTGATATGATTTTAACAGTTCACGGCATATCCAATGATGTCTGGTCATATCAGTCCTGGTCATCAAGCCAGCCTTGGAATGTGCCAGCCAAGTTGATTTTGTCTTATCTATGTGGAATTTAATTGTACCATCCTGTTCTGAAACACACTTATATGTACATATTCATTCCTATTGCATCCAGTGCAAAATCTAAAATCCTCAGCCTGCCTTTAGAGCATTCTCTAACCTCCCTTTCTAATCTTATCCCATATCACTCTTCATATTACTCTTCATGCCTGAATTGCCCCCATCTCTTCCTCTTGGCTTCTCAGAATGTCTAGTTTCCTTCAAATCACAGCTTAGGTAGAGACCCACCCCCTTCTCTGCATGAAAACTTCCATGCTGCATCTAATAGTTAACATTCTCCCTCTGGAAATACTTGTATAATTTTATGCATACATTGCATTTATTTATCTCTATATACGTTGTGTCCCTCTCTCCCTGTTCTTCCCAGCGGAATTTAGTAAGGTCCCCAAGAACAGCAGCTGTTGGGTTTTGTCATAATCTCCTGAATGTCTAGCAAACTTCCTTGCCCTTAGTAGGCACCTTAAATGTTGTTCATTTGGATTGAATCAGTGATAGAGAAATCTGGGCATTGATGGGCAGCAATCAAAAATCTCTGTTAGGTATGAGCAGAGTGAGGAGAAGGTGCTGATATTCCACTAAAACATTTCCTTCCTTCCTTCTTGCCTGCCTTCCTTCCTTCCTTCCTTCCTTCCTTCCTTCCTTCCTTCCTTCCTTCCTTCCTTCCTTCTTTCATTCCTTCTTTCCACCAAGGTTAAGTGACTTGCCCAGGGTCATACAACTAGTAGACGTCTGAGGCAGGATTTGAACTCAGGTCCTCCTGACTCCAGGGCCAGTTCTCTATCCAAACTAAAACAGTTTCAAATGGTGTTGAAAGTCCCAGGCTCTTTGGGATACCCTAGTTTAAGTCTTAAAGCAACCTTCTGCAAGCATATGTGCTCTAAAAGCATGACTTCTCAAGTTAGCATCATCTAGCAGGTTCCCCACTCCTGAATTCTGGAGAAATCCATTGGACCTGTTCGTAGGGATAGGGACAGAACTTGTAGAATTTCATTGACATAGGGAACTCCCTGATGAGAAAATTCCTTCTGCCAGTGAAAGACATAACTTTTCCTGCAACTTCTAGCATTAGAAAGTTGCCTATAGCACTAAGAGCTTATGTGACTCGCCCAGATTCACACAGCCAATATGTGTTGGAGTCAGGATTTGAACCCAGGCTACCCAAGCCCTGAGGCTGTCTCTGAGTCTAGTAATCCACTCTCAATATTGTTTCCCCTCCTCAGATTCTTAGATGCTTCTTACCCTTCATTCATACATGAGGTTAAATGGTTAAAACCAATAGACTCTTAAGTAATTCCTCTGAAAGTCAGTAAGTTCGTGTATGCCAACACTTCATTTGGGCTAGATTGATTCTTAACAATAGCCTTTTTGATTGTTTGTTTGTTTTTAATTTTATAATTGATTCATTTATTTTTAGTTTACAACATTCATTTCCACAAGCTTTTGAGTGTTAAATTTTCTCTACCTCTCTCCCCTCCCCACTTCCCAAGATGGCTTGCAATCTAATATAGGCTCTACATATGCATTCATATGAAACATATTTTCATATTAGTCATGTTGTAAAGATGAATTATATAACAATGGAATTAACCATGAGAAAGGAGAAACAAAACAAAAAAGAGAGCAAATAGTATGCTTCAATCGGCATTCAGAATCTGTAATTCTTTCTCTGGATGTGGATAGCATTTTCTATCATGAGTTTTTTGGAGTTGTCTTAGAACCTTGCATTGCTGAGAAGAGCCTAGTCTATTAAAGTTAGTCATCGCCCTGTGGCTGTAATTGTGTACGATGTTCTCCTGGTTCTGCTCCCCTCACTCAACATCAGTTCATTTAAGTCTTTCCAAGTTTTTCTGAAGTCCACCGGCTCAACATTTCTTGTAGCACAATAGTATTCCATTACATTTGTATACCACAACTTGTTCGGCCATTCCCCAATTGATGAGCATCCCCTCAATTTCCAATTCTTGGCCACCACAAAAAGAACTGCTATAAATATTTTTGTACAAATAGGACTTTTTCCTTCCTCTGAAAACTGCCTGTTAATATCCTTTGACCATTTATCAATTAGAGAATGACTTGTATTCTTATAAATATGACTCAGTTCTCTATATATTTTAGAAATGAGGCCTTTATCAGAGACAGTGGTTGTAAAAATTCTTTCCCAGTTTTCTGTTTCCCTGGTAATCTTGGTTGCATTGGCTTTGTTTGTACAAAAACTTTTCAATTTAATGTAATCAAAATTATCCATTTTGCATTTCATAATGTTCTCTATCTCTTATTTGGTCATAAATTCTTCTGTTCTCCATAAATCTGAGAGGTAAACTATTCCATGCTCTCCCAGACTGCTTATAGTATCAGCCTTTATATCTAAGTTGTATACCCATTTTGACTTTATTTTGGTACACAATGTAAGATTTCTGCCATACTATTTTCCAGCTTTCCCGGTAGTTTTTGTCAAATAGTGAGTTCTTATCCCAGAAGCTGGAGTCTTTGGGTTTATCAAACAGTAGATTACTGTAGGCATTGACTACTGTGTCTTGTGTGCCTAATCTATTCCACTGATCCACCATTCTATTTCTTAGCCAGTACCAGTAGTTTTGATGACTGCTGCTTCACAATACAATTTAAGATCTGGTATGACTAGGCCACCTTCCCTAGCATTTCTTTCCATTAATCCCCTTGATATTCTGGACCTTTTGTTCTTCCAGATGAATTTTGCTATTTTTTCTAGCTCTATAAAATGATTTTTGGCAGTTTGATTGTTATGGCACTGAATAAGCAAATTAATTTAGGTAGACTCCAATAGCCTTTTTGTAGTTCTTGAGCAGTTGGGATTGGAACCACATTGAAATCATATCATAAGAGAAACATTTGAACTTAAATGTTTAGCCTCACAGAATTTCTGTATCTATTTCATAACCTCGAAAAAAGGATATTTCTACCTTTCTGTAAAGATCTTGAAGCAGGATCCCCTCCTCCCCTCCCCTAATCCCTTCCAGTCTCATTTCCCTTCCCCCAGTAAAGCTGCTGATGTGCTACCTGGCCTCAACTCTCTTTCTCTCCTTTTTTTCTGCTCCCTTCCCCTCCCAGACAAAGCTGCTGACGCAGTATGTGCTGAGTTTGGCAAAGTATGATCAGAATTATGACATCCGAGACCGAGCCCGCTTTACCCGTCAGCTCATTGTCCCCTCGGAGCAGGGGGGCACCCTCAGCCGTCATGCAAAGAAGCTCTTCTTGGCTCCCAAGCCTGCGCCTGTCCTGGAGTCATCCTTCAAAGGTAGGACACTGAAGGGAAGGGGATGGGGGAAAGGGAAAGGCCAGCTTTTCTCATAGAAAATGACGGAGATCATATCCCTTATGGGATAGCAGATTGTCTTTACAAGCTTTGTCTCCCCTACATGGCACTTCCAGCCCCAGGGTACAGCTCTCCCTCCCCACTTCCGCTGGGGGTACAGCCCTTGCCAACTTCGACAAACCCTCTCATTGGCAAAGCTTTCCTCCATGACTCCCTTCATCATAGCAATGGACTTCCCAATGAAATACTTCAATTCTAGTCTGGCTCTTGAGATAGATTGTCATTGGGCTTTAGGGATTGGCCTTCCTACTTCCCTCTCAGCTTATTTCTGACTGGTCCTCTCTCCTCTCTGCCTTTTTTGAATCAGGCAGTTTTCCATTCCTCCTGTCCTTGAGTTTCTCTACAGACTCTACAACTCATGACACTAGGGAATAGATAGGATATACCCAACAAACGAGGAGAAAGTTACAGACCTGTACAAAGTCTCAGAAGTCTCACAATACAGCACTTTCTAGTATGAATTAGAATATAAATGGAGCTCACCCCTACTGTCTTTTGACTCCTCTGGCACAACCATTAGGTATATAATCTTTCTTCATGCTTTAGAGTTTCCCATCTTGACTTCTTTTATTTCTGAAGTTGATTTTTAGAACCCATACTCAAAGGAGACCTGTGTCCTAGGCTCCCTCAATACCTTGTTTTCTTTGAGACCCTTTGAGGTCAGAAGATATTTCATATATGAATGGGGTTCTTGTCTAGGCAAAGGGCTGCTATAATATTTACCTGCATTTTAGGTAGAAGCCCAGATGCTATATTGTTCAAGTGTCTTCTTTGTTCACAGGGGAAGGTTATGCTATGCTTTCCCCTTTACCTGAAACCACTTCTGGATATATTCTTCCTTCCCACACCACTACTTGCTACCACTCAGGTACATCTATCCCTCTCTGGGAGACTTCTCTCTCCACCAACAACCCCTTTCTTCATGTAGAGGGATACAGACAGGAAAGAATTTCACTGTCCATAGCTGTCCCTGACTCTGTTCCTCCTGGATCTTCTACCTCTTTCCATCTCAGCCCCCCTGGCAAACCAGGCTTCCCTCTCCTTATTGGGAAAAAACAAACCTTGATTAAACCACAAGTTACCTGAAGGTACAAAAGGGGAATTTTACTAAGAAACTAAGGTCAACAGAACAAAGTCACCAGAATAAAAAGAAGAGTTGCCAAGAGCAGGGTTCTACACTGTTGTGGATACAACAATCTGAGGTGGGGAGCAGGAAAGATGGGCAGAGTATTCCCTTTCCATTGGAGGCAATCAGGATCATAACCTCAAGGGGAGGCTGTTATCTTTCTTGGGAAGGATTGGCATAGCTCTCAGGTAGACTCAGGTAATCAGTCACCAAACATTTATGAAATCTTTGCTATGTGTCAGGCACTGTGCTAAGCTCTGGGGATACAAAAAAAGGTAAAAAAAAAAGAGCATATATTCTAATGGGGAATATAATATGTAAATAACTAGGTATATATGAGGTATATATAGAGTAGGTGGAAAGTAATTTAAAAGAGGAAGCATTAGCAGCTAGGGTAACCAGGAAGGCCCTCCCGAACAAAGTGGGCTTTGAGCTAAATCTTGAAGAAAGCCAGGGAAATGAATGGATGGAGATGGGAGGGCAGAACATTCCAGGGAGAAGAAACAGCCAGCGCAGTCACTGAGGTGGAAAACTGAGTGTCATGCTTAAGTGGCTGCAGGTATACCAGGGTAGCTGGATCATGGAGTGAAGAGAGGGAAGTAAAGTATGGGAAGACTTGGAAATATAGGAAGGGAACTGGTTATGAAGAGATTCAAATGCCAAATGAAGGATGTCAAGCTTGATCTTAGAGAAAATAGAGAACCACTAAAGCTCACTGAGGGCATGACATTGTCAGACTTATGCTTTTGAAAAATCACCAGTATGGTGATGGATATCAAGTGATTAAAAAAATCTGTCAGGCACTGTGAGATACTAGTTGATTTTTTATCAACTCCTTTTATTTGCTATGAAAGATGATTTTAGGATAGTGGTCTACAATGAAGATATAAATGTTTAAAAATAAAAGGAAAAAAACCCTTTTTTTAATCACCTTGGCAGCTGAGTAGAAAAAGGATTGGAAGAGGGAGAGGCATGAAGCAGGGAGACCATTTTGAAGCTTATTATAATAGGCCAGGTGAGAAGTGAAGGTTTGAACTAGGGTTGTGGGTATATGAATTGAAAGAAGGGGGTGTACATGAGAGACATTCCGAGGCTGGATACAAGATCCGACAACAGGTTCGATAATGAGTGAGTGAGAGTAAAGCTTCCAGATGATAATGAGATTGAAAGCCTGAGTGAGTTGGAGGATAGTTGGGCCTTTTATAGTGAAGAGAAGTTCCCAAGAGGAGAGGTTTGGGAGGAGAATATAAAGATATGTTAAGTTCGAGATGCCTATGGTACATCCATTTCAGATACCCAGGTCCAAGAGGCAGTTAGTGATATATGACTGTAGCTCAGGAAAGAGATTGGACTGGATATATTGATCTGGGAATCATCTTCATAGAGATGGTCATTGAACCTGCACAGGCTAATGACATCACCATGTGAAGTAGTATGGAGGAAAAAGAAAAGAGGGCCCATGACAGAGTTTTGGGGAATGCTCACGGTGATACCACACAAGGGAATATGGCATGGATGAAGGGACAGCAGAGGAGACTGAGAAGGAGCAGTAGACAGATGGGAGAGCCAGGAGAGAACAGTGTCATGGAAACCTGGAGGAAGGAATGTCTAGGAGGAGCTGGTGATTGACAATGATGGCAAACTCTTGCACAAATAAGCCCATTCTTTCTAATTTCTCCAGCAGAGAGCTCTCTCTAGCATTTCCACTCTCTCCCTAATCTTCAGTTTCCCTCTGCCTACTGGCCTTTACTCCTCATAAACATCCCTCATCCTCCCTTGATCCATTCATCCCTCCTAATTATGATCCCATAACTCTTCTCCCTTTCATGGTTTAAGTCCCTGAGAAAGCCATCTACAACCGGTGCTGCCACTCTTTCCTCTCATACTCTTTTTAGCTCTCTGTAGTCTGGCTTCCAATCATTTAACAAAAACTGCTCCCTCCAAAGTTACCAATGATTTTCTTCATTGTTAAATCTAACAGCCCTTTCTCAGTCCTCATCCTTCATGACCCCCCTGCAGCTGTGGATGTTGTCAGGTGCCCAGATCATAATAATTCTGTTCTCTCAAGGTTCCAAGAGACTATTTAAGTTCTCCTCCTTCCTATTTGACAACTCATTCTCAGTCTCTTTGGCTGGATCTTCATCCAGGTTATAGCCTCTACCTGTGATTGGCCTTCAAGGCTCTGTCTTTTCTCTTTCTATACTTTTTCACTTGGAGATCTTGTCAGCTCTCATGGATTTGATTATCATCTCTATGAAGATGATTTTCAAATCTGTCCAGCCCTAACCTCTCTTCTGACCTCCAACCAACTTGCCCATTAGATATCTAAAACTGGATGTCCCCTAGACATCTTAAATTCAATATGTCCATTATCTTTTCCCCCAAATCCACCTATCTTCCTGACTTCTCTGTTATTGTCAAGGGCATCAGCATCCTCTCAATCACCCAGGCTTACAACCTAGTTGTCATCCTCGACTCCTTATGCTTACCTGCCATATCAAATCTATTGCCAAGTCCTGTGGGTTCATAATATCATAATATCTCCATAATATCTTTCCTATATGGACACCCCTTGTCTCTGGTGACACTTAACATCCCAGTACAGACTATCGTCACCTGCTGGTTGGACATTGATTGACAATTGACAATGTCAGATACTGCAGAGAAGTCACAAAGGATTGAGAAAAGGCCATTGGGAGTGGCAAGTAAGAGATCACAGATAAGTATGGAGGGCTCAGTTTCAGGCTAAAAACCAGATTGTAGAAGGTTTAGAAAAGGGAAGGAAGTAGAAGCACTAAGTGTAGGTGACTTTCTCAAGGACTTTAGCTATGAATAGGAAAAGATATAGGATGATAGCTGGTACAGATGGTTGAATCAAGTGAGGTTTTTTGAGAAAGGGGGAGACTTGGTCATATTTATAGGCAGCAGGGAAGAAATCAGTAGATAGGGAGAGACTAAAGATAAATTGTATCCCAGTCTGGCCTCCTGGCTATTCCATGAACAAAACACCCCCCTTCCCTTTCAGCTCCAGGCATTTTCTCTGGCTGTTCTCCATTCCTACAATGCTGTCCATCCTCATCTCTACCTACTGGCTTCCTTTAAGACCCAACTAAAACCCTAGTTTCCATAGCAAGCTTTTCCCAACCTCTCTTGATTCTGGTGCCTTCTCTCTTTTAATTATTTCCTATTTGTCCTGTATATAGCTTTTTTCTACATATTTGCTTCCCCCATTAGATTGTGAACGCCTTGAGGGTAGGAACTGTCTTTTGTCTCTTTTTTCATCTCCAGGGCTTCTCACGTTGCCTGGCACATATTAGGTGCTTAATAAATGTTGTGACTAATGGAATGACTGACCAGTCCTCTCGTGGCTTGGCTTGGCTATAACTTACTTCTGCCCTGCAGCAATCTTTGACCCCTCCCCACCCCCACTTTTTCCCTGGTCTCTGAATGAGGAAGGACTTTTCCTCTTGGCCCACCAGAGTCCTTCCAGCAGTTCCAGGCCATCTAGCAATGACTCTGTAGCCTTTTTTTCCACTCTCCTAGAAGGGTCTATGAATCCAGGCTCTCAAGTCCTATTTTAGCTCTAATCCATTTCCCTTTGTCCTGTTCAATTGGACTGAAGCATATTCATTAAGCTATTTTGAGGTTGTTTCTACTATTTAATGAAACCCAGCTGCCTTTCTTATTGTTCTATGTCTGGGCCTAGTCCTTCTAGTGGCCATGAGTTCTTAATGGTGGCCATCTTCTTTCCTTTTAGCCTTTCTCAATCAAGTAAGCTTCTTTCAACAAGTAGAAGCGAACACCTTGCTTTTCTTCAGTTCAGTGCCTAGGCTCCCTCTTTTTCTGTTTCATAATTGAGAGACTAACTCTCCAATCATTTGTACAATAGAAGTGGCAGGTATACCTTGAGCCCAATATGTGATCAAACTTGCTAGCTCAGATTCTCAGCTGTACCCATCCCCACCACCACCCCCGGCTTGCCTTTGATTACTCAGTCATTCAGATATTCCTACAGAAGGGGTGGAACTTTCCAAATTCCCATAGTTTCATTCATACAGTATGTGATATACAGTACACACTTATTAAAACTACATGCACATCATTTCCAACAAAGTCAGAGGATGGTTGTTTTGAATTATCCTCTGATAGGGGTATGTCTTTTCCTTGCAAAGTCCCCTATGATATATTCCTTCCCCAGAGTCAAACTAGGAATATTTTTACCTGGGGGCATATAGTTGTGGGGAGGGGTCATATAAAGGGGTCCGTGGTACACAAGACAGTCCAGCCATGAGTTATAGCCATGTCAGGAAAGGGGATGTCCCCAGCATTCACACACCTCCTTTAGGCATTTAGGGCAGAAAGGTAGGTGCTAAGAGAGAGGTAGCACAGAGACAAAACCACTGAGGAGTTGGCCTAGGGGCACTTAGGCCATTTGGAATGGCAGAAGTCTTCAAGGTGAGAGAGGAAGCATTCTCTACTCTTTCTCCAACCCATGCTCCTGCCCTAGGACAAAGCCCCATTTGCCTTGTGCTAGTTATACCTTTCCTTCTTTTCAACTTTTCCCACCCCCCAATGTCAATTTTTCCCCTTAAATCTCATCATGGTAAAAACCTTGCTGAATACTTCCTCCATGGCCTCTAAATTCCACTAAATGACCACTCAATTCCCCTACAGTGTGTCTGTCTTCCTAACAATTATCCAAGAACCCACCGTCATCACCTATAGCCCTAGTAACTTCAGTCTTCCCCTAGAAATGAGGAAATTTGGGGTCGGGTTCAGTGTGCCAACTCTGGGTCTGGGACCTTTCCTTACAAATCTCCTGCATAAGCATAAGCATAAGCAGCATAAGCAGCCCTTTGGGAAAACTAACTGCTCTTACTCTTAAAAACACCGATTTGTTAAACTAGGCTATTCTTTGACCTCAAATTGGGTTTCTTGTGTGCTTATGGAAACACAGATACACAATAAGACCACTGTCTTTATCTAACTTGTATGTTCAATTTTAGCCTAATCTATTAAGTTAAATATTTTCAGCAGACATTTGTACATCACTTTCCATTTCTAATAGTTAAAATGTGACAGCTTAAATAAAAAAATTGATATCCCAACATTTAAATCAACTTTGCTATAGGTGAGGAGGGGTAGAAACTTATTCACTCCCCTTATAAAACATGTCAATTGAGTCCAAATTAAAATAAACCACTGTAACTGTGATATCATCCCTGTACATCCGTGCTACATCATCTGGCAATGTCAACATGGCAGAAAGCCTCTCCTGGTCCATCTCCCCATATTCAGTGCATCCGATGGCATACCTTCTTAGATGAGTGGCAGCGTTTTGGTCAGGGGCATGGATGTCTTTAGCTTTTCTTTGGAGTAACAGGCTTTGCATGAGGCCCAAATTAGCTGATTTCTCAGTCAGTTCAGGTTTCTGCCTCCTAGCCTCCTCAAGGGGCTGCACAACAAGCCTAACCACATCCTTATTACCCAGCAAGTCCCACAGTCCATCAGAAGCCATAAAAAGGAACTTATCCTTGTGTCTCAATTGGTGGTGAGTGATTTCTAGTTCTGCAGTCAAATAAGGGGATGTGTAGTAGTTAGGGAAAAATGCCTACCAAATCTTAACCATTTTAAATTCTGCTTCCTGTCACTTTCACGTCCTTAATCCTGACCTCTGACCACACCTCCTCCCTTTCATAGACCGGGACCACTTCCAGCTTGGCTCATTGTCTCACCTGCTTAATGCCAAGGCTACCGGCTACCAAGAACTCCCAGACTGGCCTGAGGAAGCTCCTGACCCATCTGTCCGAAATGTAGAGGTGATTGGGAAGGCGGGTAGGGATTGGGGAGGGATCAAGAGGGCCAAATGAAAGAACAGAGGAGCGGAGGGGTACAGGAGGGTGGTTTGGGAGGAAGCAGAGGGGTGGGACCAAACAAAAGCTTTTTTATGTCAATAGATACAAAACATAATCCATCACCTCTGGGGGGGTTGGGGAATGAGGAGGAAATCTAACCCATTGGTCTCTGGGGTGCTTGGGTCAACTCAAAACAATGCTCAGGTGACACTCCTAGGTTCTGCAGTTTCCCTTAAACTCCCTTATCCATCTGATCCCTGCAAAATCTATCCTTTTCCTGGCCCTCCCTGGTCCCCTAAATCTTCCCAGACCCTTTCTAGTTCTTCTTTCTCCAAACCCTTAACCCTTCCCTTGTGGTGCCAGAGTCCATTGGTGCCTCCTGAACTCCCCACACCTAGAGGTCTGTTCAAAAGAGTCCTGAACCTTTTCCTCAGGGTATTTATTTCAGGGCTTTAGGGACATCCTGGTTAGTTCATTCCTTCCTTATTGCCACAGCCGAATGCTTCCAGATGCAAATCCATGTTCCCCAGCCCAACTGGTAGCTCTGGAGTATAGTCACTTCCCCCCTTCCTGCTATTCCTTAAGCACAAAGCCTTTACAGGTTTTCTAAGGATTTTTACTACTACACTTCAGGGGAACATGGAGGCGATAAACAAATGGGGGAAGTTCAGAGTTACAGTCACAGCAGTCTTAAAGTCCCCTTTGGCTTGCAATCCAATGATGCTAAATGCCCTTGGACCTCAAGCAGACTTCTGCACTTACTTCCTGGCCTAAATTTGCTTTGGCTTCTACAGGCACCCCTCCTGCAGAGACCCCTTTGACTCTCTGCTCCTTGGCTTTGAATCTGCTTTGCCACCACCATCCATTATCTTCAGGAAGAATTAAACTATAGCATAAGAGCAGTTTCACAGCTTCCCCTCTTGTACCTAAAGCAAATATCTGGCCCTTTGAGGTATTTGTAAGAATTTTATGGCTTGGAACAACAGGGGACCAGAACTTGCAAGAAGTCTCACAAATCTCACAATGGAAACTGTCCTTGGTGTTGATTGGAACCTAAATGGAGCTGGGTTTTGCTCTCTCTTAGCTTCAACAAGCTCCGAAAAGCCCTGCTAAACTCCATCATCTTTCTGGGTTCCTGTGATCTCTGTGCAACCCTTCATACCCCTTTAATTCTCTGGAGTCCAGACCCTCCTTACCTTTGCAGTGAGACCCTTTGGGTCGAGGTAATGTGAGGGCTGATGCAATTACTAGTCACATGAATTTCAGAGGGGAGCTCAGGTATCTCTTTGTTCCTCCAGGGCATCTCTTCTTCATATAGCTTCATACATCTATGTCCTATCCTTTCAGAAGATTGGAGTTTTCAAAAGGCCATGCAGAACAGTTGTGTAAAGGAAGGGCCTTCACTCAGGTCATTTGGTTTAGAACCAGCAGGGCTCTGAGAACAGACAGCAAGATGCAACAGGAGAAGCACAGGGTTTGTAGGGAGGGGATCTAGATTCAATTCCTGGCCCTGCCACTTAGTGCCTGTGTGACCTAGGAAAGTCATTTAACTTCTATGTAGGCCTCAGGTTCCTTGATTGTAAAAAGAGAGAGTTGGATCAGATGACTTCTTAGGTTCTCTCACATCTATGAATCTACAGTTATTTATTTCAACTCCCTCATTTCTCGGATGAGGAAAATGAGGCCCAGAGGGGCTAAGTGACTTGTCTGATGTCACAGAATCAGTATGGCAGAGCCAGGATTCAAACCCAGAGCCTCTGACTCCTAGTCTAAAGCTTCTTCTATCACAGCACACCAAGGTATCAGATTCTAAGTCATCCAGTATACTTCCAGGAAACTCTGAGAGCCTACTATGTTCAAGGGACCGTGCTAGGTGCTGTGTAGCCATTAAGGTGAATGCCAACCCTTACAGCCAAGTGAGAGAAAGAAGATATAAACACACAAAAAAGCATTTTAAAAATTGGACATGACAAATGTATTAGGAGAGATGGGAGCAATCAGTCAGTCAATAAACATTTATTAAGTGTTTACTATGTTCCAGGCACTGCGTCAGGATAGAAAGGAGGCAAAAGACAATCCCTGCCTTCATGTAGCTCACAGTCTAATGGGAGAGACGCCATGCAAACAATTATGTACAAACAAGATATAGGCAGAATAAATTGGAGATAATCAACAGTGGGAAGGCACTAGCATTAAAGGGGAATGAGAAGGGCTTCTTACAGAAGGTAGAATTTTGTCTGGGCCTTGAAGAAAGCCAAGGAAGCCCAGAGGTGAAGATAAGGAAGGAGATCATTCCAGGAATGAGAAACAGCCCGTGAGAGTCAGGAGATGGAGTGTCTTCTTCGAGGAAGAGCCAGGAGGCAAGTGTCAGTGGATTGAAGACCACTGGGATGGGGGGAGTGTAAGGTATAAGGGGGTGGGCCGTCAGGCAGTAAAGGGCTTTAAATGCCTTCCGCATGCTATGCAAATTCATTGCAGGGAAAGATAACATCTAGCTAAGGTGATCAGAGAAGACTTTGTGGAGAGGAGGGGACTTTGAGCTGAACTTTAAAGGACTGCTAGGATTTGAAAAGATAGAGTTGGAGAAGGCTCAGGAAAGAATAGGGAATATGGTGTACTGGGTATGGCACTAGATTTGGAGTCAGGAAGACCTGGGTAAAAATTCTGCCTCAGATATCTACAGCTGTGTAACCTTGGGCAAGTTACTTAACCTTGCTGGGCCTCTGTTTCCTCATCTGGAAAAGGAGGGGGTGGGTCTTGATGGCTTCAGATGTTCCTCCCAGATCTAAATCTGCAATCCTGTGACCCACTAGGTGCAAGGAAAGGTGTGAGCAAAGTCACAGAAGTGAGAAGCTGCTGAATGTGTTCAGGAGGTGACAAGCACCATTTGCTTTTTTGAGAATTAATAGATCAGGAAAATGTCTGTCAGGAATGTGCTATATCTGGATTTCAGCAAGACATTTTGACAGTCTTTCATGATATCCTTGTGGATAGAGATGGGCAAATGGAAAGTAGGCAATAGAATTAAGTGACAGAAGCTCCCCAAGGAATAGCCATGAATAGATATGTGTGAAGGCTCTGTCCTTGGTCCTGGGCTAGTCAATGTGCTTTTTTATCCCTGACTCTGGATAGAGACATAGAAGTTTCACTGACCAGTTTTGCAAATGACACAAGTTAGGAAGAAGAAGGAATGTGTTAGATAGCAGCTGGAATGATGAGCAAAAGCTAACAAGATGAAATTTCATGGGCATCACGATGTAAAGTCCTGTATTTATGGATTTATTGGGGGAGAGGGGTTTAAGCCACTGAACAGTACAGAATGGAAGCAATGAACACCAAAAAGATGCTGAGGGTAGCAATCAGTAGTACAGTGCAGCGGTGGGTGGGTGGGAGGCACGTTGGAGTTCAGTAGCACAATAATAGCTGGTTAATTGGTCAATGTAGTCCACTCTTATAAAGAACCATTACATCAAGAATGCACATGCTCCCATCTTCTGAGCCATTCCTGTTCGGGTCATTGATGACCAATGGATCTTTTCATCCCCGCCCCCACCTTGTGAAGGACAAAGAGTCATTTCATCAAAGGCCCTAACTTTTCCCAAATGCTTCTCAACCCACAGGAGGAGGATCTATCCCTGATTGAAACCCACATGGGTCTGTTGGGCGACTATACCCAGGTCCCTTTGGTGTGCCGTGCTCCCCCATCCCTCATTCTTCCCATCATGTACAGTGCCCCACCTTGGCTCTTCTGTGTGCGGTGTCCTCCTTTCTCTCTGCATGTGCACTCATGCTATCCGCGGGCATTCTTTTTCTCCTATGTGCTCAGTATCTAATGTCCCTGATTTGTGTGCAGTAGCTTCTCTTCTCCCCCACCTACTAGATCCTATGCCAGATCCCCCTACCTCCAAGGGAGGGACCAGATCTGGCCTGACTCTTAATCTGGCTTAACAGAATATGGAGAAGAAACCCTAATGAAGAGGGGTGTCACTGTGTAGAGAGGTAGGGGAGGGGGAGGACAGGCTGGACTTGGCTTTTCCTTGCCCATCTTTAAACTCCTCTTCATTCTTCACCCACTCAGGTTCCTGAATGGACCAAGTGCTCTAACCGAGAGAAAAGAAAGGAGAAGGAGAAACCATTTTACTCAGACTCTGAGGGAGAGTCAGGGCCCACGGAGTCAGCAGATAGTGGTGAGAATGGAATGACCCCCCACAAGAGTACCCCACAGCACTGTGTGTCCCCCTAATCGCTATGTGCATAGTGTATTTCTACAAGTGTGTAGAAATTATCTGAGTATGTCTGTGTTTAATTGCATGGATATTCATGTGTATGTCTGTGTCTGGGTGCATATATTCATATAGTATGCATGTATCTTTGCATGTGTGTGTGTGTTCATAAGTCTGAACTCTCATGAGTGAATGGGTGTCCCATTTCCAGTATATATGGGCACACTGAAGTGTGAATTGAATTTGTGTCTGTCTCATGTGTCTCTATGTCTTCATTGATTTCGATGTGTTTTGGCATCTATATGTGTCTCTCTGTGCACATAAGTGCATTTCAGAATGCAGGTTTGTGCACCTATTGATTCATATGTATGTGATTGTATGTATGTATGCATGAGGGTATGTATCAGTTGTGTGGTTCGAAGAGTCCAGGAGACTGGGATTTTAGGCTTCCACGAAAGGACCTGGGATCAGGGAGTTAACTCAACCTACAAGTGTTACTGCTTGAACCCTGGGCCCAGGGAACCTGGCCAGGAGCTGAGCAGTCACAGAGCCCTGGCCCTGATCTGGCCCTGACCCAGCCCTCTACCACAGACCCTGAGTCTGTCAGCGAGTCTGAGAGCAAGAGCAGCAACGAGAGTGGCTCAGGAGCCAGCAGCGATGAAGACGAAGAAGAGGACGAGAGTGATGAGCAAGAGGCAGATGACAAGAAGAAAGGGAGAAGAGGTGGCCAGGAGGCCTCCAGGGAGAGTGGAGAGAGGTGATTTGGGGGGTCCTTCCCAGACCAGAAAGGACACCAAAGGTCAGACAGCAGGGCATGTGGCCAGAGAAACGGCAGCAGCCTGGGGAGGGGACCATTAACAAAGCATAGATCACAGACACAGAGCTGAAAGGGACTTCAGAGATTGTCTAGTCTCATTTGCCCATTCTTGCCTTGTGATATCTGACAAATTTGAAGCTTTACTCACTTGTGCTTTAGGCTAGTATGTATATACCCAGGCCAGCCACTGTCCTCAGATGCTAGAGGTCAGAGCTGACTCTGGTCAATAGCTGGCACCTCCTTAATGGAGGCTTCAGACTCCTTTGGTTAAGTGTGTTTATCAGGCCTTCCCAACTTCCCTGGAAGCAATCCAGAGTCGAGCTTGGGTCAAGTAGCAATACAAGGTCTTTGAATGCTGTTTAAGTCTATCAGAGGAAATTTTGTAGAGGACCTGAAGTGATTTTTTACTTAAGCTTCTGAGCTCTGTCTATATCCTTCATCTTTACCATAGATGACATCAATCTGGACCTGTCCTCCTCCCAATTACAAGCTGTGACACTTAACTAAATAGGAAACCTGTCTATTTGATCATCCCAGAGAAAGCTTAAAAGTCTATTTTGGAAGAATTGACCAAGTCTAGGTGGTCTGCTGTTTTTTCAGGATTGAAGGGCTTCCCTGTGGGGGCTTCATGTTCAGCCCCAGAGTGGGGTCTCATTTGAGAGACATGCAGAGTGGACTGGGTCCAACTGATTAACCCAGGATGTCAGCAGATGCAGAGCATAGCATTGGGAGAGCTTTTCTAAGAAAGGGAAGGGCCAAAGGGAGGTGGAAGGCAAGGTGACTTCGGGGCCCTTGAGACAATGATAGTTGTGATAGTTATAATAGATGTTTTATAGCCTTTAAAGGTTTATACAGGGTTTTACATACAATGTCTCATGCCATATGAGGCTAGGTTGAAGGAACTAGGGGTGATTCTCCTGAAGAAAAGAACTACAGGGGATATGATTACAGTGTTCACGTCCTTAAAAGATTAAAATGCAGAATAGTCTCAGACTTGTTCTACTTGGCTGCTGAGGACAGAAGTGAGCCATAGGGAAGTTACAGGGAGGTGGATTTTAGCTCATTATGAAGAAATGCTTCTTAGTGATTAAAGTTGTCCAAAAAGTGGCGTGGCATGCTCTGAGACATTGTGGACTCCTAGAATTTGTGGGCTTGGCTAGAAGACTTCAAGGAAATTCTGGGTGATCCCTTTTGGGTATTAGTGTAGAAGGAACTCCTGTACAGGTTTTAGAAAAATGGTCTAGATGATTGCTAAAGTCCCATCCATTTCTGAGAGTCTTTGATTCTGTGAAAGTTCCAATGGCCATCTCTGCTAAACTGGATAAGGAACCCAGGAAAAGCCTTCTCTAACTGTTTCAAAGGGCAGAATTTAAGTGGTTTGATCTCTGGGAATATGATCTTGAGCCCTTTTTACTCCTCCAGTGACCAGAGTGAAGAGGAGCAGAAGAAGGTAAAGAGGAAGAAGAAGGCACATGAAAGGAAAGAGACATCTGAGTCCTCAGAGGAGGAGGGCAGTGCTTCAGACAGCAGTTCATCAGAATCTGAGTCAGCATCTGAGTCTGAGGAGGAGGAGGAAGAGGACCAAGCAGAGCCTGACACTTGGAGAAGAAAGACAGTAAGAACAAGGAGTTGGGGAGTGGGAGAGAGGGAAGAAAGATACAGCCTATTCCAGTAGGAAGTTTGCCCCCATAAGACTGACTGGGGTGTTGTTCTCTGCCTTTCTCAGGCACAGACCATAGTGTGTCCCCCTTCCCTCTTTCTACCCTCTGCTCAGCCTCCAAGTAGCAAGATAACCCCCAAACCCAAGGAGATCTCCCTGCTTGACCTGGAAGACTGTGAGTAGGGAAGTTTGTTGTTGTGTGGGAGGGATTGTGTGATGGAAGGGAGACGTCACTCCCATAATGGGAGCTTCAGGTAGAGGATGTCTACTAAATGTGTGGGTCCATGAATAGCTTAAGCCTGATTAGTGGATCATGCACAGGGAGCAAAGTTGTCTTGAGACTGAGAGGCACCAGTTCTGAGGAATACTGTCTAGCCATATCTGGGTGAAGGTCCAGGCCCTTTGTGGCCTCTGTGTAGAGGCCAGCAATTCCTAATTTCTTTCTGGGAGTTAGCATAATACGACTTCTATTTGGTAATATTTGGGTTGGGATTAAATCCTGGCTTCTATCCAAGGATCCACAAGACTCAGTCTTGTCCAGTATCTGCCTCTCCAGCCTCTGCCGGTGGGCCGAAGAAGCTGACTTCTGTCCAGCCTCTATCTCTGGGCTAATGAGATCTATCCAATATCTGACCTCTTGCTGTGGCGGAACAGGTCCTGTTCAAGGCTGGCAAGCCTACCCAGATCTGGCAGCACTCAAGGTTCACTGTCCATGGTGCTGAATCATACTCTGACTAAATCTCATTTCTCTCCCCTCCCTAATTTCAGGGATGTTCCATTCCTTCCCTTTCCTCCTCCCCTCCCATAGGCCACCATTATGAACTGCTCCCTTTCTCCCCCACAGTTACTCCTCCCAGCATTCAGCCAGTATCCCCACCAAGGGTTGTCTCCAACAGCTTAGTCACCGATCTGGAAGGCTTGACACTCACTGATTCGTCATTGGCACCCTCGGTGAGAATGGGAACCCTGAAAAAAAACCAAAGCATAAGGAGATGGGTGGGGAACAGGGAATTACTGTCCATTTCTGAATCTCTAAGTGACAGAGTCAAGCATAGAGGAGTGGGCAAGGGTCTGACATGTTGTCCTATTATACTAATCAATTTCTTATTTCTCCATTTCCCTCCCTCTGGCCTGTTTTTGTACCCATGTCTTCTCTCATCTCTCCTATACCCATCTTTATGCTCTATCCCTGCTCCTACACTTCACTCTTTCCCCTTTCTTCTGCCCACCCACAGCTGCTCAGTCCTGTGATGGGCCCTGGGAAGCGGCAGGAGCTGCTACACCGTGTGGCAGGGGAAGGGCTGGCTGTTGAGTATGTATTCAGCCGACAGCCCTTCCCTGGGGATCCACATATGGTATCTGTGTGCATCCACTTCTCCAATAGCTCAGATACCCCCGTGAAGGGTCTACATGTGGGGGTGACCCATCAGCAGTCTGGCATACGCATTCAAGAGTTCCCAGAGATTGGTGAGGGTGGCTGTAGGGGAAATGGGGGGAGGGCATCCTTGATAGCCTCACAACCCTTGACCAGAGACTTGCATACTTCATTTACTAAATCTATGTCCAATGTCCATCTAAATTCCTGTGTGTGTGTGTTTATTGAGGATTGTGAGCTTCCCAAGGGCAGGGACAGGAGCCGTTAATTCACATGGTACAGTGCCCAAGACATGCAACATCTAAAATCAATGATGCTCCTTACAAACTAAGGCTAGCACCCATAGTACTCTCTACAGATTATGCCTAAAACACACAGTGATAGGGCCAAATGATCCTGCAGGCAGACCAGGGTAATGTTGCTTGGTACAGTGGTGCCATAAAAATGCTGTTTGGCAAAAACAGCCTTGTGTAGGCAGTGCCCAGGAGTTAGTACCTGGCACAGAGAGTGCTTAGTGCAGATGGCAACAACACAGACTATACAGGTATAGACTATACCCTGAAGACAGTGCCTGGCACCAACAATGACTAGTTTAGACACAGATGGTGCTTGATATAATATAAATGATGCTCAGTACAGATGGTGCCTAGTACAGAAAGATAGTGACCAATATATGAGCGTCCAGAAGATGGGGCTCTGAACAGACGGTGCCCAGCTATATTGTGCCTGGAAGATAGTGTCTGACATAAACAGTGCCAATATAAAAATTTGTTAAGTGCAGACAGGGCCAGTACAGACGGTTCCTGGGAGACATTGCTTGTCAGAAATAATGTAATCTTGCTTCCTTTGGGAATGGTCTAGATTTGGGGCTGGGGATAGGCAGGTAAGGGGATCATGTGGTAGAAAGATGAGGCAAAGCAGGGACAAGGTGATGGGAAAGGAAGACTTTTTCTTGGGCAAAGAGGATTCTGTCTTAGAGAGGAAGGACTCTTTCTTAGGGAGGGAGGACCCTTAGGAAGAAGAGGGAAGTGGAGAGGAGAGGAAAAGGAAAGGGAAGAGAATACTTGGTTAGTCTTAGGGCTCCATGAAGGTTAGTGGTAGGGCAAGGAGGCAAAAACCAAAGAAATAATGATCTCATTTCTTTTTGAACTTAATGGGGCCCAAGGATCAGGTTCCCTAGGAAGAGATAGTGACAGCAGATTTACCCCTCTCTGTATCACAGAATCCCTGGCACCTGGTGATTCAGTTACAGCCATCTTGGGCATCAACTTCTCTGACTCCACCCAGGCAGCTACCTTCCAGCTATGGTACGTGTTGATTTTAGATGCCAGGAAGCCCTAAAGGAGGGAGTTTGGGTTCTTACCTGGAGTAGAAGTGGGGGAAGGGAGAAGACCCCAAGATCTAGTGGTTCTAGAATGCAGCCCCAATTCCTGGGACCCAGCTCAACCTCATTTCCTAGAGCCCAGTTCTCGTGTCCAGGCCCAGCCTTTTGGAATTCTACTTCCTAAGATCCAGCCCTTGTCAGGAAGGAAGGGTATGATGTTGGCCTTACTTTTTTACTTTCCTCCAGCACTCAGACTCGACAGTTCTATGTCTCCATCCAGCCACCAGTGGGGGAGCTGATGGCCCCTGTGTTTATGAGTGAAAATGAGTTCAAGAAGGAACAGGGTGAGTAGTCAGGAAAGTCCAAAAGCTCAGGGCCCCTCACCATCTCTCTACAAGGCTGCAATGTTATTAGCTAAACTCTGTGTCCTAGAGGTCAATTACTTATTCATAACCATGGAGAGAGCAGTGGACTTGGATCTCACCTTCCTGGCATGCCTGGTCTGATGGGGGAAGACTCAGTTCCAAGTCAGAGAGGTTATGAACAGACCTAGGTGCCAGGTTCTTCCCCCCACCCCACCTTACCCCACTAACACCAATTCTTTAACTCATGGGCCCACAGCGAAGCTGACAGGCATGAGTGAAATCACAGAGAAATTGATCCTGCCAGACACGTGCTCCAATGACCATATTATAGTCCAGAGGGTGACTGCCACAGCCAATCTTGGCCGGATACCCTGTGGGGCTCCTGATGAATACAGGTGAAGCAGGGCCCTAAGTAGGAGGGGAGGGACTTCAGGAAGAAGGTAGAGGGACCCGTATGGAATATGGGACCTAATGAGGGATTGGTTGGGGTGGGGAAGGACATGGAGAGAGTACTTGGACTCTTTGTGGGTAGAAGGTTCCCCCCTAACTTATGACACATAAGTGACATTCCCCTCCCTATTTAGGACTGGTAGATCATGGCCCTCCTCTTTCTGGTCCAACTCAGAGGGTTTTCTCTGGACTTCTCTCTTTTTCTCTATACTTATTTCACCTATTCCTCTTCTGCCTCAAAGGTTTGCTGGAAGAACACTGACTAGTGGAAGCCTGGTTCTGCTAACCCTGGATGCAAGGGTGGGTGGAGCTGCTCAGCTAACAGTCAACAGTGAGAAGATGGTAATCGGCACCATGCTAGTGAAGGATGTTATCCAGGCCTTGACACAGTGATTCTTTGCACCTGCCACTGGTGCCTGCCTCATTAGCTTCTCTCTTTTCCCTAAGCCATGATGCATCTACCCCTTTTACTGCCCCCATCAAATCCCCGCCCAAAGCTGCAGACTGGGTCCTGTGACATTCTCTCTCCTCAATCCCTATCCTCTTTTACTTCCATACATACTCCCAACTATATTCTTGGTGAGGGACTCACCTGGCTGGTTATCTACCTTCACTGTCCTCCTCAAGGGACTCCTTAAGGGTGGGGAAGGAGAGGAGGAAATGGCAGCTGCCTGCTCAGTGCCTCCCCAGTATCCTTTATTTACTTATGGAGAACCTCAATAAAACTGTCCCCCTTCACCTACCCCTTCTCTCTGGGCTCTTCTGGAGGTGGTCACAGAAAAGGGATAGAGGATGGTGCAGGCCCTACAGAAGCAACCATTACTGAACCCATCAAGTGACCATTATATGAACTTTCTCCCACAACTCTGAGAAGAAGCTAGGGCTACCTCTAGTCAGGTTGAAATGGGACACAGGATACTGTCTTATGTCCGATGTCACAGCAGCATGTCAGGCAATATGGCCTGCCTGAGAGATGGGAAGGATGAAGAGAGCCGTAGTGAACTTTTGGTTTGAGGTATATACACAGACCAGGGCATGGGAACTAATTGTTTAAGGGTTATGAGCCTAGGAATCCCCAAAAAACTCTGGAAGTTGCCAGCAGGAAGAAAAGTCATATAGTAGTTGGAGGAATAAGAAGGCAATGTAAGAGACTGGAGGATAGTCCAGCCATCCTGCTGGAGAAGGAAGATTTCCCATTGCTAGTATAGACAGGTCTAGGGAATGAGGGGGCAATGTAGGAGAGCACAGAAGAGAACCAAAGGAAAGTGAGGTGAGAAAATGAATTCTCCAGCCTCTTCAAGATTCTTCTCAGACTGTGCACTACAGCTTTGTCTTCTTAGATTTTTCTGTTCAGCCCACATTCTTCAGTAGTTACCTGTAGTGCACATCTTTAGGTAATCCAAAAAGACTTACTGTGTTTAAGTGGCAATCAGTGAAAGGTTATAGGTTAAGACTGCATTCCTGGTCCACCATTGGCTGTAGTCCCTAGCTGCAAGTGTAGGTAGTTATTGTTGCAAGATAAAAAAAAAAAAGAATGGTCTGTGCTATTGCTGGAACCCAGAAAAAAAGTACTCAGGGTCCAGGACCCTAAGGCTATGGGAGGGGAACACTATGCTTTCAAGACCTTTTTTTGTAAAAAGATAATTAAATATGGCATACATACATCAAAGAGCCCAGAGTTCCCTCTGAAATATAGATGAATGTTATTTCAGTCCTCTGTGTATTTTGGGGCCCAACATTATTATGTATGTGTTCTTTACCAGCTGTGTACTGTACATATGTACAGGGAGATCTAGAAGGATCTTTGTGTGAAAAAGGTAGTTGGGAAATTGAACCCAAGCCTATGTAGCAAAAGAAGAGGAGCTCCGAGTCCCAACTCCAAAAATAAAAGTGTAGAGGCTACAGCAGGACACATAGGGATTACACACTTAGAGATAGACTGGATCTTAGAGGTCATCTAGTCTAACCCCTTCATTTTACAGCTGATGGAGTAAAGACCAACCCACAAAGGTTAGGTAGTCTGCCCAAAACTACACAGGTAGGAAATGGGTGGGGAGAGGCAACAGATAGGCATTGACCAAGCCCCAATAATATACAAATAGCTCATTTGAGCCTTACGACAACCCTACGAGGTGGATGCTATTATCCTCATTTTACAGTTGGAAAACCAAGGCAAACGTTAAGTACATATTCCCTCCAGTGGTACAGATTGACTGGCCCAGGGTCACACAGCTAGTTAGTGTTCAAGGCCAGATTTCTGCTTGGGCTTTGCTGGCTTCAGACTCTGTACTTTATCCACTGTTCCACCTAGCTGCTAGAAATTTAAAACCAGGTCATCTTACTCTAAATCTAGGACTCTGTCCACCGAGATAAGAGACCAGATGTAGGTCTATAGTAGACCCCAGGGTGAGTGGGGATGGGTGCTATGAGAAGGAACCAAGATTCATTTAAACTCCAATTTAATATTAGGGTCAGTTTTTATTGTGAGACTCCAATTTCCCCCATGTATGTTGGTTTAGCTCCAACTGCCCCCTTAGGAGTCCTTAGGAAACCTCAGAAGGAGTGTATGCTTGCCTCAGAGACAAAAGTCATTCTGTAAGAGCTCCCATCCTGCTGTAGCCAAGGGAGGTGACAAGCCCTGGTCAAAACCAGCTGATTTTATTAGGACAACAGGCTCTGCCAACCATGAAAGATGAGAAAAGAAGCAACATTTAGAAGCCCATTTGGAACTGGTGCACAAAATTCATTGGGGTTGATAGTAGTAATGAGCCTGTAGCCCTAAAACCTAGAACCAAGGTTCTTGGGATCTCAAGCTATTGGGGCATGATAGAAGATTATATCTGAGATACCAAATAGCCACCTCTGGAAGCAGAAACATTAGTCCAGAAGGAGAGAGCAAGGGCTCCAAGGGTAAAGAAAGTGGTAACAGGAAAGCAGGCCAAAAATAGGCCTGTTAGAGTAATTTCAGATAATCTAGGAAGTATGTTTAGGTTGGAACTAGTTCAGGAGTACAAGTAACAGCCCGCAGGGTCCTCCAAGACATAGCTGAAATAGATATAGAAGGCAATTTGGCTGGAGAATATTCTTGGAATGTACTACATGAAAGGCACATTCTAGGCCTTTGGGGCTTAGATATTGGATATATTTGTGTTTACCTTTGGAGGGAGGACATATTCTCTATGCACACACCTTCCTATCTCGTGCCACACTTGTCATGTCCTCTAGTAGCGCCACCACCTAACATGCTGGGGGCCATCCTCTAGCTTTCCCAACATTCCCTGGGTACTGGTGTTATGCTTCACTCTTGTGAAGTATGCTCTGTATCTTGTGAAGATGCTCTGACAGTATCTTAAATACGGTTTCTGATGAGCAATTCTCCAGTAATAATTTTCTGTAGTCTACTTGTGTCTGCCATACATCTATCCGTTGCCCCTTTGGGTGACCTTAAACTTAAAACTTTTTCAAAGACTGTGGCATTCTGTAATTTGCAGTCATATGGGAGGAAGGAAGGAACCAAAGCATGTATTAAGTGCCTACTATGTTAAAAACTGTGTTAAAAACACTTGGCAAATATTCCATTTGAACCTCACAACAACCCTGGGAAGTAGGGGCTATTATTCCCATTCTACAGTCGAGGAAACTGAGGCAAAAAGAAGTTAAGTGACTTGTCTAGGGTCACATGGCTAGTAAGTGTCTGGGGGCAAATTTGAACTCAAGTCTTCCTGACTCCAGGCCTGGCACACTATCGACTGCACCATCCAGCTGCCTAGTAGCATCCCTAAAAGACCATTGGTGTTTAAAACATAAAGATATGAAGATAAATGAAACAACACACATTCTCAAAAAGCTTATATTCTGCTGGGTGGAGGAAGGAAACGTCTCAAAGCTGAAGCAGAATCTGAAGGTGAAGCAAATAGTGATTCTTGAATGAAGGCCTATCAGAGCCAGAGTTTAGCATGTAAGGAAAATCCCAATGATATAGGACACTAAACCGGGATGGGAGACCAATAGTAGCTCTTACTTCAGGAGAGCCTCGTGAAACAGCTAAGAAAATTGGGGTGGTGAAAGGAGGAGTGCCAGGATTGGGTGGCCCCAGGAAGCTGCCATGAGAAGATCCTAAAGTTCTCAGCATGAACGATAGAGTATGGAAGGGAGGAAAGAAACAAAGTAATGGCATCCCTTGCCAAAAGATCTTTGACTAGAGTCATAGATCCAGGAGATGCTCAGTCTCCTGTCCTATGTCTAGTAGCAAATGCTCCCTAAATAGATAGGGACATGGTAAGTATTCCCTCTCCATCACTAAAAGGTAAAAGCATAACAATGCACGATTCACATATAGTGGGTTTATTGAAGGATATGGCCCAGCTGGAGAGTGAGCTCAGGGAACATGAAAAGCTCCCTCCTGGGTTATTGGATACGCTTTTCTGAGTTTGGAAAGTTCCTGGTCCTCCAGCAGCCTTTGTCATGCCAGTACAAGCACCAGCATTCATCTGGGGGTTGCAGGAAAAATCTGCAGCAGTGTAATCTGTGAAGCTGGATTTGCTCTTGTCCGTGTAAGGAATAGCGATGATATGCTCTAGGAGTGTGTGGAAAAGAAGACAAAGATGGTGAGCAGGGCACCTAGTTACTCTCTCTCCCCTGGGCCACTCACCCTAGTGTGAGTGGTTCCATTATTTGCTGTATCACCCTTCAGGCATAACTTTTCCCCTAGTCAATGCCTTTGGCTCTACTCCCTGAAGGAATAAGCTTTTTTCCCCTTAAAAAAACAACAACAAAACTCGTGGAGGGATAGAACAATAGAAAAGGGGAAAACTGCTAGAAGCAAAGCCTTGTTTACCAGATTCAAGCTTTCCCAGTCTGCTGGGATCACTTAATATCTAAGATAGTCTGATTCACTGATTCTTCTCTGCTTTGGGGAAGCTACAAAGATAAGAAGATGTAAAATCTCTTCTCTAGCTTCGAACCCCAAATATTGGGAATTTTCCTTAGGAGTTAAAGAATTGACCTCTTTCTGGCAAATACATATTTCATTTTAAAAATCTATTTCTCTCTTCTGTGCCATTTATCAGTCATAGCCTTCTTTGAGCAAATGAAACACATACAGATCAGTAATTCAATAGTTAACCATAGTTTTGTCTTATTACTTACTCAGATACTAGGTGACCAAAGATGTAAAATAAAGTTTAAAGAAATAAAGATAAGCTTCAGAACAAATACAAACTCTCCTATCAAGGAAGAGAGGAAATGGAATTATCATCTTGGATCTGCCCAGTCACTTCTCTTGGCCCTCTGGTGTGGTACTTGGCCTCAGCAGTTCTGTTCCTATACCCAGGGTGCCATGGTGATGGCTCTCCATGCTTTCTATAGGTCTCAGTTTCTTGTTACTTGACTCAATCTCCCTGAGGCTGTTGCTAAGGCTCATTTTCGATTGCAACAGCAGCTGCAGTAGCTGCCCAGGCAATAGGGATTGCCATAGTAATGGCAGCTCGGGAAGTTTCTTTGGGCTAGTGTCCTGATGCCCTCTCAGAATCTCCTGATCAGCTGCCTCTCAAGAGGCTTCTCCACCCCCTCAGGAAATGAGAGAGACCCAGTTCTCCATAGATTTAAGTAATGAGCATCGGAGAATTTCTGTCTGCCAATGTCTTGTTACATTTATATATAGAAAAAAGCTGTATCTCTTCCATTACTTATCAGCAGTTATCTCACTCCCCCACCTCTCCTTTTTTTCTCACTTTTCAATCAGTCTTGAAGATTTAGGTGTGCTAATTGGCCAGGACATATGTGACTAAGTTCACCAGCCTGTTCTGAACTCATTATCGGTCTTTGGGGTAACTCAGCCTTGACATACATACAAGCCCCTCAGTGACCTTAGATGAAGATGATTTATCTCAGGGAAGGCCTATAACAGGCAATTCTTTGTAATTAGCCTGCAGAAGAGACCTGTGATTTTGGGGAGGCAGCTGTTATCTCAGGGTGGGCCACAAGCCGGGTTCAGGTACTAATAATTATCCTGGGAATGACTTTGGAAGAAGCTACTGTTATCCTAGAAGGGTCAGGGGAGATGAGGAAGTGTATACAGTCTGACTTCTTGCCAAAGCTATCAAAAAATTGTTCAACTTTTAGCATGCAAATGATGAGGTTATAAGTAGCAATGCCTCAAAGAAAACTATTAACTCAGCATGAAAGCAAAGAGGATTACAAAAAAAAACCATACTTAATACAAATGAGGTTTTTTTCCTGCTTAGGCAAGGAATCTCCCAAAATGGAAGCCAAGCTTGAAGTTAGGGTACTAGGCTTGAAGTCAGGAAAACCTGGGTTCAAATCCCGCCTTATACATATACTAGCTATGTGACCCTGTGTAAATCATTTAATCTCCCTATGCTGTTTCCTAATCTGGAAAATAAGTTAGCCCTTTCTCTAAGGTCCTAAGGTCTCTAAGGTATGGATCATGGACTGTATCACCATAGTCACACTGTCTAAAGAAAAGTCCATCCAGAACAACAATGAAGGAAAAGAAATTAATTTTTCTGAAAGTCAAATTACAAGTGACAGATTGTCCATGAGATGAGGACCTATCAAAAGAAGCCAAATACTTCACTTCAGAGGATTTTCCTTCTAATATAGTTAGATGTCCGTTTTGGAAGGGAGAAGGGGTATGCTCCCCATCACTGTTGGTATTCTTTTTTTTTGTTGTTGATTAGTCATGTCTGACTCTTTGTAACCCCATCTGGAGTTTTCCTGGCAAAGCTACTGGAGTCTTTTGCCATTTCCTTCTCCAGCTGTTTTTACAGATGAGGAAACTGAAGCAAACAAGGTTAAATGATTTGCCCATGGTCACACAGCTAGTAAGTATCTGAGGCTAATTGAACCAAGGCCCTCCTGTCTCCAGTGCCAGCACTCTATACACTGCACAGTGATGGCCCAATTATTTCTCAGTTGTATCCTAGAGGGGATTTCTCCCCCTGATATAAGTTGACCAGATGATCGCTGAGGTCTTTCAACTGAGTTTCTATGATTCCACAGTATTAGGATCGTGTACTGGGGGAATCTGGGAGGAGTTAGAGAAAGAACCTCACCCTCAGACTTTCTCACTGACAGCAGTTTCCTAGAATCTCTATGTGCAAGCTACACTAGGACCCTGATGTACTCTCTAGGGAGTTGTGAGCTGGGGACTGCGGTAGGAGAGCTGTGGGTGGCTGGGGGGGGGGGGCGTGTGTGTGTGTGTGGGGTGTTATCAGGAGAAGCCGGTCTGGCAGGAGCCCGTAGTTAGCTTCCTCTCTTCAGCCTATCAGGAAACTCTCACTTTAAGTATCAAGTCAGAGACAGGAGGAGAACGAGACAAAAGCAATTAAGTAGCAACTCTGGACAGATTTCAGGTGCTACGAAAGACAGAGCCTTACTGAGCACATTAAAAAGGGCAAAATTTTAATTAAACAGTGATTAAGTGCCTACTATGTGAAGGGAAGGAGGGTAAGATCTAGGGTGCAGGGAAGCTAACCCTAGCCTGCTACTGGTTGCAGAACCTCGGGGTTTTGTTTTACCTCTTCAATTTCTTGTCTTAGAGGGGAAGAGAAGCTTGGTGCCTGCACAGCATTCTATAGGAATATAGGAAGAAGGGCGACCTACATTCCCAGGGTTGGGGTTCAGTTGCAAGTATGTTTTGAAAGACTGGAAGGATTGAATAAATTACAGGTGTGCCATTAAGAAGTTACTAAGGGGATGGGTTCAGAGAAACCTTGTATGAAGTAATTAATACAGAGTAAAGGGTGCAGGATCGGGAGAATAATCTGTACATTTTATATTTATACAATTTATGGTAACAATTTGTAAAGAAAAACAACTTTGGAATACTTAAAAACTGGGAGCGACAAAATGACCAGCTATGATAACAGAGGAATGATGAAGCCAGTTCCCGATAAAGGTCATAGACATAGAATGAGGCATTCATTTTTGGATTTGCTAAGGTGGGAATTCAGGGAAACTAGGTGGTGCAGTGTGTAGAGTGCTGGGCCTGGCGTCAGGACGACTTGAGTTCAAATCTTCTCTGAGACACTAGCTCTGTGACCAAGTTACTTAATCTGTTTGCCTCAGTTTCTTCATCTGTAAAATGAGCTGGGAAAGGAAATGGCAAACCATTCCAGTATCTTTGACAGGAAAATCCCAAATGGGGTCACGAAGAGTCAGATACAACTATAATGACTGAATAACAGCAAAAAGGTAGGAATTTGTTTTGTCTGACCATGCATATTTATTCTGAAGTTTTCTTTTCCTTTTTTTTCCTTTTAAATAGGTAGAAGGGGAGGAAAATAAATGCCTTTTAATTGAAAAAGAAAAAAAGAACCTGTGTTGACATTAAGACCTCACTTACAGATACTTCTAGAATTGCACATGTTTATTTATTGCAAAAAAATACAATTCTTTGAACCAATTTAAGTGGCATAAGGAAAACACCACTGTCAATGAAGGAAGATTTAGCCAGTTCTAATTCAGTTTCAAACTTTTCCAGGGAAAAACCAAGTATAATAAAGCTGACCATCAACAAGGCAGAGACACCCCATGAGGATGCCTTCATTTTGGGGTGAATTATAATGTCCTAACCTATTTCCCTGTGCCCTGGGTCCCTTTGTGCTTCCTCACCTCCTAGGCACTCTCTTCTCTGTACAAAACTAAAAGTGCTCAGAGAGCACCCAGTGGAGATCAGTGGTACAAGACTAAATCTAGTCGCTGCTGGTTAATAGGCCATAGAAGCAGATTCTGAGCTCAGACTTACACTGAGTCCCTCTCAGCAGAGGGTGCAGTGAAAAGCTGGGACTCTGGCCTTACTCTAGAGCTGCCATGTCTCCCACTCACTCTCTGTCCCTCGCTGTCTCTGTCTTCTATACCACACACGAAACCTCTCTACCACTTGTGCTTCCTTTTTGAAAGAAATATAAATGCTTTATTGACTGATACCTTTTGTCGTGATGTCACAATTATTTTGGGATATAACCCCTCTCTGCCTTTAACTCCTCTGAATTGAAGACTCAGAGAACTAAGCAAAACTCAGAAGAATCTACAAAAACAAAGGATGCAATGATGCCTTTTAATAACGTACACACCATTCTGCCCCCTATAGCCCCCCATCTGCACAAGAAAGGAGAAATAGAATTGAGACCAAGATTACTGTTAGACTTCCTTTTAGTTTTCTTTCTTATTTATTGTTCTTTATTTTTGCATTAGGGCAGCTAGGTGCTGCAGTGGATAAAATGTCAGGTCTGGAATTAGGAAGAACTGAGTTCAAATCTGGCCTCAGATACTTATTAGGCTGTCTGACGCTGGGCAAGTCACTGCACTTGGTTTGCCTCAGTTTCCTCATCTGTAAAATGAGCTGGAGAAGGAAATAGCAAACGACTCCAGTGTCTCTGCCAAGACAGCCCCAAGAATGGAGAAAGAAAGACTAAACTATAGCCCAGAGTGAAGATTCTTTCAAGCTGGCAGCTGTCTTTCAAGAAATTGCAACTACCTCCGGTGATTTCTGTGCCTCCTTTTTCAAGGAGTCTTTAAATAAGAAGTGAATAATAACAGGATGAATAATTTATTTACCTTGCCTGAAAATAAATAACCCCTTGACGATTCATCTAAAAAAAAGATCAGAAGGAAATACATTTATTAAATGCCTACTATGTGCCAGGCACTGTGCTAAGCACTTTACAAATATTATCTCATTTAATCCTCACAACAACCCTAGGAGATTGGTGCTATATTATCTACATTTCGCAGTTGAGAAAACTGAAGCAGATGGAGGTTAAGTGACTTGCCCAGAGTAAAAAGCTAGTAAAGTATCTGAGGCCAGATTTGAACTCAGGCCTTCTTGACTATGGGCCCCATGCTCTATTCATTGTAAAACCTAGTTATGCTGTGTAAGACAGTGTTCCCATTAAGTGTTTCATGTTTTAATTATTTGTTAATGTGTGTGAGTCTTTTGTGTTTTGAGCATTTCCTTTGTGATAGAAGAAATAAATAGCTGCCCTATACCTGATATTTACTTTGTTCGTTGAATATCTTTCTAAAAGAAAATCTGTTAATCCTTTTTAGAGGAGATCTTAGATATAAGCTATATCCAAGCTTTGTCTGAGAGATTTTTCCCCAGAGTTCTACCCTGGGGTGGAGGAATATGAGCCAGAGATTTTGAGGGGAAAAAAACCTGATCCTTTCCCTTTAGGGTAAAACTATGCAAGACTGAACTTGAGTCCACTTGGACCTAGATTCGGCTCCTCTTTTTGGAGCCTCTCTTCCCCCGTGACTTTAGTCAACATCTTCAAAGGTGAGTTCAAATGCCACCTTCAAAGGCTTTTTCTGATTTTCCCCAGCTATTATTGCTTTACCACAAGATTAACTTGTTTTTTATTTTGTGAATATTTTTATATACCCATGTATGTAATTGTTAATTCTCCAGATAGCATGTAAGCTTTTTGAAGGCAAGGAGTGTTTAATTCTTGTCTTTTTATCTCCAGAACCTAGCACAGCACCTGACACATAGAAGGTGCTCAATGAATGCTTGAGGATTGATCTTTTAGACTGAGGAAGTTCGTTGTCAGGGACTCTAGTTTCTGAATAGTGCTCAGAAAACCATCAGGGAATACATGTAACTCCTATGTGCTCTTTCGTCTTCTCTTCATTCCTGGCAGGACTGAGAGTGAGACATCCGGGCAGAGCAAATGCAGGTCCGCCCTGCTGCCTTCTGGTCTGTCTTCTGAACACAACAAAGGTGAACAGACAAAAAGGAGCCCTGAGTTGTCCCTTCTTTACATGATAATGCAAAGGGGCAGTTCCTGGGAAAAGAGCCTATCCTCCTGAGTCCTAGCCAGCCAATCATCTTGGGAGCAGCCCCAATCAATAGAAACCAATAATTACTACAATTCCCGGAAAGCTATCTGGAGTTGTCAATTGTTCTCTTAACAAAGTGTTAATGCACATGTCCATGCTATGCAGGGAAGACAGATATGATCAACCTGATGGTACAGGCAGGAATCCCTATGATTCACACTCTTTACAACAGATTATGGGAAAATCAATGCTGTTTCCAAACCAGAGGCTGACATTGCTAGATTATGAAGCTGGGCCCTGGTGAACAGATGAGAAAACACACCTCCCTCCTTTCTTTGTAGAGGTGGGGAACTACGAGTGTGGACCATTTACACTATCAACCACAGTTGATGTATTAGATAGTTTTGCTAAACTGCTATCCACCCCCTCCTTCTTTATTCTTTGCTACAAGAGATGGCTTACTGAACAGGGGATATTAAGAACAGTGCTTGTATAAAAAAGATAATGCAATTTTTTTGTAAGAAGAAATTGCTGGGTTCAACTAAAGTGATATCATCTGTAGAATTATTCAAGAAGAGATAGCATTGTATGTCCCTCTGCAAGACAATATTAATTTAAGCTACTGCCTTTCTTATTAAGAAATGCAACCCAGTAGTTGCCAAAAGGTGCAGAAACAATGACAGTGTCGGGATGAACCCAGAGTATGTTGTTGAAGACAACACCTCTGTGGAAGAGAAAGAGATCCAGGCAGAGTTCTCACCTGGAGGATTGGAGAGGGATGGTCTCTTGGAGCAGAAGGGCAGATAGGAGTGGGGAAGGGGACTGGCCAAAGTCACAATCAAGAAGGAGGATCTGGAACTAATGATGGAGATGGAGTTCTCACCACCAGCAGTGAAATGGAGTTTGTAGGAACATATGGGCAATAGGGTAGAGGCTCTTATTATCCTTACCAAGTAAGGCTTACATGGGCTTACCTTTTTTTCTGAGTTAGAGACAGACAGAAAAAGAGAGAGGAAGGAAGGAAGGAAGGGAGGGAGGGAGGGAGGAAAGAAAGAAAGAAAAAGAAAAGAGGGAGGTAGGGAGGAAAGAAGGAAGGAAGGAACAAAGAAGGGAGGAAGGGAGGGAGGGAGGGAGAAAAGAAATGCTTCGACCCCTTTTCTATGAGTAGTCAATAACTTTTTGCTTGAAAAGAAAACTCTTGAGGGATATATACATAGATGAGACACCCATTTTTACCCAGATATGAAATTGAATCTTGGATAATTATATACTCCTTTACATGTGATTCAGAAAGCTAGCTTAATTGCGCAATCCAGTAAAAAGTTTGAATTGCACGAGCAGGTACATCTGCAACATAGGACAGGGAGTGGAAGAAGAGTGACTTTTAAAATAAAATAGAAAAGTAGGGGATTTTGAAGATAAACGAGATTTTTCATCATTAGCAGCTCATCGAACCCCCAAGTTGTAAGGGACTTGAGATCAACAGAAGAACATCGGTAGTTCTAGTCCTGCCTTGAGGTGAGGGCTCAGCCTGAACACAGTGTTTATTATTGCAAACCGATAGCCCACTTTCTCATTGTGTGGCCTCTGCTCTTGACTAAGAATGAACCAGATAAAGAAATCTGGACCCCCTTTGTGCCACAGGGCTTTTAACCAATTAAAACCCACTTTGTCAAGGTAAACACTATCCTCACTGCCCTTGATTATTCTAAAAGGTTCTTTGTGACCGCAGATGCTTACAGCAGGGCCTGGGGACAGTGATGAAGCTTTGCTTAGCAGAAAATTGATATCCAGGGAACAGAGGCTGGCTGCAGTCCAAAAGGAATAATTTTCTATTGTCTGGGCTCTGGATTAATTATGTTCCTATCTGTGGAGTTGGTGTTTATTTCACAGATCACAAAGCCCTGAAATGGTCAAACACCATTAAAAAAAAACACCCTCTGCTTTTTGTGTTTAACAGAGATGTAGAACACCAACATACTGACAGATGCTTTAATAATCATATTAATAGTGTTTTATAACACTTGAAGGTTTGCAAAGTATCTAGTATATGTGATTTTATTTGGTCTTCCTCTAAGGGAGGTGCTACTTTCTTATGGAGCTACTAAGGATATTTTACCTAAGGACATTGGGAGGAGAAATATATTTATCAGGAGAAAAATGTAAGAGATGGCCTTTCAGCATTCAATTCAATAGACTTTTATTGAGTGTCTTTTGTATACAATACAATGAGTTAGGAACTGAGGAATACAGTCAAATTCAATTTTTTAAAATTAAATATTTTATTAGAACTTAACGTCGGAGATCCTTACAAACAAATATATTTGCTATTTTCATTATATTATTTAATTTGAGCAAATAAAGCATCATAATACGTTTTCAGTTACTCTAATCTCCATCAGGATATTCTGCCCATTCGTTTATTTATTCATTTTTATATCATTTGTAGTTAGTGTGCATCCCATTCCTCTGTATACTTTTTTCTTTTTTTGTTTTGTATTATTTCATAAAGGCCTTTCCAGATTTATCTGTATTCCTCATACATGTTAGTCTCTTGGTGATCTCATTATAGCATTCTATTACATTTATGTACCACAATTATTTAACCATTCCCCCTCTATTGAACATGTAGGTCACTTCCACTTTTGATTTGATTTTGCCTCCATCCTTTGAACATATCTGTAAGAGGATGGGAGTAATTGTTTTTAATTACATTTTCAGGTTATATTCCCAACAATAGAATATTTGAGTCCAAGCATATTATAATTTTTTTTAAAAAAAACTTTTACTATGTACTGCCAGATTTTTCTGCAAAAGGCATCTACAAGTTTCCAGTTCCAGCAGTGATAAATAAGTGGACCTATTTCTCCACAACCTAGTCAGCATTGGATTTCATTGCTTTTAATTGTATTTGTTGATTCAATGGATGTGAGGTGGTACCTCAATATACCTTGTTTCTTTATATGCTTTCCTCCCTCTCCCTCATCTTTTCCCCTCCTCTTCCTCTTTTTTCTTTGCTCTTCTTCCTTCTCCTTCTCCTCCTTCTTCCTGGCTGGAAATACGGCAGCCACTTTCAGATCCAATTCCACAGCTGCTCAGAGTGGAAGCTTTGAACCTGGTGTGTTTCCAACTTGGGCTCATTTGTCTCTTCTTAAGCAGGCTTGCAGCCCCTCAACCCCAGAGGCTCACCAAATTGGTGATGGACTTAGTGCAGACCCCCATTCGGCTTTATCCTCCCTAGTAATAGAGATTCACTACCATCCTGGGCGGTCCTCTTAACTTCTATGACACTATGTCTCCATGCATCTCAGACTACTCCTTCTCTGTCTCATTCACTGGTTCCTCTCCCTCTTCCCATTCTCTACATGTGGATATTACCCAAGACCCTATTCTTGGCCCCCCTCTTTTCTCTCTATTCCTCCTCTCTCATCAAGGTCACTTGTTCACATAGCTTCAAATATCACCTCCAAGAAGATAATTCTCTGTTGAATATCTTTAGTCCTGGCTTCTCTGAGCACCAGATATACCTTTCCAATTGCCTTCTGGGTACCTTCACTTGGATGTCTCATTAATTGGAACCTCAAACTCTATGTGGCAGGCCAGTGTAGTCTAGTGGAATCTGCTCTCCCGGGGGGAAAAAATGTACACTAACATTTTTCTCCATCCCTTCTTAAGTCTAGATAAACAACAAAACAATAAATTGGGTTGTAATTTTCACGTTCATTGATTTCTGAGGTGTAAATGCTCCCAGGCGATTTAACAATGGGCTGATGAGAACTGGTATGAACTGGCTCTGGCACAGCCCTGAAATGAGCACTGGATTTTCATTCAGAAGACCAGGATTCTGGTCTTTGTTTTGTGACTCTGGGGAGCATACTTAAGCTCTTTGGGCCTCTGTTTTCTAATCCACAAAATGAGAAGATTGGATTGTATCAGGGGTTCTTAATCTTTTTTGTGTGTCATGGACCTCTCTGAGAATCTGATGAAGTCTATGTGCCCCTTCTTAGAATAATGTTTTAAATGCATAAAAGAAAATGCATAAGATTACGGAGGAAACCAGTGGGAAGCATATAAAGAAGCAAGGTATGTTGAAGTACCACCTCACATCCATTGAATCAACAAATATAATTAAAAGCAATGAAATCTAATGCTGACTAGGTTGTGGAGAAATAGGTCCACTTCATCATTGGTGGAATTGGAAACTTGTAGATGCCTTTTGCAGAAAAATCTGGCAGTACATAGTAACAGTTTTTTTTTTAAATTATCATATGCTTGGATTCCCTAGGTAACTGTAAACAAGATTAATTTATATATACAGTACATACAAATATGTATATATTTACATTTTTAAGATTAATCTGCGCTATTAACATTTTCTTCATCACATTTTAAGTCTAGACAAACAATGAAACAATAAATCAGGCTGTGATTGGCATGTTCACTGATATATACATACATATATCTATGTGTATCTATCTATCTCTATCTATCTGGGTTACGAACCCCTGGATTTTACATTTCCTTACAATTTATAAATCCTATCAAATCTTTGCCTGATGACTCCCTCCCATTCATTAAGACTCAGTTCATTTCCTAGCTCTTCAAGCAGCGTTTTTTCTCTGTTGTCCCCAGCCAGAACTACTATTTTCTTTCCTTAGACCTTGCTATGTACTTTGTATCTCTCTCTGTTCCCTATTGTATCATGATTATTTGTGTCGGGGTCATTAACCTTACTGGGATGTAAACTCCCTAAGGGCAGGATTAAGTCTTAATTATTCAACTTTGCACTCCAGCAGCCACCTGTAGCTGGTGATTAATAAAGCTTTGTTGATTTTGTTTTGGAATCCACAGTTTCTGCCTTCAAGGAGTTTTCAGTCTGTTTAGGGCGAATAAAGGAGAGAGGGAGCAGGGTAAAGTAGATAAATACTTGGCCTCCAACTGGAATCAGGCTTCAAGCCCTGCCTTTGACAGCAACTGTCTGCCTGACTCCGCTAAGTCACTTAACCTCTTGGTGTCCCCCAGGCAAGTGTTCGAAATAACTGGTTGAATGAATGAATGAAGCATTTATTAAGTGCTTATGATATGCAAAACATTGTGCTGAGGAGACATCAAAGAAGACAGTCTTAGAAAGGTATTTCTAGAACACAGAGAAGCCAGAGCCAGAGAGTTTGAAGTGAGAGTCATCTGCATGGAGGTGATAGTTGAAGCAGACTTTCAAAGAGAGGAGGAATAGAGCGAGAAGTGAGAGCTAAGGACAAGGTCTTGGGTGATGCCCTAGTGTAGAGGATGGGAAGAGGAAGAGGAACCAGTGAAGGAGACAGAGGTGTGGTTTGAGAAGATAACTTGCAGAGAAGTGCAGATCTGCTTTGCTAGAGGAAGCACCTCACCTGGAGCTCCCAGAACTAAGGAAATCATAGGTCTGTGGTTGTTGTTTTTAAGCAATATGAAAACAACACCAACACCAACACCAACAACACAATATGCAAGGACTACTCCACCCAAAAAAAAAATCAGAACAATGCTAAGAGTTCAAAGGTGAACTATGCTCAAAGAGCTATAAAACTGTGCATACTCTCTGATCCACAATGCCACTACTAGGTCTGTATCTCAAAGAGTTCCAAGAAAAAGGAAAAGGACCTATAAGTACAAAAATATTTGTAACAGCTCTTTCTGTGGTGACAAAGAATTAGAAATTGAAGGGATTTCCATCAATTGGGGAATGGTTGAACAAGTTGGGGTATATAATGGTGACAGAGTACTATTGTATCACGAGAAATGATGAGCAAAATGGTTTCAGAAAAGCCTGGGAAGACGTATATGAACTGATACAAAGTGAAATGAGCAGAACCAGAAGACCACTGCACACAGTAACAGCAGTATTGTACAACGATCAAATATGAATGCCTTAGCTATTCTGTTCAATACAATGATTTGAGACAATTCTGAAAGATTTATGATGAAAAATTGCTATCCAATCTGAAGTCTGGAGTCTGAATGCAAATCAAAGCATACTTTGTTTTACTTTATTTTTTCTTTTTTGGTGTGTGTTTTCTTTTGCAACATGGCTAATACAGAAATATATTTTGCATGACTTCACATTTATAATCTATATAAAATTACTTGCCTTTTCGAGGAGGGGGAAGGGGAAGGAGGGAGAGAATTTGGAACTCAAAATTTTTGTTTAAAAAGGAATGATAAAAATGCACATGTATTGAGAAATATTTAATGAAATTAATAATATTTGGGGGAAAGAGTTCAAAAGGACACATGAGAAGAGAAGTCTGGGCTCCTCTCTTAAATGAAGAGGAATCTTACCTCAGACCCTTGTCTATCATCCAAAAGGCTAACAGCATCCTCTAAATATGACTTGTCTTTTCATATTGAAAAGAACTAGAGAGAAGGCTTGAGAGGAGCAAGAATGGAGGGAAGGGTTGTGTTGGGAAGCAGAGAGTGGAATTTTCTTTGGTGAAGGCAGAGAGACTTGGGAGCAAGAACAGTAAGAATAAAAGGTTGGCTTGGGCATCCAGAAAACAGGATAAACAGCAAAATTAGATGATCAGTAGGAACTCAGAAAAAGCAGGGCCAAGGTTCATTCACATTCAGTGAACACCAGGAATAGTTTTTATTGTTCGGCTTGCCCCCATGTCTGCTGCTTTACCCCTGCTTGTTCCTTTGTTGTTGTTGGCCATAGAGGGAAACTTGGCGGAGCAGGTGCGGGGCGGGGAGGGAAAGCAGAAACAAAGGCATGTGTGTATGAAGAACAGAAGCTATGCCCACTATGTAAAGGCAACCTGGTAAAGTTTGCTGGTCTGTACTTAGTCCATGTATTGGGGAAGCAGCTTTTGAGGCTCCCTCTGTCTACCTGGTGGACAATCAACTGTGGAGATGTTGATTTTCTGACTCAAGGAGGTACACCTTTAGAACTGGGGCTCTTAACCTGGGGTGGAATTACAAACCCCTAGATTTCAGGGATTCTGTGAAATGGAAAAAAAATTACATCTTTATATTCACCAACCTCTACTTGAAATTTATCATTTCCTTCAATTATTTAAAAACATCTTTCTAAGAAAAGGTCAACAGGCTTCGCCAGAATGCCAAAGAGGTCTGACATAAAAAAAAGTTAATAATCCCTACTTTATTAAACCTCACAGGGCTTCAGACTTGTTTTAGGGACAGAATGGGTGAAAGTAGGGAGGAGGGAAACCCTCTGTGAGGAGGAATGGGTGGTAACTGCGCTATACATTGGGAGACAGATAGAACAATATATGGGGGTCTCTGGAAGTAAGAGAGGACTGCCACTCCTTCAGAGCCTGAGAAGTAAGTAGGCCTGGTGATAGTGGAAGGGAAGGCTATGGAGCTGACAATATATGCTCCTACAAGGGAATTCTAGAAACAATTACTCCTTCCCACTATGTTGGGTACCTGAGCTGTCATCTAGAGCAGTGATTCTCAAGCTTTTTGGTCTCAGGATCTCTTTTACACTCTTAAAAATCATTGAAGAACATCCCTTCTGCCACTAAGAACTTTTGTTATTTGGGTTCTATCTATTGATATTCACTGTATTAGAAATTAAAATGTCTTAGTGTTACTACGAAAATAGTTTTGACCTTGAGGATCCCTTGGAAAGATATCAGGGACTCAAGGATCCTGGGCCCACATTTTGAGAACCACTGGCCTAAACAATCACCTCATCCCTTGTGTGTTAGAGGGAACAAAAGAGAATCGAAATCAATAGACTCCAATTTCTGGGCTCCTGTGTACCTGGCATTGTGCTAGCTGCTTTAGGCTGGTATGTTTTCCAAGCCTCCAAATTGGAAGGGAGCTCACTGGTCATCTAAGCTAGAGCAGTCAAATAGCTGCAACATCCATGATTGGGGCCTGAGCCAGATTAAGATGTAATTAGGGAATATCTAACAAAATAAGTAAAGATATAATAATAGATAATATATTTTAAAACCATCAACATGTGGCCCACAGGGAACCCGTCTATGGATTAGTGCCCTTCCTTTTCTATTTTTGAGTTTGGCACCATTGATGTAGTCCAACTCATCCCCAAGCAGGGATCCCCTTTGTGCTCTTTCAGACAAGTGGTCATCCAGCTTTGGCTTGAAGAATACTAATGAACAGGAACCCACTACCTCCAGAGCCAGCTGGTTGGATGCACTTTGTGTTAGCTCTCATTACTAGGAATCTATTCCTTATATAGAGCTGAAATCTACCACCTTTTATCTTCTATCCTTGTTTTTCCCTCTAGAATCAAGCAAAGCCATCTGTCTGATAATTCTTCAAATAACTGAAAACCACTCTCTTGTCCCCCTAAGCCTTTTCTTTCCAGGCTAAGCATCCCAAGCTCACACGATCACAGGAACTATGACCGATTCGTAGATTTTAAAGCTGTGGCATCACATCCAAATCCTTCATTTTGCAGTTCAGGAAACTAAGGCCCTGAAAAGAAAACTGACTTGTCCAAGGCCACAAACATCAGAAGTAGCCAAAACAAAATTTGAACCCAGGTCCTCTGATGACCAATCCAGTGCTTTACACTGCCTGACACTGCCTCCCCATCCTAGTTTCCTATTAATTATCCTACATTCCTATTATCCTATTATGGACGTGCTCCAGTTTGTTATTGCTTATTCTAAAAACATACCTCCCTCTCTTACCCATAATGACATAACATTCCAGAGAAGGATGCCTGGTTTACAAAATTGTTTCGTATCCTTCCTAGATGGTGTACCTAGAACAAGTGGACCTTGGTGCCTGGACTATCTATAGCTTTGTGTTCCCGAAAGTCAAGCTTTTAATAGCACGACATGACTGTGGAATTAACAACGTATCAATATTAATTCAACTCTACTAAGAGAAGAGCTGCAGAGTTGCACCATTAAGTAACACTGGACCAGCAGGCAAAGATCCTGCGGTCTTTAACTCTGCCAGTAACTATGTACATGAACTTCCCGGGGTCTTTCCATCTTTGTACAGCCGCGTCGTTATCTGTAAAGTGAAGAATGTGGACTCCATGTCTGTCAGAGTCATTTTCTAGGATTTTGTTCTTTCGTTAATATTAACATAACACTTATAAACACTTAGGTTCAATCAGGCACCTTCTCTCTGGGAGGGTGTCGGAGTTTGGTTTCGGCGGAGTTAAAGGTGAAGAGGAAAAGTCCGACCTTTTAGGTGTAAATGAAGCTTTCCGCACCTTGGTGAGGAGTCTGGGATTTCTGTAAGTAATTATTTGCATATGAAAAAGCCAACAGAGACAATGAATGTGCCTCTTGGGCACAGACTGCCTCAACACCTTTCCCTCACACCTCTCTAGAGTTTTTCTTGGGAAGTGCTTTACCTGCAAGTCAGGGAAGTGAACACAAGAGTCAATCAGTCAACCACATTTATTAAGCACCAATGATGTACCAGGCACCTTGCCAAGTACTGGGGATACAAAAAGAGGCAAAAGGCAGTCCCTGCACTCCAGGAATTTATAATTAATCAGGAACACAACATGCAATCCAGGACTAAAGGTATCTGTCTTTTCCGAAAAAAAAAAAAAAAGCTGAAAGTAGTTTTCCAGCTGAAAAGAAAAAGACCAGTACCACCCAGCTGAGCCAGAGGCCAGAAGCAGAAGCGACTGTAGCTGTCCATCGGGAATAAGTAGCTGATCCTCTGGGCACCTAACTTGCCAGTGCTAGTCCTATAGGGGAGTGGCCCAGAAGGGATTAATCATTAATCTTCAGTTGTTATAAATTATGCCTTAATCTAACCCTGGCCTAAATGGTAAACAATCTTCAGTTTACCCTACCTTTTCTTAGAGTCAAAAGCTATGGAATTCATATAGGAAAAAGAGAATGGGCTTCAGTCTCTCTCAAGAATTTCAGGACTTCAGGGTAGTCGTTAGAGGTGGCTTTCTTACCACTTTTAATTTTCTCACCCTCATTAACTAGTGCTCAGCTTTCCTTAACTCCTCAATCTCTCTCTCAAGTGAGGAAGAAATTGGCTTTCTATTCCATACAGCTTACTAAAAGCCTGAAGAGGAAAACATTACATCTACCCCTGGCTTTACATTCTTGTGTCAACAGGTGAGCTTGGGAAAGTTATGCTCCAATTTTAAGAGTATTTTCCTTCCTTCAATTCAACGGTTAGTGTGAAGTCCTAATTTGCATCAAATACTTAATTTTCTTCACTAATCTGTTTCTTAGAAGTTCTATTGCCTTCATAGAGCAAGTCACCCCCTGAAAGGGCTCTTCAGGACTCTCCTCACGGACATTCTCAGAATCTCTATTTTAAAGCACGTTCAAACAGAGCGTTCAAGGGTAAAAATGGAAAAACTACAAAAGGAAAACATGGAAAAGATTTGCAAAAGCTATTACAACAAACTCCCCATCAAGGATAGTGGAATCAACCCAAGAGCAGGTCAAAACTGTCTTGTTGACTACATCAGGACTAGGTCCATCAACAACAATCCCTGCACTTCCACATGAGTCGTAACATGGTGCTCCCTGAGGTGCCTATCTAGAAAACAGATATGATGATAAAGAGAATAAATATGGGAAAAGTTGATGAACTGAACCAAGTAGATAGAAGAGCTGTGCTAGAGGCCATATAATTGTGAGGGCATTGAGGGACTGAATTACTTTAAAAAAGGGAAATGCTAAATGAATAGGAAAAAAATCTCAAACCTCATTAAAGAAGATGACTGAATGTTAATAGTTACAGACCTACATGCATGTATATATATTGTGTGTATGTAAACATTTTATGAGAATTATTTATATACAAACTGAGGACATCTTCAATGACAATATGATAGGGAACAAGTAGACTTTTAAAAAGGATATTTCACAACAGACCATATCTTTACCATCTCACGAATGGCTGAGAGATATAGAGAATAGAAGATACTATTGTGTTTATTGTTTGTGGATTTAAAAAAAATAATTTCATTTGGAAAATCCAAAATGCCACCTTATAGACTCATTTATAACAAGGCATCTTTCATCCATATAGTAAGATCATTCAGAAGATGTAACCACCAAACAAACCTTGTTCAATGACCCTTGGATAGTAGACTTTAAATGATGAATAAACCAGGGAGATGATAGATATGGTGTGGCAGGCCTGCCTAAGAGGCTGAAGCTGCCCTCAGGAGTTCCGAACAGCAAGAAGTTAAGCTGGCCAAGTGTCTGCTCTGAGCTTAGCATTACTACAGACTAGGAGGACCACCATGTTGAATAAGGAAAGGGGAACTCCTCCAGTTGGGAAAACAGAGCAGATCAAAGGTTCCATGCTGACTAGAGCAGGCCGCGGCCTATGAGCAGCTTCTGAACTTCCAGCCTGTGACCAATAGAGAGACACAGTTTTTTGCTTCTGTTTTTAGAAAGGGGGTCGAACTGATGGAGTCTGAATGCAGATCAAAACATATGTTTTTTACTTTATTTTTCTTCTTGGGGTATTTTGGTCTGTGTTTTCTTTCACAATATGGCTAATATGGAAAAAAGTTTTGCATGACTGCACATGTCTAATCTATATCAAATTGTTTGCCTTCTCAAAAAGGAGGGAGGGGAGGGAGATATTTTTCTTTAAAATTTTTATTAATTTTGAACTTAAATACAGAGAGACCAAAAAAGGAACATTTCCATGTACATATAACATAAAAGAAGATTCAATATAAAACCATGAATTCTTTCTGTCTATAGCTGACAATATTCTCATCGGCATCTACCCTTGAGCAAATAAGATAATATATGCATTGGGTATAATACAGTTTTATCTTGATAACAACTTTTAAAGCCCAGGTGACTGGCAATGTAAAATTTTGAAGAGACAAAAATAAGCTTTGGAATGGTTAACCACTTTCCTTGGGAAGGAGAGGAGAGAGAGGAAAGAGGGGAAGCTTTACCACCATTGTTTTTGGAAAATAATTCAGCTAGATTCTTTTATTATCAGCTCCATGTGCCTTCCATAAAGTAAGTTCAGCCTTCTGATTTAGACAATGCCAGCAGCAGCAGCATCAATAACAGTAGTGGTGGTGCTGATTTCCAGGAGCTCCTTTCATCTCTCTTGGTGAAGATTCCAGAAAGGAAGTCCGTCCTCTCCCAAATGAGTGGCTTACTTCTATCCCCCTGCTCCCACCATAAATTTATCTCCACTCTCCTTCTAGGATAAATAGAGGGAGCTTGTGTTTTCAAGCTCCATGGGGCTCATTGGGAACTTTATGTACACTGACACACACAGATCTGTAGTGCAGTGCCTAGCTACATTCGTTCCTAGGGTCAGGAATTTTTCAGTTCCTTGCAAAATCAGTGGTGGCACATGTGACATCTGGAATTATAAACGGGAGCATCAGAATAAACATCCATACCTAATGGAATAAGGATGATTAATCCAGCGTTCCAGGCAATTGCCTCTCAAGGTTCTATTCATAGCAAATATACATCAGAAATACATGTACTAGACATACAATGTATGAAAGTTGCTTCAGGGAAACAGGTCTAAATTACAGGCAAGACATATTGAATGCATGTGTTACTGCTGTAGTGTGTGTATATCCCAAGAACAAGAGCAAATATGCAAAAGTAAAGCTATAATAATATCAGTAGGCCTAATAAATAATAAAATATGCAAAACAGCAGCATATTAGGAAATAAACAAGTAACAAAATCACACATAGTTAGCAGATTAATATAACTACAACATATGCATGATATTAGCATAAAGGGAAATAAACACAAGCAAGAAAATAAAACAAAAATATACTTAAACATACAATAATTAGCATATGCCTCAGTGAACATATGCAAAGCACGCCTCATATGGGTTTACAATAGTTTTGACTGGCTACATTTGTGATGATTTTTCCAATTTCTCCTATAACTTTGCAAGTTGACCTAATGACCTATCTACCCCTATACCTGAGCTGGCTGATTGAATGTACTACGCCTACCTCACTATGCTAATTGCCAAATTTTTCTTTATTTTCCTCACACATGCTCTTCTACCTCCAGCCTCCACACTTTTTCAGGGGAATGTACTTCCTCCTTACCTTTGCCTCAGTGAGTCCCTTTCTTTCTTTAAGATGTAGTTCAACCATGGTATGAAGATGGCGGAGAAATAACATGTTGGGACGGGATTAATATGGTGAATGCTTATTGATCAGAAGCTCAGAGGGGTCTAGGTTAATGAGAACTGAGAAAAGGCCATTTCTATTTATCATTTAAGAAATGGTTGATAACCTTGAGGAACACAGTTTCAGTGGAAACCCAGGATTTAGGAGCCAAATTACAAGGAATTAAGGAGTGAGAGTTAAGGAAATAGAGGCAGTGAGTGCAGATGACCTTTTCCAATATTTTCACTTGTAGAAGGGTGATCAATCAACAAGCATTTATTAAAAGACTATTATGAGCTAGGTATTACCACAAGCTAAGCACTGGGAATACAAAGACAAAAATAAAACACTCCATCCTCTCAAGAAGCTTACATTTGTTTTGAATATATAGGTATGTATATACACATACATATGTTTAACAAGTACTTATTTTCTCTCCTTCCCATCTCCCCTCTTCACTTTTATTTAAAAAAAATGACAAACAAAACTCTGTAACAAATATGTATAGTCAAGCAAAAAAAAATTCCCAAATTGTTCATGGCCAGAAATGTTATTTCTCATCCTACATCCTGAGTCTATCATCTCTCTGTGAGGAACTTGGTATCGTGCTTGACCGATGATCTTCTGGAGCCATGGTTGGTCACTATTGATCAGAGTTCTTAAGTTGTTAGGTTGTTGTCTTTACAATGTTGTTACTACATAAATTGTTCTCTAGGCTTTGCTTACTTCACTTTGTATCAGTTCATACAGGTCTTCTCAGGTTTCTCTGAAAACATTCTTTTCATCATTCCTTATGAACACAATAATAATCCATTATAATAATACACCATAAGTCGTTCAGTCCCTCACCAATTGATGGATGTCCCCTTAGTTTCCAGTTCTTTGCTATTACAAAAGAGCAACTTATAAATACTTTTAAACATATGAGAAAGACCTTATGTTTTATCAATCGATCAACCCACATTTATTACCACTTACTATGTGCCAGGCACTGTATTAAGTACTGGATATACAAAGAAAGGCAAAAACACCATCCCTGACATCAAGGAACTCACATTCTAATGAGGAAGACAACATGAAAACAACTATGTCTATACAAGTTATGAATGGGGAGGAACTAGAAGGTGGGGTGGGGAGGAGAGAGAGAATAGGACCCAGAAAGGTCTCTTATAAAAGGTAAGATTTGAGCTGAGGCTGGAAGGAAGCCAGGCGACAGGTGAAGAGACAGGATTTCATTCCATGGGGGATAGCCACTGAAAAGGAACACTCAGATGGGGAGACAACATGGATATATGCACACATATTTATGTACATGTAAAGACATGTATACACATGTACACACATATATATTCAATTCTGCTATAACACTTGTTTTGAAAATATTAGGGAACGATTTGAGCGTAACTAGAACTCCGTGTTGGCTTATGTTCCATTTCGACTGCAAGAAACCTCAAAAATGCAGAAAATGGCATCACTTCATAATAACTGGTAAGCTGCAACCCTTCTACCACTCACTTCCACAAGGAAACTTCAGGTCTTTGTCAAGGTAAAATGCCATATTTACTGCATATGTTTTAGTGTGGTAGGAGCTATGGTTCGAAGATTGCCCACTCTGGGTCTGCTCTTACTCCCCAACCACCTTCTAGCCTTGCCTCTGGCTGCCTTGCCTCTGGCTCCCTTGCCTGGAGATTCCACATGCCCAGCTTTCAAGAGTTTGACCAGCCCTCTGGTGGGAACTGGATATAGGTCCAGCGGTAGTCAGAGTCTGTGGATACCAACGGTGCTGCTCTTTATTGTAGTATTTGTGTATTTCTTAGGCATTAACATGTATAAAACATGTGAAAACATGAAAACAAATATTTCGATTACGTTCTAGTCCTTTTTTCATGTCCCTGATTAAGTTTTTAAGCATTGTGCCCTTTACCCTATTTTCTCCATAAGCCCTATGTTTTTTTTTTTTTGCTTGATTTTGCGTAGCCTGGTGATGTTTAGGAATGAATGTCAGATTTATAACAAAACTCATTGTAGGAGACACATTAAAAACAAAATTCAAGGTAACCATTGGGGTATTTTTAGGATGATTACTTGAAGGGAGGTTTTTCTTTTTTTTTTTCTTTTTTAAGGAGAGGGACATGGTTTTAAGGGGCATGGTTGTAGGCAGCAGGAAAGGAGACTGAAGAAGAAAGAGAATCATTGTGAGGGCAAACCCCTAGACAATAGAGGAGGGATCAAAGGCATAAAGGGTGTGTGTGTGTGTGTGTGTGTGTGTGTGTGTGTGTGTGTGTTAGCCTTGGTAAGGAAGGAAGGTCACCCCTCCTCAGAGGCTGAATTAAAGGAAGCCAGAATGGGGGGACAGGGCAGGGGAATGATATAAATGGATGAATTTTTACATGTGGAAGAAAGGAAAAGGAAATATTTAATCCTCCTAACAACCCAGCGAGGTAGGTGCTAGTATTAGCCCGTTTTACAGCTGAAAAAACTAAGGCAGATAGAAGTTGTGTGACTGGCTCAAGGTCACATGGCTAGTAAGTTACAATATACGGCTGGCTCTGAACACAGGTCTTCCTAACTCTAGGTCTAGAGTTCTATCCACTACACCTAGATATATTCTACTGCATTACCTAGTAGCTGCCTCTATGTTCTTAGTAAAGTAAGGGTTGAAATGCTTTTGGATAGAGACGGGAGTAAGGTGATTGTAGGGTACCTGAGAATAATAGGGGTTTGGAACAACTACTATGGGGAATGTAATAGAGGCTCAGTCAGAATCAAGCATTGGTGTGGGGCATCGTGGGTTCAGCTGAGATTAGCTAACATCCTTTTGTATCCCAGTTAGTTTAGTTTAGTTGTATTACTTTCTCCAGCATTGTTCAGCAGTATGGAGAGCTGAGAAAGGGGCCAATTATACTTGCCTGCGCTACCTACCTTGGAATATTATTCTTGAAAACCCCAAAGCAATGTGTAACTGAGTTATTATTAATTTGTTTGGGCCCCAATTTCTTCATTTATAAAATGTTTTTTTTTTAAAAAATAATATCCTGCTTTCCTTAGAGGATTGTGTGATGATGAAATGAAATCATGTACTGGCAATTATTAAACTGTCAAGAATTCAACATCAGAAAGGGGATATTGTAAAAAAAAAAATGATCATTCTTGGGGGCAAAGAGTAATTATAAGCCTCTCCTGCCTAGTGCAGTTTGTTCAAAATGTTATCGGGGGCTTTCCCCCCATCCAAGTAAGTTATCATCTAAGAGGAACCCACCCACTCCTAGTGATCAAAGAGCTTGCCTACTCCCTTTCAATGATCCCGGAGATGCCAATCACAGGCCCATAAACTATGAGTAGAGTAGAGCGCTTCTATGGAGGAGGGAAGCAGGGGATTAGTTTAACTAGCACCAGCAAGACGCTAGCAATCATGATCTTTTCTTTCATACCCAAAACTCACATCTCAGTTTCTGGTTTGGAGTGTGGTGTGGGCTAGAGGACTCAATGCCATTTCCAGAGGGAGAGTCCAAGTAAACTCAATGTGCTCCATCTCTCCCTCTCCCCTCTCTTTGTGTCTGTCCGTCTCCCTCCTACCCTACTTCCCTGAAAGGGCCCTGCAAAGGATTTAGAATTCAAGCAGCAATGATACGGGAGGGTGCACATAAATAATTCCAGGTGAACTGGGGATGCAGAGGCAGATGAGGGATGGTGTGGAAGCTCTAATGGAGATGTTAGAAAGAAGCGCGTTAAGAGAAGACAAAAAAAAAAAGGAGGGGTAGACTCTTGTTTGAGGACGGGGGTGCTTACGCCGGCCTCCACGCTATCCCTCACACACAATACTCCACGTGCAGATTTTGGGCATTTTCCGTGACAACTGGACATGCCTCGGATGCATTTCTTTCTCGTCTCTATTCCCCGATTCCCTGGTTTCGCTCGAGTTCCGGCTAAATTCCCACCTCCAGCTGGAAGCCTTTCCCGATCCCCCTTAATGCTGCGCCTTCCCTCTATAGATGGTCTCCACTTTATCCTGTACAGGGCTTGTTTCCATGTAGTTCTTTGCACGCCGTCTCTCCCATTAGCCAGGGAGCTTATTATGATTAAGAATTGGTTTTTCCCCCATTGTTTTTATCCGCCAGCACTAAGCACAGTGCTCGGCACACAGTAGGTGCTTAATACTTATTGAGTGCTTGGCTGGTGGTCCCCATCAACCTCCAGTACCCTTCTCTATAGTTGACCCCTGTTTCCCCTCTCTCTCTCACATTCCCCCCCCCCCCCGTTATTTCTTATATCTAAGAAGAGAATTCCTATCTTCTAGTGAAATCCGGTCCTATCTCAAAAGAAGTGGGGAAAATTCTCTAAAAATATGATCATTTAACCTCAGATTCCTCAACACAAAAAAACCACCTACTACCGCACTTACTTCCCAGAGCTGTGATGATCAAATGAGGTAATATTTGTAAAGCGTCGAGCACACAGTAGGCTTATAATAAATGCTTATTCGGGCTTCCCCTTTATTCCCCTGTACAAGGTATTCTTTGGGCCTCAGCTTAAAAGGAGAGTGTTGCTTTGATAAATTCTAAATATCTTAAAGTTTTGTAGTCGTTGAGGGCTATGTAAATGAAGAGAAAAGGAGTCGTGTCGTTCCCCCCCCCCGCAAAGATGGTTAGTTGCTCCAGGCCCACTTTTGCTTTGGAAAATGATAGACCAATTCTGTGTTATTAGAGCACCTGGGCTTAAGCTCCACTTGGGTTTTCGTCTCAGCAAAGACCCTGCCGGAGGGGAGTCGGCGGAGCTCCCCCAAAGGCACGGAAAGGCCGCTGCTCCTAACTACGGGGGTCCCCGGCAGCTCCACCCAAATGGTGCAGTGTGAGGGTGCAGAAACGCGGGGGCGAGTGCGCCCTTCACCCGGGCTGAACTTCTGCAGGCCCCGGCTCTTTTCTGGCAGCCAGCCAGGCCCGGGTCAGACTCATTTCAGGGTTTCTGGAATGCTCTGGGCTACCCCGATGGCGGAGGGTGTGCACTGGGAGCTGGGGTGGGGAGGGGCTCACGGCGGGGGGGGGCACGAGCTCGGCCGCCCGGCCCATCTCCTTCCTCTCCCCGCCCCCACCCCGCGCTGGGTCCCTGCCCCGACGCTCCGCAGCTTCGGGCTGTTGACCTGCACCCACCCGCTGGCCCCTAGGTAACCTCTACCCCACGCTCCGGGGCAGGGGCGGCGTCCCCTTTAAGGGTATCCCGGAGTGGGTGGGGTAGGAGGCGCCAGGCTTTGGGTGGGGTCCTCCCAGTCTCCCTGGGGGAGGGACGCGAGGCTGCGGAGGGCGTCGGGGGCGCGGGGCGCGCGCAGTGCCGCGTCCAGGGTGGACGGCACTTGCGAGCTGGTGCCCGAGCCGGGGGAAACAGGTGTCCCGAGTTGGTTCCGCGGGCGGGGGAGGACGCAGGGGGCGGGGGCACGGCCGCCACTTCGAGCTTCATAAGCCGTCCGGTGGGCGGCGCCGCGGCTGGTTGCAAAGATAGCGCCTTGTAGGTGGCCCGCGGCGGTGCGGCTGAGCGCGCCCATCCAGGCCGTGGGCCCGGGCCGCCCCATGGCGTTCTCACTGGTAAGAGGCGGGGGTGGGGTGGGGTGGAGGGCGCGCCGAGAGCGGCGCGTGGCGCGCCTCGCTCTCGCCGCCGCGGGCGGTCTGGGCTGGGCCGGGAGCCACGCGCCTCGGGCGGCGCGTGGGCGGGCAGGTGGCATCTCGCCCGGGGCGCTGCAGGCGCATTCCCTGGAGCTCCGCGTCCCTGGGGCCTGAGCGAGCTGCACTCGCCGTTGGGCGGCGGCCCTGCCCGAGATGCGGCGGCCCCGCCCGGGGGTGCAGCGAAAGCTGTTCCCCGGGGAAGGGTGGCAGGGGGGAGGGGAAGAGGCGGGGCGCGAGTCACATGTCCACGAGCGTGGAACCTCGTGTGTTTGTTTGAGGGAAGGGACACGCGCTACTACTCGTGATTCTCTTGCTTTTTCGTTTTAAAGGAGCCGGGGTGCTCCAGGGGATCCCGCGGGGGGGCGGTCATGGAGCTCTCACGGGCATCCCCCCTTGCAAAGCGCGTTTTGCTGGGGTGGAGGCAGCCTCGGGTGCAGGTGCGGGTGACATGGAGTTGGAGGAGAGGGGCACAAGAGCCTCGAGGAGGAGCCTCGATGGGGCAGGGAGTAAACTGGGCCAAGTGGGATGGGAGGCGGGTTCAGACGACCCGCGGCCCTTTGCTCATTGGGCTGGGTCTCTCAGTCGCGGTTTCACGTGACCTGTGCTCTCCTTAGTCATGGTTGTGGATGTTTATGCTGAGTTACGCACAAAGCCCGGAGGCAGGGGCATCACGAGCACCCAGGGGATTCGCGGGAGAGAGGGTCCCTGGAGGAGTCTGGAAGTGCACGTGGGGCGGCCCTCTGTAGGCTCTGACGCCCTTCTGTTCTGTCAGTGTTGAGGCGTCCTGCCCCTCACCCGGTCCGGGCGGCTCAGATCTCAGATGGGGGGGGGGCTGAGATAAAGTGAGAGCTGCCGACGGCCCCTGGGGCAACGCGTCCCCTTTAAGGGCGGTTCGGCTTCGCTTCGGCCTCTCACTCCGGCCGCCGCGCGCTTCCCCCTCCCGGCCCGGCGGGGGTGGGGGGGGAAAGGAGGGAGGGTCACGTGGTTCACACGTTCGGCGCCGAGAGCTCAGAGCCAGGGGCTGTCCGGAGTTGCCGCCGCCGCTGCCGCTTGGGTTCGGAGGGGCCCGACCTTCCTGGGGCAGTCGGCGTCCTTGAGTAACGGGCCCCGGCCGGCCGAAGTGGCCGCTACTGCCTCTGCCGCCGCCCAGGTAGGGTGGGGCCGGGGCGCAGCCACGTCAACCTCAGGCCGGCCGGGCTGGGCGGGTTGGGCCGGGCAGGGCGCGGCGCCGCGGAGACCTCGGGGTGGGGGGTGGGGGGGGCCAGCCGGCGCGAGGCGTCCACGTGCGAGCGCAGACCCTCGGGGTTCTCCCCGGGCCCAGGAGCTCGGGGTGGGTGGGTGGGGGCGGGGCGGTGACGGCAGAGGAGGGAGGGAGGGCTCCGACTGTTCAAGGGCAGGGCCCATCTCGAGGCAGCGTCCGGGCTCTGAGCCGCAGCAGGAGGGCCCTCCACGAGGTGAGCCAGGGCGGGGCGCGGCGGCCAGACCCGTGGCCATCGGGGCGAGGAGGAGGAGCAGGAGGATGCTCGAAGGCCGACGGCAGGGTGCCGGGCGATGGGGCGGACGGCACCTGGCGGGGCGGACGCCCCCGGGCCGGGTCAGCGAGTGTGCACAGCGGAGGGGGGGCCGGTTGCTGTCCAGGGCCGCTTTCATCTGAGATCTCTGATCCTTTCACTGGTGTTGTTGCCTTGAGTGAATTAACTTCGAGCGTAGGCAGTGCAACCACTCTCATCCCGCCTCTCGGTAGTGCTCTCCTAGACAAACCCACCCCTCTAGAGTCTCGAGCTTCACAAAGTAAGGTCGAAATCCCACTTCCGGCCGTGCTCTCCATAAATCTCCGAATTTTTTAAACGTCTGATGGTCATAATTTAATACGGGCTCTTTTGATTTGATTCTGGTCCGTCCCCCCCCCCCCCACCGTGTTGTGGGGAGACGCCTAACTGCGCTGTGGCATCCAGTTTTTGTTGGTTGGTGACCTAGCCAAGAGAAATTGAATATTTAGTCTGTTCATTGTTTTAATCCTCAAAGGTGGCTCCGCTTTTCCCTAGTTACTGGCATTTTACTTCGGTAGTGAAGCTTCGATGTTGCGGTGACCATGTTTGTTCTTCCCCCCCACCCCCCGCCATGGGAACACGCCAAATAGTGCTAATGGAGGGTTAAAGAATTAGAAAATTCGGGGCTGAGGGTGGGAGAAAAGGTTAAAATCACTTAACATCTTAATGAGGGGTCCACCAAAAAAAGTTAAGCAAGTTCGTCTTTTCTCAGCCTGATTTTTTTTTAAAGACTTACGTTAACTAGGTTTCTAGAATACGAATTTCTTTGAAAGGATGTCTTTTTCCATATTCTTTTGTGGCAGGAGAATTATTCTCCATTTGGAGGACAATAACTTGACAGAGGGTTATGAAATGCGATGGTTTGTGTGTCAAAACCGAACCAAAGCACTACATTGGGGGAATAATACTCCACAACAGGAACATAGGTAGTTACAAAGCGTTAGGTGCGCTCTACATGTTCAGGGAAGATGCAGCTAAATGGAGTCTGTTTAATGTTGCTTTCTTTGGCAAACGCTTCTTTCTAGCCACAGGGCCACCTTGAATTTGCATGCTTTGGTCAAGTCCCGACTATTTCATAGCACCTTTATTTTAAAAGGACTTGACTTTCATAAGAAGTTTCTTAACAATATTAACAAGTAGGTTGATAACCACTGGAGAAATAGTGTCTGTGAGGATCATCTGCCTTTAAATTTCCTCCAGTGTCTGGAGAAATAGGCTTTAAAAAAAGGGAGCGTACAGTGCACTTAAAACAATTAAATTGTTTATGTCCCTGATTTTGTTCTAATGCTCTCAGGTAGAAGCTGCCCAGAGGAGGAAGCACTAAAGTGCATGGAACTTGTGCCATTTCTGGAGCTTAGATAACAAAGGGGCACTTACTTAGTTGTAGCTAGACTCTGAGGAGAACAATATTAAGGCAGAACATTGAGGTTTATCAGGCCTTTTAGCATTTTCAGCCAGCTGAACTCAGAACACAATGTATGGAGCACTTTTCTGGGTATGAAGTATAATTTAGACCAGTTGATCTAATGTATGGGAAAAGACCTGGAAATTAAGGAAACTCTTTTGATTGTATGTTGTGTGGTTCATAGATTTTAGGAACAGAGTCAAGTGTAATTTAAGCAGCCTCTAAAAACCAGGAACCTAATTCCAAGTCTACATCTTAGGATAATTTCTACTAGCCAAGGTTCATTGAAAGGGGAAGTAAATAGAACAGCTAAAGAAGAAAGGTTGAGGGGGGGCCTCCTACAAAATCTTAGTCCGGAAGTCTGAAGAACTTTGGATTGGGGGGGGGGGGATGAAAATGATACAAAAAAGATATGTCTACCCCTGCTACTAGATAGCAACGAATAAGAAAGCAAACCTTCCCCATTTTACAAGGATCTTTGCTCTTTCTGATGACAAAAATTATATGCTGTCTTTTATGTAAAACCAAATTTTATGTGGTTGCAGACTGCATGTGTGGTAGGAGAATGAACTTTACAAGTATGGTTACCACCAAAACAGGGTTTGAGTGTGAAAATTTTTGGTTTACTATTTTCTCAGTGAGTCCAACCATTTGGTGAGTGGAGTTGTAACTATATAAAAAGGAATGACGTTTTTAGACTGCAGATTTAAGATATGGAAAAAAAAAGAAAAGGATGAGCAGAGAAGGAAAGATAGCATAGAATCAAACTTTAAATATACATCTCTGCTTTGTGGTGAGAGAATTAGGCCAGGCTGTTTATTTAATGTAAATAACATAATAGGACAGTTTTTAGCTGTCTGCTTCCTACTGGTTGCAGTTCTGATAAGCCTCTTCAGTTTGAGAAAAATTTTTAGGAGCTGCTGAAGCCAGCATGGTTGTTCTGAACCACTGGCACAGCAGTACTGATATTAGCAGGAATGTGCTTGCATTTACCATTCCTTTTGTGTGGAGGCAGACTTAGCTGATCTAATAGTGTCTGGAGTTTCAGGAAAGGTAGGTAAAGGTTAGTGTTGAAAGGGAGACCTGGCTCCTTTAGTGGGAAGATTGGACATTAATTAAAATTACCAGAATGTTTCCCTGCTGGAACTGGATTAATCTTAAATTATAAAACAACTTCAAGGGCCAAGAAAGGTAGATTGGATCTTAATGTAGAATTTACCTTCATAATTCCCATGCCAATTCAGATTTCCAGAGAGGATTAATCAAAATTTCAACAGTACAGAGTAGGCTCTTTTGGGAACAGTTCATAGTTAGGAGTTCCTCCAGGAATAGTCTTGGGCTTATTCTGAAGTCTGCAATAACAGAACAAACTCGAATTTGTTAGTAGTAGAGTGTGATGAGCTTTGCTGATTTGATTTTGCTAGTGGGTATACCTGCTGAAATATAAACATAGCTTTCTCACTCAAAAGCTGTAAAAGCAATAATTGGTACGTCATTGGAAACTGGTAGCTATTATATATATCTAGCTGCTTATTCATCCAAGTTGTCTATCACTTACCAACCTGGAACTATATTAAGAATTCAATCTTGATTTACTTAGTAACTAAAATAGTTATCCATGTCATTTGTTTCTCAGGTCTGTTACAATAGTAATCTCAATGCCAGTAAAATTATTTCGGTTATTGCTTTCATTTCCTTTTTGTTAAATGACCATTTGCTATAGCACTTTTTATTTGTTTAAAGAGGAGGAATTTACCTCAACAAACATTAAGCTCTATTGGGTGAAATGAATTGCTCTAGCGCTTTGCAGCAGACCTATTAATGTTTGGGTTATTGTCTGTAGTAGTTTAGATTTGAAGAAGAAAGGATTATGACTTAAAGTGACAATCTTTTATTTTAACATGGAGATTCTTGAAATACATTGATGGGTCAGATAGATGGGGGGGGTGTCCTGTGAACTTGGATGGGAAAAAATTTGCATTGAAATTGACCATTTCCTTCAATTATGAATAAAAAAAATCCACTCTAACAAAGAGTCTGTAGGCTCCACCAGGCTGCCAAAGGGGGGTCCATGACACAGAAAGGATCAAGAATCCCCTTTTCATATTAATCATATTCTGTCTTACGCCTGGGCATATCAGTCAAAAAGCATTTTTCGAGCTTGTACTATATGCTGCTAGGCACTATGCTACACACTGGGGATACAAAGAGTGAAAGCAGCCCTTGCTCTCAAAGAGCTACCAGTCTAATGGAGGAGACAACATGCAGACAACTATGTACATATAAAATACCTTCACTGTAAATGGAAAATAATCAGAAGGTACTAGCAGTGGGGGGAGACTGAGAAAAGGCCTGGTCTGTAGATCTGCTTTTCTGTGGAGTGTCTGATCTTCCTATATTCTTAAGGTTGAGGCAGGAAATCTTGACTAATAAAGGAGCAGGCTTCTGCTGAGAAGATTTTATTTTTTTCCTTGGTTTGGCATGAAACAGTAGTAATTAGCACCTTTTTCGGACTTAGAAACACTAACTTAGGTCAGGGATCATCTGTATCCTGATTGAGGTGGCAGTTTCTAATGAAATAGAATTTGTTTTATTTTAATCTGAACAAAATTAATTTTTATGATATTTGGACTTAGAATTCAAGCTTCAAAGATTAACACAGCAATGGCTTTCTTGGTGAACTGTATGTATTGGTTGTTTCTGGGGTGTACTATGGCTGACATTAACGATTTTTCTCAGTCTTGGCAAAAGGCCAGAAACTGGTGGGTTGGTGTGGATATGTGAGAGGGTTTTAGAAGTGAGTCTAGAGATGCAGGTATTAGAGAAGTTAATTGAAGATAAAGTTTTAATCTAATGTTCCCACTTAAATCTCCCTTTGCCATCTACAGACAAAGCAGCCTCCTTCAGTCTTGCTTTTTCCTCACCACTATACCACTCCTTTAAATAGTTGAGGAAACCAAGAGTTTGTGACTTGCCCCAGGTCATGTCTGTTGGTAAAACTTGCCTAGTGTTATTTCTATTAAATTATGTTGAGCACTCTCCTCCTTTCAGAGATTATTCTCCCTTGGCTTTTGCAACCTTGAAGATGGTTCACCATTTAAACCTCTGCTCCATTTTTGTTTCCATTGCATCTTCTCCCCCATTCCTGTTCCTCACATGTAGGTCTACTCAAAGCTCAGTTTTTGGCCTTCTGCTTATCTTATAGTACATTCATTTGCTCTCAGCTTAAGTATGACTCCCCAATCTATTTCCAGCCATGACTTCTTTTTTGGACTTAAGTCTCACGACTCTATCTACTTGCTAGACATATCCACATGGAACTTAAAACATTCCTTCCTTTTCCCTTCCCCTCAGAAAAAATCTTGAGCAGTGTTGTCTTCAATATTCTGCATTTTTGTCTGGTTCACTCCTGGTGGTCTCTTTCTGATCAGAATTAGATGTTAAGCTCCTTAAGGAGCTGTATCGCATATACCTCTAGTTTCTAATAAATATTTGATGTGAAGGAGCCACCCTTCTCCTTGTCTCCTGCAGTTCAACATCCCAGTCATCTTTGAACATCCCCTTGTCTCTCTTCTGCTTCCCTCAGCCAGTAAGTAGCTGATGTTATCATTACACCATCTGAGTTGGAATGATTCAAAAGTTGTCTCTCTAAATAGCTGAGAGGTGGTCATTGGGCCTTTTCTTGGAGACTACTAATGAGGGGGCAGTTTGCTGCCTTCTTAGGTGCCCATTATACTTTTGGATGGCTCTGGTTGTCAGTAAATGTGTCATTGCTTCAAGTTTTAATTTTTCTTTTGACAGTTTTTAACCATGGCTTTTGATTCTGTTACAGAGTCAACTAGAAAGTCTGATCCCTCTGACATGACAGGACCTCACATACTTCAAGATAGCTGTCATGCCCAGAGTCTTCTATTCCTCAGACTAAGCATCTCCAGTTAGTTCCTTTTAACTGCTCCTCTGTATAGGGCCTGATCTTGAGGTCCTTTATGCACCTGGTTTTTCTGCCTTCTCTATGGATGTTTTTTCAGGTTATTGATAAATCTTTCTGAAATAGGGCTTTAAAACTGGTCACGATAATCCAGATGGGTTCTGGCCCGGGCCGAGTCTAGAAAGGGCCTCTTGCTTTCCCATTTCCGGAATACCTTTCAACATAGTCTAAGATCGTTTGGGATATTTTGGGCTGCTTTAGCACTGTGTTGACTCACTGAATTTGCAGTCCATAAAAAAAGCCAGATCTTTTCCTCAATAACTACTATCTCACTAACGGTCATAAAAGGTGCAGATTCTTTTTTTCTTCTGGTATCTGCCTTTTCTAATTCTCACTGCTAGCGTATTTTCATAGCACAGAACCTGCCAGACCATCGAGATGGTATCTAGAGATGATGTAAGGAAACTTGCACCCTCTTTAATGAATCTCTTAAAAGAGGCCTGGGGATGTAAGTACTTGGGTTCTCACAGGTCCTAAGTAAAAGGTGAGATTGTAACTCCAGTCTGTGCTCCAAGTTCAATATGTTTTCCAATGTACCAAGCTGCCTCCAGTTGCCAGTTTCATAGTCATAAAGCATATTATTTCCCCTTCCACTACCACCTCCCATGGAGTGGTTCCAAACTGCCTACTGAGAGGCAGTATGACCTCTACTTATCCCTCCAGCCATGTCTTCCGCTTATTGCCTTAAGATAATTCCCTGTTCTTTTCAGCCAGACTCGTTTACTCATTATCTGTCCTCAATCTAGACCTCTTCTGCTATACATGCTATTCCTTAGTGACTTCTCCTTCCAGTAAACTCCTGGGCCATCTTATTTCTGAGGTACTCACTTGAGATTGTTACCTTGCTTGTTTCCCTTATATCCCTAACTAGAACTTAAATTCAGTAAGGACAGAAATCATGGCATGTATTTTTTCATATTCCTCAGTGCCTGCATAGTTCTTTGTACGCAGTAGGCACTCAGATGTTTGAGAAAACAGCAATTTTTAAATGAATTCCAAGATTTTCCTTGGCTTTTTGTCACTTGGGAACAGTGTAGTACTTGTTTTGTTCTGGCGTGATGAATTTCCCTTTATACTAGCCCTTCCTATAGTGAGATTGCAGGGTCATTTAATAAAAAATGCTCCCGAATATTCGAAGCACTTAAATTCAGTGTAGTATATGGCTGTAAGAATAGTACCCCCCTGCTCCCTTTCAGTTGATCCTGTGGGACAATCCAGTCCCAACAGTGATGGCAGCATTTGTGCTCTTGAATACTGTAGCATTCTCTTCTCTTAGTGCCCGTGGAAGCAGCATAGCATGTGTTGGTAATGATTATCCTGTGATATGGGGCAGGCTTCTCTCTGGTTGGAGACATCATGGAAGAGGTGAAAAGGGCTTCTTCCCGTGATGTCTACACTCCTTTGGTATGATAAAGATTCTTTGTCATCATTCTTTTAGGTTGATGATGTGGTATGCAATATGGTTCCTATTCACAAGAAAATTGGGTTAATAGAGTTGATAAGACTAGTATAGAAATATCTAGTACTGATTGTTAGAGGAAGACAAAAGGAATGAAAATCCATTTTTACTTTTAGTGAATGTGTAAGCATAAGATGGCATATGAATCAGCAATACAACTGCCTATGATCTTTGTGAAAACTTAGTCTCTGACTTGATTTACATTTTTTCATTGAAACTACACCTTGAGGCATACGTGCATGGTGTGGATTTTTTTTTTGTGTGTGTGTGTGTTTTTGTTTTTTTGGTCCAGGATCTTTATTTTTCCCCCGAGTTCTCTGATGTCTGAATCGAAGTTAGTTTTATGGTAGGGTTGGTGTGATAAAGGATGGTGAATGGGGAAGAGAAGCTAATTAGCATTTTAAAGTCTGCATTTTCTTTAATGTAAAAAATTGAAACGTGAGAACGTTCGAACTGGTAGATGTTGGCTCAAGATTGTGAGTGAAGAGAACCTGATAGATACTCTTGTAGGAGCTATCATCCTATGTGAATTCTTAAGAGAATTAGAGAGTTTCTGCTTCAAACAAATTTGCATTACACAAATTCAGCTAGTGTGGACAGCAGGTCTCTGGTCTCTGGCTTCTACTCACTGCAGACTTCTGGGGGCAGGTGCTGCAGCACTCATGCACACTTGGAAGGGCCATGGAGCACCACTAGGATTGGGGGAGGTGTGTGGAACCTTCCATTTACCTTAAGTGAGAATTCTCTGTGAATATAATACCACTTAACCATTGCCAGAATTCAGGATCCATGTGTCTACCTTACTTGCTTTTTGCTCATGGGATTTCTTCTATTTTGGTGTTCCTTTCCTTGCCAATTCTGCTCAACTAAAATTTGAATGTCCCTTAAGACCTGCCAATGTTACTATGTCTTCCTTCCTTTTTTCATTCTTATATTGGTTTAACAACTTAGAACACCCTGCAAGTTTCTTGAGGGTACAAACCATATTTTCCAACAATTTTACATCCCCTTTAGTACCTTAACACAGTCTTCCGTACATACAAAAGTGTTCCAATGAATAAATGCTTATATGTATATGGTATTAATTGGAGAGGCAGTTTGGTAGATAGTTGGTCTTGGAGCCAAGAAACCTTTGTTCAAATCACGTTTGACACTTACTGGCTTTATGACCTTGGATCAGTCAACTTAACTTCTCAGTGGGCCAGGCAACTCCCTGAGGATATAAATTAAAGAAGGTGCTGATGTGAATTGGTAAAGGGAGTATTTTTTTTTCATCAAGTTTCCTGTATCACTGAAATCCCAGGTCTACTCCTTATCCCACTTGATATTTTTCAAAGCATTTTTTCAGAGATCTTTATTTTATTCTTGCAAAAAAACCCAAACAAAACCTTGTGAGTTTAAAAGCTGCTCCTATGGATGAGAAAATAATAGGCCACTACTTGAGTAAAGGCTAAGATTTGTTCATTAGTGATTTAACTTGATAATGTGGGGTTTGAACTAAATGAATTTGGTCTAAAAGACTGTTTTCTCTGTCCTACCAGAAAGAAGACACAGGGAGGATCAAAGACTGCTGGGATAGCCCTGAAGCCCCTGCACTTTCAACTTGTAGCAATGCTGATATTTTCCGTAGAATAAACGCCATGTTGGACAACTCTCTGGATTTCAGTCGAGTCTGCACAACACCTCTTACAAAAGGAAGGCATGATCACTTTTCAGGTGATGTTGGTCTGCAGCTGAAAGTAGGGATGGACTGGGTTGTTCAAGGTGCAACTAAGAAATTTGTAGTTATCAGGGGTAGGGTGGATTACTGTACTATATCTTGGATATTTAGTTAATTTTAATTTTATTGAAGATTTAACACCAGTATCTAGAAATGCCATACCTGTTGATGGTTAATGATGCTGTTTAAATAAGGTTTGTATTTCTATTTATAATATTCAAGAATTTCTGTTTTGGGATGCAAATGGGAGAGTGGGGACATTTTGAAGCTTAAATGTTCTAGAAGACTCTTAAGTAGAGTACTTCTAAAAGCACTGAAAAATTTTTAGTTAATGTCTACTGTATCTAGATAATTCAGGGTTTACAGAATGCTTTTCTCGTGACCTGTTAGGTAGGAAAAAAAGTTTTAACTTTCTTTTGGAAGTTTTAATTCCTTTTCATCTTAGTAAGTTGGAGACTGGAGTAAAATATTCACCAGGTTTCAAAGTTGGGTAGAAGCTTCATATAAAATTCCCTATTTGTGTTGAGGCAACTACTTGCTAAAGACAAATGATCTCAAACATACTCGGTATAGCTGTGATATATAATACCTAACCTTTATAGAGTTGTAACATGTAAAAAATGCTTTTATAGATACGTATATATTGGTATGTGGGTTTTTTTGATTAAAGTGGTTTTGTTTTGGGGGAATTTTATAATGAACCTTGATTAATGAAGACATTCTGGGATGTACAACTGGATTTGCAGATCACTGATGTATAAAATGTCTGTGGAAATTTTGGGTTTCAAGATAGCCCCATGAAGTGCATAACTACTACCTTTATTTTTTATTTTAATTTTCAAAATTGTTTTTATTTTGTTAAACATTTCCCAGTTACATGTAAAATTCTTGTTAACACTCTGTTTAAAAAATTGAGTTCCAAATTACCTTCCTCCCAACCTTGCCCACTCCTTAAAAAGTTAAACAATTAGATATTGATTATCCATATAACCACTATCTTTAAAAAAGCAAGATAAGTCTATTTTTGGCTTTCATAGTAAAATTTTATATCCATTAAATTGTGAATGGAACAAATCTGAAAATTTGTTTTTCTCTGCCTCCCCCTAAATCTTGATGTCTCTGTAGTACTACCTAGAGTCAGAAATGGGTGGTGTTAACCTATTACGAGTTGGTTACTTTTTCATATCCCAGATATCTCAATTTAGAATGTTAAGAATTGTTACTGCTTTCAGTGGTCTCTGAACAGAGGTACTTCAAAATACACTTTGTCCTAAGGACCTCAGAATGTGTCTCTGTGTTTCACTCATTAGAAACATGTGAAAGGACTTTTTGAAAGGTAGTTATAGTTGCTTTTCTATCATTAGTTGCATTTTGAATTCTATAAGTAAATGACTAAAAACTACCTCAGACAGAATAGTTTGATTTAATACAGTTGGTTTTTGGATACCCTATGAAACATTTCCTTAGATGTCATCCAAAGTTGGAAAATACTTACTTGTACTGCCTAGAAAAAATGAACTTCCTAAAGGTTGGTTATTGTTGGCACCTTCAAAACTCACTTCTGTTTATTTCATCATACAGGTATTGTGGGCCAAAGATAAGTAAGAAGAGATTGAAAGTATGGAAAATACTTCAAACAGGCAACTTTTGACAATCCTTTGGAGTACTAATAACAACTAAATTTTGCAGTCTAGCCATTGAATTTTGTAATCTGTGTAGAAAGCTTCCATCTATAAATGAAATATTAAGATTTCAGCAAGTTGTGAAAAAAGCTTAAAACTATCCTTTTTTTAGCTTAACTATGTGCCAGACACTGTTAAGCACTGGAGATACAAAGGCAAACAACAGTCCCTCCTTTCAAGGAGACCACTCTCGAATGGGGCAGATGGCAGCATATAATAACATAGAAATTAGAGAGGCACATAGTCAATGGAGTACAGTCTTTGAGCAAAGATTATCGAAGCCTAGGAAAAGGTTCTTGCAGGAGGTGGGACTTTGGCTGAGGCTCGAAGGAAGCCATGAAGCACACATGGAGAGGGCTGGAGAAAGTGATCAAAGGCAGGAGATAGAACAGCCAGGAGGCTAGTATCCCTGGGGGTGTCTGTGTGAGGTGGATATGGAGGAAGGGGTCAGGTACTTTAAAAGTCGAACAGGTTTTATGTTTGATACTCAGGGTAAGAGGGAGAGCCACTGGAATTTATTGAATTAAGGGTATGGTCAGAGCTGAACTCCAGGGGGATCATTTTGACAGCCTAGTGGAGGATGGACTGGATTGGGGGAGAGTTGAGAAAGGGTGGAGGTTGAGTCAGAAGAGATAGAATGGATAGGATTAGCTGAGTGATTGGGCATGGTGAATGAGAAATAGTGAGGAGTGGAAGATGATGCCAAGGTTTCCAGGCCTGTGTGACTGAGGGTGGTGGCCCAGTAATAGGAAAGTTAGGGAACAGAATGGGGAGAAAACGAGCCTCCTAAAAACACTTTTTAAGAAGCCGAATGAATACATGGTGCCAAACACAAGTCATGGCTGCTGTAAGATGTTGAAATGTGACTTTTTTCTCTTGCTAAATACCAAAGAAGCAAAAATATAAATAATTTTTAAAAAATCTCAATTTTTTACATCAGGAAATAAAAATTTTTAAAATCCCTCAACTTTTTTCCTTAAAAAATTTGTTAGTTATTTTTGGGGAGGATGTTCTTACAGATTTGATTTTTTAGAATAATAATGGTCCAGGAACCTTAAGATAATAAAACTGAAGGCCAGGATAATTCACTGAGGGTAAATCTTGACACACTACTGTCTTGATAGCCATTTTGGAGTCTAGTCAGTTCTGCTATAACTTGTACATTTGCCAAAAGCTGTGAACTGTGCGATTTGGTGCAGTGAAAACCATAGGGTTTGTGAGGAAAGAGGGGTTAGTGACATCTTTTTTTGTGTTTTGTTTTTGAACATCTATTTTTTAAAACTTTGAGTTCCATATTCTCTCCCATCTTCCCTTCGCACCCACCCTCCCTAAGAAGTCAAGCAATTCATCATGGGCCACATGTGTATCATTATGTATAACCCTTCCACAATACTCATGTTGTGAAAGACTAACTATATCTTGCTTCTTCCTAACCTATGCCCCTTTATTGAATTTACTCCCTTGACCCTGTCCCTTTTTGAAAGTGTGTGTTTTTGATTACTTTCATCCCCATCTGCCCTCCCTTCTATCATACCCCCCTTTTTAAATCTTCTTCCTCCTTCTTTCCTGTGGGGTAAGATACTCAATTGAGTATGTATGGTATTCCCTCTTGAGGTCAAATCTGATGAGGGCAAGATTCACTCATTCCCCCTCACCTGCCTCCTCTTCCCTTCTACAGAACTGCTTTTTCTTGCCACTTTTAAGTGAGATAATTTACCCCATTCTATCTCTCCCTTTCTCCCTCTCTCAGTATGTTCCTCTCTCATCCCTTATTCATCTTCAGCTCACCCTATGCCCACTCTCTCTCTCTCTCTCTCTTTCTCTCT